>JAEPBF010000208.1:0-703195 GCA_019739055.1 Passiflora organensis | reverse complement strand
TTTCATCCCTTGAATGGATGAAGTCGAAAATTGTCTTGTGCCTTACTCTTAGTGCCGAACTTTGCATAGTTAATTGGGATGGTAAATCATGTTAAATCGTTAAGTTTTTGGCTATCACATCACACATCCAAAGGAGAGGCACCTGCGGCATCTGATCACTGGTTTCTGATAGGTTTGGTAAGTGGAATTGGTAAGGAAATAGGGTATTTACTTGGTTATTGCGTATGCATGCTTAGTTTTTTTTTTTTTTCTTTGCCTAATGATAACTTAGGTGGTTCGGAAGTATCTAGTAAGGGAAAAGGAATAGCTTCTTGTTCAGAGACAAGAGAGGCAGTATCTATGCCTCATCAGTTTCTCCAGAGAACTCGTGATTTGTTTAATTGATTTCGGTATCTATGACTGTGAAACTGTATGCGCATTCATATTAAATAATGCATGCTTGAGTTGCGGATTGAATTAAAGAATTTCTAGGCTATACTGAACCCCTTAAGGTAGGTTAGGAGTGCCTAGCTTGCATGTGTTGTGAGATTCCATCTATCGTAGTGCTAGTCTGTGCTAGCGTTGACAGTAGCCTTAGTGCCGGCGGCAACGCACTGATGCTAAGTGGTTGGTTGTGAACACGGCTGTGGAAAACCTTTCAGTAACTCATAGTAAATCTGAGAGTATTTAAGTATGATTATGAGTGAGATAGGTTAGACGATCGAGGTTGAGTCAGTGGAAAACAAACCAGGTTGATTTTGGTCCGTTTTGAGCGACCGCGAACCATTTGGGCCAAAATTTTTGTGTATTGGGCTGTAGCCATTTTTTTCCCATTCCCAGTCCTTATGTTATGGCTTTATATACTCAAAGAAGTTGTTGGGCCACTTGGTTGACATTTCATATGTCACTTGGGCTTATTTATGATGAAACGGGCTGTTGATTTCATGTTTCAGCCTTGTTGAACTTTTGGGCCCAAAACCCATCAGCCCAAGCCCACACTTTATCCTTTAAACACTCCTCTTCCATAAGTGCCCAGCAGAACACACACTCATCACTAGCCCTAACCCGTTTTTCTCCTTCCTTCACCCTTCCAACCTACCAAAATCCAAACTTTGCTCAATTTGATCCCAAAAACTTGTGGGGGATTGTTCCAAAACATTTTCCCATCAATTTTCTACACTTTTCCACTGTTAGCTTGGGTCTAAGGCCTGATTTTGAGGTGTTCTTCATTTTGGCCGAAAATTTCAGAGTTGTTGGTAAGTGATTAATCTTTGGTTTTCTTTTGGATTGGTTGGTTTATGAGGTTGCTAGTGATGTGATTGAGTGTTTTGATGGATGAAATGCATGAAAAAACCTATGATTCTTGTATGAATTTCGGATGAACAGTATCAGGGGGTTGTTTCTTCATGTTATTGATCATGTAGGTGTGTTTCTTCATGTTACTTGAGTGTTGTAGTCAGTATTGATAGGAAGCGTGTTGAAGCGTGTTGATTATGTGAGGAATTGATGTTGAGCTGATAATGAGAGTATCTGAATGAAAGGAGTATTGTGATTTAGTTGTTTAGCTTGGATAGGGCAATGTAGATATGTGTGCAGCGTGAGAGGGTCCATAGGATTGCATTTCCAATTATTTTCCATTTGATTCCTTGATTGGTTATGCTTAGTATGGCTTGTATGGTTTGTGCTTGTTTAAAGCGGTACCGGATCGATGCAGCAGAGGCAAGGATATTGTTGGAGAACCGTCGACGCAATGAGAGGTGGAAGTTTATGTTTCATTTTGCATATGCGTAATATTTTGTTTTCCAGAATTAAAATATGATCAAATGTTTTGGTTTTAATGGAGGCATGACTTGAATTGTGTTAAATATTTTGTTAGAATCATCATTTGCTTCCATATTTGAATGCATCATCTGTATGTTCAAAAGCTGAAGCATGCTGACTTGTTTGGTGTATACAAAATTCCGTACTTGTTTTGTGACCTATCATACGATATGATTTTTCATCTTTTTAGACATGTTTGCTATTGTGACCGGAACTACTTTAAATATTATTTTGAGATGTTTTACGCCTGATTTACAGGATGAAAATTTTTAAATGCATGCATGGAATATATGATGAATTTTAGATTTAATAACCCATACGTGATAAATTCACTATTTGGTCACTAACCGGTCAGACCTCCCGATTTCCAGTAAGGATCTCGATGATGTTCACACCCTTTTGTAACCCCTGAATGAGTGTTTTTAACCCCGGAAAGTCTTCTTTTGAGTGTGATGAATTGTGCTATGTGTTGTGCAATATGATTTCGAAAAAAAAAAAAGTACCAAATATAAATATTTTCTAGCCACTGTACCGATTGGAATTGATGGTAAAAGCTTGATCAAGTTAGGTAAGTATATGGAGTCCTTATAGAGAGAACAGTTTCTTACCTTGGAGAGGTATGCTTGGATATATGTATGTATATTGAGTGTTGTGTGCACTATGAAGGGAAAGGCCTTACAAATGCTTCATATATATCTTACGACGTTATATCTACGTGTGCACAAAATTGAATGTGATAGCTTGTGTTTCTCCATTCAATTTTGGACAATACTGATAGTGGGGTTTTGTTTATATATATGTTACAACTGAAAAACCATCAGTAGGCTTTTAGGTAACCCTTTAACGGGGGTTACGTGAAAGTGGTTTGTGTCCACCCTGTTATGTTTTGGGCATAGTATAGCCAAATATCAAAGCTGTGATTTATGGATCTTTTGTATTTATTTCCTTATGCCATTTGGTGTGTGCACTTAGGATGGATACATAGAAGAACATGGATTATAATGTTTTGAATAAATGTTTGATACTATGATTTGGTTTTGTCTCCATTCCACCGTTTATGCTTATGACGCGGTAACTTCCACTGAGGTCCTTGATCTCACATCCCCCCCCCCCCTCTCTATTTTTTTGTTTCAAGACTAAGTTGTGAGAGATAGCTATTCAACTTTGAGGTTACTATCCCGGTATTGGTCGTAGGGCTGGACAAATGCACATGCACGTTTTACTTTTTTTTGACTCGGCATTCTTCACACCTTCTTGTATATTTGGATACTTGTGCATTGTGCTGGTACATATAAGAAGTTATGTTATTTTGAGTTTCTGGGGATCTGTGAGTGCGGACTCGAGGTGTTGCATGGTTAAGGCCGTATGGCTGTTGTATGTGATTTGATATCTTCGCTGCATGTGTCTGTTACTCCGTTGTTTGTTGGTTATGCCGAGAAAAAAAAAATTGATGCGTGCTATGTTTTGAAAGAAATAATTCATATGTTGTGTATTTATTACGATTAGCGAAACAAAGTTTTACGGTTAAGCCTTGTGTAGTTCCGCTTGGTCCACCAGTTGGGACAACCGGGGGTGCACGGCGGTGAGGATCCCAGTTACCGGGTACAGATCCTCACATGTGTGATGTGTATTGAACATGATGAATGTGATCTGACAGAATTGAGAATATCCTGTTGTGGTTTTGTGATTTGTGCTTGCCTGTCTATGTTGGTACGTGTTTGTGTGTCAGGATTCTTTTCCGGTGGTCATTCGGGGTAAGCGCTGATTCTCCTAGTGATAGGGGAGGTTCTTACTGGTATGGGAGTCGTATGAGTGGCAAATCCCACCAAGAGCTCGTTGTATATCTGGTCCTTGTGTGGCCAGAAGCCTTGTTCTTGTATGGCAGGAACCACTTATCCTTGTGTGGTTTGGGAAGGCCTTATCCTTATGTGGCTTGGGATGTTTTGTCCATTTGTGGCAAGATGAATAGGCTTGCTGATTAGTTTTTGTGTTAACTAGTTACCTTTCGTGCAGTAAGCCTTGGACAACACAGGTAAAAGGGGATGGCCTTTTCTTTTTCATTGCCGAGAACAATCTGATGAGTTCTATCTGCCTGTGAACTTCTGATACTTTTCAGAAATGTTTGTAGTCCCCCTCAGCCTTAGATTTGGCCCTACTCTTTTTGATTGAATCTTTGAATTGCATGAATCCTTTTAGTTGCGTAGGAATGATCAGATGTTGTTTGGGAGATTTGTGTTTATGGTTTCTGCATATCTTATGATGTTGTGATCCTACTGAGATTCTTGTAATCTCATTCCATTGTTTTCACCATTTTTTTCAGGCTTAGGTACATTCACTGCTCGTGGTACCAATGTGTGAGATCAAGGCTATACGGCAGGGCGATATCGCATCACTATTGCATGCCTATTCCTTGATTACTTGCACATATAACTTGAATAAAAATTGGACTACTTTCTGGTTTATTTTAAGATTCCTTCTTTACTTGTTCTTTTCGACTATGTTGGAGGAATTCTTGCTGGTTATTTGGATCCTTACGGGACTCGTGTGTTATGAATCCAGTGATTTAATTTAAAGGCTTCCACTGATGTTTTTACTCTCTCGTATGATACCAAAATGATTGTCCAATATCATGCTCCAACTGTTATTAAACATGTAGAATGAACATGCTAAAAGTCGAAAACTTAGTGAGTAAGCCTGGTGAGATTCAGATAGGTCCTAGGTGTCTTTGAGCTTCTTTGGGTTTCACGACAGTAATGACCTTAATCGGAGCAAATATTAGTAGGTAGGAATTGGGGTCATTACAATGCCAGTTTCCATCGTTTTAGATTGTGACCCCCGTTTCACCTCACGATTTTCAAAGAAATTCCAGAATGCGCTGGGTTCGAGATTGAATTTCAGTATAGCATTCCATCCTCAAACCAATGGCCAATCAGAAAAGATGATTCAGACACTCGAAGACATGATACGTGCGAGTGTGTTGGACCAGCAAACCGGTTGGGATCGATGCCTGTCATTGGCAGAATTTGCTTACAACAATAGTTTTCATGTAAGCATCGATATGGCACCTTATGAAGCATTTATATAGGAGACGTTTCAGAACTCCCATTTGCTGGAATGAAGTAGGCGAGAGACGCCTAGACAATCCGGAATTGATTGATCAAGCAACAGAGCAGTTGAACTTGATTCGACAACGGCTAAAAACAGCCCAAAATTGACAGAAAAATTATACCGATAATTGAGGAAGGGAGCTGGAATTTGCGGTAGGTGGCAAAATGTTTCTGAAGATCGCCCCATGGAAAGGAGTCCTTTGTTTCCAACAATGAGGGAAGCTAGCATCTCGTTACATTGGTCCGTATGACATCGTCAAGAGGATCGGCCCTATTGCATACCAACTTGCCTTACCTCCAAATATGGAAAGAATTCACAACATGTTTCACGTTTCAATGTTGAGAAAGTATGTGCAAGGCCCTGCTCACGTGTTCGAAGAACCCCCAGTTGTAATTGCTGAAGACATATCATATCCCGTACAGCCAGTTGCCATACTAGATCGGTCAGTTCGACAACTTCGCAGTCGAAGCGTGCCTATGGTATGAGTTGCTTGGAGTAATGACCAAATTGAGAACAGTCTTAGGAGACTAAGGAATCTATGCGTGCAAAATTTCCTTATCTGTTTGCTTAGGTACTTGTGCTAAAATTTCGAGGACGAAATTTTTATAAGGAGAGGAGGATGTGAGACCCTGAATTTTGAGTTCTAAAAGTCCAAAAGCCAGTGCAGGTGAAAAAAACAATTTTATCCCTGAAGAAAAGGATGTATGATGGCCAAAATTGGCAAGGGATGTCTAGTAATTATTTCTGGTATTAATTCCCTTTAAATTGATTTTTTATTGGTTGATAATTACCTTAAGAAATAAAAACTCTAAGTTTAAGGGGGATAATTACTGAATTTAATACTGATAATTAACTTATTTTAATTAAGCCTTTGAGGTAGGGATTTTAATCCCATAACCATCTTATATAAATAGGAAGTCAGCTACACAAAAATCTTATACAAAAAACAAACAAAATTTATAAGACCTAAAAATCTTACACCTCTCAATTTCTGCTGAAATCCGCTAGAACTTCAAACAAGTATAACTCTCTCATCGTTTATCGGATTCCTGTGACTAATATTTTATTCACTCCGTATGATACCAGAATACATGTCCAATATTATGCTCCAATAACTAATGAACATAATGAATGTATATGCTAAAAATCAAGAATTTGATAAGTAAGTCTTGTGGAATTCAGATACGTACTGGTTCTTGGGCTTGTCTGAGTTTCACGGCGATAATGGCCCAAATCAGAGCAATTAATAATAGGTTAGGATTTGGGGTTGTTACACTCGACACCTAGGCTCTATGACTCTATCCAGGTCACTCGGTTAATTGGTCAATTCTTGTTCCACTATATAACTGGCTAGTCAAATAGGGTCAACTTCGACTGGTCAACTAGTCAAACCCACACAAACTGACCAATCTAGATTATCTAAATGTATCCAAGTGCTGAATAGACTTTCTGAAGAATGCAGTCTCACACTACCTACCTGAATGATTGAGGATAGTGGTCTACCGGTCTACTATATGCATGACCGATGATTGAGGGATTTTACTCATTTTCTCAAGTCTCGATGGATCATCCCCAAAGACCAACTGATCATAACCTGACACTAGGGCCATCTGGTAAAATGTACTTCGCCTGACCAATCACCACAGTATAGGGAATCTAGGATATTCCCTATAATTTTCACACGATCGATCGTGACCGAATGTCATGATAAGTTGCCACATCACCACGTTAAAAATTAGGTTGCTTCCCGAAATAATGTCTGCCTTCATTGGATAATGGCGACCTTCAGCGATTTCTAGAAATTCTAAAGGACAACCAATCGGACTACATGCCTGATCGATCAGACCCACCCAGATGACCAATCACTTGTCAAACCAAAATTTACACTACCAACAAGTCACCAGTAATTGATTTAATTGATAGTACACCCACAGGTAGGTTTTCCAAACTTGCAATCACTCATTCCATCCACTCAAAACACTCATTACATCCCTAAAATCACTCAATCAAACAAGCAAAAATTGTAGAAGATCCATCCAACAAGAGAAATCAATCTAATTCCATCAAAATCATCATAACTCACATGCACAATCACATACTCAAGCATGCAAACCATCAATGCATATTAGGCATAAGAAATCAAGTTTCATAAAAAGATATGGTCACATACATAGTGCTTAACATATATATAAATATTCAACTAATACCTTATGTTTAAAACAAAATAATTACTAGTTAATTATTAATAAACCAAAACAATTCCTATTATAAATATAAAGACAAAAATCCACCTTGTGAGGTGTTGAAATCTCGGACATGACTCCCTTGTCCTTGCTATTGGCTACTACACTCCCTAAACAAGTAAAAATATACAAACACACTAAGAAAACCAGCAGGTACATGTCAAAACACATTTGGACATCATGTATCTTATAGCTACACATCTAGACATCATGTTTAACATGAACTTAATCAGCAAGTATATGTTAAAATTCAATGACTTATTTTTCCAAACTACTAAGAGAATTATGTGTTATTTGAAGGGGACTACTAGTTATGGTATTTCTTACAAGAAAAAGGGGAAGAAGACTTGCTTTCACAGACTTAGATTATACTAATGATGAAAAATATTCCAAACGCACATTAGGTTAAGTTTTCTTATTAAGTTCAAATATTATATTTTGGATGTCAAAAGAACTACCAATTGTTACACTTTCTACCACTGAAGCACAATTTGTTCCAACAGTTGCTTGTGCATGTCAGGCTATATAGATGAGAAGGGTATTGAGAAATATAAGTCATATTCAAGAAGAAAGTACTACTAGCATACATGATAATACCTCTTGCAATTTATATGAGACCCAATCCTTCGGAGAGCCCAGTCAGTATTTGAGTACAGTCAGATTAATGGGATTGGTCCATTTGAGCGAGTTTGACCAGTTGACCAACCTATGTGACCGTTTGATCAGCCAGTTAGATGGTGGAAATAGTAGTTGACCTTTTGACTGAGTGGCATGGACACAGTCATAGAGCCTAAGTGTCGAGTCTAGATTTCCTAGAGTTTCATAACATCGGGTGAGTTTTGATAGTTATGGACGACATGTCATTTGGAGACTTAGTGTGCATTAGTGTTATCTGCGTGTTTTTTAGGCCTAAGTCCAGTGGAATACCTCATTTAACCTATTTGGATCTGTGTGAGGATTTTTTAGGCCTATTTTGAGTGGTCGTAGTTTCTTAGGCCGGAATTTCCATATGTGGGTCCAATCACTATTCACTGGCTCAATTCCATTTCAGAAGCCCAATTTGTCATTTTTAAACGTTAAACACTATTTTAGCTCGATTAGGTTATGTGTATTGTTTTAAAACTTATTTCAGGATTTTTGGGATTTCTGGGTCCGGAGATATAAAAGTTCAGCCAAACATTAATAAATTTTTCTAAGTGTTGGCAACCCAAGAACCCTCTCCCCTCTCCTTCTCTTGTTTTCCAGCACCTCTCCCCCCAAATAAGAACCCAATCTCTTCCAAACCTGTTTTCTTTCTGCTCTTTCTATCCTCTATTTTGTTATCTTGTTTTCATTATTAGAATGTTAGAATTTCCTTGTACTTTTCCTTGTCACAAATGCTTAGGATTTGGTGCTGAAATTCTTTGATTAATCCTTCAATTGGTTTATGTTGTTTTTCCTTTTGTTCATATGATCGTTTTCCATCTATTCATGTTATAATATCATGAATTCATCCTTTAAATCTTTCCTATGAATGAAATTGGCATACCCTATACCATTGCCTATTGTTGCCGATTTTGATCAATTGACTTCTTTATTGGTTTCTGATCTTGTTCCTTTTAATCGTATGTGTAATTAACACCTAATCCTTCCTTTTAATCATGAAATCACAACTCCTAAACCTTTCATGCATGAAATCGCAATTGCCCTTTTGATTCTCATCTTAGTGCCGAAATTTGCATGGTTAATTGGGATGATAAATCAGGTTAATTCTTGTTATGTTTCTGGTTATCACATCACACATCTGAGGGAGAGGTCTCAGCAGCATCTGATCGCTGGTTTCTGATAGGTTTGGTGAGTGGAATTGGTAAGAAAATAGGATATTTACTTGGTTATTGAATATGCATGCTTAGTATGGTTTTGTCTTTTCCTTATGATGATATAGGTGGTTCGGATCCTCTAAATTAAGATAAAGGGATAGCTACTTGTTCAAAGACAAGAGAGGTAAGATTTACACCTCATCGGTTTCTCTAGAGATCCCTGTTGTTTGATTAATGTTTTCGGCTGCATATCTTTGTTATTGGTATATACGCATGCCTTATATTTTTTATGCATAGTTGCGGATTGAACTATGGAATTGATAGGCAATTTTGAACCCCAAAGGTAGGTTGTGTATGCCTAATGCGGTTGTATTGTGTGCATATGACATGCTGATTTAATTGTGTATGATTAAGGATGTCCTACTGTGGTGTTATGCTTTATACTTGCTTGTGTGTGCTTGTATATGTTTGTGTCAGGATCCTTTTCCGGTGGCCATTCGGGGTAAGCGCTGATGCTCCATGGGAGAGGAAAGGTTCTTACTGGTATAGGATTCATATGGGTGGCAATCCCCAGCATGTGTATGCTGGATGCCTAGTCTTGTGTGCAGGCTAGATGCCTTGTCCTGTGTGCTAGCAAAATGACTTGTCCTATGTGCTAGCAAGATGCCTTGTCCTGTGTGCTAGCAAGATGCCCTTATCCTTGTGTGGTTTGGATGCCCTAATCCTTGTGTGGTTAGGATGTCTAGTCCTGTGTGCTAGCTAGATGTCTTGTCCTGTGTGCTGGCAAGATGAATAGGCTTGCTGATTAGTTTGTATGCTAACCTTTTACCCTATGTGCAGCAAAGCCTTGGACAACACAGGTGGAAGGGAATGACCTTTTCTATTAATGAGATTGAATGATGATTTTCATGCCTGTGTACTTCTAATTTTCAGAAATGCTTGCAGTCCACCCACAACCTATAAATTTTGGCCTTATACCTATTGATTGCCTAAAGTTTGCGTGATATCCCTATAGATATGTAGACGAATCTGATGTTTGTTCGGAAAATGTTTACTTAAGCTTTTTACAGATCTTATGATGTTGCGACCCTACTGAGATTCTTGTAATCTCACCCTGTTGTTTTTACCATTTTCAGGCTTAGGTACATCATCTGTTCATGATATCAGTGTGTGAGATCAAGGCTACACGGCAGGACAATATTGCATCACATTCGCATACCTCCTTCCTTGCTGATTACTTACGCATATAACATGAACTTTGATTGGACTAATTTTTGTTTCTTTGAATCCCTCCTTTGCTTGATTATTTTTGGAAATTATTGGAGGATTACTTGCTGGATTTTAAGATTCCTATGGGACTTGTGTGTTTTGGTTTCTTTGATTAATTTTAAGACTTCCGCTGATGATTTTACTCACTCCGTATATCGCTGGAATATTTTTCCATTATCATATTCCAACCTTTAAATAGCATAAAAAGGAAACTTAATAAAATTGGAACTTAAGGAGATAAACCTTGTGAGATCCTGATTTTTGTGTCTTAGAAGTCCAGAAGCCAGTGCAGCTGAAATGAGCATTTTTCCCCTGAAGAAATGGTTGTGTGATAATCGAAAATGGTATAGAAGGTTCTTTCCTCTTTTGGTTGATTTCATTTCCTTTCTATTTCATTTCCTTCTTTGTTCCTCCTTAGCACAAATGGTATATCTCCTAAAATTAAGAGATAATTTCAGAATTTAATTCTAATGATTATCTCCTTATATCTAACCTTAAAAGTAGAAAAAATTAATCTCAGTAATCCTATAAATATACCAGCTGGCCACATATGTCCACACACACCAAGAACACACAAAATCATCAAGCAATCAAACCCTACACCCTACCCTTGCTACCAAAATTCCTTAACCTTCACCATAGCCGAACTTTTTCATCCTTTATCAGATTTCTGCAAATAATAACTTGTTGGAAACCTCTTTCTATCTTTTATCTTGCTACATTGGTTTCATTATCAGAAGGTTAGAATTCTCTTGTACTGAAATTCTTTGATTGATCCTTCAATTGGTTTCTATTGTTGTTCTTTTTGTTCGTATGATTGTTTGGCACTTATTCATGTTGTAATATCATGAATTCATCCTTTGAATCTTCCCTATGTATGAAATCAGCATGCCCTACACCTTTGCCTATTGTTGCCAATTTTGATCAATTGACTTGCCTATTGGTTTCCGATCTTATTTCTTTTAACTGTATATGTTATTAATACCTAATCCTTCCTTGTTAATATGAAATCGCTACCCCTAAATCCCTTATGCATGAAATCATAAATTTCCCTTTGTACCCTATCTTAGTGCCAAAATTTGCATAGTTAATTTAGATGATAAATCAAGTTGATACTTGTAGTGTTCTTAGCTATCATATCACACATCTGAGGGGGAGGTCTCAGCAGCATCTAATTGTTGGTTTCTGATAGGTTTGGTGAGTGGAATTGGTAAGGAAATAGAATGTTTACTTGGTTATTGAGTACGCATGCTTAGTATGGTTTTGTCTTTGCCTTATGATGATATAGGTGGTTCCAATTCTCTAAATAAAGGCAAAGGAATAGCTTCTTATTCAGAGACAAAAGAGGTAGGATTATATCTCATCGGTTTCTCAGAGATCCTTGTTCTTTGGTTGATATTTTTGGTTGCATATCTTTGTTATTGGTATATGTGCATGCCTTGTGTTTGGTATGCATACTTACAGATTGAACTATGGAATTGATATAAAATTTTGAACCCCTAAGGTAGGTTGTGTATGCCTAATGCGGTTGTATTGTGTACATATGACATGCTGATTGTGTTGTGTATGATTGAGGATGCCCTATTGTGGTGCTATGCTTTGTACTTATTTGTGTGTGCTTGTACATGTCAGTGTGTCAGAATCCTTTTCCAGTGGTCATTCTGGGTAAGCCTTGATGCTCCTTGGTAGAGGAGAAGTTTTTACTAGTATGGGAGTCGTATGGGTGGCAATCCCCAACATGTGCACGCTGGATGCCTAGTCCTGTGTGCTGGCTAGATACCTTATTCTGTGTGCTGGCAAGATGCCCTAATCCTTGTGTGGTTATGATGTCTAGTCCTGTGTGCTGGCTAGATGTCTTGTCTTGTGTGCTGGCAAGATGAATAGACTTGCTGATTAGCTTGTGTGCTAACTGTTTACCCTTTATGCAGCTAAGCCTTAGACAACACAGGTGGAAGAGGATGGTCTTTTCTATTGATGAGATTGATTGATGATTTTCTTGCCTGTGTACTTTTAATTTTCAGAAGTGTTTGCAGTCCACCCTCAGCCTATAGTTTTCGGCTCTATCCCTATTATGATTGTTTATTGGTTGCGTGATATCCCTTTAGGAGAATCTGATGTTATTCGGGAAATGTTTGTTTAGATTTCTACAGATTTTATGATGTTGTGACCCTAGTGAGATTCTTGTAATCTCACCCTGTTATTTTCACCATTTTTCAAGCCTAGGTACATCCTTTGTTCATGGTACCATTGTGTGGGATCAAGGCTGCATGGCGGGACGATATTGCATCACATTCGCATACCTGTTTCCTTGATTGCTTGCACATATAACATGAAGTTTGTGTGGACTACTTTATGGTTTTTGGAATGCCTCCTTTGTTTGCTTATTTCCGAAATTTACTAAGGGTTTACTTTCTAGATTTTGAGATCCCTATGAGACTTGTGTGTTGTGGTACCTTTGATAAATTATTAAGACTTCCGTTGATATTTTAATTCACTCCATTTATTGCCACAATGTATGTCCATTATCATGCTCCAATCTTTAAAAGTATAAGTAATGAATCTAATAAAATCAGAATTTTGGGAGATAAGCCTTGTGAGATTTGGATAGGTCCTAGGTTAGGTTTATTTGGGTTTCACGGTGGTAAGGGTCCTAGTAGGTTGAATCGGGGTCCTTACAAGTCTTGTGAGATTCAAATAGGTCCTAGGTTGGGTTTATTTGGGTTTCACGGCGATAAGGGTTTCACGGCGATAAGGGTCTATATAGGTTGGATTTGGGTCCTTACAGAAGCTATCCAAGCCTTTATAGATATATAGGGTCATGTGTAGAGTGCTGCAACTCAAATGCAAGATCGGGTGCTGGTAAGGCTAGTGGTACATAGAGAGGATCACATCATAATGCATGAGTGGAGTAACCGAGAGTGGATTAATAGAGTCCGCAGGGCAACTATAGACCGCAGGCTTACTAGAGAGGATAGAGCAGAGCTAGCTGACAGTATCTTGGGTCATGCAGATGGAGGACGAATGAGTAAGGTTGAGAGACAACCCTTGAGACAATTAGGTAGAGGCCAAGTGTATAGACCTGAGAGACGATTGCCACAGAGGAGGTCCTAGACTACAGGTTCTAATAGAGAGCCAGGGTCTAGAAGACCATCTAGGGGGCCGAGCCGAGATGTGGGAATTGTCGATCAACACATCTTGCTCATTTTCCATTATCTCCGAGATGTTACCGTTGCCAACAGTTTCTTATTAAATTCAGGTTAGATTAGATTATATTGGTGATGAAGAATATTCCAAAAATATATCAGGTTATGTTTTCTTATTAAATTCATATATTATATCTTGGATGTCGAAAAAACAACCAATTGTTACACTTTCTACCACTAAAGTATAGTTTGTGACAGGAGTTGTTTGTGCATGTCAAGGTATATGGATGAAGAGGATATTGAGAAATATAAGTCATACCTCTTGCAATTTAACTCTCAAAAAATCTATTATTGCATAGAAGAAGTAAACGCATCATAATGTGTTTCTATTTCTTAGAGATCTTGTAAAAGATGAAAAAAATTAGCAAGAGGCGGATGAGCAAGGTACTAAAGCTTGAAGCTTGAAGCTTTTCATAGAATTAAAAAAAAGATGGGAATGTGCGATCTCACTGTTGGGTTTTTTCTTGTCTATTAAGTTAGTTGCTTGAAATTAGGAGTATTTATTTGGTTTTCTATTTCAATAAGCCGTAGTCACTACCATAAATATCTATTTTGACTTGTTCCAAGTCTGTTTTAGTTTATAACAATAACTAGAGGTGAACTATTTTGTTGGTGTTATGAATATCAAATGTTTGGCAATTGAAAAGATAAATAACTTATTATGTCTATTCAATTGTGTAATGAATATTTTGTAACTACAAAACTCTTTATCCTCCAATGTCTCTTCATGTACCCTATCATGTTACCTATAAATAGGAGGTAACATTGTTCACTTTGTACACACTTGTTTTGAGTACTTGATATGATCTTATACTCCCTATCTTGTTCTTAAGTTTTTTCTCTTATTCTTTTCTCCTCAATTCTTCTTATCATTATATTCTATAACACGTTATCAGCACGATACTCTTATAAACAAAAGGAGAATCAAGAGTCTTACAAGAGTTCTTCACAAAGAACAAACAAGAATCTTAGTTTCTACAAAGGTATATTTGCGTGAGTATAATTTTATAATTATTTAGATATAATCACGTTGTAATATTATTGTTATGCTTCAAATGTGCTTTTACAACAGTAATATCGTGAAAAAAGTTTCACAAAATATTCTGAGTTGATTTCATGCCTTCTGGTGGCTGAACAACACATTGAGCTGTTGATGAGAAATCATGAATCTCGTTCTACTGGTTCTGCTCCATTCCCTGAAGTGAATGTGATGCTATATCATAACCATAATCGTGGTCGTAGTCGAGGCCACGGACAAGGACAAGGACGAGATTATAATAAATTTCATCATGGTGGTGGTCAATCAAGTAAATTTATCATCCAAAGAAAGTTGTAAAGGATGAAGGACCTAGAAAAATAATGAGTGGCATAAAGAAAAAAAAGTTACAATTAGTAACTGCCATCGATGTGGAATGCAAGGTCATTGGCAACGTACTTGTCGTACACCAAAATATTTTGCCGACCTATATCAAGGATCTTTGAATACAAGATGATTTGCGTATAAGTTTGTCCAAGATGAGTGGCAAGAATGTGGAGACAACTTTGTCCAAAATGATTTCATTGAATTTGCCAATGGCCTTGAGAATATAACGCACTTGGATATTTCTAATTTTATTAATGATCCAAATGATGAAAATCCAAGAAATCAAGAATGATTTTAATTTTATAACTATGAAAATTTCTATTATGTTCTCTTGTTTTATTATAATACAAGTCTATTTATTTTATTTTACTTTTTCATATTTAATTTATTTTATATTTTCTTATTAATTTTATTTACTCAATGAAGAGAATGGATATTGGCATGGATATCTCTAAGATGAACGCCAAGGAAATATGTTTGGTTGATAGTGCCATAACGCATACAATATTGAGAGATAAGAGATATTTCTCTTATGTGGATAATAGAAAAACCAATGTGTATACCATAAGTGGTAGTACAAGATTGATTGAAGGCTCCGGAAGAGCAAATATTATTCTATCTGGTGGCACCAAAATAATGATAGAAGATGCATTATACTCTTCTCAGTCTCAAAGAAACTTGTTAAGTTTCAAAGATATTCGTCTGAATGGATATCATATTGAGACAATGAACAAAGGAAGCATTAAGTATCTTTGCATAACTTCTATAATTTCGGGTAAAAAGTATATATTAGAAAAATTACCCGTTTTTTCTTCCGGATTGTACTACACAAGTATTACAATGATAGAATCTCATTCTATAATAAATCATCAGTTTAATGATGTATTTAAAATTTGGCATGACCGGTTAGGCCATCCCGGTTCAACAATGATGCGAAAAATAATAGAGAATTCTTGTTGTCATCCATTGAAAAAGAATAAGATTTTTCAATCTAATGAATTCTCATGTGCTGCTTGTTCTCAAGGCAAATTAATAATAAGGTCATCACTAGCCAAAATTGGAATTGAATCTCCAAAATTTTTAGAAAGAATTCAAGGAGATATTTGTGGACCTATACATCCATCATGTGGACCATTTCGATATTTTATGGTTTTGATCGATGCATCAACCAGATGGTCACATGTATGTTTATTATCATCTCGTAATATGGCATTTGCGAGATTGCTTGCACAAATAATTCGTTTGCGAGCTCAATTTCCTGATTATCCGATAAAGTCCATTCGAATGGATAATGCTAGTGAATTTACATCAAAAGCCTTTATAGATTATTGCATGTCTATTGGAATAAAGGTTGAACATCCTGTTGCTTATGTTCATACACAAAATGGTCTTGCAGAATCATTTATAAAACGCTTACAATTAATTGCAAGACCTATGCTTATGAGATCCAAACTTCCAGTTTATGTTTGGGGACATGCCATTTTACATGCAGCAACAATTATACGCATTCGACCAACAAGTTATCATGAACAGTCTCCTATGCAATTGGCTCATGGTCAGGAACCAAATATTTCCTATCTAAGAATTTTTGGTTGTGCGGTATATGTTCCAATTTCTCCACCACAACGTACAAAAATGGGTCCTCAAAGAAGGATGGGAATATATGTTGGATATGAGTCTCCATCTATCATCAAATATCTTGAGCCATTAACTAGAAATTTATTTACGGCAAGATTCGCTGATTGTCATTTTGACGAGACTATATTTCCAACATTTGGGGGAGAAAATAAACAGTTGGAAAATAAGATCTCTTGGAATGAATTATCATTATCTAGTTTTGATCCTCGAACAAATCAATGTGAATATGAAGTTCAACACATAATTTATTTACAAATGATTGCAAATCAACTACCAGATGCATTTACTGACCTTAAAAGAATAACTAGGTCTCATATTCCAGCTGTAAATGCTCCGATAAGAATTGATGTCCCTGAAGGACAATCTAAAGTTGCTAGTGAGTCTAGACCACGTCAGAAACGTGGAAGACCATTCGGTTCCAAAGATAAAAATCCTCGGAAAAAGAAAGGAGCAACTACACAAGATGGTCATGAGGAGGATATAGTTTTGGAAAATCCAGTTGACATAATTAATAAAATTCCGGAAGAACCACAAGAGAATGAAGAGATCTCGATTAATTATGTCACTACAGGAACAAGATGGAACCGAAGCTCAATACTTGTCGACAATATTTTTGCATATAATATAGCGCTAAATATTATGGAAGAAAATGAGGATTTTGAACCTACCTCTGTGGAGGAACGCTAAAATAGAAATCAGAATTAAAGTCATTTGAAAAACGTGGAGTTTTTGGACCTGTAGTCCATACACCAAAAGGTGTAAAATCGGTGGGATATAAATGGGTATTTGTGCGAAAAAGAAATGAGAAAAATGAAGTTGTGAGATATAAAGCAAGACTCGTCGCACAAGGTTTTACCCAAAAACCGGGTATTGATTATGATGAGATATATTCTCCAGTGGTGGATGCAATAACATTGCGATATTTACTTTGTTTGGCAGTACATGAAAAGCTTGAAATGCGTCTAATGGATGTAGTTACAGCCTATCTGTATGGCTCTTTGGATACTGATATATATATGAAAATCCCTGAAGGATTTAAATTTCCAGATGCAAATAAATCAAATTCCCGGGAAATTTATTCAATAAAGTTAAATAGAGCTCTATATGGATTGAAGCAATCTGGACGGATGTGGTATAATTGCCTCCGTGAATGCTTAATTAAAATTGATTTCAAGAATGATCCAATTTGTCCATGTGTCTTTATAAAAAGATATGGATCTGGTTTTGTTATAATAGCTGTTTATGTTGATGATTTAAATATCATTGGAACTCGTGAAGAGATAGATAAAACTATCAGCTATTTAAAAAACGAATTTGAAATGAAAGATCTTGGAAAAACAAGATATTGTTTGGGTCTTCAAATTGAGCATCTAAGTGAAGGAATATTTATTCATCAATCAAATTATGTGGATAAAGTTCTTAAAAGATTTTATATGGATAAAGCTCATCCATTAAGTACACCAATGCTTGTGAGATCACTTGATGTGAAAAAAGATATTTTTCGACCTCGTGAAGAAAATGAAGAACTCTTAAGTCCTGAGGTTCCATACCTTAGTGCTATTGGTGCACTTACATATCTTGCTAATAACACTCGACCGGACATATCATTTGCAGTAAATTTACTAGCAAGATATAGTTCTTCCCCAACTCGAAGACATTGGAATACGCTCAATTGATAACCTGGCTGATTTATTTACTAAAGCTCTTCCCACATCAACATTTGAAAAGCTTGTTCGAAAGATCGGAATGCAACGCTTGAAAGATTTAAAGGGATGACTAAATCAGGGGGAGTATGCACTGCACTCTTTTTTCCTTCACCAAGTTTTTATTCCCATTGGGTTTTTCTTGGTAAGGTTTTTAATGAGGCAGTATTCTGATTTCATACTCACATTCTTAAAATTCAAAATATTCAAGGGGGAGTGTTATGAATATCAAATGTTTGGCAATTGAAAAGACAAATAACTTATTATGTCTATTCAATTGTGTAATGAATATTTTGTAACTACAAAACTCTTTATCCTCCAATGTCTCTTCATGTACCCTATCATGTTACCTATAAATAGGAGGTAACATTGTTCACTTTGTACACACTTGTTTTGAATACTTGATATGATCTTATACTCCCTATCTTGTTCTTAAGTTTTCTCTCTTATTCTTTTCTCCTCAATTCTTCTTATCGTTATATTCTATTTTGTTGGATATATGTTGCTTTGCAAAAAGGCAATTTAAAGCCTAAATAGGATCTAGTAAAGGTAGAGAGCATTATATCTAGTTTGATTATTAGAGTTTTGTTGTTGAAACAACTCTTTTATTCTACACCAATAACTTAATGCCATGAAATTAAAAATGATTTTGCCCCTTTATTTTGTAAAGAATATATATTTTTATCAAAAATTATTAAAAAAATTAACAAGTACTTTAAATTTATTTATTTATTTATTTATTTATTTATTTATTTATTTATTAAAATTGACATGACAAAATGTATGTGATGCATTTTTGTAATTATGAGATCTATATGTATTAAAGCATGGTTAAAAGGTATACATAGTTAATCTCGAATCTTAATTAGTACTTGTAACCCTTTTCAAACAAACTCTCGGAAGCCAGCCCCGTAGCATCACCTCCTCCGTACTTGCCAAGAGTAGCCTCTGAGTTGCTCTTGCACCTCACGAAGAAGACTTCCTGAGCCTTCTCCACATTCTCCTTCTTTCCACCCCATGTCTTGAGCGTGCTCTGCTGTAAAGCTCGACCAAAGGAGAATGACAGGGTCCATGGCTTCACCACCTCTAGCTTATTCATTGCGTTGAGGTTCAGAGTTGCTTCCTCCTCACTCTGTCCACCTGACAAGAACACAATGCCCGGAACTGCTGCTGGAACGGTTCTGCGCAGGGCGTTCACTGTGTACTCTGCTATCACCTCGGGTGCTACCTATTCACGTTTCACATTAATTACTATATATTCCTGATCTGTATAAATTCAATAGTATACCATACGTACCTTTGGGCTATCAGAACCGGGAGTAACCATGTTAGGCTTCAGGAGTGTTCCTTCAAGAAGAACATGGTGATCATTCAGAGCCTTGTAGACTGCTGCAAGTACAGTCTCTGTCACAGCAGCACATTGTTTAATGTCATGATTTCCATCCGTCAGGATCTCTGGCTCCACAATTGGCACCAACCCGTTCTCCTGACAGATGATGGCATAACGAGCCAAGCCCTGAGCATTCTGCTGGATTGACAGTTCAGATGGCTCGGTGGGACCAATTTTGAGAACAGCCCGCCACTTGGCGAATCTGGCACCAGCCTTGTAGTATTGCTGGCAGCGTGCACCCAGGGAATCAAATCCTTGAGTCGTAGTTTCACCCTTGGTTCCTGCTAATTCCACCACACCTTTGTCGACCTTTATGCCTGGAAGGACATTGTTTTGTTGGAGGAGCTCAACGAATGGTTTCCCATCAGAGGTTTTCTGGTACAGGGTTTCTTCAAATAGGATGACACCAGAAAGGTAAGGCAGGGCTGGGAAAGTGGCGAAGAGAAGTTCGCGAAGGGCTTGGCGGTTGGACTCTATGTTCTCAACTTTGATGCTTGACAGGCGCTTCCCAATTGTTCCCGTGCTCTCATCTGCAGCCAAAATACCCTTGCCCGGGGTTGCGATGTACTTGGCGTTCTTAATCAGCTCATCTGAGACAAAATTAATAAGTGCATTAATTTGCATTAACCAGCTTGTGTTTTTGTAGCTTGCTACTCAAATAACTTATACGTACGTACCTGCATATTTTCCAACGAAGGCCGACATGGCTAAAGCTTTTGTTGATGATGGAAAGTAAGGCTACAGGATGAAGGATGAAGGATGAAGGATGAAGGATGCAGGGTGCAGGATGCAGGATGCAGGATGCTGCATCAAAAATTAAGATGGCAACAACAAAGCTCGCACAAGAACCATTCTATATAGATAATCTCGCAAGGAATATACCCACACCATCCACTCTATATATCT
Source organism: Passiflora organensis (assembly GCA_019739055.1). Classification (NCBI taxonomy): domain Eukaryota; kingdom Viridiplantae; phylum Streptophyta; class Magnoliopsida; order Malpighiales; family Passifloraceae; genus Passiflora; species Passiflora organensis. The sequence goes on along the minus strand of JAEPBF010000208.1, from coordinate 682,773 downwards.
AGAATCTCTATTTAAAAGACGTGTCAGAAGATTAGCCTCAGGGAGATTATCATCCTGGGATAAAGGAATGAGTGATGAGCATCCCATGCTCACGTGAGCCCTTTAAACCATTACGTGGAGGGAGCCCTTTCCTTATCTCAAACCCAAATTTCCAACGGATAATTATCCAAATTTATATCATTTTTTTAATATTTCTACAAATATATGTCTCGATAAAGCCTTGTGAGTAAAAAATCCTCCACCAACAAATAATCAACTTCATAACACCCCTTCTCAATATCAATTCATTATACCAAACATGAATATATGTGTAGATCAAATATTGTTAAGAAAAAATCTCTAATGAAGGAAAAAATAGTATATCATTCTCAATTTGAGAATTTATTTAAGGACCCCGAATTACCATTTTGCTCCACAACGACCCTTATCAGCATGAAACCCAAACAAGCCCAGAATCAAGACCTATCTGAATCTCACAAGATTTATCCATCTAGTTCCAATTTTAATATGTTTATTCTTTATGCTTTTAAAGATTAGAGCATGTTAATATTGGACAAATATTTTGGAATCATACAGAGTAAATAAAACATCAATGAAAGACTTTATAATTAATCAAAGAAACCACAACACACAAGTCCCATAGGGATCTCAAAATCCACCAAGTAAATCCCCAGTAAATTTCCAAAACAAGCAAAGAAAGGAGACATTTCAAAAACCAGAAAGTGGTCCAATCAATCTTCATGTTATATGCGCAAGTAATCAAGGAAACAAGTATGGGAATGTGATGCAATATCACCCTGCCGTGTAGCATTGATCTCACACACTAGTACCACGAACAGAGAATGTACCTAAGCCTGAAAAATGGTGAAAACAACAAGGTGAGATTACAAGAATCTCAGTAGGGTCACAACATCATAAGATCTACAGAAATCTTAAACAAACATCTCTCAAACAACATCAGATCAACCTATGCAACTAGAGGGTATCACACATTCATAAATCAACCAAAAAGGGATAGGGTCGAAAGCTAAGGCTGAGGGTGGACTTCAAACACTTTTGAAAATCAGAGGTACACAGGCAGGAAAAATCATCACTCAATCTCGACAATAGAAAAGGTCATCCCCTTCCACCTATGTTGTCCAAGACTTCGCTGCACACAGGGTAAAGGTTAGCACATAAGCTAATCAGCAATCGTATTCATCTTACCACACAAGGACAAGGCATCCAAGCTATACAAGGACCAGGATATCCAAACCATACAAGGATAAGGGCATCCAAACCACACAAGGATAAGGGCACCTAGCTACACAAGGACTACGCATCCAGTATGCACATGCTGGGGATTACCACCCATACGACTCTCATACCAGTAAGAACCTCTCCTCTCCCAAGGAGCATCAGCGCTTACCCCGAATGGTCACCGGAAAAGTATCCTAACACACAAACACATACAAGCACACACAAGCAAGTACAAGGCACAATACCACAACAGGGCATCCTCAATCATGTCAGAACACAATCACCATGTTCAATGCACACAACACATGCAAATTAGGCATACATAACCTATCTCAAGGGTTCGACAATGCCTAAAGAATCATATCTCAATCCACAATTCATGCATACACCATACAAGGCATGCGTATACACTTATCATCAAGAGCATGCACCAAAAATAACAAGTAAATAACAAGGATCTCTGGAGAAACCGATGAGTTATAGATCCTACCTCTCTTGTCTCTGAACAAGAAGCTATTCCTTTGCCTTTAATCAAGGGATCCGAACCACCTATAACATCATAAGGCAAAGACAAAACCATACTAAGCATGCATACTCAATAATCAAGTAAACATCTTATTTCCTTACCAATTCAACTTACCAAACCTATCAGAAACCAGTGATCAGATGCCACAGGTGTCTCTCCCTTGGATGTGTGATGTGATAGCAAAGAACTTAACAAGAAACAACCTGAATTACCATCCCAATCAACATACAATTTTCGGCAATAAGATAGGGTTCAGAAGGGAAATTATGATTTTATTCATACAAGCTTTAGGGGTTGCAATTTTATGTTAACAAGGAAGGATTGGGTGTTAATAATACATACAATTAAAAGGAACAAGATCAGAAACCAATAGGTAAGTCAATTGATCAAAATCGGCAACAATAGGCAAGGATGTAGGACATGCTGATTTCATGCATATGGGAGATTTAAAGGATGAATTCATAATATTAAAACATGAATGGATGTCAAACAATCATACGAACAAAAGAAACAACAACAAAAACCAATTGAAGGATGAATCAAGGAATTTCTGCACAAATACTCAGCAAACTGCGAGAAGGATTTTGACTAGGAAGAACTGACCTTCTGATGACCAAGCCAAGGAAGCTAGATAGAGGATGAAAAGAGCTTTCCGACAAGCTATTATTTACAGAAATCTGACAAAGGATGAAAGAATTCGGCTATGGTGAAAGCTTTGAAATTTTGACAATCAAGAGTAGGGTGTAAGTAGGGTGTAGGGTTTGATCGCTTGATAATTTTGTGTGGGAACTAAGTGTGGCCGACTACTCTTTATATAGGATGTTTATGAGATTAATTTTTTCTACTTTTAAGGCTAGATTTGGGGAGATAATCTTTAGAATTAAATTCTAGAATTATCCCCTTAATCTTAGAAAATTATCATCTAAGTTAATATTGAACCAATAAGGAAATGAAATAAAGAAAAAATGAAATCAGAAATGAACACTAAACTTTCAATACCATTTTCGGTCATCACACATCTATTTCTTCAGGGGCAAAATGATCATTTTACCTGCACTGGCTTCTGGACTTCTAGGACTAAAAAATCGAGATCTCACAATTTATTATTGAAATTTTGTCTCATTAAAAATCTTACTTAGAAAACCTATTGAAAAAAAACCTTGATGAAAAGAAGAAAATTATAATTCATATTCTATTTACTCAGATCTTTCAAATGACCTTTTCTTGAATGAATATAAATATGTAATTAAAATATTATCTCGTTAAAACTCTTATAAAAAAAAAAACCTATTAAGAAAAATCTTGTTGAAGAAAAAAGAATGCAATGCATAACTTTACACTCCCTGATGATATCATCTTTTAGAAATCGACTACTATGTCAAATATTGTATCATTTGATATATAAATATTTCCATGTATTATGATATCACAATATAATAATCTTAATAGATAAATTTTATCCCTAAAATGTACTTAATGCTTCGATCAAACTTCAATTTTTAAATGCTCAATATAAATACTCAAATAATATAGTCTTTTAAATATTTATCTTTGTTTAATTAATATTTTTTATAACTTTTTAAGAGTCTTAATAATATTTATCGTTTCATGATTACTTGCAATCATACTAAATTCAGATCCCATATGCTTTTATAAAAATATATATGTTATGATTGTGTCAATAAATATAAATTTTATTTAGATTAATAAAATATAACTTTTCAAAAAATTCAATCTTTGTCTTTTGTAATCTATATTCATTTTAGATTTTCATATATCAAACATTTTCAAGTTATTTATTTATTATCAGATTTATCATATATTACAACATTATTATCCACCACCATAATAAAATATTTCTATCAGTAATAACACTTTGTGTAAAATCTTGTACGATCAAGCCATTTTTATCACAACATGGTTTAACTTATTTTCATACACTAATTTCACACAAATTGGCATACACAAGTCCAAATATATTTAAATTGCAAATCAATCATAATTACATTTTTCTAGATTAATTAATTATTTACAATTTATACTCCTCCATAAAATTTAATCAAGATCCTCATAATATTGAGTTTTAAATTATTTGAAAGTATATTGTCAAATTTCATCTTAGTTCTATTTTTTTTCATATTAGCATAATTTATTGAGATATTTTTATTTTTCTGAATTATTTTCAGAAATTAATAATGTCAATCAAATTCTTTTTATTCTCTTTCAATCCATCATAAATATTTGCTTCTTTATGAAAATTTATCATTTGGAACTGATTAACAAATCGTGTTCTGAACGTGTACCAACATATTCTCCTTTGAGGATCTATCTTTGTATATTGTGGTAGATAATTGTATTATCTATCACACATATAAAATTCTTAAATGATTTTACTTGGTACCTGATCATGGATCAATTTCATTGAGCTATCAATGATAGTTTATTGCATGATGCGAATAAGCTTGTTATATGTCAAATATATTATAATGAGCATATGCTTTTTTACAAAGGTCTAAAATATAAATATACTCATATTATATATTCATATTATCTGTATTGTATCTGAATATTAGGATCCACACATTAACCAACGATTTATTTTATTAAGTTATCTTACAAATGTGAAATTGCATTGTAATAATATTCATTATATGTGACCATTTGGTTGATATATCATTCAAACACCAAATATTTGTGGTTCACATCTGTTATCTTAATTTTGAAATAAATTTAATAGAGTAAGAATCTTGTGATTAAAATGCATTTGTACAACAATGTTCAAGAGATTATCTACTATGGAAAAACTTTTAGTTTTTTCAATCACAATTGATATAACTCAATGACTTATACTTCACATCCATGTAGCACCAGGATAGTCACATTGGTGATGCTAACCTTTTATATTTTAAATATCTTATCTTTTGTAATTATTTGAAGATTTAGCACTTTATCTTTGTCCATAATCATAGATATAATATAACAATACATTCACTTCATGAAATAATATTTAATTTTTAGGATGAAATATAGTTATATACACAACTATAATAATGTCACATTTATTGCGATGAAGGGAACATAATAAATGAGACATAATATCTTTATATTTTTATTTTGTTATATAATTATAGTCGTTATTATAAGATAATCGTTATATTGATATTAATAAATGAATAAAAATAAAATTACCTTGTTATAATCAACATGTCACCGACATGCTGAACATGATTTTCACTTGTCAAAGGTGAAGGAAATAAAATAGCATACAAATTTATTATAATAACTGACAAGTCTAAATCATCAGAGCAATTTTCATTATTCCTTTTGTTAGATACAAAATTATGTATATAATTACTACTGAAAACAGATAACTAAATAAAATTAAAAGAAAAAAATATATATATGTACTATAATATTGACATATCATCAATTCACCAATTCATTATTCCTTAGGTATTGTCCTTATTCCTTGGATAATTTCCATGTACATATGCTGCTCACATATAATATTAGGAATTAATAGAATTTACATTGATAATAATCATATTTAATTATTATGTATATGAAATATTTATAATAAAATATTAAATTGGTTATGCCACATCAAATTAGTTTCTAATGACAAAATAACTCTAACAAAAGAATGTTTTGAGAGGCCAAAAACTAATCTGATCCACCAGCATTCAAAACAATCGTATTATTTCAAAACAAAATAAAATTAAAATAAAATCCGAAAAATGTGATTGTAGAATTCTAGTTCCGGAGATTGAATGTCTGGTAGATGCACCCCAGAACTTGTTGTGTTCAAGTTTAGCTTACTGTCTGTCTAATGATCATTTACACCCACGCCTATTCGGATAAACCATTCAATTTGGAGCGGAAGTAGAAATACAAACCCAGAAAACTGAAAAGAAACCTCCAATATGAGCGAAGTTGAGAACATGAAGAGTAAGGAATGCTGCGACCCTGTTGTAATACATATTCAAATTGTGACAACTTCAGAAAAATGGGAGCATGTGAGGGTACAAAATTAGGGGAAAAAATCAACTATGGGTCACATAATGGATACTCCAAAGTGAGTTGCACACTGAATGATTGTAATCAACTATTATGTTGTTCGCAATGCACTTAGAGTTTGACGATTCCCCGTATGATTTCAGATATCATTTCTTCAAAGCTTTTTGCACAGCACAGAATTATGTAAACACCTTCCTCTCTAAAATGTAAAATGTAAAATAACAAACGCATTCAGGCAGCATGCAGAAAAAAGAATATGAAAATTATATATGTCCATTTCAAGTCAAAATTTGTTCATAACTGAAATTTCCAAATTGGGTTGAGCTGCCTCCTAATTCCTCCCCCATCCATTCCCAATCTTCATGGATGGATGATCGGCACTTACTCTTGTTTTTCTACCTGATTTTCTACTGTGTAATAGAAGCCATAGAAGCCATAGAAGCCATAGAAGAACCCACTACTAATTCATCTTCATCATCAGTGCCAAAGTATCTATCCCCAAACTCACCCATGCCCGGTATTACCCGGAAATCTTCATTCAACCCTATCTCAATTTCAGACGTTACAATCTTTATTCTTGGGAATTTTTGGCACACAACATGCACTCCCTGAGGTGCCTGCTCAAAACACAATACCATGTTTCAAAACTTTAAAAAATGAAACAACGTTAACCAAGAGATAGTATGAGAGAGCAGAATTAGAAATGACTTACAGATATGAGATTAAGAAATATAATGTTGGACTCTGGAACACCCTTGCTGATAAGTAATGAGATTGCCTGCACAGCTGAATTTCCTGAAACAAGGGTATAAAGAGATTGTGTAAATGACAACTACTTACTAATTTATTATATTCTTTGGTAACTTAATCTGCTACTAGTTTCAAATACAACTTGTATTCTTGTTCAAAACCCACTGCTAAACAAACCTAAATATATCTCCGGCTTAAATTGATTCCATAAACGATATGCAATTCAACTGGATTTCAAAATATTTTCAGTGTGAAAAAATACTGTAGTTCGATGGATGCGTAAAAAACTGACTCCACTAATTTAGCCTACAGTGTAAATCAACAACAGTCAGATATATATTCCAGATGAGAGCTAAATATATCAACAGAATAACCAGACTATGTTATTGTCCTGTCTAAATATCAAATTATATATTCTATAAAAAAAAAAAAAAACTGTGCCATGCTTAAAAGAGATCATGATGGAGTCTCAAATAAAATCATGATGTGTGATTGTGTATATATATATAGCTAAAAATAAATTATTTAATCAGGAAGTAATTGCATTGATTTTGGAAGATTTTCTAAAGACTACCATGCTTAAGAATGCATGCAAAACATGTACATAACAGGTATTTCATAAACCAAAAAACAACTTTCCAACTTGACGAGCAAACCTGTTCCTAGAATGGGATCCAATAGTAACACATGTCTATCGGAAATGTCTTGTGGCAGTTTCTCATAAATAAGCTGCAAAATTGTTGAAGCAACTGGTGAGAAACTGATCTTGTGTTTAGAATTTTTATTTTTTTTTGTTTTGGTAGTGTAACACCAAAATCAATCAATAATTATCTCATTAGATTAGTTTTGTCAAACAATAGTTTAACAAATTTCACCAGTACAAGAAATAAAAATCCTTAAGACAACTAACAAAAATACAAAATTAACATAATAAAAGACCAAAATATCCTCTAAATTTTAAAATTAATTGTTATAAAATTATAAAAAAATAATCATATCATTTGAAATATATAATTACCTTTTTTTAAGTGAAACTCTCTCCAAAATAATAAAAAAATTATATTTATATAGACAATTTAAATTTAATTAGGGATAAAATTAGAATTTTACAATCCAAAATGAAACCAACAATATATAATTATTCTGACAACATATGCAAAATTGGTTTTAAAATACCAAATAACAAACTAACAACTCCAAAACCAAAATTAACAATTCTACATACCAAACACAATATATGAGACCAAATTGCAAATATATAAATTCAACCAAACAAGCAGGACATTTCTCACACCTGCTGACCATTGTCACCTTCCCTGTGAATAAGGATCTTCCCTATCTTGATGCCTTTACAGCATGCTCGCAATGCATTTTCCATACTCTCACCACTGGTGTCAGTATAGAAGACTTACAAGTTGTACGCATAGCAGGGAAAGAAGAAACATTCATGCAATACAAATGATAAGAAAATGGAAGTAAACAATGATTGTGCACGATAAGTTTCAGTGTTCTCTTGACATCTTTAACCCAAAAATGGAAGGTGCACCATAAATATCACTCACAAGCAAGTAAGATTAAGCAGATATAAAAGGAAAAGAAAGTTCAGTAATGCTCACAATCAAGTTTATAAGGCCACATTATTCTTCAAAAAAGAAAAAGTTTATCAGGCCACAAATGTCCCCACAATCACAGTTGGGCACTTCATGCAGGAAAATAGACAAATGAAAGTTCAGAAATATTTATACTCATTTTATCTGGACACAAATGTTGCCCAAATCGTAGTTGGTTGGGTGTGTAATGCAGGAAATAGGCAAATGATAACAGCCATATTAAGCCTAGATTGCCCTTGGGATTCCATATCATTGCCAAATGGCCGTAGAAGGGCACCATAAAACATGCTAGAGAACGGTAATGTTACTACCAAAGGCTACAAAGACTAAAAATTAAGAGGGTAGTTAGGTCTTGACTTCACAATCCTACTTGAACATCTCCTCGATGCTTAAAAAACAAAATCATATGAGACAACTCCTAGATGATTAAAAGAAGCATGCATATAGATTCAGAAATCTTAGATGCTTAAGAAATAATCATACAGACACCGAAAGGAGGGAAAAAGTATGGATTCCTTTCTCCATGATTTGGAAGCATAGCAGGTACCTCCTAATAACAGATACACCACAGAGCCTCTTACAGAAATCCACACCAGTGTACACAGACCCTGCATTTCTCACAAGACAAAAACATTGAAAAGCCAAGGTATAAGCAGTTGAAATAAAAAATACAACCAGCCACTAGGAGCAACAACTTAACATGGCATTTATATAAACACAGAATAGCACACTCCCATAGACTAAGCATAGAACGAAACAATCCCATAGGCTACTAAGACAGGAAAAAGATTAGAAATGTAATTTTGTTTAAAAAAAAATTAAGGAGTATCGACCGTTGGTAACAATGACTAATCCCCTCCACCATATCATAAGCATCAACCATGGATGGGTCCAGCTCACTCATGATTTTTAAAATATTTTATACCCAAAACCAAAGATCAAACCCTTGACCTTTGGTTAAGATTGGGTAAGTCTTAACACTCAACCATACCCCTTGGGTTTAGATTGGATAAGTCTTAACACTCAACCATACCCTGTGGGTTTAGAAATGTAAAATTCTGAAACATGATAAACTTCAATGTACTCAAAAGTTCTGTTAGACAATGCCAAATTAGAATAAACCTAATAGAAAAATCTCTTGAGATCAACCTCTAAACGAACTTATAGCATCAATTCACAATATTTTTCAGTAAAGATTAAATATTATCCTTCGGAGTTATTCAAAAGTTAACAGGGTGCCAGCAAGCATATCATCATGATTTAAAGTACAAAATAAAGGGAACCACAATCATAGCACACTGAAAATTGAATTTCGACAAGATTTACACCTCCAATGTACAAAATCAATTGCATGCATGACAGAATAAAAAACTACTGATATCAGCTTACCAGTGGGGGTTGTCACCTGCTTTTCGGTGAATGGTAGATGTCCTAGACCATGTTCAACAACCTAGCAAACATTTAAAAAAAATAATCAACATATAGGGAAAAAAAAAGAAATCATGTTGCATCCAACTCATAAATCAATCTAATTGGTCAACTCACCAAACGAATCAACCGATCAGCATAGAAAACAAAGTCATGCTTTGTTGTTTTAGAATCACGTATGAGGGTATGCATGCCACGTATCTGCAACAAACAGGTAATGATAAACTGATTTAAATAACCGAATAACATAACTTATTCAACAAGAATTTAAACACACTTAATTGCAACTAAATTTAGTTTGCCGTAAAAAGTACAGCTCCAAGTCAAGTAGACTAATGAGTATGAAGTCAAACCTGAAAAGTAGATTGAATCATATATAAATTTGGGTATATTTTGCACAAATCATGTTGACCAAGTTTTGTGCGAATATGTTGCACAATCAAATCAACTGCCACATGATTATCTCCTCCTCGGGGAATGATGATGTCTGCGTATTTCTTTGTTGGAAGTATGAAGTCATCGAAAGCAGGTTTTACAAATTTTGAGTACTGCATCAAAATTATTGTGTCAACTCATACCCAAAAAAACAAGTTTCATATATACATATATACACACACACACTTCTTGCAGTTAAAAGTTATCATCTAGCTTGTTCAATCTATCACACACACAACCATCCTCTCACCTGTCTCCCCACCCTCTACCTCCCGTATCAAAAAAAAAAAAAATCATGCAAGCACCAGATTTCACAAAAGAAAAATGCATTAGGAAGGAAAACCACTGGAGAAGAAAAAAAGGAAATTAGGTGAAGATGGGTAGGAAGAAGAAATCCGTCACTGCCTCTCTTCTGCAAGGAGATAAAAAGGGAAAGCGGTGATAAATTATGAACTTTTAGCTTTTATTTTCTCTCTACACCCATAGAACAATAAAATAAAACACAAGAATTGAAACGCTCCATCTTTTACATTCTCTGTGAACAGGAAGACAGACAATTAGAAGAAAGTAAAACATAACCAGCTCAAGCAATTCATTATCTCCTAAAGTTTTGAACAATAACATGCGTAACAATTTAGGCTTCAAATAATTCAACAATACGACATATGAACATGAAAATTTTCCAACCTGATCAAGCACAGCACCTATATCTCTACCCTTTTCTACAGTATCACGCCTAATTCTCCTTGCCAGACGCACATCAGCATCTGCACTGAAAATTGAACACTGTGAAGTAACAGCCCTACTTTGAACATGATGTATTGAAAAATAAAATCAGCACGCCCTGAGAAGAATTCCACTATTTTAATATAAACACCGTAATCTTGGTATCAAAAGAGAAAGAAGACATGTAAGTACTTTATAATAAAAAAAAAGGTGGGACTTTTTTATCTGTTCAATGATCCTATAACCTAGCACAGCTTTCTTTCCACAGTAAATCAGTTAACAAGGATCCTTTTCAGATATAATATGGACAAAATTGCTTCAAGTACAGTAATTATAATCCCCACAGTCTATTCCAACACTTTTCCCATCCCCCATGTCTTACTATTTGTATGGCCAAAATATAGAATGCTATACCTTATATCGTAAATGCTTAAAAGTTTGCTCCGCACTAACAAGAAGTGATATGATAGTAATATCTTAACGTGACTTTAAGACAAGCAATAAAGAAAATACTTTTCTCCAGCACTAGTCAAGTCTGCCATAATTCTAGAAATAAACATTCTAGGGAAGAAAAAAAAAAAAGTTAACCTGTATCGACAAATATCTTCATGTTCATCAACTCTCGAACACTAGGATCATGGAAAACAAGAATGCCTTCCAAAATTATTACATCTGAAGGATTGACCTACATAATTCATATAATAATGTGAGTTCAGAAGCTGATAAACAGAGAAACATACAGAATGAAACTGAAATTGCATGGGGAAAATTACTAGATAATAAATATAAAGGATGGAGAACAAAGTAGCAGAAAGGTATCACGATGGAAGGATTGAACATATAATGGAAAGAAACTGATAGGATCAGGACATTGTCCATTAAGAAAAATAACAGGAAACCCAACTGAAGGATATGCATCAGTTAATGATAACATTAACAGCATCAGTATTTTCTCCATGTCAATGACAAGGACGTCAAAATAATAATACAGAGAAAGGAACCATCATATGCATTTTCCAGCAAACATCATTTACAATAAAAAAAGCCTACTTAATTTTCTTGTCCTCTAGGTACATCCACCAATTCAAAGCAGGCAACATTTGTTCATGACTTCTGTCACTGGAATCTTCATGTGATACAACAATTCATATTTACCACAGATCATAGCACAAACAAAGGGAGACCCCAAGTTGAAGATATTATATGCTATGTCTTCTGTCACTCAGAATCATATGAAGACAATTGACCATGGCTGATGGTGTATATCTTCATCTATCCAGTAATAGCCCTGCCCTGAAAGGTAAATAGGCATTACTGATGGTATGATATCTATACTATATATTCTGGCACTCAGAATCATATGAAGAAAAATGGACACGTCTAACAGTCTATCTTCAACAATCCTGTAATATCCTCTACAAATTGAGCCCCTCTTTATCATTTTTGCAAGAAATGGCAGCTCATGAAACTCGATCATTCAACCTGGCACCAGTCATCCCAAGTTCTTACTATGAGGTGGTCTAACAGACAACATCAAATTGATCTTCACATCAGAAAATAGTCACAGAAAAAGTACAATGACAGAATCCAAACACACAATTTCAAAGAACAGTGGAAAGTGATCCACATAACCAGTTTTTTCCCCCCGTATTTTCTAAACAGAAGATACTACAACAGGACAGTTTGTTAAAAAAAAAGCAGCTGCGTATAGCAGAAAAATATACCCTTCTTGCAGGGAAAACATTGTTTTTGTAGCTCTTGAAGTCATAATTCGGAATATCTACAGCCTTACCATGCCGCAACTTCTCCATAGAACACAACAGTTGTTCAGTGTCAAATGCATCTGAAAAAAAACATACAAAATATTCTGCTAAGAAATTTGAGCAGCATAGCATTCTCTATAAAACTCATAACTAGTTATAAAGCCCGATGTGCTTTTTGCTGGCAGTTCAGTAAAGCATGTTCAATACTCTGTACATCACAGCATCATGGGCTCTCAAAATGATATGTAAAGCAGTAGGCTCACAGCATGATGTAAGAGCTAACTACTATTTCCTTATTCTGAGGGCCAAAGAGGTGATTTTCAAGGAAGCCGCAACCGTAGTTTTCTCAAGAACCAAGGGAAAAGAGTATTGGTATTTTCATTAATAGCAATGCAGCAGAATATTAAGCATTGATTCTTTGAATATGCTGCAGGTAAGAAACTGTATATCGAATATTTTACTCACCAGGATGGTCAAAATTGTATTCATGAACTCTTTTAAGCTCCTCTTCAGTCAGATTATGATAAAATGAATCCTATCATATTGCCTGTGTTAGAACTTTTTATTTGGAATAAACCAGTATAGCAAACACAAAAACTTCAGAAAAAAATAGCATGATGTTCAACACATCTGTCTTACACCAGGATAAAATGCATAGAGAAAAAGAAAAGGGAGTCAAGCGATAGTGCAATATAAATATAAGGAAATTTCTTCGTCAGATCTCTCTTTGAAGCTGGAATATGCATAACCTCTAACAGGGAAACCAAAATGAAACTTCATGGAATAAGATCAACATGAAGGGCTGCAGCAGAGGCATCCACGCACTTAATGCAGTTACAGGAACGTCACACCAATTAATTCTAAAATTCTCTTAAAAAATTTTATGAAGCATCAAAATACATAACTAAAAGGAACTTATACAGAATTGTCTTCCCCAAGACTTCACTGTAGAATCAGGACCTCACCTGGTTTACAAGTACCACACGCTGATCATGAAGCTGTTGGATTATCATATCACAAACGGTAGTCTTCCCAGAAGCTGCTCCACCAGCAACCCCTGCACAAACAATAGTAAGCATGGTATATTTGAAAAAGGCAAAACTCAACTGAGTGATGCACAACAAAACTACATGAAAACAAAGAAAACTGAGAAACCAACCATGGAACCACACACATTGAGGGATTACAAGCAGTTATACTTGAAGATGATTGGCAAATCACACAGATAACAGTACAACCTCGAAACTGACAATGCAAATGCTCACCAAGGACAATTGCACATGCGCTTGACAGCAGAGGTGCTCTACTAAGTGAGAAGGATATAGCCATGATAATATCACAAGAGAACAACGCAAACCATGGACAAACAAGAGAAGCACATATAACAAAGGACACAGCAAGTGATACCTTGATTTGGTAATAAGAAATAAAAAATTTATGTTCAATAAAATTAGCATTATCACTCAGAAAACAATGCAATCACAAAACTCGCAATGCAGATGCTCACCGATAAACAAGGGTTTTCACACATCTCTTTGGCAGCAGGGGTGCTGAACTAAATGAAAATATCCTGAAGAAGGGACAATGCAAACGAAGAAAAAAAACGAAGAGAGCCAGCCACATGCAACAAGGAAAAAACACGACTTATACCTCCAATAAAAATTTGCACAATCACAGAACTGACAGTGCAAAGGCTCACCAATGACAAAAGGTTGCTTGTACATCTTCTGAGCAGAGGAGGTGGTAGGCTGCTCCACTTGTGTATTCCTGGTCTCCAGACCATCCATATGGAACCCAGAAAAATGAGGCCCCGAAGAGGCCTCAATCATATCCAGGACAGAGTTAGAACCCATATCGCAATTACCTGCGAGAAACAAACTGAACAAAAGAAAAAAGTGGAAGCATGAAACGAACAGAAATGGCTTTTTGCATTTTCACTGCAAAAACAAAGCACAAGAACAAATAACAAAAAAAAGAAGAAACAAATCAATGCTCCTCCCGTCTCGTGATTCCAAAGATGAATCACACGCAAGCTAATTCTAATCAATAACCATAACCGAATCAAAACCGACTAGTAAGCAGAATAGCACTAATTTCGCATACCAGCATAGAGCAAGCTAGACGACAAAAATAAAAACAAAAACAAAAACAAAAACAAAAACAAAAACAAAATGCAAACACGAATCACCGAAACAGATGAGTTCATAAAAACAAAAAGCACAGCAGATTCCCAGACTACAGCAAAGAATAGATAATATCGATCGAAAGAAAACGCAGCATTAAGACAAAAGAAGAAGGAAATGCAGAATCCGGGATCATTACCGGTTATCCAGAAACAAATGTCCCAAAGGGGGAAAATGCTTGAGAGAGAGAGAGGGGATGAGATAGTTATGCAAGTATTTTTAGAACGAAACAATCGGCATCTAAGATTTCGAGGGGGATCAAATGTATATATATGGGAGAGATGCAGGAGAGCGGCGGATTTCTAGAAAAAAGGAAAACAAAAATGAGAAATGATGAGCAAGCAGAAGTGCACAATCACAGTGTTTTACTGTCTTATATGTTTCTCACAGTTTATGCTATGTGGCGCTCTCTTCTCTGCCAGTCTGCCGTGTTTATCATGCCTTGATACAGACGTTACTGTCGGTTTCGCAGACCGGTAAATTCTAAAACCAGAAAAGAACCCAAGCTGGCCTTGTTTTTCACATTGATTGGGTTGATCGGATGATGTGCGGTGGTGGATATTGGTGGGGGGATTATGGTTATATCTGCTGGCTGGCATTGACAAACTCACCTCACCTCACCCCATAAAATATGTGTTAAGCCCACTACAGTAAGAAGAAGTTGTCTGAACAGCCCATTAAAAGCATAGCCCATTATTTACGGAATAACAATAATATATTCTTTTGAATTACAAATACTTACGGACCCACCTGAAACTTTTTTGTTTTAAAGCAGTATGGGGGGGAAGGGGGGGGGTCTTCTTTCTTGCTTTTCAGTGTTGACTCACTACACTCCCAGTCTCCTACATGAGAAGCAGACTTGATAGACAGACAGTGAGCACTATACGTAATCAACCCTAACACAAGCTAAGAAATCAGATTAAGATCACAAACCAATGCACACTATAGCATGATAGAGAGATAAAGATTAAAGAAAAAAAAGAAAAGAAAAGAGGAGGGTTCCCACCCTCTTTCAAGTGGTCCTTTAAATGGGGTACACAATGTAGCAGACCCCCAGAAAAGCTCACCGTCTGCACTCTGCAATCATTTGAATTCTGGGATCCTACGTTGTTGCCATAAACAAGGAGACTTTGCCCCCTCTTGTTTATTATTTCAAAACTAACCAATGTCTAATTTATAGGGTATTCCTTTCTAAAGTCTGGAATAAGAGACAAACAAACACCAAGTCTGTGTACCTACTCCTCCTCTCGTGCCCATGCAATAAGAGCCAGAGACCCAAGTCGTGGGCAGAAAAAAACATTTCGTAAATCATCATAACCCCCCACTTACTAGGAGAACACCGTTACGCTAACCTTTCAAAAAAGGTTGTCTTCTAACAAAATCATAATCCAAAGACTTTTGTATAAAGCAGCCTACAACGCCCATCATTTTGGCCTCATCTTGCCCTCCCTCTTCCCACCACCACTACTCCCATCTCCCATCCATCCTCGGGTTTCTACTCCACCACCACTACAACTTGTCATCATATGATTTGTTTTGACATAATGCCACGTGGAGGAGAGCAACTGCAACTATGTCATGGGCCTGAGGTATTCTTTTATTTACCTTTTTTTGCTTCTTTTGAAGGACTTGTTACATTTACTCTAAGCCTCTTACAACACAGACACCGCTCTCCCTTCCATTTTGAGACTCCTGTTCTCAGCTTCTATCTCCCTTCAGGAATATTGAATGCGCACCCTCTGTTTCTTTTCTCAAAGACGTGTAAGTAAGCATTTAATAAGCCCAGGCTCCACTTCTTCTTGATAAGCTTACATCGCTCAGTTTCACTTGTTTTTGGACTGAAAGAGTTCAGAACATCACCCTTCAAGGTAGAAACTACTCTTGTTAACGTTTGAATCATCTTTGTATTCTTCTTGCAACATTTTTGTCCCTATTCCTGCCACTTTTTCATTTCTGTACTGAACCCTTTTGTATGTTGGCAGATCAAATATTTGTTTATTTATTTGTTTCCTCTTAGTCACAATGTTCTGCCAACTTCAGTTTTTATTAGTGTTAAATGTTCAACCAGTTTCCTCGAAAGGATCACCTTCCTCACCAACTTTCTTTTTGTCATCAATTTTCCCACTCATCTCATTTGAAATGGATTTGAGCAGTCTCTGCAACTTCCTGTTTGATTTTTGCAGTAACGCTGCGGAGGAGTACTTATAAAAGTAAGCATATCTTCAAACAAGCCGGGGACGGTTACATCAAAATGCCACAAGAAACCAATGTTGCATCTGTCTTCACATCTCCTTGCAAGAACCTGAGAGGATTAAAGACTTCCAGCAATGAGGCTTCTTACACTGAGGAAATCATTAACGACCATGAATTGGCTCAAAGGAAAGCTGAAGAAGCAGGTATTTCATTTTGCATTTCCAACAAAATAAAAAAGCACACACTTCTCACATTGAGTGTTCTTCGATATGTTCAGGATTTACACTTTTGGTCCTGATCAGGTTCAGATACTCAGTCTTTAGTGCCTCCCTCCCTCTATTCTATGGTCATACCTTGAACTCACTCCATCGTGAAAAAGAGGAAAAAAAATAATGATTTTGTATCTCATAATAATTACTTTGTACCAGAAAAAGTTGAAATAAAGATTTTGCAGCACTTAATGATGCTGCGCAGAATGCGGGTGATCCCATCCCATTTACAGTGTCGAAAGACTAATGGGCATTCATTACTGGGGTTGATGTGGGTCCAGTTAGCCAGCCACTACCTTTTGTTTATCCCATTCCAAAGGAACACTAATTCAGTCTTTTAATCAGAGAAAGCCTTTGATTATGCTGAATTTGAAATAGATCTAAGTAACAATGAGGCCCGAGAGAGCCAAATGAGAAGATGACCATACTGCATTTATATGGAACACTTTAATCTAAGACCTCTGTACATATGGGTATTGAACGCTTTACAACTAGATCTAGGTTTCTCAAAATTTATAATGGTAAACTTTGTCCTTGATAGAAAACAGCAAGAATAATTGAGCACTGAACTTGTCGGCACAGCATAGCATTTGATGTTACTTTCACCAAACGGGCCTCAGAATTTTCTTTTCTCTTTGGTTAGTCAACTGGAGGTCAGTATATTGCCTCATAGAAGGATGGCCCCTGGATCTCATGATATTTAGGACCATAATGCTTTGAGGCATGGTTGGTGAGGCTTAACACAAGACACTACCATTTTCTATCTCAAGTGCTGGTTATAATCATTCTGCTGGGAGGCTCACTTTGTATGGTGTTGGACTGTATCACAAGTCATTTTTCCATGGGTGTGGGAGATGCTGATTTTTCCTTTTTAGTTGAAAGGTGTGAGACATGCTAATGGATAATGTAAACTGGGATAGTTGTCAGGTTGTAGAGAAGTTTGCTTGTATTTGGATTTTTGGGGAGTGGACCCTGGATTGGAATCTTGTGGTAGAATATTCAATTATTTTACCCATAATGTCCAAGATTCTTTTATGGTAGTATTATGATGTTTGATTCAAGTTTTTAGATTAGAAAAAGGTCTTGAAATAGACCTACGAATTTGATTGCAGTATCAATGTTTTCCATGTGCCTCAGCTTCAAGAAGGTATCAGGCTGCGGAATGGCTAAGGAAGATGGACAGAGGTGCATCAGGAACCTTGCCCATAGAGCCCTCGGAAGAAGAATTTTGCCTTGCTCTAAGGAATGGTCTCATTCTGTGCAACGTACTAAACAAAGTCAATCCCGGTGCTGTACTCAAGGTATCAGTTCGGATAGTGTCTATACTGATACTCTTTATGATTCACTGAAGAACCATCAACAGGGAGGAAAGGATCTAATTATCTCCTCCAGAGTAGTCTTTTTTGATGGTATAGCATTGGTCAGGTCCAGATTCTTTCTTTTTCTTCTATGTGGCTGACCTTAATTGTTTCTCCTTTTAAAATAAAATAGGTTGTCGAGAATCCCATTATGGCAGTGCAGTCCGCAGAAGGAGCAGCACACTCTGCAATTCAGTATTTTGAGAACATGAGAAACTTTTTGGTGGCTGTTAAAGACATGAAGCTTTTGACTTTTGAGGCATCTGATCTGGAGAAGGTTTGAATTTTTATCTTTGTCGTATTCAATTTCTTTATGGATGCTGTTAGTCACAGACAATGTACTTGTCTATTCTATGTGGACAGCTCAAAGAACATGCAGTTGTGTACTTTTCACTTATTTTTGGGATAATAAAGTGCTGCATAGAACAGAATTCGTATGAAGAATCCATCGTTATGCATTGAATCAACGGAATTCATCTGCTTAATCATTCATGAATATCCAGGGCGGCTCATCAAATAAGGTTGTGGACTGCATTCTATGTCTGAAAGGATATTATGAGTGGAAGCAGGCTGGAGGAACTGGGGTATGGAGATATGGAGGTTTGGTCAGGATCGTGGCCTTGCCCAAGAGTTCAGCTTCTTCCTTGATTAGCAGTGAAAGTGCTGATGAGTCGGTCGATGAATCTGAATCATCACAATATGAAGAGTTGCTGGAGTTTCTCCATCTCTCTAATGATGTTGCAGTTGAAGAATCTAAAACAGCCAATGCTCTGGCTTTTCTTTTTGATCATTTTGGACTTGGACTTCTTCAAGCTTATCTAAGAGAGTGTGAAGGGTTTGAAGAGTTGCCTTTGAATGCAATGGTAGGTAAGATCCATTTGCATGCGTTGGGCAGACATCCTATGAATAATGACAATCAAAATGGTTTCTGATATGCTCTTCTGCTGAAAATGACAGGTTATAGATACCTTGCTCAGCAAAGTTGTCAAGGATTTCTCAGCATTGCTTGTTTCTCAAGGCACACAGGTCATAAACTTATTGTATATTTCTATTGTAAATTTTTTCTGGCCGGATATTTTATATGATTATCCTCTCACCTAGAGACAATTCGATGACTGTTTTTACCATTTATAACAGCTTGGATTGTTTCTGAAGAAAATTCTCAAGGGTGATATTGGTTCTCTGTCAAGATCTGAATTCATTGAAGCCATTTCGCAATATCTCAAACAAAGAGCCAGTTCTGCGTCCAGTGATTTCTCCAAGTTCTGTGTATGTGGTGGAAAAAAACAAGTTATTCGGCATACAATTGCTCACTGTTCTGGCCACACACAAGTCATTAGTCTTCACCAAAACCAGCTTGAGGTTAGATTATCAGCTCAATCAAACTCAAATCTTTCTTCCTTTAGAGATCGTTGTCTTAGCCTCTTCCATTGGTCTTCTTCTTCTATGTGATTACTATATATTCTCAGGAGCTAAGGTCGCATTACAAAGTGACTAAACGGGAATTCAATCAAGTTCAAGCAAAGTGGCAAGAAGAACTCAGTAGGCTTGGTGAGAAATTGAAGAGTATTTTGATTCATGCCTTTTCATCCGCTGCCTCAGCAACAAACTCTTATGACTTGCATGCATTACCACAGAATATCATATCAAGAGCCTGGAAGTAGCATCTTCTTCTTACCAGAAAGTCTTGGAGGAAAACCGCCAACTGTACGATCAAGTCCAAGACCTAAAAGGTGGCAATAGTTTCCTCTTCCTGTATCTTAATTTTAAGCATCACACATTCTCTGACAAATGGCATCAACTTTTGAGCAGGGACAATTAGGGTATACTGTAGAGTGAGGCCATTCTTAGCAGGACAACCGGACAGGCAGTCTAGTGTGGATTTTATTGGAGAAAATGGAAATATCATGATCGTTAATCCTCTGAAAAAGGGAAAAGATGCTAGAAAAGTGTTCTCCTTCAACAAAGTGTTTGGGACAAGTATCACTCAAGGTACTTAAGTGTCTTTTGGAAACTTGACTATGTCATAAACTGTTCATCATCTGCTTTCTACATAGAGGTGTTAAGGCATTCTGCATGGAAACAGACTGACACTTTAATAGTACTCATTTTCTGTGGATAGGTTTTTGTATCAATGGTTTCCATTTGTGTCTGCAGAGCAAATATATGCTGATACTCAGCCATTGGTCAGGTCTGTTCTTGATGGTTATAATGTATGCATCTTTGCCTATGGACAAACGGGATCAGGGAAGACATACACAATGGTACATCAAAACATTTCAGCCACGGAAAGGGATTGTGGATATTCTGTCAAATATAATAACACTGACTCACATCACATCTGCACTCTAACCTATTGTCTGCATGGTTTTCCTTTTGGCAGAGTGGTCCTGACTTAACCACAGAGGAGACATGGGGTGTGAACTATCGAGCCTTAGGTGACTTGTTTCAAATCTCGAAGACAAGAGCAGATGTGATCAACTATGAAGTTGGAGTCCAGATGATTGAAATATACAATGAACAAGTGAGAGACCTGTTGGTCAGCGATGGTTCCAGCAGAAGATATCCTTTCAGAATTAATAATGAATGCGCATTTTCAAGACTGTTTTGCAGCTTCTTCCATGAAGAGTTGTTCTGACTTACGTAGTACCTTAACAATTTCTCACGTTAGACATTCGTAACAATTCTCAGTTGAATGGACTGAATGTGCCTGATGCAAGTTGGGTTCCCGTTTCCAGTACTCGAGATGTTCTTGAGCTCATGAAGATTGGCCAAAGAAATCGTGCTGTAGGTGCAACTGCTTTGAATGAGCGAAGCAGCCGTTCTCATAGGTCTATCATTGATTCCCAGAAGATAGTTTTTGTTATCAAAGTTCTCAACTCAAGATGGTTAATATAACACAGTAATATTTGCGTGTATACCTTTCAGTGTCTTGACGGTTCATGTGTATGGAAAGGAGTTGGTTTCTGGATCCATACTTAAAGCCTGCCTTCACCTAGTGGATTTAGCTGGAAGCGAAAGAGTAGACAAATCTGAAGCTGTAGGTGACAGGTTGAAAGAAGCTCAACATATTAATCGTTCTCTCTCCGCACTTGGAGATGTCATTTCTGCTCTTGCACAGAAGAGTCCCCATGTGCCCTACAGGAATAGCAAACTTACTCAGGTGTTACAAGATTCTCTAGGTATCCATCTGCTCATACCATGGAAGTTTCTGTTTCAAAAATGTCTTCTTCTTCCACTGCTTCTTATCAAGTCTTTGTATGTTGAGGTGGACATGCTAAAACATTGATGTTTGTGCACGTAAATCCTGAACTTAATGCCCTTGGCGAGACAATTAGCACTCTCAAGTTTGCAGAGAGAGTTGCTTCTATAGAACTTGGTGCTGCTCGGTCTAACAAAGAAACCGGTGAAATTCGAGGGCTGAAAGAAGAGGTTTCCTCATCCTTTTCCTTTCACGCTTTGTGCAGTTTCTTACCCACTTTAGCTTCAACTGGAACTCACCGTTCTTCCTTTTTCTTCTTCCATTTGTTTTAGATATCAAACCTTAGACAAGCGTTGGAGAGAAAGGAAGCTGAGGTAGAGCAAATGAAATGTGGCCATGTCAAAAATACAGCAGAATCTGTAAGAGCAAGGGCGGTTTCTCCTTTCGCTGTGCCAACATGTGGTACAAATGTCAATATGAGACCTGAAACATCTCAACCATCAAGTGATGATGCTCTGGTATCAGTGGTAAAAAGGAAAAGCAGATCAGAATATGGCTGCAATCTTTTTGTTTAAAATTGGAAATCCTGAAGACTTGCTTCACAACCATTTTGCCTTTTTCATTCATTTCAGGCAAGAAGTTGCTCCTCAGGCAAACAAAGGAGGTCGAGGTTTCCATCTGCACTCACAGATAAGGATGCATTGCCAAAGATTCCTTTTCTAGGAGAGGAGAGAATTTCTGGCTCTACTAAGGCAAGATCACCATCCCCTCCTATTCGGAGATCCATCTCCACAGATAGAGGAGCCCTTGCTAGAAGTAGGGTCAGAACTGAGACAGCCGACAACCAACCGATCGCTAGAGTACCTTTTCCTGCCAGAGTACCTGTCAGTAAATCCATTGCTGCCATGCCAGTGATTCCCTCAACAGAAAACAATCCAAATGCACCACTTGTAACCCAGGAAATGGTGAATGTGCAGGATCATATGTCCAATGGATTATTCTGCAACCAAAAGATCAGCTATAGGAAAATGTACTCAGAACATGAAGAGGATCAGTTTAGACAGATTCTGAACATAAGACAGGGTGGCATTAGAAAAAGCAAAAACGAGAGCAAAATAAAAGCGAAGCATCAACTACCTGCAAAGTTTCAGAAGTCTGATGCAGGAACTACTATGCTTTTGGACGTAGTTGCCACAGAAAAGAAAGAGGAGCAACAGAAGATTGACCTTTTACTGCCTGAAAATGAGCAACTGCTTCAAGAGTCTGCACTACTCGGTGCTTCCAAGTTAAAGAAGATCCAAAAGAACTTACCCAGGAACTCTCAAACTATTGAAACCAGGTATGATTACGATCAAAATCTCTCTTATTGACGGGGGATTACCATTGCAGTAAAAGAATTTTGTGTCTTTCATATTTTCCTTCTCAACCTTAGTATGTCTGTAACTATGTGCTCTTTGTACAGAGGAGTTGCTCAAACATTTGAGCCCACAATTTCCGGGAAACAAGAAAACAAGATTCCAAGTAATGCCAAGGAAAGTGGAAACACATACTTGCCTGAACTCAGGAGGAGCCGATCAACTCCCAGGGGAAAATTTTTTGGTTTGCCTTGAAAGCTGACAGTATATATATAGTAATGAATTAACTATAATTGATCCTATATGATTATTGTATATAGAATAGAGATCTTGGTTGAATTCTGGTTGCACACTGCATTCTACAGGGTTTTGAGGATATAATCTGGATCAGGTGTCATCCTCCCCTACATAACAGAATGAACAATCATATCTGCCTGTATACGATATTTTTTGTGGGTTTTATTGTGACTCCATGTACATGGGAGAGAAAGCTAGATACTACAGTCGTCTCTGGCCAATATGTCTTTTGCTTTAATTTGTGAGTGTTGACCTTTTGTACAGATATCTGAGTTGGAGATGTAATGCAGCCTTGGAGAGTGAAATCATTTGCCACATTCCTTTCTGAGTTGGACTATCATTTCCCAATCGTAGTGGCTTAAAAACTGTATTCACCATTCATAATTGGTCAGTGAGCATATATCCCACCGGAGGAAACAAAGATGACCAGACAACAGTACATAAGTTTTCTACATATTATGATTATTGATTGCTCGTGCAGATTATTACAACAGAACTGATATATTTTTATCCAAAACAAGTATTCCTATGCCGTACTGCAGGTGCTAAAATTCAGAGAATAAAATAACTAAAAGTAGCTGCAAAGTTGTGCAGGGGGTGGTTGCAGCACTCCCAATTTTAGGAAATCAATAATGGCCTTTACATGTCGACGTAAAACTGATTGACAGCAATGGCATTTAGTTAAATAATAAAGAAAAAAAAAACCATCTGCTTCGTACATATATCTTTTGTTTAACCTCTGATTAATTGGTTGTGTACCATGCAAGTTACTGGAAATGTCAGTTCCTCCACCATCGTTTCCTCAGGATGCATTAATATTTTATGCCACCATATCATTTTGATTCCTGGAATTGTCTATCTCTTCAACGTACTTATTCAGAGACATCCTGCATCATTGATATTGCTCAAATTTTGATGGGTGCGTTCTGTCCTTGGGCATCAACAGGTCAAGGTAATATATACATACATCTCTGATTCATTCTCTTAATTCCTCAAGATATTGAAATGTTGCTGTTGAAAATAAATGTTAAGATAAAAAAGTCTTGTATTGGAATTATAACCCACCCATGTTTTTGCATTGGTTTCTCTTTTCCAGATAGCTTCGAACAATTCATTAATTGATTAGCGGCTAAAACCTGCTTGTAGGGGTCGGTGGTTCTTTTCCCAGAAAGCTCCAAGGTTAGATCCTTTTTTTTTTTTTTTTTTCTGGACATTGTATTTGGAAGCTGAGACCGAATCTGTCAGAGAACAGGAAGGCCTTGAGTTGTATGGAAATGGTTAATCGTTGTCCAGGATGACGGAGAAACAAAGTCAGGATCCCTCAACATCAAAAACTCCGAATAGCTCGGTCACTTTCATCTACGAAGCCAACGTTGTGGAACTAAGCCGCAATGTAACAATTACATGGAGCAAAAATGTGATGAACTATTCCCTCAGCATTAGTGTAGAGAATCTTTCAGACGAGTCTCAATATTATATCTGCAAGATTGATCTCAAGGCTTGGCAGTTTTGGGGCAAAAAGGGCCTGAAATCGTTTAATGTAGACGGGAAACGGGTGGATGTTTATTGGGATTTTCGACAGGCAAAATTCTCAAGCAACCCGGAGCCCTCCTCGGATTATTATGTGGCCATGGTGTATGACGAGGAGGTTGTGCTATTGATAGGGGACTTGAAAAAAGATGCATTTAAGAGAACCAAAAAGAGGCCGTCCAGGGTTGACCCTATCTTGTTATGCAAGAAAGAAAATGTGTATGGAAAGAGATCGTTTTGCACCAAAGCGGTGTTGCACAACGGGCAGGCGGAACATGATGTTTCCATAGAATTCTCTTTATCAGGGCTTGGGGAGCCTGAGATGTGGATCAGCGTAGATGGTTACGAGGTGGTTCATGTAATGAATTTGCATTGGCGATTTAGAGGGAACGAGAATGTGACTTTGAGTAATGTGGTGGTGGAAATTTTCTGGGACGTGCATGATTGGTTGTATAATAACTCCGGCCCCGCGCATGGCCTGTTCATCTTCAAGCCAGCAGCACCGGAATGTGGAGATGATAATGCAGCAAATGGACCATCCAGTAGCAGTACTGGTGGAGATAACTATAATTCAACCTGTGAGATGTCATTAACTCCGGAGTTTTTCCATGTGATATATGCTTGGAAAGTCGAGTAATTATAGCATAGTAGGAGTACTAAACTGCTAGAGAAAATGAGCCTACGTTCTGGAGGTTGCTGTGAGATTGGAGAGGTTGATGTTAGTTTGCAAAAAATGCAGTTGACAAAATGTATCAGACAAAGCCGTACGGAGCAAATCTTTTGTTTGTTGACTGGGATAATACATAGTATCCCAAGTGGTTCAACTTATGTTTCTTTGTATAAAGTTAGAAGGAAAATATGGACTAATCTCAATCATCCTCTACAAATGTAAGAATAATCTATTGTAGTTAAAAAAAAAGAAAATGATAAAAAAGAGTTCACAACAACCTATGTTTTTGCTATATTTTTTGTGTAAGTGTTTTTTGACTTTATACGTTTGTTTGCTTACAAATAATGGGTGCTAGGAAACTAAATATACTCAAAATTTTATTTCTAGGTTTGGATGTTTGATGGTTTTCATGTATTTGTCATTCTTTACTATTTTCTAGAAATTCCAAAAATGTTGTGTTGGATTTATGCCTTTAATAACAACCAGTAACCGATTCGATCTAATGAAATAAATGCAGCAGAAGTGTACCTTTAATAGTAGAATCCATAGATCCAGGATGGAGAGAGTGAATCTTCTAGGTACTCCGTGTACAGTCCTCTAGAAAGCAATGAGAGAGCTTAGAGAAGAATGACAGTCAATGTTTATGTTTAGTGTGACTGTTTTTTGACGCACATATGTCTAGGGATCACAACCCTTAAATAGAGTATTAGGTGGGTCAATTGCTAATCAAGCCCATCTTTATTAGCAATAGGCTCGTGAGTTTCTACACATACCCGAAAGGTCCACACCGTCACTTAAGATGAGTAAGCCCAGTATTTTATTTGATCTCTTAATTGGACTATATATTTTCATATAATTGATACGTTCTGCTTGTGCATCCACAAGCCTATTTACAGAGTTTAAAGATACTAGCACTCTCACTGTGAGACCCCGTCCTTTTGAGTGTCTAGTCAGCGTTCGGTGTCAGTCAGTTGTCCCGGATTGGTCGGTTTGTGAGAGTTGACTAGTTGACCGTCAGCGCTGACCCTTTGACCGAGTGACGTGGACTTAGTCATAGAGCCTAGTTGTCGGGTCTAGGTTGTCTAGAACGTCATGTCGGTGGTTGTGTGTCGATAGTTGCACGACGTGTCGTTTCGGAGTTTTTTTTTTTAGCGAGTATTAGTTTGATCTGTGGTTGTTCGAGGTTTGAGCCCAGTGAAAACATCCATTCTTCTTCCTTGACCCGATTATGAGTTTTCGAGGCCCGTTTTGAGTGGCCGGAGGCCTTTGGGCCGACTTATTGTTAATGGGCCGATTTTCGTTTTTCGAATCCAATCTCGTTTTAAAGCCCAATTTCTTGATTTTGAACCTTTAACTTTATTTTAAACCATTTAATTCGATTTTACACTTAATTTGAATTTTTAGAAAATTCCTTAAAAAAAAAAAAAAAAGGAAAAAAAATTCTAAGTTTGCATATTTACCAAACTGCCATTAATGAGCCAGCCTTTCTTTTTTTCTCACGGGAAGCGCAGGGAAAAGAAATATTTCTTTCCCTTGCTTCTCACGCGGCGCCGAAGGCTTTCTTAGCCAAAAATCCCTCAGTTTTTCTTCTCCTTCAAAATCAAGGTTTGGGCATTCTTATAAAACTTAAAGGTAACCCTTCTTCATCTCTCTTCGTTGTTGTTTCCTTAGATAATGGTGTTTTTGGTCGGTTTTGAGCGTTTTAAGTAAATTCAAATTTTTGAAGATTATGCTTGATTTCTTCGTTTTCTTTTCCGTTTGTTGGTTGTTTTAGCTTGGTATGATGTTTCCTAAGGTAGTGTGATAGGTGGGTTTGATCAATTTTGGCTTAGGAGTGATTTTTGAGTTTTGGCGGTTTAGGGATATTATGTGATTTTGGGGTTTTTGATCTTAATGCGTTATTTGTTGCCTTTGATGATTGTTGTTGGTGTATTTGAGTTTGTTGAGAGCGTTGGTGGGCTTTGATTGCGTTGAATTGCCGCAGTTTGGTTTTCGGTTTATGTCGGGTTTTAGATGGTTTTTCGATTAGGTTCGAATTGTGAGTTTTGTTGGTTTTCTTGTCTCGTTTAGAGTGTGTGAGGCTTGGTTTGAGTGTTAGAAGGAGTCTTAGGGGTCAGTTTGGCGTCGTATGTTTATTTTCGGTTTTTTAGCTGTTTTAGTTATTTATTTGATTTTTGTTTTGAGATTCGATTTGTGTGTTTGCCTTCACCTGTAGGTGGTCCTTCGACGCGCGATAAGGGCAAGGGCGTGGTTAGTAGTGAGTCGGCTCGACAAGAGGTGGGAGACTATGTTTCATTTACATGCACGGAAATGTTTTGGTTTTATTAATTAAAATCGGATATATGCTTGTTTTTGAATAGAGGCAATATGTGCATTGATGCATGACTTTGCATATTAGGTTCATTATGCGTGTGGCATGTTTATGATGCATAAAATATTTTTATGGACCTATATGCATGCTTGTGACGTGATTGAGATACTTTGCGAGAATTAATTGATTTATATTGATTTCTTAAAATGTGGGACTTTTATGCGAGCTTTTGAATTGTTTTTGGATTGCATCATAATCAATTTGAATTATGACATGATTTGAGATCTTTTTCACAATTGCGAAGTACGTATATTCATATACGATTTCTAGGATTTGATCTTGGAATTGACGATAACAACGCTTGGCCAATGCGGAGGTAAGTGGATGAGCACCCTTAGATAGAAGGGTATTCCCTTGCCTAGAAGTATAAGGTGGTGAGTATAGGCCCTGTGACGGTGTGAGTATCAGGCTATACATGATATGCCTTCGGGCTTTGCGAGTTATGCGTGAGTTGGGATTTGTGTGATAGTGCGTTTTCTCCACATTTCCCTAGGACAACACTGGTGGCAGGGGATTTATATTTATTTGAAAATGTGTATTTAAATTAGCCACCAGTGGGCTTCCGATTTCCCTTTGGCCCGGGTTATCAGGCGAAGCGGTTTTAGTGGTCCTCCCCGAGAGATTTTGGCATAGTAGCCACGTGTTTGAGACTTTGAGATTTTTGTAATATTTGGACTTGTGCTCGACATATTGGTTTATGATTTCAAACTCATTCATACGTAATTGATTTTATTTATATGAGTTCGTTGCACGATTAGCATCATGGATTAAATGTGATTTTATTATTAAGCATTATATTGTTTATACTTGTTTTCGTATATGCCTCTATTCCACCGTAATTGTTTATGACGCTGTGACTCTTACTGAGGTCCTCGAGATCTCACCCCCTCTTGTTGTTGTCTTTTCAGGACTAGGTTGAGGCTTGACTAGCTGACTTCCTTTTGAGGTCAAGGTTTCTGGTTTGTTATAGGGCTGTACTACTGCATATGACACGTTTGAAAACTCGACACTTTCTTTGTATTTTGGATTGTACTATGAATGCTTGTCTATTGCGATTGTGACCCTTTAGTGGGCTTGACTTGGTAATTATTTTGGACATGCATGTACTCTTTGGGTTTATTATATATGAGATGAGTTTGGTGCTTTGGGCACGTTTTTGCTGTTCTTGGGCTTGCATTGATTGGACTGTGTTGATGATGCATGTTTGGGGCCGTGTGGCCTGTTGTGTGTGAGATTTAAGTCTTTCGCTGTTTGTGTGTGCTTCTTCGTGATTTGTTCTATTGTGTCGAGATTTAATTGTTTGAATACATGCTCCTTTTATGGAAAAGATAAAGCTTTAAATTTATACTTATTTTTACGTGTTTTGGGTTTTGAGTTTGAGGATAAGCCTTGTGTGGTTCCGATTGAGTCACGAGTTGGGCCAATTGGGACTGCACGGCGGTGAGGAGCCCAAGGATCGGGTTTGGGTCCTCACACTCACATTACAACAATTGAAGACACACAAGGAGAATGTGTGAGACACCATCTTTTGTAGTGTCCAGTTAGCCAATGACTATAATCAAATTAATCCATTTAGACAATTTGACTTATTGATTAGTCAACTTTGACCTTTGACCATTCAGCTAGACAGTTGACCAATTAACCGAATGGTGGACACAATCATAAAGCCTAGGTGTCATGTCTAGGATGTCTTGTGTGTCGTGTTGTTTATAGTTTGTCATTTGAGTCGTATGATGTGTGAGACCTTGTCTGTCGAAGTGCCGGAACTAGCTGAATTAGTCGTTGAGTATAGTCAGAGATGTGTGATTGGTCCAGATAGACATGTTTAATCCATTAACTAATCAAAGCTGACCATTTGAATAGCCAACTGGCCAGTGGACCGAGATCTTTGACTAGTTGACTAAGTAATATGACACGGTTATAGAGCCTAGGTGTCAAGTCTAGGGTGCATTGAGTGTCAAGTCATTGGTTATAAAGCCTAGGAGTCAAGTCATTTGGTGATTTTAGCATGCATTAGTGGTTTGTCTTGATTTGTGTTTTTTCGAGGCCTGGGTCTAGAGAAAATATTCATTCTTAGTCTTGGGAACTGTTTTTGTGTTTATTGGAACCATCTTGAGTGGTCAAGGGTATTTGGGCTAATTTATTGATTTTGGGCCCAATCACTATTCATCGAGCCTATTTGTGCTTTAAAAACCAATTCTTGATGTTTTGAGTTTCAAAACATTATTTTGGTTCACTTGGGTCATATTAGCCATTTTAAATGTTCAATTCAGGTTTTTGGGATTTTCGAGTCCTAAGGTATAATATCCATCCTAGCTCAACACTTGGAAAATTTATAAATGTTAAGCCAAGCTCCCCCTTGTTCACTCCAACCACACCGAAGACACACCCCAAGAGCCCAATCTCCACCAAATTATTTTTTCCTCAAATCCAATGCTTTGACTTTGTTCAAAACCTCATTCTAACCTCTCAAAGGATTTCCACTGGTGTGGAATTGGAGCAAGTTTTTCTAGTTTGGTGGTTTTAGGTAAATATTGCACTTTTGAGGTATAAATCTGATTTCTTTGTTTTCTTGATCAATCATTAGTTGCTTTGTGATGCTTTGATATTTTCTAGGGTTTTCCGATAGTTTGGATTGATTGGTTTTACTTTCGTTGAGGTTTGTGAGGAATGATAGATTTTGTGGTTTGTGACGATTGATATATTTTGTGGTTTATGAGATTTTGGGGACTTTGATCCCTATTTATGTTGCTTTTGATGATTGTATTATGTGCCTTTGAGATTTTTAAGGGTGTTTGTGGGATTTGATACCTTTGGTTTGTGTTGGTTCAGATTGTGAATAGTTATTGGACCTTTGATGGTCATTCACTTTTGGTTTGAATTATGTGTAGGTGGTCTTCCGAGGTTTAATTCGAGTTGGTGGAGTGTTTGTGGCTTGATTGAGTTGTTAGTGAGTGGGTTGGAAGGGATGTTAGGATTTGTTTTTGTTGTTTTTTAGGACTATATAGTGAGCTTGTCATTCTTCTTTTGAGGTAAAGCTTCCTGATTTATCTCAGGATTGGTCTATTGCAAATGGCACATTTGGAAAATTGGTATTTCTGTTGTATTTTAATTTATTGTATGCTGATGTAAAATACATGTCTTGATTGATTATTGTTGTGCATGCTCCTTTTTATATTGCATGCCTTGATGATTGATTTGATGATGAGTTGGACCAATTGGGACTGTGCGGCAATGAGGGTCTTAATTCCAGGATCGGGTCCTCACAAAGGTGGTAGCGGAGTATAGTTGTTTATATATGTAATGTGTGAAAAATATTTTAAAATCAGCATATTTTGAAAGTGCATCACTCACATTGCAGTTGCGTAATCCATCACAGAGTTATTGTTTAGTAGTTTTATCTTTGATTACATATTTTAATGTCATAATATTTCATTTAAACTATGCTTTTATGGTTATTTAATAATATAATCTTTATCTAATTACTTATTTATTTTCGTAAGATGCCTTCACATGGTATTTGAGCTATTTTGTAGGAAAGAACATATAAAAATATGGAAGAAGATAAATACCGTGGGAGATAAAGATCAAAGAAAATAAAGTATATCTTTTATTAAGATTATAGGACACGATATTATCTATAATCAAGTATATAAAACCTCGACCACCTGTGGTCAGAATATCTAATCAATCCAATTTTTAGCATTCAGAAAAAACACTTAGCGATAATAGCTTACAAGATGTCTGACTAGAAACTTATAATCTAGCCATGACTTTACTATAGCTTATTGTTATATCTTTGGGAGATTTTTTTAATACCAGTTGAAATATCTTATTTTCTCTCTTCTTTATTATTGTATAAGTTTATTACTGTGGTCATGCTTGGATCGTTGTGATTGAATTCTACACCATCAGAAGGAGTTTTGTTGTATAAGTCTCTAGATTAAATGACACATTAAGGAAAGAAGGTATCTCCTTGAATATCTACGTTATTGTTCAAAGAGACAGGAGGATCGTGGTTAGGTAAAGCGAATGAGCCTTCAGTCGTACTAAGCCTCTCAAATGTCATGGTTATACCTGGTTTTCTCTTAATCGACTCCTATAAGTGAAAGAATCAAATCGATCTTAAGATTGAACCAATAATCAAAGGAAGATAATAACTAAATATAAATTGGGGTTAGATATCATTCTCATATAGTTTATAATTTTAGTTTTCCTGTTTTAACTATTTTTCGTGAATTACAACTGACTTTGTAACAACTCTTCGTTCTTGCATGCCCGTGCCTATCAGTCATGTGCCCATGACAAATTCTTGCATAAAAGACATACCTCGTGTGTAATTTGATCATGATTTCTTGTGGATTCAACCCTACTATTCTGTACTATAGAATTTTTAATAAGACTTTATCTTTGGAGTGTTTCGACAACATATCAAATTTTGGCGCCATTGTTGGTGAATCGGCATAAAATAGTTGCATACGGGTCATAACCTTTTATGCCCATATCATCACGGACTAGTGAACTAGTCCCTTTTGATCCAAAGATCAAGACTACTTGTAGGAGAAACAAAGCTAGTATGCATCGTTGGAGAATAACCCAGTTTACTAATCCTGTCTAGTTTGATGAAAATTTCGAGTCAGATCACTTTTATCAGGAAGCCGAGGCCTCTATGAGTTATTCTTAGCAGGTAAAAACCCTTGTTCGTACTTATCCGTTATTCTTCATAATGGCAGATAACAACATATAGAATGTTGCGAATGGTCACCTTCAGGACCAAGGTGTTGGAAATCAATCTGTGATCATTAACCTTGTCAACAACAACAATGTTGTGAACTGAGGTAATGCTGCAAATAACAATCATGGTCTTGAAGGTAAATGGGAGATTTAAAATCGGCAACAATAGGCAAGGATGTAGGATATGCTGATTTCATGCATATGGGAGATTTAAAGGATGAATTCATAATATTAAAACATGAATGGATGTCAAACAATCATACGAACAAAAGAAACAACAACAGAAACCAATTGAAAGATGAATCAAGGGATTTCTGCACAAATACTCAGCAAACTGCGACAAGGATTTTGACTAGGAAGAACTGACCTTTTGATGACCAAGCCAAGGTAGCTAGATAGAGGATGAAAAGAGCTTTCCAACAAGCTATTATTTGTAGAAATCTGACAAAGGATGAAAGAATTCGGTTATGGTGAAAGCTTTGAAATTTTGACAATCAAGAGTAGGGTGTAGGGTTTGATCGCTTGATAATTTTGTGTGGGAACTAAGTGTGGCTGACTACTCTTTATATAGGATGTTTATGAGATTAATTTTTCCTACTTTTAAGGCTAGATTTGGAGAGATAATCTTTAGAATTAAATTCTAGAATTATCCCCTTAATCTTAGAAAATTATCATCTAAGTTAATATTGAACCAATAAGGAAATGAAATAAAGAAAAAATGAAATCAGAAATGAACACTAAACTTTCAATATCATTTTCGGTCATCACACATCTATTTCTTTAGGGGCAAAACGATCATTTTACCTGCACTGGCTTCTGGACTTCTAGGACTAAAAAATCGGGATCTCACAATTTATTATTGAAATTTTGTCTCATTAAAAATCTTACTTAGAAAACCTATTGAAAAAAAACCTTGATGAAAAGAAGAAAATTATAATTCATATTCTATTTACTCAGATCTTTCAAATGACCTTTTCTTGAATGTATATAAATATATAATTAAAATATTATCTCGTTAAAACTCTCATAAAAAAAAAACTTATTAAGAAAAATTTTGTTGAAGAAAAAAGAATGCAATGCATAACTATACACTCTCTGATGATATCATCTTTTAGAAATCGACTACTATCTCAAATATTGTATCTTTTGAAACATAAATATTGCCATGTATTATGATATCACAACATGATCATCTTAATAGATAAATTTTATCCCTAAAATTTACTTAACGCTTCGATCAAACTTCAATTTTTAAATGCTCAATATAAATACTCAAATAATATAGTCTTTTAAATATTTATCTTTGCTTAATTAATATTTTTTATAACTTTTTAAGAGTCTTAATAATATTTATCGTTTCATGATTACTTGCAATCATACTAAATTCAGATCCCATATGCTTTTATAAAAATATATATATGTTATGATTGTGTCAATAAATATAAATTTTATTTAGCTTAATAAAATATAACTTTTCAAAAAATTCAATCTTTATCTTTTGTAATATATATTCATTTTAGATTTTCATATATCAAACGTTTTCAAGTTATTTATTTATTATCAGATTTATCATATATTACAATATTATTATCCACCACCATAATAAAATATTTCTATCAGTAATAACACTTTGTGTAAAATCTTGTACGGTAAGCCATTTTTATCACAACATGGTTTAACTTATTTTCATACACTAATTTCACACAAATTGGCATACACAAGTCCAAATATATTTAAGTTGCAAATCAATCATAATTATATTTTTCTAGATTAATTAATTATTTACAATTTATACTCCTCCATAAAATTTAATCAAGATCCTCATAATATTGAGTTTTAAATTATTTGAAAGTATATTGTCAAATTTCATCTTAGTTCTATTTTTTTTCATATTAGCATAATTTATTGAGATATTTTTATTTTTCTAAATTATTTTCAGAAATTAATAATGTCAATCAAATTCTTTTTATTCTCTTTCAATCCATCATAAATATTTACTTCTTTATGAGAATTTATCATTTGGAACTGATTAACAAATCATGTTCTGAACGTGTACCAAATTTACATATGAGTATTATCCCTTATGGACATCATTTTATATTAAGAGCAATTATAGCTAGATCTCAAGTCTTTTAAGATTAGGAAAGTTATCAAGAGCAATTATAGCTAGATCTCAAGTCTTTTAAGATTAGGAAAGTTATCTGATTGTGATATTTGTCAATGAATTATCTTTAAAACTTTAAATTCATAACTTATAATGAGAATCATAAAAATAATAATAACTTATGTAGTCATTGTCTTATAATTGTTTAGGTGTTTCTAATCCTTGTGATAAAGGCAAAAAGATAGCATCTTGTTCAGACATGTGAGAGGTGGGATCTATACCTCATTTATTTCTTCAAAAATCATCTTTTTTATTTTCTGGTTTCGTTTTGTTCAATAAGCTTATGCATGCTTGCGGATACATATACATGCTTGCAGATTGATGATTGGTTCCTTAGGTGATTTTGGAGCCTTTAAGGGAATAGAATTTCCTTTGCCCTTTTTTGGATTGATTATATAGTATTGAATCGTGCTTTGTGCTGTGACTTGATTGAGGATACCCTACTGTGATTCTATGTGCTTGTACTTATATTGTGGTTGTGTGTCAGGATCCTCTTTTCGATGGTCATGCGGGGTAAGTGATCGATGCTCCTAGTGAGAGGAGAGGTACTTACCATATCGGGAGGCGTATGGTGTTTGTTTCAGCAAGTGCACGTTGGATGACTTGTCTTTGTATGGTAGGATGCCTTGTCCTTGTGTGGCTTAGATGTCTTGTCCTTATGTAGCAAGATGCCTTTTCCTTGTGTGGCAAGATAGAAAGGCTTGTTATGAGCTTGTTTGCTAACTGTTTTCCCTTTTTGCAGCATAGCTTTGGACAATACAGTTGGTAGGGGATAACCATTTGGTTTTGCAAAACAGATAGTGAATTGAGTTGCTTGTGTGACCCTAGGACTTATGATGATGTGACCCTACTGAGATTCTTGAAATCTCATCCCTTCTTTTCTCCTCCTTTGCAGGCTTAGGTGTGTACTTTGTTGAGGGTACCAAAGGTGTGAGATCAAGGCTGCACGAATTTGCACCTCTTTTCTATTGAATGTGCATGCCATGTCTTTGAACTTGTGTGGATTTGCATTCTGGCTTTCTAATCCCTCTTTCTCTTTTTGTTGCTTCCGAAATATGCATGATACTATTAGTTGATGTTTTGAGATTCCTATAGGACTTATGTGTTATGTTTTCACTTGTTTTGAGTATTATATAAGTCTTCCGCTGATGTTTTCTTTCACTCCGTATAAGCCAGAAATTCATTAATGTATGAATATGCTCCAACCTTTAAATAGCATATAAATCAACCGATAAAATTGACAATTAGGTGACTTGAGCCTTGTGGGATTCAAATAGGACCTTGCGAGGGCTTATTTGGGTTTTACGACGGTAAGGGTCCTAATAGGTTGGGTTTGGGTCCTTACACTCTACCTTTCTAATAAAATCAGAATCTCCTAAACAATCATAAGGAAAAGACCACATAATACTAAGCCACAAGATTACTTAATTAAAAACCAAAAGCATTGGGAATCCTTACCAATTACCTACCAAAATCCAGCGATCCAGATGCAGCAATATCTTCCCCCTGAATGCATGATGTGATGACCAAAAATTCAGTAATAAACAACCTGATTATTTACTCTAATTCATCATACAAATTTCAACAACACCTTAGGGCTTAATAGGGTAAATTGCAATTTCATCATACACATAAGAAGAAGCTGTGATTTCATGTGAATAAGGAAGGAATAGGTGCCAGACACTCAAACGATTAAAAGGAACAAGATTTGAAACCAATAGACAAGTCAATTGATTAAATTTCAGCAAACATAGGGTTAGGTATAGGGCATGCCAATTTCATATATAGGAAAGATTCAAAGGATGAATTCATGATTTTAAAATATGAATGGATGCCAAACAATCATACGAACAAAAGGAATAACAACATAAATCAATTGAAGGAAGAATCACACAATCTTGGCACCCAAAACCGACGAATTACGACTTGAATTTTGATAAGGAAGAACTAACCTTCTGATGACCAACCCAAGATAGATAGATAAAGGGTGGAAAGAGCT
Organism: Passiflora organensis; assembly: GCA_019739055.1. Classification (NCBI taxonomy): domain Eukaryota; kingdom Viridiplantae; phylum Streptophyta; class Magnoliopsida; order Malpighiales; family Passifloraceae; genus Passiflora; species Passiflora organensis. The sequence goes on along the minus strand of JAEPBF010000208.1, from coordinate 645,954 downwards.
TTTCAACAAGCTATTATTTACAGAAATTTGATAAAGAATGAGAGAGTTATGCTAAGATGAAGATCAGAGAATTTCGGCTAGGGTTTAGAATAGGCAAAAATTAGAAATTGAGAGGAATGAGAGAAGGGAGGGAATAATTCCAGAATTATTTAGGAGGTTTTGGGTATGATTTATCAGGGTAGCTCAGCTTCTCCTTTTATAGGTGTCTAAGGAGGTTTAGCTAAGAGATAATTCCCTACTTTTAAGCTTAAAAGGATAATTAAAGGATAATTCTATTAGAAGGATAATTCTATTTAAAAGGATAATTATACTAAAAGAGATATACTATTTAAAAGGAATAATTATCTAATATCTTGGACAATAAGGGATAAAACTAAGGATAATTAATATGAAAAATTAAAATTAAAATAGGAAATATCCGGTAGCAACCGTTTTAAGCCATCACGTATCCATTTTTTCGGGAGCAAAATAGTCATTTCAGCTGCATCGGCTTTTGGATTTTCTAGACATCTACACTACAAAAGGATCGAGGTCTTACAGGAACGGGGAGAACTAAGGTGGTAGCCAATTCTTCTAATGAAACGACGTCATTTCGGACCTTCTCCGAAATGACGATGTTTTGGCTTGGGCACGCACATCTTGTGCGTTTAATCAAGTGACATGGCTTGTGTCGTTTTCACCAACTCGTTCAAAACGATACCACAACTTGTCTTTTTGACTTCTTAATGTAATATTATAAAATCTTAAATATCAATAATATAATTTTATTTATTTATATTTCTTAAATATCGATAAGTATAATAAATACATAATAAATATTATATTATTTCGAAAAATATCTAGAAATTTTTAAAAAAATCTGTATGAACAGTACTATACATTAAAACTCAAAAATTATTCTTCTCATAAGTACTTAATTTATTAAAATTTAAATATTCTCCTATTACTCTTAGAAAAATCATAATTAATACAAATACACCCCTAAAAATTTTTTGAAAATTTACACAACCCTAAAAACTATCCATGGACCAAGCTATGGTCTTAAAATTCCAAAATCATCAATACAACTCCACTTATAATCTTTCAATCTTTAAAAAGATGATTATAATAAATTTTGAAGATTTATATTTCCCTCAAAAATATATGAACTGTACCATAAGTCCATAAACGATTCTAAATTGGATGTTAAGATCCATTAACATATATGATCCTCAATTGGGCTTTGAGGCCCAAGTAGCTCTAAGTTTATGGGATCTCACATCCTCATATTGTTTACAACCTTTCATACTCTTGTTTTTTTACTATTCGAGCTTTACAAACCAACCTTAAACCAATATTCATCCCATCGTGCCCACGCCTCTCGATCGCTTGCTCACAGGAAGCTCTGCATAATAACCCGTGCCTTTGTTGTGACTTGATCCCGATTTCTTGTGGATTCAACCGTGCTATCTATACTATAGTATAATCACCATAGTAGGACTTTATCTTTGAGTGTTTCGACAATGCATAACTTGTTTCCTTGTTCTTCTAATGTAGAAAAAGAAATCAAGTTCTTCTTAATCTTAAGAACATACCAACCCTCAATGCCTCTGATGATATTGTCAAACATACTCAATCTGATACTACCAATACATTCAATTGCTAATGGACTATCATCTCTCACATAAATTATTCCTTTGATCTTTCTATAATCAGCAAACTAATGTCTATGACCCAAGACTCTTGCTTGTGATTAGAACTCTCTGCAAAGACTTCCTATGAGACCCCAACGAGGGATAGGTTGTGAATGAGAACCCAATCTCACATCAGAAAGGAGTAGGGAAGATATTGGGATTATAAATATGGTGTATAGAATTATGTGAACAACAAGATATTTCTTTTGGGTTGTGAGGACAAAAGTTCAACTAATGTTATCCCTGTGATTTCGCACCCATACACTTGTGTTCATGCCCATTGGGCCGGGATCAGGGATCGGGGCATCCCCTACACCATTATAAGAACTATTGCATATGCCAATAATATTGGCAAAAATTTATACTGTTTGCTTGTCCTTCTTCTTTCTTAACTTCGAGCAGTCTCTTTAAAAATATCCCTCCTCATGACACTCCTAACAAATTATTTTAGACTTCAATGTGGCCTTCAACTAAGTTTTTTTGCTGTGCTCTTGCCCTGGCCACCAAACTTTCGCCCAACCTCTCTCTATTTTGGTCCTTGGAAGTTTCTCTTCAACTTTTTTGACTTCGAAGCATTATTGACACATCCACTATATTGAAATTATATTATAACAATATTGACGTCATTATTGTTATAATATTGACGTCAACTTAGGAGGATAGGTGTTTAATTGACGTCATTATTTGTTACAAAATAAGACTAAAATTCCCGAAAAAAAAAAAGAAAAATAAAGTTTCAAGTTGTGATCTGACGCTCTCTCGCGGATGACCTGGTTTTCACGCGCCATCCAATACGAAATCTCTCCTCTTGTGAAATTAGGGTTTATAACGCTCCTAAGTTGGAATTACAAAAGAAAAATGGCTATTCTCGCAGGATATCTCACCTCCAGAATTTCATTCCGTCTTCAGTTTCGTGTTTTCTCTATTCCATGGTAGTACATGCCTCTCAATTTCTTGAACACTGTTTGGTTACTGAGAATTTCATGAAAAATAAGTGACAATCAATGTTTTTAAACTCTTTCCCCCTCTCTTGCGGTAATTATGGTAATTTAGTTTTCCTTTTTTTTTAATGGAGCTTCAAATTTTAAATTTTTTTTCCGTTAAATTCAGATATGTAATATGTTTTAGTCAAAAGTAATGAAGGTTTATTTTCCAGGGTTGAGAAGAACCCTACAGTATTGTATTCTAAAGGAATAGGTTACAGTAGTTCATCGGAGCCTGTTAAGTACATTCCAAAGAGAATCTCAAAGCCATACAAAAGGGAAAATTCATTGCCCAAGATGGTATTTGATAATTCAAATTTGGATGATGAAGGGACAGGTTGTGGTTCAGATAAGAAGAGTCCTATTATAAGCAGAATTCACAATCCTTCACAACAAGGTAATGTCTTATCCAGCGTGGAAAAGCAAGGACTCTTGTTAGATGTAGAATTATAGCCTGTGGTGTAGACAAATGCAGTTTGTAAACCGATTTTCTGGTCCATGTAATGTTGTTCTACAGGGGAAGTCTAGATTTCAACTGGCAATAATTTTATGAGGATTATCCATATTTGATAACCTGTTTAGGTGTACTTCTGGCTGCTTATCTATCTTTTCTTTGTGCATGAGATGCTACCTTTCTTACAAACAAGTTTGTGCCTGTCCTGATAGCTAGCAACAAGTCCTTCCACGCGTGTTAGGCTTGGACTTGCCTTTAGTTGACCTGTTAGATGATTAAAAGAATGCATTTCAATCAGTTTGTAGTGTTTCACAGTTAACTCTTAATTTTTTCCTCCATCTTCCCACGGTGATGGCTTCTTCTGGTGGGAAGTACAATGTGGCCCAGTTTTTTTTTTAATTAATTTAATTTTTGTTCAAATTTGGAAATCAAATGAGAAATCTAATACACTTCCCTCCTCCCATCTGTGTGTGCTTGATGATGAGAAACAGAGATTCCAAACAGTCATGTATGTTCTGATATTCTAAATTTTCCCTCATTTGTTTCAATGGAATGTGATTATTTTTTTTTGCTTGCTGCTTTTTACACTTAATGCTCGGTATTTTTCAGAGTTAGAAAAAGAAATTAACCAGAGTATGGGTTTCAAAAATCGCAAAATCATGAAAGAGCCCAGGATGGTCTATGAAGAGATATTGATTCAGCAAGAACATGATAGTTCTACTCTGAACATGCAAGTAGATAAAGCTATGCAAGATGCGGAGAAGTTTGCTATCAAGTTACTTGCTATAAGGTTGGAGATTACTTCTGTTTATTGGGTTCTTGACATAATGTAAGATTATTTCACTTTTTAACTGAGATGCTGCAAATACGGTTTTGAAAAATGAGGTTTTCATTGGCATTGTGCAAGTAGGCATGCAACTAAAATCTTCTTGTGTTTTATTGTTTTAAGTCTTTATTCTTATTTTTGAGTGAATAAAAATATTAAAACAGCAGGAGTTGCATTCTGGTCTCAGTTCTCAACTCTCATTATTTTCCCCCTCGTCAATATCTGACTGAAACTCTGTAATTGATTGGATTGTCTCAAACGCAAGGAATTTTTACTATTGTATTGATAGGGGTAAAATGATCTTTACGAATATATCATACTTGGTTTGCTGCAGAGCATATTCAGCTGCAGAGCTAAGAAAGAAACTGCTGGGAAAGGGATTTCTTCCAGCTACCTTGGATCCACTGATAACCGACTTTCAGAAAAGGTATCATAACCGTTTGTTTTTAGTTTTTTTTCTATTTATGTATCTCATTTTATTTTCTTTTTTTTAAAATTTCTTGCATTAGGAAAAAGGAGCATGACAGTCCTTAGACTATCGAGATCTTTGTGTCATTTTCTAATTGTCTAGAAATTTGTGACATTTTGTCTTTGTTGTAGGGGCTTGATCAATGATGGCCTGTATGCAGAAACATTTTCCCGATCTAGATGGTCATCCTCTAGCTGGGGACCTAGAAGGATCAAGCAAGTAAGCTATCATCATATTTTCCACAAGTCTTACCCATGTAAACAACATCTTTTATATAATACATATACTGTATCTTGTTCTTCCCAATGTTATGGCTACTGTTCTTGGCAGCTGATGAATTCCTCCTTAGTCACTATTTTTGTTTTCTGATTTTAGACATTGCTTTCTGGGAGTACGCATTTTACTGATTGTGTCATGGACTCAAACTCCAGTAATTACCATTCTTTAACGTGCAGTTGCACACCTAGAAATCTGTCCATGGTGCAATTAACACATAGGAGATCAATCTCACTGACGAATGTAGTAATGTGAGTAATAGTTGCTTTAGTGGAAAAATATTGGTAACTTTCTGTAACTTAGGGTTGCAACTTTGGTGGATTAATTCTGCCTGGTCGTTGACAGGCAGCAACTGTGGCTTGTGAGAGTTTTGCAGGTTCCTGGTAATTGGTTTGCGTTATTAGGTATGAGGATTTGATAAAACTAATTGCATAGTTCATTTAGTTTCACCAAACAAACTAATTGCATATTTTCAAATATATTCCTGTATATATATATACACATATGTTCTAGCAATTGTGTCAATTATGTTGCATTTCATGAATTTCTTAGGCAATAGAGTTTGCTTGATTCCTGACTGTGGAGATTACCATGCAGCCCCAAAAGTACTGAAGTTTGGCGGTATCATAGGTTCACATTTCCATTCGATCAAATTGATTGGTGCAAGTATAATTTAATGAATAAAGCAACATGAATACAGTTAGACTTGAAACTTTTTTTTGCATAAAAGGCCACATCATTCTGTGGCCCTAGGGCATTTACAAGAGACCAGAAAATATGTGCAAATACACGTATGACTATATTCAAATATGCTGTATGTGGTAGCGAATGAGAGGTTTTAGTAGATAAGCACCAGTTATTGGATCATTATGTGGCAGGGAATGATGAGGTTTATTTTTTGCTAAAATCCATTTGTTATTGACAAGACTTGTTGACCGATAAGTTGACACTAAGTTGGAGCATGATTATTTGACCAGGTATTGTTGAAAAAGGGAGTTAATGAAGGTGATACAGAGAAGGCGCTGAAACTGGTCTTTAACGACTGTAAATGTGGAGAACAAGAATGGAGATCAGGTTTATCAAAGCTTGCTATGGATCATTTATTGGTTCAGGCTTCAAAGCAGTGGCTCCGAGGCCAAGATGTACCAAAGGAGACCCGTAAATCGAGAATTATTAGGTGGCTTCAGTACCGTGGTTTCAACTGGGATGTTATTAGCTTTGTGTTGAAGAAGTTGGAAATTCAGTATTCTAGAGAGCAGGAGGAGGATCTTGCCTAGTGCCTCATAAAGAATGTGGGTCATTCCTGATTTGAGTGATTGTTCATCTTGCCAATTGAGTTTCAAGTTGGTTAATGTGGACAGGACTGGTGTGGCTAGTGGGGTGGGTACGCACTGTGGCCGTTTTCTTGAACAAGACAAATCAGCCTCAATTGTGCAGATTTCCTGATGGGTAAGCCAACCCTAATGTCATCTGATCTTATCTAGACGGAAGAGCAGCTTTGTGAGGGCAGGTCTGCTGGAAAAGCTACAAGAGATCACCGATAGATGTTGTTTTAACTGATAATGGAAGTGTTGATGAATCCAGAAAGTTACTCGAAAGTGATATTTAAGACTAGTAAATGCTTTATTTATTTATTTATTAAAAACCAGGTGTGTGTTTGATGAGGGCCTCCAAGAAATTAGTATCCCTGCAATTCCAAACGCTTGCATTGGATCTACCCCTTCTTTCTTTAAACGGGGTGGCGATGAGGTTGATGTGGGATTCAATTCCTAGGCATGTGACGGCAGCTCTCATTCTACTATGTATATATCATTATCCTGCAATTTAAAACAGGCACAATGGTCCTGCTTCTGCATGTGCTTTCTGAGCTAAGACGTACGGAGACTTGTAAACCAAGTGTAAATGCAAGCTCAACTCACAGGCACCAACAACGCCCTTTTATTCGCAGCTGGAAAGTCATTTTCCATCTGCACATGGACCATGTGATGCAAGAAACGTGGGGTGGGAGTGGGAGTGGGAGTGGGAGTGGGAGTCATACAGCATCCATCTCTTCCTCTTGCTGTTAGTAAATAAGTTAATACCTGCTGCAGTCTACAAGACCAGAGATACACTAGAATTAATTGCTGCAAACTCGGGAAAAAATGAGAGGAATTACAGTCAAATCTGAGCCTTATTGCCCTGTTTCTATTGGGTTTCTACTACTACTACTATGGTACACGCAGAACTTTATACCCTTTTGAGATCTTGTTCTTGCGGATTCTTTAGATTGAATCATCTGAGAAAGCAAAAGAACAGTTTGAAGATCCTTGTGACATTGCAATTCTAGCAGGAGGTGAAGAGTGGACCGGTGGAGTTGTTGTTAAATGCTTCTTTGACAGCTCTGCTTCTTCTGGCCGCGCAGACTCCACATTTCGAATCTCCTTGAGCATGGCAACGACATCCTTCATTGTTGGACGATCATCAGCTCTGCTGCTGATGCACAGAAACGAAACAGCCAAGGTTTGGAGCATTTCATGCATTGTAGGGTCAGCTCTCCCCTGGAGCTTGGAATCGAGGAAGTCAACCGGTTCTCTCTGGCTAGCTAAATGTTCCCTAGCCCACTGAACCAAGTGTGCACCACCAGGCAATGTCGGGTCTAGTGGGTGCCTTCCTGTCAAAATCTCTAACACTACCACCCCAAAACTGTACACATCGCTTTTCTCAGTGATCCTCAGCAATGAAGCATGCTCTACAAGAGAGACCACCAAAATTAAGCAAGATCAGTAGATCACTACTGACTGAACTCAACTCAACTCAACTCAACTCAACTCAACAATATGAATCTGATTAATCAATCAAAAAAAAAAACAAGTATGCAGGTACCTGGAGCCATATATCCATATGAACCAGCAAGGTGAGGTCTAGGACTTTGCTTAGCCAGATGTTGATTGGCATTGGTGTTCACTACTTTTGCCAGCCCAAAGTCAGCTAGGTAAGGTTCATAGCCTGGACCTAGCAGAACATTCATGGCTTTGACATCCCCGTGCAGAATAGGTGGCACACAATCATGGTGCAAGTATGCAAGTGCATGAGCCACACCCAACAAGATCTCATATCTAGTTTCCCATTCTGCTCCTCCTTTTCCTGCGCCATGGAGGAGGGAGCTTAAGCTTCCATTTGGCAGATAATCATAGAAAAGAAGCTTCAGATTCCGGTTCGAGCCCCAGCCCAAAAGTCTGACGATGTTTCGGTGTCTTATTGAACTAAGCGTCTGAATCTCAGAACTGAATGCTCCATACTCTTCTGATGACCACATCTTCTTCACTGCTACAGCCTCCCCACTTGGGATGCCCACCCTGTAAACAACTCCAGAGCTCCCTGTGCCTATCACATTAGCTGAAGTTAGATTTCGAATAATGTCATCTATGGTGAAGTCGAGTTTCTGATACAGAGTTATCTCCCAGCTGCCATTTTCCACGAGTCCATCGTTCCCGATTCGTGCACGTACTAACATGTAAATTGCTACGAGTATAAGAACTGCACTGACACTAAGAAGAACAGACATGGCTAATCTCATTGCTGATCTAGTATGCCCCGGATGTCCCATTCTATCTGCTGGAGTCACCACCCCTCCGTCGATGTAGAGACCTTGATTTGAAGCAAGGTCACTAAGAGGAAGCTTGCGAAAAAATGGTGTATCAGGCAACTCACCGGAAAACTTGTTGAAGGAAACATTCAGAGAAACAAGGTTTTGCAGATTTGCAAGAACAGCTAAGCTCCCTTGAAGCTTGTTGTGGGAAAGATCAAGTACTCCCAGTTTAGTGAGACCGGAGAACTGGTCTGGGATCTCCCCGGAAAATTGGTTATAGCTAAGGTTGAGAGAGATTTCCAGCGCTGGAATTCGGCCAAGTTCCTTGGGGATTTCTCCCGAGAGACTATTGTCTCCAAGGTGTAGCAGCTGCAACTTGGTGCATGCCAGTATCTCTGCTGGAATGCCACCTGATATTTGATTCTTCCCCAAACTAAGCTTGGTTAATTCAGTCAACAAACCGATGCTTTTCGTCAGAGGACCTGTGAGCCTATTGTCAGACAAGTCTAGAAATTGTAGGCTTGTGGGCAGAGCATCAGGCACAGAACCGGTGATCCCATTTGAATGGAGATCAAGAAACTCAAGATTTTGGCATCCGGATACGGATAGAGGGATTCCTCCAACGAGCCGATTCTGGCTTACATCCATGAAATTCAGACTCTTCAAGCTTCCAACCTCCGATGGAATAGTACCCGCCAGCCTATTGCCATTCAACCTCAGCCTATACAAGTTGGTACAGTTTCCTATGTCAGGCGGTATAAAGCCTGATAGATCATTTGAAAGGAGCAGTATCTTGGTGAGATTTTGCAAACTGAAAATCTTCTTTGGTATTGAGCCAAAGAGATGGTTGTAGGACAGATCAAGAGCCTCCAGATTTTCACACTCCGAGAGGGACTCGGGAATATTGCCTGATAGATTGTTCTGCCAGGCAAAGAAAATTGTCATACTCTTTAAGTTTCCGATGGCAGAGGGAATCCCACCGGTTATCTTGTTGTTGTCTACCTCAAGATGAGTGATAGCCGAACAGTTTGAGATTTCAGCAGGCAAGCAACCTGTTAACTGATTAACACTTAGCTGAAGCTCTTCAAGCTTCAAAAGATTTCCAAAACTCCTCGGTATGCTTCCGGTCAGAATATTCTCGGATAAATCAATTACTTGGAGTTCACTGCAACTTCCGACCTCATCCGGGATTGCCCCCACCAAGCTGTTCTGCCACAGAAGTAGGCTCTGAAGCTTTCGGAGTTCCCCAATTGTCCTCGGTATTGGGCCGGAAATAGAATTCTGATACAAGTACAAGTTCTGCAACTCGCTGCAATTACCAATCTCTTCTGGGATAGGAGACGACAGAAGAGCTGTGTAAATGGCAATTGTTTGAATTCTTTTCAGAAGTCCAATGGATGATGGAAGCCTCCCTGAAATGCTGGTCTCTGCAAGGCCTAAAACAACCAGGCTGGTGCAATTGCCAATCTCCGGCGGCAGCTCGCCCTTGAGATTCTTGTTTCCACCAGCTCTGAAAATTTGTAACCTGCTTAATGCTCCTATGCTCTTTGGAATTTCACCGCTGAGCTGATTGTCATATATGGTGAGATAGACTAGACTGGAGAGGTTGCCAATATCAGAAGGAATGCCACCTTCTAGAAAATTTGTGTTGAGAGATAAAGTCTCAAGTTTGCTTAGCCTGCATGTTTCCGCTGGGATTTCACCCGAGATAGAGTTGTCACTGAGATCAATGAGATTGAGCCCCAGATATTCTCCAAACTCCTTGGGGATCGGACCAGTAAGATTGGTTGATGAGAGGATAAGGTTCTTCAGGAACTTGAGAGACTGAAAATTTGAAGGCAGTGGGCCTTGCAAGTTCACTGTTTTCAAGTTTAACTCGATTACCTTTCCATTTGAGTTGCAACGAATCCCAAACCATCTGCATGGTACCTGGTCTGATGGATTCCAGGACTTGAATGCATCTGCTGAACTGTTCAAACTGCTCTTCCATGCCAATAGTGCCTGGCCTTGTTCATCAACGGAATGGGTACATTGAAATAAAACAGAGTTTATTGATAGAAGCAAGGTGAAGGAGAAGATATTGGGAGAAAGCAAGAGATTCCTTAGACTTGCAGGCATTGCTGAGGGATGAGAACAGTTGATCTGTGTTGGGATTGTTGAGGGAGGAACCCCATGTTTTGTTTATAGAAGAAAAGCACAAGATCTGGATCCAAGCCCACCCTTTCCTTTTTTCTATTATTATTGCTAACAAGTGTAGGTGTTGATTGGGAGATGCAGATGGATGTTTGGTTTTATTTATTTTATGTGGGGATGCTTCCCTTTCCCTTTGCAATGCTGTTTCTGCACTTCCCTTTTCCACTTTCAACTTCAGCTCCTTACTCTGCCATACACAACTTTGCTTAGTTTTTTACCTGCAGTGAAAGACCCCCAAAGAAGAAGCAAAAAAGAAAAAGGGGGTGGTGCTGAATGACTTGTAAACCGAATTTCCTTTCCCCCACAATCCACCTTTTAGTGTCATTCCATCTGGTTTCCACTTTATCATGTCATGTGGGAACTCTCTTGTTTCCACTTTTCTGGCCATGTAATAGTCAGAACAAAAAGCAAAGTATGGATTTTGCGTAGAGATTTCTGGATGGATTGGTATGGCTAAACATGAAGTTGTGTGACCAGTTCAAGTAAAACACCAGCACTGGCCTCATCAAGGACTGACAGCCTTGCTGTGTGATTGCTGATGAGTGGATCTGTACATCAGTAGTGGTGATAAATAACTTCAAGACCAAAAACCCAACAACACACAGCAACCACCGAATGTTTCTCTCCCTCAGGATTCTGATAAATCGAGAACATCATGTCCTTCTCAATAATCCAAGACTACCGGTGGTCCATCAATTCTAGTGGTCACAGTTGCCAGAAGCAAGCAAATTCCTAACTCCTGCCAATCCACACACCGTGCATCTTTAATACACTGTGGTTCCTACATTCTGAATGATTAAGGCATCGTATCCTACTACAAGTATCAGATTAGTCCTAATTGGAAGTCAACGTGGTTATATGGATTAGAGCTGAAGCACCAAGTCAAAGAACGGCAGACACAGAGAAACCAATCAGGCTCTCTTATATCATCCACCAAACAATCAAACTTTCCTTGCAGGAAACTGTTACCACTTACTCCAGGATAATTTACCCTTTCTATCTATTCTTGGTTGTGTTCATTCAATGTAGAATGTGAGGTGGGATGGATTAAGTATAGTGAAGTGCACATGCAAAGCAAGGCATCTGCGAGAATAATAAGGCTTATATGCTGCAAATCTGGTCAAGCTGTCGGCTGGACTTTGCTGGAAGAGGGATTAAAATTATAGCGGAGAAGAATGTGCATTGGGCTCAAGTGTTAAACTATTATGAGCCATCTTGATTTGGAAACGACTCTCTGTCTTTCATTTATGTATATACATATATATATATTTGGTAGAGAGAATCTACAAGACTTCACAGGAGAGCAAAGGTGAGAAAGAAGAAACAGCATTAAAAGATGAGACGGGGACATAACATAAATATAGAAGAGAAACATTATAATCTCTGAACCCTCATGCAGCCATGCCCTTTTAGTTTGCCTGGTTTTCTTGGTTAAAAGCCGTAGATGAAGGATGCCTGTGATCCACCCTAGCTGGTTTTCCTGGTCCCAAATCAAATTACCCATTAGCCTATTGAATGTAGTGCCCTGTTTTTGCACACGTGCACCAGGAGTAGTGTTGAGTGGACATGGAATCCCTCATCCACTAGCCACTAATAAAATACAAGTGGTGGATCCAAAACTTCATTGATGACAGTCACAGTGTAGCCCTTCTCTTCTCTTTTCTTTCTCTCCAGATTTGACTCGTAATGATTTCATATATCTTTTTTGGTCACGAATAGTAACCTTTCAATTCATGTTTACGGATGGACATCTGAGGTGATAGTAATCGAAAGACAGAAGAAGAAGAGAGATTAAAAAGGATATATTGTAAAAAAACAATATAAATTAGAGCTCACCGTCCAACTATTTTCTTTCTCTCTTTTTCTCAGTGGACTGCCCGAGAAACAAGTGAACGCCAAAGAAAGTGAAGTGATGATGCAAAGTTATGGTATTCGCAGCCTCGCCCTTTTGTACTTTTGTTTTTGGCTTTGTCTTTCTCTGCTTTCCATGATTATCTCTTGCAAAAAACATAGCTTGGTCACGTATGAGCACCAAAGAGGTCAATTCATTGTCTCCTTTCTCGCCGTATTATGTCCTTGTCAACCCATAATTTCAGGGAGGGATTTCTGCTCAAAGACACCTCTTTTTGTATAGTTTAAAAGCAATGAGGATGTCCATTCAATATTTTTTTGTATAGTTTCCTACTATCATTTTTAATTGAGTTTTTCTCTCAATCACCACTATTATTATTATTGTTTACATCAATCCAACTGTTTAACTCCCAATCAAATTAGTACACAATCCAACTTTCATGATTTAAAAAGTTAATATAGCAATGCTAATGGGTGGCCAAGACTCAAGACCACATGTTTCACAAAAACAAAAATAAAAATTTTAGAACCCAAAACATAGCTTTAAATATTAACCGTTGAAGGTCATACCTCATCAAATCCTTCATACCAACAATGCTTTTCTTAAGATAATCTAGTCCATATCGTTATTCTTACTTTCGTCAATCCAACTCTTGTCTTCATGGTTGCTATGTTACCTATGGTTGCTACAACAGACAAGACATCACAATCTCTCCATATAATATTTATTAATAAATCACAAATACCAATTATTAGCCTCCAAGATAAGCTTATAGATTTTTGAGATGTTTCATAAAAATCATATTGGTTTTGATATAGGTTTTCACAATTTTCAAAGATGTTTTGATGTGATGTTGATAATCAGTCAAATTAAATACATGTTCTGCGAGATAGGTAGCAAGGAGAGTAGGATCGAATCCACTGAGGAATTGGGATCAACTATAATATTGGACCTTTGTTTTAACTATGTCGTGCCCTCGACACCTTCAAAGTAGAGAGTATAGATGCCAAAAGGCAATTGCAATAGTTATATCTTATAAATAGGAAGAAAATAGGAAGCTGGAAATAAAAGGAGTACTTCGATTGATGATGAAGATCTAGTCCTAATTGTTGTCTGTCACCGATCTTGTGGTCATGGGCTATTCAATAAGTTGAAACTGTCTTTCTCGTTCAGAGACCTCTGATAGGGCTACCAGATATAAATGTAACACTCTAGGGACATACTACGACTCAAGGCCCTTTTGCTTGCCCTCTCTTTGATAATCCAATCCTCAAATTGCTAACATAGTCAATCCTCGGATTCCCTCAACTTTCTCTCGTGTATCTCTCACTAGTTTAGTTAGTTCATTCTAGCTCACCTTGGATATGTTACTCACTAGTTACTAGGATAATACGACTATATGGCTTTGACAACAAGAGTATATTCTATTGGAGTGACTAGAAACAATAGAAGAACACTCTATGGAATTATGCAAAGGTAAGATAAACAAAAAGGCAAGGACAACAGCACTTTAGAGAGATGTGCTCCTCCATCTCTCCTCATGACCCCAACTCTTCTATGATACCAGATTCCCTCACTCGTTCACCTAAAACCCTAAACCAGCACCCAACTCAGCTTATCATTCCCCAAAGTTTGGTCCCTCTCACAACCTCGGTCAAGATTGGACAAGCCGAGGAGCAGGGAGGATTATCTAGAGGGCGAGGAGATATTCAGGGCGCGAGCGAGCATGGGGAGAATGGTCGAAAAGAAACAGCACAACAGAGAAAGTGGGATCCAAGAAGGATCTTCAGTAGCGAGAAGTATATCTCCTATTATGTTGACTTCCTCCCGCCGGAGTGGAATTCTCAAAGGCTATTTCGAGTAGTGAATGAATGGGAGCCTGTGGTAGACGCTTATGTCCCAGCGGAAAGAAGTGTACGTAACACTTGCTTTGGATTTGTGCGCTTTGTTAGAGATGAAAGACATGAGCAGCGATGATTGTCCAGGCTGAACAACATTCCGGTGGAAGGTGGTTTCGTCAGGTTCAGCATTGCTCGTTTTAATATGGGAAGTGAAGGGGATAAGACTAGAGATGACAGACGGTGTGGACGGGGAGAGGCGAACACCAAGGGGACTGCTCATGGAAGAGGGACAACGGAAGGTGAAACCCAACTGGGACAACAGTCCTATGCGACTATTGTTGCGAAAAGGCAAACTAAGGTGATGGTAGAAAATGATTCAGTGATTAAGGTACTGTCGTCGGCTGTGAATAAGGAGTGGCTTAATAGGAGTATGGTGGGCATAGTCAGAGACGGTAACCTTAGCAGCCAAAGAATCCCATCCAATATAGTGGTACGTGGGTTGGGGAATGACATGTTCCTACTAACATTCCATTCACAAGAGGAAATGTGCAAGGAATTGGAGGCAAGCAGAGGTCTTTTGAGTGACTTGTTCATTGACCTTCATCCGTGGAGACCTGAAGACGTGAACAATGGAAGAAGGTGTTGGGTGAAGATGACAGGGATACCCCTTCATGCTTGGGTGGAAGAGACGTTCAGACAATTATCATGTGTGGTAGGTACGTTGGTTCGAGTACTGCCGGCCTCCCTGTGATTGGAGACGCTAGAAGCAGCCTACATGTGTCTCATCACAAGACAATCTGAAAAGATTTTTTAGGAGATTAAGATCGAGGTGGAGAAAAAGGTATTTCTTGTCACGGTTTCCGAAGTAAATCATCCAGAGATTGAGGGCCACACAACGAGCGGAGAAAAGCACTTGATGGAGCGATATTGTCAGACGGGCTTTTCACCATGCAGACGTAGGGACTCACCGAAGAAGCAAGTTTCAGTTGAAGTGGACAACGATGTCGACCGACCTACGAAAGCAGGGGAAAGAAAGAATATGGGACATTTGGAGTCAAAGAGCCCTAACAAGTCATCGGGCATGGAAGCGAGGACTATAGAGGTGGGGAGGAATGGAGTGACAGGCGACAGGAAGGATACAGGGGACTTCTCTAGAGGAGGTGATTGTAGCCCTAGGAGAATAAACACGGGTTATAATAAGGCAGGAAGGGACACATTGGATATGGGCCTGATAGATGGGCCTAATTTGGCAGTGAGAGGGGGACAAGATGGGGTGGAAGTGGTGATCGATGGAGAAGAGGCCTACAAGGGTACACGTGGTACGACCTGTGAACAAGAGTCGGAGAAGCTGCAGGACCAGATGAAAGTTGTAGAGAACGTGGTCTTATTGGCGACCATTAAGCCCGTGAGATGTCCTAACCTTCCAAAACATAGCCTACTCGCGGGGATTGGTACGCCAAACTGTGAGCCAGTCGAGTGCTTGCAGTCAGACGAGAAAGTGGATGGGTCGGATAACAGCGGAAGTCTTTCATCAGGAGTGGTGTTAGCGAAGGCTGTAGAAAAGATTAAAGAGAGAAGAAATAGGAAAAAGATTGAAATGGGAGAGTCAAATCGGGTAATGGCGGGTAATATGAACAGAAGTGAAGACAGAAGGAAAGATGGCAGGGTGAAGGAGGCCGATGCAGAGGCTAGAAGAACGATGGAGATCTTGGACATGCTGGGGCTTACACCCAAAAAGTCTCGTGAAGAGTTGAGGGCAAAGGTGCTTGATATGATCGAGGAGGAAAAAGATGAATGGGAGAAGCACAGGAGCAAGGATGTTTAGATCCTATCCCTCCTATGCGACTGGAGTTGAATACTATGATGATAAATGTTGGGTTTTGGAATATAAGGGAGGTTAAGGGGAGGCTGAAACGACTGGAGGTTGAGAGGCTTTTCAGGCGATCTAACTTAGGCATTTTATTTCTAGCTGAGACAAAGCTAGCCACGGTGAGTGACGAAGTGATTCAGAAGTTATTGCCAGGGCGTAGTTTTGGGTGGTGTTGCAGCTGCGATAGGGGTCGTGTTGGCGGGACAATGGCTATATGGGACTCGAGGGTGGTTAAGATCAATAATGCAGTATCATACGATAGATGGGTACTAATAGAGGTGGAAGTATTAGCTACAGGGTATAAGTTTGTGGGTGCGGGTATTCATGCTCCAAATAACACGACATATAGAGGAGCTTTGTGGGAGGAGATTACTGAGGTTAAGATAGGTTATCAATACCCCTGGGTGGTAATGGGTGATTTCAATGAGGTGACTCATCCTGAAGGGAGGTCAGGCTGCAGTTTTGATGCAAGGGGCGCAGAGAGACTCTACAACTTCATGACGGACGCTGAGTTGATAGATTTACCGCTGCAGGGGGCTAAGTATACATGGTTCTCCTGTCGGTGTCCATCGAGATTGGATAAGGCGTTGGTCAGTCCTGAATGGATCATACAATATGGCGAATACAAGCTTCATGCTGAAAGTAGAGGGCTTTCTGATCACATGCCGGTTATCTTGCGTGCTCAGTTATTCGACTGGGGACCGAGACCTTTTAGGTCGTGGGATATGTGGTGGGAACGGAAAGATTTCCTGGCGATGATAGGGAGATGGTGGGAAGAGGGGGGGCTATATATCCTGGTGAATATTCAGTGATATGGAAAATGAGTTTCCTACGTCGAAAATTGCAACAATGGAATAAGTCCGGGTTTGGCAACCCCGAAAGGGATCTCAAGGAAATATTAGAAGCACTCGAGGCCCTAGAAAGTCACCGCACCTCAAGGGGGTGGGATAACTCGGAGTCAGAAACGGAGTATGGTCGATTGCAAGTAATGAAATGGGCGATAAGGAAACAAGTCGAATCAATGTGTAGACAAAAGGCTAGGGTACAGTGGCTGCGGATGGGAGATAAAAATACCAGATTTTTCCATTTGTGTGCCAGCTTGCGACAGAGGCGCAATCACATGGGATCATTGGTGGTGGGCGGAAACGTACTACACAGACCGGAGGATATAAAAAGGGAAGTTCAGGCATATTTCAGCAATATTTTTGGCAGGGATAATGAGCAATGGTTTGCTGTTGGACAGTTGAGATTGCCACAATTGCTAGAAACGGAAGCAAGAAGGCTAGAAGTTCAATTCACGACTGAGGAGGTCAAAGAGGCAGTGTGGGAGTGCGGAAGAAACAAAGCACCCGGTCCTGATGGGTTCAATTTCTTCTTCATAAAGAATGCGTGGGATGTGCTGCAAGGAGATATCACGACAATGGTGATGGAGTTTTATAGGTCTGGCCAATTGCCAAAGGGGATAAGCTCGGCTTTCATAACTCTGATACCAAAGGTGCGAGGAGCGTGCGAGTTAAGTGCATTTAGACCTATATGCTTGATTAATGGTTTATACAAAATCATCGCGAAAATCCTGGCAAAGCAATTGAAAGGCGTTATCTCCAAGTTGATCTCCCCGTATCAAACGGGATTCATTGAAGGGAGGCATATATCTGATTCGGTTATGACAGCCTTGGAGGTGATTCATAAATTGAAGAGCTCCAAGATCAAAGGGTGGTGCTTTAAACTAGATTTCTGGAAGGCTTACGATACTGTGAAGTGGAGCGCCCTATTAGACATCATAAACAAGATGGGTTTTGGACAGAAGTGGCGCGGGTGGATTCACCAATGTATCTCAACAGCCCGGATAGCTGTGCTAGTTAACGAGTCACCGACACTTGAGTTTGACATGAAGAAGGGGCTGAGACAAGGCGATCCGCTATCTCCATTATTGTTTGATCTGGTGGCGGAAACACTATCACAGATGATTGTCAAAGCAGAGGAAGCTGAGTTAATGAAAGGCATACAACTTGGAAGGATGTCACTGACCCATCTGCAATACGCAGATGATGAGATACTATTTTGCGAAGAGGGGGAAGATGGCTTGATGAATTTCAAGAGAGTCCTAAGATGCTTTGCTCTTCTCACGGGCTTAAAGATTAACTTCTTCAAGAGCTCGTTGATGGGGATAAATTACCGCAGACAAGGGGTTGATAGTATGGCACAGAAGCTATTTTGCAGGTCACAAGGGTTACCGATGATTTACCTTGGTATTCATATTGGCGCGAATCCTAGGCGGGTGGATACATAGGAGTACATAATTTCCTCATTCAAACGGAAGCTGGCATTGTGGAAAGGACAGTTTCTCTCGCTGGGAGGGAGAATCACCCTCATCAAATCCGTCCTTAATAGCTTGCCAATCTATTATATGTCCATTTTCAAAATGCCGACGAAAGTACAAAAGCACCTGGAAACGCTTATCCGACGCTTCTTATGGAAAGGGAAGGTGAGGCTCGCTGTATCAATCTGCTAAGGTGGGATAAGGTGTGTCGAGATAGAGAGAAAGGTGGAGCAAGGATTGGGAGTTTAGCTTTGAGAAATGCAGCATTACTCATGAAATGGTGCTATAAACTTTTCTCTAACAATGATAGCCTGTGGGTAAGAATCTTTAAGGAGATGTACTGTCCGAGATTGACCAAAGAGGGAATCAAGGTGAACACCCGGAACGTATCAAACATTTGGAAGGATATCTGCAACTGTATTAACGGAGATACTACGTTGGCCCGATGCAATAAAGGCAGATTTAAATAGAAGATTGGTCAAGGGGACTGTATTCAGTTCTGGAAGGACATATGGATCAACAATGATTGTCTGGCCAACCTATTTCCTCGTTTGTATAGGTTATCGACACAGAAAGAATGGAAGATCAGGCAAATGGGAGAGTGGAGGGAGGAAGGATGGGAGTGGAAGTTGGCATAGAGTAGGCCGCTGCTAGATCGGGAAGGGGCGATGGTATCTCTGTTACGAGAGAACATAGATGCTTGCAGACCTGTGACGGACACGCCAGATAGAATGGAGTGGGATAGTGGGTTGACTGAGTTTTCTGTCAAATCCTGTTATAAATACATGGAGGATGTGTGCGATTCAGGATCGGCAGAAGGAGTAATCAATGTCTGGAACCTAAAAGGGGCACCAAAAAGCTTGGCGTTTATTTGGAAAGCTTGGCGTTTATTTGGCTTGCTTGCAATAACAGTGTTCTAACCAAAGCTAGACTGCGAAGATTAAGGGTCACCGATGATGATTCTTGTCCTCGGTGCCATGATGCAGTGGAGGATGTTGACCATCTCCTGATCACATGTAGATGCTCGTGGTTATGTTGGACTTTTGTGTTGAAGAAATGGGGAGTGCAAGGGGTATTGCCTAGGTTGGTGGTGGACATCATAGCACAATGGAAGTGCTTCTCGTTGGGGAAGCGGCGGTCAGCGATATGGGAGTGCATACTGACAGCAGTGCTGTGGAACCTGTGGACGTCTCGGAATGCGAAGGTTTTCAGGCACAGGCACCAGAGCCCCGAGGGGATAGCTCTTGAAGGTATGTTATACGGGGTTGGATGGGCAAGAGTCAACATCCCTGGGTGCACAAGGAGAGGAATGGAGCTATTACCAGTGAGTGACTGGAACCAGGTAGTATGAGTTTGGTTTTGAGTATGGCAATGAAGTTCTAAGATACTTAAGACAGGCAGAAGCCTCTTAGATGTTCATTGATCTTGCTGTATAGTAGTTATGGATCACTCTGTTTGTTATTGAGACAGAGTACTTGTATTAACCTTTTGAATCATTAATATATACATCGTCTTCATCAAAAAAAAAGAAGGTAAGATAAACAAGAAATATGCTTCATTAAGATTTAAGTACTAGACTCGCAGAGGGCTGAAAATATTCAACAACCGGAGCTAGAAAAGAGATTTCTGGCTAGAAATATTCAGAGAACACAAAACTGTGGACTATAAGCTAGAACAACTTAATGACCCTTTTATATCAAAATATTAGATCACGGAGGATCTATCCAAATATCTAAAAGATAAGAGACAACTGACATGCTATTGGTCTTATCTAGAGGTCTTTAGTCTGTTAAAATATCGGAGGTTATAAAGTCTGATAATCTCGGAGATAATGCTCGCTAAAACTTTGAAGTCCACAAGATAAAGTCTTGACTATCTCGGAGGTAACGAATCATCCAAAATCTTCCTAAAATCCTGCAAATATCTCATGACTTTGTTTTTGGATTAGCTAATAAAAAATATAGATAAATCAATAAAAAATATTATCTTTTATCATGATATAAACTGATAATTATCAACAATATCAACACAAATATTATACTATCAAATATCCTCATACTTATTAGATGCTTGTCCTTAAGCATCTATCGAAGAAATCAATCAAAATTGTAACATAAATCATGTAAGTCTCAAAGCCATGCATAACATATATTAGAATCCACCCAATCAAATCAGCAACCAAATTGAGATCATCTAAATCACTACATATTAGAATCTTCAATATGTTCAATCAAATTCACACAATTTGGTGTTCAACTATTCTGAAACAAATCGAGTATATGATAGTGTTTAATCAATCTTCATCAATTTATAGTTAATAGGCTACCATATGTTTGCCATTATATCTGAACTCCACCACATGTAGAATAATAAATATAAAAATCAATGAGACTTTTATAAGTTGAAATGGGTTTGCAACTAAGATATGTCGAGGATTCTATTAAGGATAAGTAGGCAATCTAAAATAAAATGGTGAATGCATAAAGGAATGTGCATTTTCTTTCTTCTCTTCTTTATTTTAGAAATCTGTTTTCGGCTTAGGTGGTGGTGGAATCCCTTGTCGAATTAGAAAGATGAGATTTAAAGTCAAATGAACAAGACAAGATTATTGAGTACGAGATAGTTGAGTCGTCAAGGGTGTCGACACATTGGGTGGGGAGGATGTCACATCTGCAGAAGTTAGCCCACATAAGAAACTCACATGCCAAATTAAGTATAGACAGAATTAAGATAAGACTTTATTTGATAAGGTTAAGTTTATCCGTTACTTAATACATAAGGGGTGTCATCTCCTTTGTTTTTTCCATTCAAGTACTATTATTCAAAGTCGGATATTAGAAATAGAGTATTCTCCTCACGTTCTCTCTCTTCTTCTATTTTGTATTCTTATGAGTTTGTGAGAATTTGAATGTACTAAGGCTGACTTAGTCAATTGACAATAATTGACTAAGTATCGTACATGATTTGATTCGTAAGTTTCAAGCTTGCATGCGATTTGATTCGTAAATTCCAAGCTCATGATAGTACCCTCTAGCATCTTTGTAAAGGCTACATCGATGCAAGAGACAGTACTGCACTAGCATGGCATTGCATACCAATAATCTTGACAATCTCGTTACCATATGGCATCAACATCAGAGAACATAGAATTGTTCCCAGCTAGTGGCATATAGGATGATCCTTCTCACCATCCAAAATATTTCTTCAATTTCCAGAATAAATCATGTTGGGCAATTCCATTAGCCACAATTTTCTTAATAATCATGTTGGGCAGTTCCATCAAGCATAATTTCCTTCCATTGAATCTTTATAAAGTAGCATTTCATAGGTCCCCAGAACCATTGCAACCACAAACAAGATAAAAGACCAAGTTTTGAAATTGTTCATGCTTACAATGCAACAGAATACTTAAAGTGTCCATGCTTAAGAAAACAATAAATAGGCAGCAGGCCAAGAGATTTCTTGAAAGCCATAATGTAGGGAAAACATCTGTTAACTTATATCCAACAAACACCTTCAACTTCCACACAGTAAATACATATGTGGCCATAGGTTCAATGCATTCATGGAAACACATGCAGCGTAATACTGGTATATTCTTTTCATGTTTGTGTTTTTGGGAAACCGCACCAATTATATGATCAGAATATTTGGCATGAGAGTGGGAATTCAATAAAATCTCTCATAGCTCTCCAAAGTGATCTACAATTGAGAAAGACTACAAGGACAATGTGATCCAGATACCAATATAACCTTCTGAAACATCTCGTCGTTGATGGCACAATGGATGAAAAGATAAATTTCATTCCAACAGAACGACCAGGGAAATAGGAAATCACATAATATGCAAGCACGAGAACTTAAAGAGGAAATCACATCATTAGTTGCATCAATACTAATATCTGATGAGCTTAGCATATGATAAATCAGGACATAAATAGTCAAGTAGGCATATAAAGAGATAGAGAAGCAGATGCCACTACTACCTATATTTAGGGGTGTTCATTTTTTTCGACCCGGCGGGAAATTCCCGACCCGACTTATTTCGGTCGGGAAATCGGTCGGGAGGGAGGTTGGATACGGGAAATACGGGTCGGTTTTTTTTTACCGACCATATTTGTCGGTAAACAAAAAAAACCGACGTCTCGGGTCGGTCGGTTACCGACCCGACTTCTGAGTATAAAAGCCCCTTCCCCAAATTTTTTTTCATTTTTACCCCTAGTGTCCCCGAAACTGAATCCCTTCTTCTTCGTCTCTCTCGTGTGTCAGTCCGTCTGTCCTGCGATCAACCACCCGTGACTCGCTTTCTCTCCCTCCCTTTGAATCTCCGATCCGATCAAACTCAAACTGCTGTTCGGGTTCCCTTCCCTCTTCCTTTGTTGCATCGTCTTCTCCTCCATCCTTCTTCTCGTCCTCACTTCGTCTTGTATCTGGTCTGAGTCGTCTGACTTCATCTTGTCTCCGGTCTGACTTCGTCTTGTTTCCTTTGTGCATCCGTCTATTTACTTACTCTGTGTTTACATTTATAGCCTGTAGGGGACCTTGGGTTGGTTTCTGTCTATTTGGGGGTTTGATTTGGAAAATCCCCAAATTCAAAACCCTAATCGACTAGTTTTTCCTAAATCGTTCGTTCTGATTGTGTCTTTGGAGTTGCTGGAGTGGGTTCTATCGATTTGGGGGTTCGATTTTGAGAACCCCTAATTTGTAAACCCTAATCCCCAAATTAGGTGAATTATTCTATTTTTTAGGGTTTTGTTAGTTTTGATTATCGTTTTCTAGTTGTTAATTGATCATGTATGTTATTGTGCAGGACAACCGGGAGTCATTTGAGTGAAGAGGAGTTCAGACAGTGGACGGTTGGGCTGGACATCTGATCGTTGATACTACGTGAAGTGTAACAAACGCATCACAGGTTTTTTTTCAAGTGTAGACTACGTTTATTTTATGTTATTATATATTGTATATAATTATTTATGCATGTTGAATTATTTATGCATATTGGTGATGTAACCTATTGTATTTGAGTGTTGAGCCTGCATTGCCTTATTGCTTCACCTTATGCTAATGTGTTAGTGTTGAGCCTGCATTGCCTTATTGCTTCGCCTTATACTAATGTGTTAGTGTTGAGCCTGCATTGCCTTATTGCTTCGCCTTATGTTAATGTGTTGAGTGTTGAGCCTGCATTGCCTTATTGCTTCGCCTTATGCTAATGTGTTGAGTGTTGAGCCTGCATTGCCTTATTGCTTCGCCGTATGCTAATGTGTTAGTGTTGAGCCTGCATTGCCTTATTGCTTTGCCTTATGCTAATGTGTTGAGTGTTGAGCCTGCATTTCCTTATTGCTTCGCCTTATGCTAATGTGTTGAGTGTTGAGCCTGCATTGCCTTACTGCTTCGCCTTATGCTAATGTGTTAGTGTTGAGCCTGCATTGCCTTATTGCTTCGTCTTATGCTAATGTGTTAGTGTTGAGCCTGCATTGCCTTATTGCTTCGCCTTATACTAATGTGTTAGTGTTGAGCCTGCATTGCTTTATTGCTTCGCCTTATGCTAATGTGTTGAGTGTTGAGCCTGCATTGCCTTATTGCTTCGCCTTATAATAATGTGTTAGTGTTGAGACTGCATTGCCTTATTGCTTCGCCTTATGTTAATGTGTTGAGTGTTGAGCCTGCATTGCCTTTTGCTTCACCTTATGTTAATGATGAGTGTTGAGCCTGCATTGCCTTATTGCTTCGCCTTATGCTAATGTGTTGAGTGTTGAGCCTGCATTGCCTTACTGCTTCGCCTTATGCTAATGTGTTAGTGTTGAGCCTGCATTGCCTTATTGCTTCGCCGTATGCTAATGTGTTAGTGTTGAGCCTGTATTGCCTTATTGCTTCGCCTTATGCTAATGTGTTGAGTGTTGAGCCTGCATTGCCTTATTGCTTCGCCTTATGCTAATGTGTTGAGTGTTGAGCCTGCATTGCCTTACTGCTTCGCCTTATGCTAATGTGTTGAGTGTTGAGCCTGCATTGCCTTATTGCTTCGCCTTATGCTAATGTGTTAGTGTTGAGCCTGCATTGCCTTATTGCTTCGCCGTATGCTAATGTGTTAGTGTTGAGCCTGTATTGCCTTATTGCTTCGCCTTATGCTAATGTGTTGAGTGTTGAGCCTGCATTGCCTTATTGCTTCGCCTTATGCTAATGTGTTGAGTATTGAGCCTGCATTGCCTTACTACTTCGCCTTATGCTAATGTGTTGAGTGTTGAGCCTGCATTGCCTTATTGCTTCGCCTTATGCTAATGTGTTGAGTGTTGAGCATGCATAGTATTGCTATGTTAAGCTGTTAACTAACTTAATGAATGTTAGATATATAGGATAAGATAGGCAGTGGACTAGAAACATGCATAGGTCTGATTTGTCATATCCCATGCTATCTTGTTCATTTGTTTGTATGTTTGTTATGTGGGTGTGCGGGTTTGGGACATCCAAATGGCCCGGGAAGTGTGTACTGGGAGTGGTGTTTACGCTGGAAACCAGAAGTTGTGGGGCTAACAGGATGCTACGAAGTTGTGGGGCTAACAGGATGCCACGGGCATCATACAGCTGGTGTAACAATGCCACGTACCACTCCCAGTACACACTTCCCGGGCCATTGGATGTGCCAAATCCACATGGAACGGTGATGATACTACATTCTGAGTTCCTAAGCACCTTGTTTATGCCTTTAGGTTATTGCATTTTGCCTTATTGCCTCGTCTTATGCTAATGTGTTGAGTGTTGCTATGTTAAGCTGTTAACCAACATACTGAATGTTAGTTATATAGGATACGATAGGCAGTGGACTAGAAACATGCATAGGTCTGATTTGTCATATCCCATGCTATCTTGTTCAGTTGTTTGTATGTTTGTTATGTGGGTGTGCGGGTTTGGGACATCCAAATGTCCCGGGAAGTGTGTACTGGGAGTGGTGTTTAGGCTGGAAACCAGAAGTTGTGGGGCTAACAGGATGCCACGGGCATCATACAGCTGGTGTAACAATGCCACGTACCACTCCCAGTACACACTTCCCGGGCCATTGGATGTGCCAAATCCACATGGAACGGTGATGATACTACATTCTGAGTTCCTAAGCACCTTGTTTATGCCTTTAGGTTATTGCATTTTGCCTTATTGCCTCGCCTTATGCTAATGTGTTGAGTGTTGCTATGTTAAGCTGTTAACCAACATACTGAATGTTAGGTATATAGGATACGATAGGCAGTGGACTAGAAACATGCATAGGTCTGATTTGTCATATCCCATGTTATCTTGTTTAGTTGTTTGTATGTTTGCTATGTGGGTGTGCGGGCTTGTTTCATAAGAAATGTCTGGAATGGAGGGCGAGTGCCAAAAATAAGAACTAGACGATGTGATCCTGATTCCAACATCTAGACATAAGTGAAATAGGCATTGCTCATTCTTATCCTGATCACTTATTCCTGGATCTTGGCGTCAGCACCACATCTTCTCGCTCTTACTGTTGGCTTTCGTCCTCTATTCCGGACAATTCTTGTTGAAGGAAATGATGATGAAATACATTCTAAGTTGCATGACACTTTTATGTTATGCGTGTTTTTTCTTTTCCTTCTGTTCTGCTTGAGTAATTGCCTTTAGGACTTAGAATTTTGTACTGTGATTGAATTTAAATTACTAATTTTAGACTTTAAAACCTAGGAAAATGAATACACAACCGTCTGATGTTGGAAGTTCTACCCCTGTGAGTCCCGTTGACCAGTCTAAATCTCCCTCACACGATGAGGATCAACATTTCCAAAGACCTGGTACCTCATTGCCGGTTCATGATGAGCCTATAGTGTCAGAAACACAGAATGTTGCAGATGGTGGTAGGTATAGGTGTAAATCAAAAGTCTGGGATAATTTCACTAGAATAGTGTTACCTAGTGGGTCTGTGATGGCTAAATGTAAGTGTTGTGGGAAGGAGTTCAAGGCTGATTCAAAAAAACATGGGACTTCTGGGCTAATATATCATGCCAATAGTTGTCTTAGGAAGCATAATATTATGGGGCAGTCACAAATTAGCATTCAGTATGATGATGAAGATGGTGGTGCTGGGACTGGTAGGGCAACTATTGGAACATATAGGTTTGACAGTGAGGCTTTACGAAGGTCGATTGCAGAGATGATTATCTCTGATGAGTTACCTTTAAAATTTGTAGAGACAAAGGGCTTTAAGAAAGTGATGTTGACTGCATGTCCTAGGTTCAGAATGCCCTCGCGATCAACTATAACCAGGGATTGCCTTCAGCTATATATGGAGGAGAAGAAGAGGTTTAGGCAATATTTGACTAGTAATTGTCATAGGGTGTGTCTGACAACTGATACTTGGACTTCTGTCTAAAGAGTTAATTATATGAGTCTGACAGCACATTTTATAGATACTGATTGGGTTTTGAGGAAAGCAATTTTGAACTTTTGTCCCATTGGTAGTCATAAGGGAGAGAAGATAGCTTCTGCTATTGAGAGGTGTTTGATTGAGTGGGGTATAACTGGAGTATTTACAATAACCATGGATAATGCCTTTGCCAATGATGTGGCAGTAGCTTCAATGAAAAAAAAATTTGCAAAATGGAAGGGTAGTATTCTCGGTTGTAAATATATTCATGTTAGGTGTGTTGCACATATTGTGAATCTGATAGTAAATGACGGACTAAAATTCAGTGGGAAGTCTGTGTACAAAATAAGAAAGGCTATTAGATATGTTAGGAGTTCACCATCTAGGTTGCAGAGGTTTAAAACTTGTGTAGAAGCAGAAGGAATTACTACCAAAGCTTTGTTGTCTTTGGATGTACCCACACGGTGGAATTCAACTTATATGATGTTAGAGTCAGCTTGTAGGTTTGAAAGTGTCTTTGAGAGGTTTAGTGAAGTTGATGATAATTTTCGTGTTGATATGGAAATAATGGATCGGGATAAGTCAGTGCCTGTGGGTGAAGATTGGACAGGTACTCCTGATCAAGAAGATTGGGAGGCCGCCAAGAAGTTATGTCATTCTCTTGCTAATTTTAATGAATTGACTAAATTTGTATCCGGGACATCTTATGTTACAAGTAGTGGTTGCTTAGATGAAATTTTTGATGTTCTGAGGTTATTGAATCAGTGGGTGGATAGTCCAGATCAGGATTTATGCATCATGGCTGAAAATATGAAGTATAAATGGGATAAATATTGGGGTGATATTGACAAATGTAATATGATTACATATGTTCCCTCAATTTTAGATCCCAGACACAAATTTGATTATGTAGAGTTTTCAGTCAAACAAGCATATGGTGAATCTGTTGGTGAGACGATTTGGCAGAAGATAAAAAATGCATGTCAGGAGTTATTCCATGCATATAGGGCTTTGCTATTTCCACCAAATGAAACTTCAGCTTCCCATAAATCCAGTGAGATAGATGAGGTCACTTCCACAACAGCTCAGCACCATTCAGTCATTTCACCAGAGGAGATGGTACTGGAAAAGAGGAAGAAAGCTCGACTGGAGATGATGACATTGTGGAAGAAAAGCAAGCATGGTGATCACCGTGAAACTGAAAGCAAGTCTGAGTTGGAGAAATATGGCAGTGAGGATGTGGAGGATTATGCCGATGATTTTGATATCCTTTGTTGGTGGAAACTGAATGCCCCGAGGTTTCCTGTACTGTCTGCCATGGCCAAGGATGTGCTTGCTGTCCCAATTTCAACAGTGGCTTCAGAGTCGGCCTTCAGCACTGGTGGAAGAATTCTTGATCCCTATTGAAGTTCATTGTCTCCTAAACTTGTACAAGCACTTATTTGCACACAAGACTGGCTCAATAATGGTGTTTCAGATATTAGTTTCGAAGAAACTCCTATAGACGTAGAGAAGCTTGAAGCTGGTGAGTGGATTACTGCAATATTATTCTTTTGATTTCTTTGTCTACCTAGTACCCCTCTTTAACTGATTACTATAACTTGATGTAGATGTGGTAGATTTGGTAGTGGACTCACCAGTTGAAGTATGAAGAAGCACATGGGTTTCTCGGGTGTTTGGTGTCAGGTGTGATTATGCTTATTTTCTTACTTATTTTTTTACTAACTATTAACTAATGTGGTTTTTCACTTTGTAGTTTGTAGCTGACAGCCTTACAGTTTGTAGTTCCTGTGCCATATGTGAAGCAAGTGAAAGTGAGTATCCTTTGCTTCTCCTGTTTCAGTCTTTTATGTTTTCCAATTTGAAGTCTATGCATTTTTGTGACGGTTCTTAGTTTATCAACGTGAATCTCTTGTGGTACTGTATATTGATAGGTTCCTATCTTAACAAGCTTGGAGCAGGAACAACCGAACAACCTATAACTTCTTGGTGTTACTTGCTTGCTGATTGCTTCTAAGAAAATGGCTCCTTTTATGCTTCGTCATTACTTGTTGGTTCAACTTTTGCTGCTGTATAATGTTCTATTTGCTGATTGCTTCATAAGAAAATGGCTCCTTTTATGCTTCGTCATTACTTGTTGGTTCAACTTTTGCTGCTGTATAATGTTCTATTTGAAGGTTTAGGTTGGATACAAGGTCCGGCTTGAGGGTGTAACCCTGGTCCCTGGATGCCTTATCACAGAACTGCAACCCTGGCAAACCATGAACTGTTGATTACCTTGATTGTTGATTTTCTGCGTTGAACAATACATTGTCATTGTTTCATGTTGCTGCTTTAAAATGGGTTTTTGTTTGTCTGACAATCTGATCTTTTTTGTTACTGATACTGCAAACAACATATTTTCTTACAAATTATCAGAATGGTAGGTAACGGATCATGGTGTACTTATTTGTAATCTCTTGCTCCCGAATCTATGTATGGTAACGGGTCGGGACGGGTCGGGACGGGTCAGTAACGGAATAGGGCAATAATATTTCCCGTCGGGAATGATAATTTTCGGGAAATTTTCCCGCGAAATAGTATTTTTCCCGACGGGACGGGTCGGGAACGAAATTATTCATGCAAATTTACCGATCGGAACTGGATACTTCGGGAAATTGTGTCCGCGGGAAATTGTTTTACCGACATAAACGGGTCGGAAATTACCGTCCCGACCCGATGAACACCCCTACCTATATTGCAGAAAACAAGCATAGAAAGAGCGTAGCTGTGAAGTATTATGGAAACATATATTGTACCCACCATACTGCCTATAAACCCTTGTAAAAGGAAGTCTCTGTGAAACATTGAAACAAAACAATAGATAAGAATGGAATCAACAAAGACAGTCTAGGCCATATACACAAAATGATAGATAATGAGAGCCAAATCAAAATTTTTAATCAATACCTCTTTTGACATCATATGATTTAGTTGAGTTCTAGGGCCAAACAGATTGCAAATTTCTAGGGCACTAGTAAAATGATAGGAAGGAACAAAGAAAAAGCAATGAAAATAAAAATACTCAACTTGCTAGGAATAAACAAAAATCCATAATAGCTTTTCCAAAAGGAATGCTGCTAGTGGCAGACTGGAAACTATCTGGTATATCTTTCACTCCTTTAGAAACACTAAATTGGCATCAAAAGAAACACAAAAAGAGATCATTAGTAGCATGTAAATACACACATCTACTTATCTCTCCAAAATTTAGTTTCTTACTAGCATTAGATTATGAAGAAATTAGAAAGAAAATATCATGATTACTTTCTATACATCTATAATCCCATATATAGTCAGTGGATGGATTTACACGGCAATATCAAGAGTAATTATCTCTTTTATTTGGATGGCTAAAAATTAGAAATAAAAAAATAGAATAAAGTAATTAGTTAGCGCACATTCCCAATGGCTAATGAAAATAGCCAAGCACACAACGATCACATACATTGCACGCATGGCACCCAGAAATCAACCACCAAGTTAAAAGCTAAAGTTAAAGATTCCATGGAATGCGTTTCATGAGTAATCGGATCTTGAGTAAGACTATTTCTTAGTGAGCAAACAGAGGGAAATTAGCTTCAGTTCAGCTCACTGTTTAAGCATAGAACGCTAAGCGAAAAAGAAAAGAGATACCCATTCGTGTAAACGCAAGTTAATTTATAGGCTAGTTTAAAGGATGAAATCTAGTTGAAGAATAAGACTTAGGTAGGTTGGCTTACACGTTGAAGGTGCCAGACATGGTGTCGTTGGTCGACTGAACGACTGATTCTAGATCAAAGCCAAAGTTGAGCCCCTTGGCAAAAGAGGAAGAGGAATCTGCTGCAAGTGAATTCCAATCGGCCAATAGCGAAGTTGAGGGTTTCTCCCAAGTCTCTTTGCTGCCACCAGAAAACCATGCTTGGGCCATTTGCATTTTGTCTTCCCCAGGAACCAAGCGCCAGCGGAGCTCAAAGGTAGTAGCTACATGAAATGTGATCCTATGGGAGCGGTATATTGACTAGAAACATTGTATAAGCACATCGGATTTCAGACAAACCTCTATGAGATATCATCCGATGTAACAATTATATTGACTATAGAACACAATTTCATAGTTACTAATCATAATTTAAAACTAAGATCATGATCTTTCTTTACTGCAAGAGTTGATAGAGAAGATTTATCCATATCCTTTATTTCTTAATTTCAAGATGAGAATTTATTTAGTTTAAGTTAGCAAATATAGGTTTGTGGATAATATTATAATTATTCAAAAATATAATATCCAATTAAATAATCGAATTATACGGCCATTTTATGTATTATACGGGTCATAAATTCCCAGACCCTTAATTATTAAAAATTAATTAGTGGTTGATTTATATTATTAATATGGCATCCACATATCCATAATGTGTGAAACTTAATCATAAGTGGTTAAATCAAGTTGATTAATACAAATAATTATGTTCATAGGTATATTCATATCCTATCACATTTTACCTTACCATCTTGGTTTATACTTTAATTTTTTGGATTATAAGTAAAGTTTCTTTTGACTTATAATTATCTTAAACGGATTGATCAAATTCGTTGTATAAAATACTTAATGTACACATAAGATGAATACACTTGTCGGTGTAATTAAACTAGAAATCAAGGCATTCCAAAAGAATTACAATCAATGATAATATGAACAAAAAAAATCATCTATTCATTCATTCATAAGTGGTCATAATAAAAAATTATACATCGTATGTCTCGAATTTTGTAGATGTAATTCACTAGAGTACCAGAATATAACTCTAGAACAATATTTTTCCTCTCTCTTCTCTGTGTCAGACCTATATTTATAATTTTGTGATTTTGACCGGTCGAAACCATATTGTTTCAATCGGTCGAACTTCTCCAACAGTCAGAAACTGCTCATAACTACCATCAACTGCTTTTTTGATCGGTCACTGGAGTTTCACTTCGACCGATCGTTGACCTCTCTGGACTCGTTCGACCGGTCGAAAGATTTTGACTTCAACCAGTCAAAATTTGTGTGCTCCTCTAGCTTGGACTTTCGATTAGTCATACGATTTATGGTTCAACTGATCAAGGAGTTCTCAGGAAAATTTTATGGTAAGTTCGACCGGTTGAAATACAAGAGTTTCGATTGATCGAACTCAATTTCATAGAGCGACTGGTGGAATCATATTGGCTTCGACCTATCGTCGGCTTCTCTGGTTCGATCTTGTGTAAGTTCGACAGGTCGATGGTTGTACACTTCAACCGGTCGAATAAGGCCGATTTTCATTACAATCAATCATTCTTTGTTCAATCTCCACACCTGATTAACATACTTTAACAAACACATAAAATACATAATTTGACTAGTTTAATACAAGTTAAATATATCATGATTCCTAAATTGTGAGTAGCTACTTGTCATTGCGAGATAAGTAGATAGAATCACAATAAAGGGGAATGTAGCTTGCCTATATGGAGTGGTATGGTTGACTTGCGATTATTGCCTAATATTGTGTGCCTTGCAGGCTTATGTGAGTAGAGACCGGATTGTGGTATGTGCTCCTTTTCTTGGTTTCGGATAACTTTGACAGTTAGGGTTATACTTATTTTAAACTTTAAAACTAATATTGCGAGAGTGTTTTTGATTTTGCTTTAGCAAGGGTTTACTTAACAGTGATTTATGATCCACCCTGATAAGTTCTTTGACACAATAGCCCTGTGAGTTTGAGATTGTGTATGTATGTAATCACAAACCAATTGTGGTAGCTGTCTATACCAATATGGCATATAGGAATTCTAGTTGACAATTTTGAATGATGATGCATTTTTAATATTATTCCTAAAATATCCTTATATATAATACAAATTTATAAATTTAAAATATACAATATTATTATTATTATTTATGATATACAAGGCTAATCATGTAATTAAACTATTTTATCCAATTATTTTTTTATATAATATTAAAAAATAAAAAATTTATCAATTTTATTTCTATCTACAAATCATATATGAGAATGGTATACATAAACCTAATTATGTTGATTTTATGGGATTGAGATTTAGAATGAGAGTTTGAATCCATTTGTATCCCTTATATCCTAATTTCCATGTTTGATTTTTGCTCTATGTACAGAAATGATTTTGGGGTTGTGTGTTGTACGTGGTTCAAAGTACACAGACATATAATATACCCTATGCTAGTGTAACATTCGGAAAAGAATGACGTTTTATAAATATTCGTTATATGGGTATATAAAATTCGTTACACGGGTGTGTAAAGTACCCCGTGCCTATGTATTAACATACAAGAAAAAACAAGTAAGTTTTCAAGGATCTATTAACACCTGTTACAATCTGTGATTTTTAACATGTGGCAACATCAAATAAATATATGCAAGAAATAAAATTTGAAAAAGAAAAGAACACCAACAACCAACCAAATGGTATAGTCATAATGTACATGCACATAGTACAACAAATGGAAGCCCGCGGAGCCATTTCCATTTCCTTGGGCTTGCAGACAAACATGAGATTGTAAGATACCTGCACATAGTCAACAAATAGAAAAATTTGTTCACGTACACTGAACCAAAATACCATAAATTTTGTTACAAACGGTATCGTATTAATGCTGTACTGCTGTCCGTGTCCATACCTTAGACAGGTAGGTAGTGTATTACTAATTATCCTTCTGCCACTTCAGTATGATGGCATGTTTTTGCGGGGGGAAACGGAACTGAAACTGAAGAAATGTTTTATTGGAAACAACCCTTCAGGCCTTCAGGGATAAAACAACCCGTAACTTATAAAAATCTAGAATAAACCCCAACGGTACATACAACAAGGGCTAATTGTCAGGGAATGGAAATCAACTAACAGGCTTGAGAGGCAAACAAACAAGGGTGCTTTCTCCTCCACAACACAGCTGAAAATACAAGCAAATCTTAAGAGATACCCGACTTGGTGTTATTTTTTCTCTACATTCACTTCGACATAAGGTAGTCAACTGTCAAATAGTAACCACCAACTATAATGACAGATGCGAACCCACTTCGAGCCATTCGCAACCAGATACCCCGGAACAACAGCTTTCTGTCCGCAGGGTGGATCCCTGTAGCTCTCTCAAATCTATTTCCTGGCCGCCTCCATTTTAGCATCCTCCTTTCCATGGAAATATACTGCAAAACAACGCAATATCATAAAGAATGAAAACAAATACTCTAAAGAGGTCGTAGAATTGGACGTTTGCAATTACTAGCATCCCAGTCATGACTGGTGGTTATTCAGATAAATGGAAAAGTCTATGTCTATCTAAAAATGACACTTGAAACGGTGCATACCGATCCCTCATATTTATTATTTAAATGCCATTCATAGCCTAGATTTTTATAGAGATAAAGCGGAAAGTGAAACCAGTTTCTACCGTATACAAAGGGAAACAAAATTACAATACCTACTAATTCATCAAAGTTGTACAATGTATGGTGATCATGCAATCAGCTAACCTGTTTGCAGGATATAGGTTAGAAAATTAGTAATTGTATTTTTGATACCTTAGGAAGTACGGTACACTGTGATCGACTTCTGGCAGTGTCAAAACAATGAGATGCAGCAGCTGCAACAGAGCCAGAAAATCCGGCAGCAAGACTAACTGACAAGGGAGAGAGTGGTCCAACGTCTTCGTCAGACCTGAAAAAGCTAGAAAAGTTAAAGAGAAAAAAAGATAACAAATGCGTGTTTGTGTATATGTATATATATATACACACACAAGAATTCAATGTTCTATACAAAGAGAACAGTTCAACAGTATTGACCATAAAAAAACAGAGTAAATTGTTCCATGATCCAGAATATATTGCCGAGGAAAATCGGACACACCATGTGTTACAAAAGCCAAGCTAGTGAAATGTAGACTCAATCCAAGATATTATGTTAAGAATTAACTACAAGTATTTGATATTGCCTTTCCACAACCTCTACACTCAAAAGCAGTTCATGAGAAATCTTTGTAAATCTGGACCAGCCTAAGCAAAGAGATTATAACTTCATCTTGGCTGCATTTTCATATATATGCATTGCCCAAGCTTGTCTTCCCACATTTAGGTCACCAAATAAAGAACGGACAGTTGATATTTAAAGTGATTCTTCGAGAATCTCCCCATCTATTCAAGCAATGTGCATAAGTCAATGGGAGAATTATATGGCCACTAACAAACAGCTCTCAAACAGAGATTTTGAAGCATTTCTTACTCGCTAAATTAGAGGGAATTATGCAATATACTCTCAATTTCAGTAGAAATGGCATTCCTCTTCATGGTTGGTCACAATTTATGGAATCAGAATAACCAATTGCTTGCAAAAATTTATAGCAAATATCACACTCTTTATCGATACCAACTGACCAGTTATCTCAAATATTTCATACCGTTTCTCATAGTCTGGATGGATACAATACATGAAAATAAATAGAAAAGAATCAAAGTGGAGTAATTTCCATCAAAACTTATAAGATTTTGGATTTAAGACCTGGGAGGAGGATTCATGCTGACCGCCCTCCAGTCAAGTATTGCTGCATGGAGGAATTGCCAGCTACCAAAGAAGATGCCTCCAAATATAGTATCTCGGACAACTCCTGAACGAAGTCCTCTCCATAAAGCGCTCCATCCTTCCAAAGAGATGATGCCTGACAGGTTCCGAACATCCGACGGTGATGGTGACCTACCTGACCCAGTGATCATCCATGGATATTCTTCCAAAGCAGCAGCCAAATTTGGATGCTTATTGGACAGGGTGGAAAGAAGGGCAACTGAACAGTTCAATGCCTTCTTATCTGGAGTGTATCCATCAAGTAACTTAGCAATAGTTGGTGCAACAACTCTATCTTTTGCAACAGGGGAAGAGCTTGGAACACGTGATGCAGAAGTAACCTGTGCACGGAGTTTAACAATTTCAAATGGAGAAGTGAGGAGTGATTCTGCCGCACCAGCTACCATTCCCGCCATGAGAGCCTCAGAAGCATACACATTATTGTCGTGTCTACCATCTGCTTGAAAGGGAATGGAAGGCACTAAGTCTACAATATTCTTTTTAAAAAACAAATAATTGCTAGCACTTAAAAGACCACACTTATCTAAAGGGAGCACCTTTATAAAAAGCAGTTAAAATCTCATAGACTCCAAACCTCGTTCCAAGCCCCAGGATTCTTCCTGAATTCAACCAGCCAAAACCACTATACAAGCCTACAATATCAAATAAGAGAGAGATACCTCACAGAACGAGAAAAAAAAAAATTAAAGAAACACTCACAGAAAAAATAACTCAATGCTCATGAAGAAGAAATTAGACCTGAGTAGCCAGATAAAGAACGAACTCTTTTTAAAGCTTGAAACGGAGTTAAATGTTTACCGGAAACCGAACCAGAACCCACCTGTTAGAAATAGCAGAAAATAGAACATTTTGCTTCAATAACAACAAGAATAATAAATCCTGCAATTTGATCCCGTGGGGACTAAAACCACAAACCTGAACGATAAGTTTGACGGTGTCAAGTGGGTAAGTGAGCGCAGTTCCTAAGGTCACTGACCCTGCCGCGGCAATGGCATGGGTTGCAAACAACTGGTTGTACAACAAATCCTCCATCTGTGGCTAATCAAAGTAACTCGGTATCGCATCCCAAATGGTGAGCATAGCAATAATGATGGTAAAAGGGAAGAGAAAGACGGAACGAGAATGAACGGTTAATGTTCGACAAAATGTGGGAGCGATCAAATAATACTAATGGCTCTACTAATAGAAGTACAGATAGCAGTGAGAGGAGGAGAGATGCGAAGATAATAATGAACCATTCGCACAGCGGCTGTGGTTATATGATATCGTGGGATGGGAGAGGCATATGGGACTAAAACATTATATAGGCACATCGGTAGATGTAACAGTTAAAAGAGATTTTGCGAGTCGTGTTCAGCGTTGCAAAATGAATATAAGTTTATATAGGATTTTTTGTTTTATACTTATATACGTTTTCTTATGACATTCTATAATCAAACTAATTTAATGCCATAATTTTATAGTTTTAATATCATAATTTCCTATTTAATTCACAGCTATGTATATCTATAACACTCCCTCTCAAGCTCGGATATAAATGTTAATCATGCCGCCCAGCTTGTTACGAAGATACTGTATTGGAGTCATTACTACAAGATAATTTAATTTAGGTGATCAAGGTCTTTGGTGTGGAGCCTGGTATGTAAGAAAGACTTGAGTGAAGAGATTCCTATATAATCAGTGCATCCAATAACAATATCATTAACATATACAATAAGGACAATAATTCCAGCTTCCGATTATTTGTGAAGGACCGAATGCTCACACTTACTCTTCTTTAGTCCATATTCCTCAACATCTTTAAAGGAGATAGGTAGGTGATCATAGAAAACAAAAGTGGCAATCGAATAAATGGATTTACACTCATCTTTACCTTTTCGAAGGCTGATGGGAAGGTCAAGGTCATTTGTTGGTGGATCTGATGATGAAGCAGCTTTGGTGCAAGACATGTGTCATCGGTCGATTTTCTCTTAAAGAGTACGTATGAGCAAAAAGTAGTTATGGTGGAGCAGGAATAGGAACAGGACTAGTGACTAGTCTTTTTTTTAATGCGACGATTTTATTAAGTAAAAATATTTATACATTGTCCATATCCAACTACATCCTCTAGGCCCTCAGATTTCCTTCTGTAATCCCCTTTTATCCTAAGATGTGGTACCAGTAAGTTACAGGAAGCAGCACCAAGCTTGTGTACATATCACCAGCGAGGTTAACTCTTGCCCAACTCACCTCATGCATCATCCCTTCCATTGCTACTTCAAGATGGTTTTTTGTACAGTCTTTAAAAACTTTTCCATTTCTTGATATCCATAGACTCCAGCAGATTAAAACCAGCATACTCTCCCATACTTGTGACTTCTTCCTGCTTAAGTATATACTGTCCCATTGGCTAACAAGATCCAGCAATGTTTGGGGTTGGACCCAGTACACACCCCATCTTTGCATTACTTGGGACCAACATAACCATGCTCTTCTGCATTGTAGTAGAATATGGTTGGCATCTATTTCCTCTTCTCTGTACCAAGGGCAGACAGTATTTTCCCTGTTCAGCAGTCTCATTCTTAGTAATTTGCCTTTAGATAAAACTCTATCCATGTATGCTAGTCAAAGGAAGGCTTTGCTCTTGAGAGGTCCTTGTTTGATCCACACATTTAATAGCCCTTCGACTTCCTGAGGGCATTGGGACACCTCCAGAGACTCATAACAGCTTTTAACCGAAAATTCTGATTTTCCTACATCCCAAATCACCTTATCTTCCTTATCTCTTCACATCGATACTCCAGACAGCCATTGGAGCAGCTCCCCTACAAACTCATCTTCCCATACGAATAATCTACATCTCCACTGTAGATTCCAACTCCATTCTAACTCATTCCAGTTCCCCACTTTTTCGATTACTTCATTTTTCTGTGCTGAAATCTCGTATAGTCTTGAGCATTTTTCTGCCAAGGGGATACCTCGCCACCACTTATCCCTCCAGAATCTTATTGAATTCCCTTTACCCAGCCTCCATTGCAGCTTTTCTCTTATAATGCTAGCTGCAGTATCATTCCCATTGACGCAAGCTATTATCTCTTTCCACACTATCAAAATTTTCCTATTATTAAGTTCAATCCCTTCTGGGCCTAGTCTAGGCTCATAAAGCTCTTGGAAAATTTCCGCCCATAGACCACCCTCTTTTGACAGGACTTTCCAGCACCATTTAGTCAGTAATGCCGAATTTTTTAGGGGCATTACTCCCAGTCCCGCACCACCCGCTTTAGTGGTTTTGCACACTCTTTCCCACTTTACTTTATTAATGCACTTCCTGTCTACTTTTCCTACCCATAAGAATCTTCTTAACAATCTGTTTATTTCAGATTGCACCCTCTTCGGCATTCTGAACATTGACATGAAAAAGAGGGGTATTCTTCCTAGTACCGTTTTCAGCAAGATGATGCGTCTGCCCAATGACAGAAACTTGCCTTTCTAGGAAGATAGTTTTCTCCTTAGGCTGGCTATAACCCCTCCCCAAGTCTCCGCCCTCCTAGAGTCTGGCCCCAAGGGGAGTCCAAGGTACTTATTAGGCAATGACCCTGCTCTGCACTTCATAACCGAGGCTAACCTCTCTACCTCTTCCTTCTGCACGTTTATGCCGATTAGCGCACTTTTGAAGAAATTGACCTTCAATCCCGTAAGGAGCGCAAAGCATCGAAGCACCCTTTTCAGGTTCTTTATGCTCTCTTCCTAGTGTTCGCTGAACAAAAGAACATTATCAGCGTACTACAAGTGAGTTAAACTCAGCTTCCCCAACTTTATTCCCCAAATCAAACCCAACTCCTCATCTTTATCCAGCATGCTTGACAACGATTCTGCCACCAAGTCAAATAATAAGAGGGATAAAGGGTCACCCTGCCTCAGTCCCTTTTCCATATTGATCTCGTCAGTATATGCGCCATTCACAAGGACTGTGATCCTTGATGTCGACACACACTCCTTGTGTAAGACCCTGAATTTTGAGTCCTAGAAGTCCAGAAGCCAGTGCAGGTGAAAAGACGATTTTGCCCCTGAAGAGAAGGATGTGTGAAAGCCGAAATTGGTAAGATTGTTCAGTAAATTAATTCCTTTTGATTTAGGTCCTTGTAGATGGGTAATAGCTTTAGGAACCATCCTTTAAGGTAGATAGTTGCCTTAAAGATTAAGTCTCTAAAAATAGGGAAGGTAATTTAAGAGTTTTGGTTATTTAGTAAATTATATTGGATTGATAGATTGATTAAAAGTAGTAGATATAATTCTACACTCATTGAATATAAATAGGAAGCCAACCCCACAAAATTTGTCCCCTAAAACCTTACAAAAGTCGTATAGGCTTAAAACCCTATACCTCCCATTAGCCGTCAGAATTTGCTGAAACGTTAAACCAGCATAACTCCCTCATCGTTCATTGGATCTCTGCGAATAATAGCTTGTTGGAAAGCTCTCTTCATCCTCTTTCCAACCATCTTTGGATTTTCTTCGGGAGGTTAGTATTTCTTTGTCTAAAGTTACTTTGAAAATCGGCGGTGGAATTAGGTTTTCGCCAAATCTTCTTGAACTTCAAAATAGCATAACTTTCTACTCGTTTGTTGGAATCTTGCAAATAATATGTCGTTGGAAAGCTCTTTTCATTCTCTTTCCAACAGTATATAAATCGCAGCTTGGATGTAAATATTTCGTTGTTTTAGGTTGAGACGAAATCGTCTTATGCCCTACTTTTAGCAAAAGGTTTTGCATAGTTAATTGGAATGGTAAATTCAGGTTGAATCTTGATAAGTTCCTGGCTATCACATCACACATCCAAGGGGAAGGCACCTGCAACATCTGATCACTGGTTTTCTGATAGGTTTGGTGGGTGGTACTGGTAAGGAATAGGGTATACAATTGATTTTTGGGATATGCATGCTTAGTTTGTTTTGTCTTTTTCTGGTGATGATTTAGGTGGTTCAGATTTACTTAATAAAGGCAAAGGAGTAGCTTCTTGTTCAGAGACAAGAGAGGTAGGATCTATGCCTCATCGGTTTCTCCAGAAACCCCCGCTCTTATCTGATGTTTTTGTTACCTGCCCTTGTTGTATTTGTTTGTGATTGGATTGTAGGGTGTGAATATGAAATCCGGAATGAGATATGAATCTCCTCGGCTATATCGAACCCCTGAGTTAGGAATTGAGTGCCTAGGGATGCTATTGTTATATGAATTGGATGTGTTGATTGTTTCCTAACATGATTGAGGATACCCTGTTGTGGTATTATGCTTTGTACTTCCTTGCGTGTGCTTGTACGTGTTTGTGTGTCAGGATCCTGTTCCGGTGGCCACGCAGGGTAAGAACTGATGCTCCTAGGGAGAGGAGAGGTTCTTATCGATTTATGGGAGGTGTATGGGTGTTGAACCAGCAAGCTAGCGCTGGATATCTGTCCTTGCGAGGCCGGATCCCTGTCTTGCGAGACAGGAAGCCCTTATCTTGCGAGATTTGGGGATGCCCTGGTTGCGACTAAGGGAAGACTTGTTCCATGAGGGGCTAGTCGATTTATCTTTGCGAGGATAAGGTGAAAGGCTTACTGATTAGTTTTTGTGTTAACCATCTACCCTTTGTGCAGTAAGTCTTGGACAACACAGGTGGAAGGGGATGGCTTTCTTATTCATTGCCGAGGGAAAATCTGATGTGTTTCACCTGCCTGTGTACTTCTGACCTTTCAGAAGTGTTTGTAGTCCTCCCTCAGCCAATAATCTCGGCCTTAACCTCTTTTGGTTTATTGTTGAATTGCGTGATCCCTTTAGTTGTTTAGGGAATGATCTTATGTGATTTGGGAAATTTGTGTTTAGGGATTCTGTAGATCTTATGATGCTGCGACCCTACTGAGATTCTTGTAATCTCATACCGTTGTTTTTACCATTTTTCAGGCTTAGGTACACCCTCTGTTCGTGGTACCAGTGTGTGAGATCAAGGCTGCACGGCGGGGCGATATCGCATCACAAATACTACTTGTTACTTGCGCAAATAACTTGAAAGATTGGACATTGTTCTGGTTTATTTTTAAGCATTCGTTTGGCTTGCTATTTCCGAACTTGGTTGATGAAATTCTTGCTGGTTATTTTGATCCCTATGGGACTTGTGTGTTATGAACCCAATGGATTGATTTAAGACTTCCGCTGATGATTTTATTTACTCCGTATGTTACCAGAATATGTGTCCAGTATCATGCTCCAATTGATTGATAAGCAACAAAATAAACAAGATTAAAATCGGTATCATATGAGTATCCTTGTGAAATTCTAATAGGTCTTAGGTGTCGTTGAGGCTTATTTGGGTTTCACGGCGGTAATGACCTAATCGGAGCAATGAATAATGGTTTAGGAATTGGGGTCGTTACACCTTGATCCATCCCCTCCACTTAGTGTTGAAACCCATGGCCTCCATAATGGATGA
This sequence comes from Passiflora organensis, assembly GCA_019739055.1. Classification (NCBI taxonomy): domain Eukaryota; kingdom Viridiplantae; phylum Streptophyta; class Magnoliopsida; order Malpighiales; family Passifloraceae; genus Passiflora; species Passiflora organensis. The sequence goes on along the minus strand of JAEPBF010000208.1, from coordinate 604,170 downwards.
GAGAGCACCCCAGGTAACCGTATCATATGCCTTTTGAAAGTCAACCTTAAAACACCATCCTTGTGTTTTGGACACTTTGAGTGAGTGTATTACCTCACTAGCTATCATCATCGAGTCATTTAGGCTCCTTCCTTTCACGAATCCGGACTGCATCGGGGATATTAATGAAGACACTACTCTATTGAGCCTACTTGTAAGAATCTTGGAGACAATGTTGTACATGCTGTTAACTAAGCTTATAGGTCTGAACTCATTTAAAGACTTAGCTCCTTCCACCTTGGGGATGAGAATCAAGAAGGCATTATTAATTCCCTTTGGAAATTTCCCGGTCCGTCAAAATTCTTCAATCATCACTAGGGCATCACTCCTCAAAATATCCCATGCGTTCTTCAAAATATAGAAGTTAAAACCGTCCAGACCCGGAGCTTTCTTGCTGCCACAGCTCCATACAGCCGCTTTTATCTCCTCCTCGGTGAACTGTATCGTGAGTCTTCAATGGGCTCCCTCCTCAATCTTTTTAAACTCTAATTTCTCAGGTTCGACCCACGTCACTTTCTCTGAACTAAAGGCCTTTATGAAATGATTCCTGACCTCCTATTTTATCTCTTGGGGCTTTGTTAACAATCTACCTTCAGCCATTATAGTCCCCATGAAGTTCCTTTTCTACCTTAAACTTGCAGAGACATGAAAGAAACGAGTATTCTTGTCACCTAGGCATAGCCGTTGTATGCGAGAATTCTGCCTGTATATGGCTTCAACTTGTGATTTTAGATTCCATTTCTTTGCCACAAGCTGTCTATAATCTTCATCTTCGTCCACACTCCACTGCCACAAACTATTTCTTGATCAATCTAGTTCGTCAATTTTGCTGAGAACTTGCTTTAGCTGTGAACCCGAGTCTTCTTTCTCTGTATTCTTCCACTCCTTGAGTTTACTTCTCAGAAAACTCAACTTTCGGATTAGTGAACAACGTCCAAGTATTGCAATGCCTCCATCCTCCCAAATGGTTTGCACAATGGAGTGAAAATCACGCTCTGCCCACCAAAAATCCCAAGACCTGAAAGGCTTTGGTCCCTAGTCCGTCAATTCTACCCTCAAAATAATCGGAGAGTGATCCGATAATCTTCTATCTCCAGCGAGTAGATTGTAATTCCTGTTATCTGCTAGCCACTCCGCGCTGACCAGCCCCTTATCAATCCGAGAAGCAGTATTCGCAGCGAACCTTGTGAAACAGCATCCTTGGATGAGAAGATCTACCAATCCTCCATCCTGAATGAATTGTCTTAGCTTTTCCGCACCCTTGCATCCACGTTCTGACCCAACATCTCTTCCCTAGCGAGTGTCTCATTAAAGTCCCCTAAAATGACCCATGGCAAGCTACTGCTCCTCTTCACATCTAATATATCCTTCCAAAATTCACCTCTCTCTGCCGGGGCGTTTGGTGCATGCAGCCCCGCACATACACATCTATTTCCCGAGTCCAAACACTCCACCTCCAGCATAATCCACCTCTCGAAGATGGCTTTATCATGCACCATCACCTTCGCACAGTCCCACATGGCAATCAAGCCACCCGACCTGCCTCTCACTTCACTAGCAACCTATTTTATATTCCGACTACACCACAATCTCTTAACAGTCTCCTCATTAACTATCTCAAGTTTAGTCTCAGCAATGAAATAGAGAGGTAAATGATTTTTCGCAATCACATTTTCAATATCTTTTTTTTTCCACCTACTGCCCAAACCCCTCACATTCCAAAAGCATAAATTAATCATGATGATATGTACACCAGGAGAGTAAGGGAAAGAAGTTACCCTCTCTCGCAAGCCCCGTCGTGGTGTAGCTCTCATTCGTCGTACTAATCTTCCACCATTTCATGAAGCTTCTGCCTGATTTCTTCCCTCTATCTCCGCTTAGAAGTTCAAGCTTGTCCATGACATACAAGGTGGCATCCACTTCCTCTTCCGTTTCCACATTATCCGCCTGGTTCAAGTCGCCATCTCTCACTATGTCTGGAGCTCTCATGAATTCTATGATGGTCTCAGGAACTATCAGCTCTTCGACTGTGCTCGGTTCATTATTTGGCTGCTCAATACTAGACTTCATCTTTCTTTTCTTATCTACCAGCAAATGGATTTTGGATTTTGATAGGAAGAAGGGCTTATCTTCCAAAAACACCACATCATTAGAGACCAAATATCTATCAAGATCTTGTGAGTAACAACGATAACCCTTCTATGATCGAGAATATCCCCCAAAAGACACACTTCAAAGCTTTGGGATCGAGCTTAGTGATTTGAGGTCTTACATCACAAACATAACAAGTGCTACTAAATATTCGTGGCTCTAATTTAAACAATGACTTACAAGGAAAAAAGACAATATAATGAATATCACCATTAAGTACTATAGATGCCATGTGATTAATTAAAAACATCCTGTGGAACATCAAAGCACGAGCAGTTTCAAAAGGTCCCCAAACGTCTGAATGAACTATTTCAAAAGGAGACTCAACTCATTTAGTAACTCTAGGAAGTGATGGGTTTTGATGATGTTTTGCTAAGCGATAAGGTTCACAGTCTATTGATGATACGTCATGAAACTGAGGGCATAACTTCTTTAAAGCTTGCAATGAAGGATGTCTTAAGTGCCAATGTGCTTGAAGCAGAGAGAGATTACTGGAACAAATAGCTAACTAAGGTACCCAAGCATCAATTATGTAGAGACCATTTGACATATGTTCTTTACCAATAATCTGCTTCGTTAAAAGATCCTGAAAGAGACAATGGTTGGAAAGGAAATAAGATAGAATAGTTCAAGTCTTTAGTAAGCTTACTAACATAAATCAGATTGAAAGTAAAGCTAGGTAAACTTAACATAGACGATAAAGTGATAGATGAAGTGGGTATTATATTTTTAGAACCGTCAACATTATGGGTTGTTCCATCAGCTATTGTAACAAAGGGATGGGATTTTATGTGGCTGAAAACTACAGAAAATCTGAGAATTACCTGTCACATAATCTATAGTATCAAAGTCAATAACCCATTTGTTTATAGAGGAAACAAGACATGTCTTACCTGACTCAGTAATTGTAGCAATAAGAATGGACTCTTTCAAAAAATCTTGATACCATGCATATTCATCAGCAGACATTGTAACAATTTGCTTGGAGGAAGTACTAGAAATCACAACAACATTGTCAATGACATTTTGAGTCCTCTAATTGTGATTTTATAATTTCTTGCAATATCATTTTGTGTAGCCAAGCTCCTTGCAATAATAGCAAACAATTTTACCTTTTTTGACTATATTTTCTCCTTTATTCATATTTCCAACTATGTTCCTACATCCTCTACAAACCAATTCATTAGTTTTTTTAGAAGAAGAGATACTCTTTACTCGTAGTAACCTACTCAAATTGTTTTGAAGAGAAACGAGCTCAAACTTTGTGAGAATTTGAGACTTAACAGTTTCATATTCGAACGACAAGCTGGCTAGAAAACTCAATTGCTAATTGTTGTGAGAACCCGCTCCCGGTAAATGGGACTCTTATCGCCGTATAGTCCCGATCCCCAGCACGTGGATCAATCGAGATCACACAAGGCTCGCGATAACTTTACAAAACCAAATTCCCCAAAATACAAATAAATTTGAATTTTTTCTTTTAAAAGGAGCATGACACGTTACAAGATACGCCTGGCAAAAAATCAATAACAAAGTATGCACACACAATCAACGGAAGACTTTGAATAACACACAACAGGCCACAAGGCCCCAAACATGCTATACATGAGTTCATACTCACAAGTCCCATATGAATCAACAAAAGTGCCCAAGGCACATATCTCATCACATAATGAAAATACGAGTCATACATGCGTAAAAAAAGTCAAATCGGGAAATCACGCCCACAACGGGTCTACAACAACCATCAAAATCCAAAACAGGCATGTATATCATCATGTATGAAATTATCAAAAACATTAACAAGCCGAGTTACCAAGACATGCAAGTGTAGTAGTCCAACTCTAAGACCAACACTGGGAAAACTCAACCTTGAAGACGCACGACTACAAAACAAACTAGCCCTGGAAAGATCAAAAAGAGGGGGTGAGATCAAACGACCTCAATGGGACTTACCGCGTCATAAGCACATCTAGTGGAATAGAGGCTTACGAAAAATCACTTATAAAGAAAGTTATTTAAAGCATATTTCTCATCCATGCATACTAAACATGCACTCAAGTATTTTACAAGCAAGTTTGCACAATGCATGATTTGTAAAATACTATACAGTAAATGCTAGTCCAATAGGTTTTATAGTCTCACAATACGTCACATCATCTCACGAGCTACTATGCCCCAAAACCTATTGGGATGGATTATAAATCACTTTCAAGTAACCCCTGCTAAAGGGAAACCGAAAGCCCATTGACAGTTAATTTTTCATTTACAAAATATATAAATCCCCTACTGCCAATGTTATCCAAAACCTAGTGGAGAAATCACACTATCACACTCGATTACAATCTGCATATATATATATATATATATATATATATAACACATGGTCTGCTAGGTCACAATTCACATCAGGTATACACACATAGTCCATCCATACAACACCCATCGGTAAGCAATATCCCCCTCAGCCTGGGATTCCATGTACTTACCATATTTGGCCAAACACTTACCGTCAAATCCATTTTGTTCCAGATAACATACATATATCGTTTTTACTTTGAATACTCAACCAATGCAACCATGCCGTTTCTAAGATCACACGTATATCGTTTATTCTTTGAAAATTCACACAATGCATCCATGCCATTGCTAAGATCACACGCATATCGCTTATTCTTTGAAAACTGACACAATGCATCCATGTCATTTATAACATCACATGCATATCGATTATAATTTGAAAACTCACACAATTCTTCCTTGTCATTTCTAAGATTGCATGTATATCGCTTATACTTTGAAAACTCACATAATGCATCCATGCCATTTCTATGATCTCACACATATCGTTTATATTTTTAAAACTCACACAATGTATGTAATGCAAGTAGTCACCAAGAAAGGTATTGATATAAGTTTTGATTTGGGGTATGATTTGATAATTGTCTGTGTGGAATAGGTTTAGGGTAGGTTTGAGGGTCTCAAAATGGTGTACACGGGTTGTGGGAAATGTGAGATCCCGATTTTGTGTCTTAGAAGTCCAGATATTAGTACAGCTAAAATGACGATTTTACTCATGAAGAAATGGATGTGTGGTAGCCGAAAATGGTTGTAAAAGTTTATTGTTAATTTTTGATTTCATTTCTCCCTTATTTCATTTATAGCATTAATGACACATTATCTGTCCTTAAGAGATAATTCCAGAATTGAATCTTAATGATTATCTCCTTATATCTAGCCTTAAAAGTAAGAAGATTAATCCCATTACACCCTATAAAATGAGGTAGTCAGCCATACATAAATCCCACACCACAAACACACAAAATCATCATGCAATCAAACCCTACTCCCTACCTTTGCTGCCGAAATTCTTCTAACACTTACCTTAGTTGAATTCTTTTATCCTTCATCAGATTTTTACAAATAATAGCTTATTGGAAACCTCTTTCCATCCTCTATCTTGCTATCTTGGTTTTATCATCAGAAGATTAGATTTTCCTCATACTTTTTCTTATTGCAAATACCTAGGGTTTGGTGCCGAAATTCTTTGAGTGATCCTTCAATTGGTTTATGTTGTTGTTCCTTTTGTTCATATGATTATTTTGCACCTATTCATATTGTAATATCATTAATTCATCCTTTGAATCTTCCCTATAAGAGAAATCGGCATGCCCCTATACCTTGCCGTATTGTTGCCAATTTTACCAATTAACCTATCTGTTGGTTTTGATCTTTTTTCTTTTAATTATATATGTAATTAACACCTAATCTTTCCTCATTATCATGAAATTGAAACCCCTAAATCCCTTATGCATGAAATTGTAATTTTCCCTATTGCCCTATCTTAGTGTCGAAATTTTCAAGGTTAATTGAAATGGTAAATCAGGTTGATTCTTGTTGTGTTCCTGGCTATCACATCACACATCTAAGGGGGAGGTCTCAGCAGCATCTGATCATTGGTTTTTGATAGGTTTGGTGAGTGGAATTGATAAAGAAATAAGATGTTTACTTGGTTATTGAATATACATGCTTACTATAGTTTTATTTTTGCCTTATGGTTATATAGGTGGTTCGGATCTTCTTAATAAAGGCAAGGGATTAGTTACTTGTTCAGAAACAAAAAAGGTAGAATTTATACCTCATCGGTTTCTCCAGAGATCCTTATTGTTTGATTGATGAATTCGGTATTTGTCTATGCTATTGTGTATACACATGCTTTGTATTATGTATGCATGAGTTGTGGATTGAGCTATGATTTATTAGGCAATTTTGGACCCCTTAAGATAGGTTACGTGCACCTAATTCATTTTTATTGTGTGTCTATGACTTGTTGATTATGATGTGATTAAGAATGTCCTGCTGTGATGTTATGCTTTCTACTTACTTGTGTGTGCTTGTACATGTTTGTGTCAGGATCCTTTTACGGTAGCCATTCTGGGTAAGCACTGATGCTCCTGAGGAGAGAAGAGGTTCTTACTAGTATGGGAGTCATATGAGTGGCAATCCCCAGCAAGAGCTCGCAGGATGCCTAGTTTTTGTGTGGTTAGATGTCTTGTCCTGTGTGCTGGCAAGATGCCTTTATCCTTGTGTGGTTTGGATGTCCTTATCCTTGTGTGGTGTGGATGCCCTTGTCCTTGTGTGGCTTGGATCCCTTGTCCTGTGTGTTGGCAAGATGAATAGGCTTGCTGATTAGATTGTGTGCTAACTATTTACTCTTTGTGCAGTGAAGCCTTGGACAACACAGGTGGAAAGGGATGACCTTATTATTAATAACATTGAATGATAAAATACTTGACTGTGTACTTCTATTTTTAGGAGTGTTTGTAGTCTACCCTCAGCCTATGACTTTTGGCTCTATCCCTGTATATACTTGATTGATTATTGATTGATATCCCTTTAGATGTGTAGGCTAATCTGATGTTGTTTGAGAGATGTTTGTTTAGATTTCTACAGATCTTATTATGTTGTAACCCTACTGATATTTTTGTAATCTCACCCTATTATTTTCACCATTTTTCAGGCTTAGGTACATCACTTGTCCGTGGTACCAGTGTGTGAGATAAAGACTACACAGTGGGATGATATTGCATCACATTCACATACCTTCTTCTTTGATTGCTTGCGCATATAACTTGAAGTTTGATTGGACTACTTTATGGTTCTTTGAATCCCACCTTTGCTTGTTTGTTTTCAGAATTTATTGGAGGATTACTGGCTGGATTTTGAGATCCCTATGGGACTTATGTGCTGTGGTTCCTTTGGTTAATTGTAAAGACTTCCGCTGTTGTTTTTATTTACTCTGTATGTTGCCAGAATATTTATCCTTTATTATCAAGCTCCAACCTATAAAAAGCATAAAAAATAAGTCTAATAAAATGGTTTAGGATGATTAGAGCCTTGTGAGATTCAAACAGGCCCTAGGTTAGGCTTGTTTGGGTTTCACAGCGATAAGAGTCTTAATAGGTTAGATTCGAGTCCTTACAGGAAGGGTAAGGGGGTCATCAAAATCGAAATGGGCCAAGGTGGCAGAGGAGTACACGGTCTATATACAAAAGTATATGGCCATGTACTTTTCTGCGAGAGGCTGTGTACAAGTACACTGCTTGGCACACAGCCCTGTAATTGTTCTGGAGAGGCCGTGTATTGACACATTGCCTGGGTACACAGCCGTGTACTCCCCAGACAGGCCTTGTACTATTCTGTCCAGAATAGTACATGAGCTCAGTGTAGGAATACATGGACGTGTACCCCTTTCAGAAGAAGTACGCACCCTGGAACGGATCCAGAACGCTCCTAAAACTCGTTGGAACCCTCGGAAAACCTTACCATGGTTTTTTGATAATGAAAAACACCTCACAACACGCTAGACACTCGAATTAAAGGGTTCAAACATGGTAAAAAACGTAAGCATAAACACAAGTCTCAAGAATGGATTCAAGGGTCGGTTCACATGCCCATTCACATGCATCAACACATAATCGACATGCTTAATAGTTCAAATATATAATTCATGCATTCAAAACATGTCAAGCAAGTTCATGTAACGAGCATGCTCGTCAATCACATCATACACATAGCCTTAATTAAAAAACATGCAATTACCATTTTTTAGATTGGAAATACAAAACGATTACGTATACACAAATGAAATATAAACTCCCACTCTTGACGCGTGCAAAGCTCAGTGGCAATACCTTTGCTCTTATCGACCGCAACCGCACCGCCTAAACACACAAACCGAACCACATGCATAAGCATCAAAGCCAACCAAAACAACAAAGGACTCGAAATTGAAAAATGAACTCTAAAGACCCCAACAACATGCTCACTAACACATCTCACAACTCAAGATTTTAAAAATCCAACCAATGGGCAGAACACCCAAACCTCACACAAGCCTCACATGGCTCCGATTCGACACCCAAGCACACCTGATCGCACAATCGGGTTTCTCAATCCACAAACACACTCCACAACACACAAATCAACTACTCTATGCTTCATTATCTCACAGAAATGACAATTCCATCGAAATCATAAAGCACCTAAAATTTTCGAAAATGCCACTAAAGTGAAAAATATTCACCTGAGGATCAAAGGATGTTTTCGACGGATCAAAACCACCAAACAAACTTAAGAATGACGATACCAATGTATCAGAACCAACAATCAATGAAAAAAAATGGAGAAATAGAATACCACGAAATCCTAAAAAATACCCTGAAATGGAAAACTGATCGATCACAGCTCCTTAAGCGATGAATAACAGTGAAAATTGGCCGGAAAATGTTAGGAAAGTGTTTAGGGATGATGCCTGGTGGTTTTCGTTGGAAGAAAATCGACGAATTTTGAATGGTGTTATTGGGAGGGAAATGGGAGAGAGAAAAGAGGGAAAGAAAGAGAGAGAAAGGGGGTTGTTGGGCTGATTCTGACAATTAGAACATTTAAATGTTGGGTTAAGCTGGGTATTTTAAAATCCAGATTAAAATATTTTAAAAGCTTAATATGTCTTGAATAGGACAAAATGGGGTTTAAAACCAATAAGCCAAAAAAAAAGGGTTTAAATAATAAATTGGGTTAAAAAATGGGTAATCAGGCCCTAAAAATAATTAACAAACCTAAAACTGATTTTCATTAACTCAAAATGGCCAAAGGCCTCGGTCACTCAAAATGGACATGGAATCAGCCAATCTCGATTTTCATTAACTCAAACCTTGACACTCGACCAAGAACACATACTAAGATACCTAGATGCTCAACTAGGCTTTCTATGACTGTGTCCACCCTAAAGGTTGCTCTCGGGTCAACAGTCAACTCTCTTGGGTTAAAAGTCAATTATCGGTCAAACTAGTTAATCTCGGTCAAACAAGTCAACTGCACATGACGAACCAAAATTGGACACTTCACTAAACGGTCTCATTGACTAGGCACTCGTAAGGACGAGGTCTCATATCGTCCTTTCCTTATAAGAATTTCGTCCTCGAAATTCACTTGTCTGGTACCTCAAACAACTACAGGTACTGTACTATCATCGACTGCTTAGTCTCCTAAGTCATCTCTGACTCGGTACTCATTAACTGTTCTAACACTGTTGCCGCCAACCTCTAGCTGTTGTCTCACTCGAAACAATGCTATATCCTCAAGCTGTTTGGCCCGAATCTCTTCTAGCAATGACTATCTAACAATGAACTGTAAAACCAATGCCCCGGACTCATCACTGTCAAGTTGGACTGTAAGGATCCAAACATAACCTATAAGGACCCTTACCACCTTGAAACCCAAATAATCCCTCGCAAGGTCCTATTCGAATCTTACAAGACTCAAGTCTTACTTACTAGATATAAATTTTTATTGGTTACTTTGAAATGCTTTTAAAGGTTGGAGCATATAATTTACTAAACAATATTGTGACTTATACGGAATGAATGAAAATATCAGCAGAAGACTTATATAAATTCTAAAAATTAGTAGAAATATAACACACAAGTCCCAACGGAATTTCAAAACATCAACATCTGTCCATATCATAAATTTGGAATCAAGAGGGGAGAGGATAAAAATCAAGCCAGAAAGATAGTTCATACACATAGATACATGCACAATTTAAGAAACTAGCAAGGATATTCAATTTGAATGAGATGCAATCGTCCCGCCTTGCAGCCTTGGTCTCACACCTTGGTACCTCTAGCAAAGCATGAACCTATGATTGAAAAGGGAGGAAATAAGGAGGGTGAGATTATAAGAATCTCAGTAGGGTCACAACTTCATGAGATATGTAGAAACTCAATCAAACATCTCCTAATAATACATAGATCATATATACTTATGTAACAAGCCCACAAAAAATCAGCAAACAATCATATATAGCATAGGAAGGGCCGAAATTAGTAAATAAGGGGAAGAACTCAAAACACTTCATAGGTAACTATCACAAGACTGAAACCAGAAGCACACAGGACAAGGCATCTTGTCGCACATAGGACAAGGCATCTTGTCGCACATAGGACATGGCATCTTGTCGCACACAGGACAAGGCATCCCACGTCCGGACTCGAACCGGCATAAGGGCATCCATTGAGCTCATGCTGGAAATAGCCACCCGTACCAGTAAGTATCTCTCTTATCACTAGGAGCATCAACACTTACCCCGAATGGCCACCGGAAAGAGGATCCTGACACACAAACAAGTACAAGCAAATACAAGGAAAGTACAAGCAAACAAAAATCCAGCAGGGTATCCTCAATCAATACATAATACAAAACACAAACCAATCAGTTAGTACCACAACTGAATTAGGGTATTCCTTTCATACTAATTTCGGAAATCACTAGAACCAAAGATATATCATCCAAAAACATATAATCACAAACACACAAACCGAATGCTTAGTAAACCAAACAAGGGAAACCGAAGGAACCAATGAGGCATAGACCCTACCTCTCACGTGTCTGAATCAGATGCAATCCCTTTGCCTTTATTAATAGGATTAGAAACTCCTAAATAGCCGTAAAGCAAAGAAAATACAATACTAAGAAATAGAGTATGAAATTAGAAACGAAAGGCATCCTAAGATCCTGACCAAAAACCTTACCAAAAACTAGCAACCAGATGAAACAATATCTTCCCCCTGAATACGTGATGTGATGGCCAAGAACTCAACAATAATCAACCTGATTATTTATCCCAATTCAATGCACAAATTTTGGCACACATAGGGTATAAGGACTAGGGTTTGTAATTTCTTCATACACACAATGAGAGGTTGCGATTTCATGAAAATAAAAGAGGAATAGATGCCAAGCAATCATACATTAAGGGGAACAAGATTCAGGACCAACAGAAGAAGACATACAAATTTCAGCACACACCCTAAGAAAATTTCTGCAGCAATAATAAAAGAGAAACACTAACCTTTTGATTGTGAATTATAGATAATGAAAGGCAGCACGAAAAGAGGATTCCAACGAGCTATCACATGCATAAATCTGATAAAAGAGAAGAAATTTCTAATAGAGTTTAGGGTTTAGAAATTTCGACAATAGTAAGCAAGAAAGGGAGAGAAATTGTAAGGATCCAAACTCAACCTATTAGGACCCTTACCGCCGTGAAACCCAAATAAGCCCTCGCAAGGTCCTATTTGAATCCCACAAGGCTCAAGTCACTTAATTGTTAATTTTATTGGTTGATTTATATGCTATTTAAAGGTTGGAGCATGTTTATACATTAATGAATTTCTGTCTTGTTGGGAGTGAAAGAAAACATCAGAAGAAGACTTATATTAATACTAAAAACAAGTGGAAACATAACACACAAGTCCTATAGGAATCTTAAAAACATCAACCAATAGTATCATGTATATTTCGGAAGAAACAAAAAGAGAAAGAGGGGTTGGAAAGCCATAATGCAAATCCACACAAGTTAAAAGACATGGCATGTGCATTCAATAGGAAAGGGGTGCAAATTCGTCTAGTCGTGCAGCCTTGATCTCACACCTTTGGTACCAGCAACAAAGCACACGCCTAAGCTTGCAAAGAGGGAGAAAAGAAGGGATAAGATTACAAGAATCTCAGTAGGGTCACAGCATCATAAGTCCTAGGGATTCCCAATCAAACCTCTCCCAATAACCAAAAGATCAACACCTAAAACTAGCGAAGATATCTAATTAAAACCGCAAGCATCAATCACACATATTATGGGTTGAAATCATCACAAGCACACACAATATGAAGGTAGGTCGAATTTGGTAGAAAACAAGGGGAAAGACTGAAAACATTTCTTATTCAAAAGCACACAGGCAGCCTATACATAATCTGATTTTCAAAACCAAGGTTTGTCCCCATCTACCCATGTTGTCCAAGGCTATGCTGCAAAAAGGGTAAAACGGTTAGACAATCAATATTACAGCAAGCCTTTTAGTTGTCTCCGACATCCAGACTCGAACTGGCCTAGAAGCACTCTTGTAGCAACACATACAAGTCATCCTGTCACTCTCAAATAGGGCATCCGAACGTCCAGACTCGAACTGACCTATAAGGCATCTTGATGTCCAGACTCGAACTGGCCTACAAGGCTTCCTAACGTTCAGACTTGAACCGGCCTACAAGGCATCCAGTGAGCTCTTGCTGGGAATAACCACCCATAAACCTCCCAGTTCGGTAAGCATTTTCCCTCTCCCTAGGAGAAACAATACTTACCTAGCATGGCCAGCGACAAAATAATCCTTCAAATAAAGCACAAACAAGGCACATACTCGCATACACACACAGTACACGCATACACAAATCACAACAAAAGATCCTCAATCAAATCATAATACAATCACAAATTAGTAAGCATATCATAGTCGTGTGTATACTCTTTTAATTTTCAAGATTATCCTGAAGATAAATCACCCAATTGCGCAATCAATTTAAAGATAACCAAACTGAAATCAACAACAATTCACGCATACAATCAAGGGTAATCTAAGGAACCGATGAGGCATAGATCCTACCTCTCACGTGTCTAAATGAGATGCAATCTTTTTCCTTTTCAATAAGATCAGAATCTCCTAAACAATCACAAGGAAAAGGCCACACAATATTAAGCCATAAGATTACTTAATTAAAAACCAAAGGCATTGGGAATCCTTACCAATTAACCTACCAAAATTATAACGACCCCAAAATCCTAACCTATTTTAATTGCTCCGATTAGGGCCATTACCGCCGTGAGACAAACCCAAAAACCAGGACATATCTGAATTCCAATAGGCTTACTTATCAAATTCTCGACTTTTAGCGTATACATTCGTTATGTTCATTAGTTATTGGAGCATGATATTGGACTTGTATTCTGGTATCATACGGAGTGAATAAAATATCAGCGGAAGTCTTTAAATAAAATCAATGAATCCACAACTCACAAGTCCCATAAGGATCCAAACATCTAGTAAGTTAATTCCCAAAATAAAACAGAAACAAGTAAAGGAGGAACCTTCAAAACCAGAAAAATAGTCCAATCATAATTCATGTTATATATGCAAGCAATCAAGCAACATGTATGCTAATGTGATGCGATATTTCCCCGCCATGCAGCCTTGATCTCACACACTGGTACCACGGACAGTGGATGTACCTAAGCCTGAAAAATGGTGAATACAACAAGATGAGATTACAAGAATCTCAGTAGGGTCACAACATCATAAGATCTACAGAAATCTTAAACACAAATCTCCCGAACAATATTAGATCATTCCTAGACATCTATGGGTATCACACAATTCAAAAATCAATCAAAGGGATAGGGTCAAAACTAAGGCTGAGGGTGGACTGCAAACACTTCCGAAAATCAGAAGTACACAGACAGGTAAAACTCATCATATTGCTCTCGGAAATAGAAAAAAAAAAGGTCGTCCCCTTTCACCTGTGTTGTCCAAGACTTACTGCACAAAGGGTAAAAGGTTAGCACACAAGCTAATTAGTAAGCCTATTCATCCTGCCACACAAGGGCAAGACATCCCAAGCCACACAAAGATAAGGGCATCCTGCCACACAAGGACAAGACTTCTAGCCACATAAGGACTAGTCATCCATTGCACGCATGCTGAGGTTTGCCACCAATATAACTCCCATACCAGTAAGAGCCTCCCCTCTCCCAAGGAGCATTAACGCTTACCCCGAATGGCCATCGGAATAGGATCCTGACACACAAATATGTACAAGCACACACAGGCAAGCACAAACAGAGTACCATAATAGGGTATCCTTAATCATGTCAGAACACAATTAGCTTATTCAATTCATATATCATATGCAATTCGGGCACTCAAAACCTAACTCAAGGGTTCGGTATAGCCTATAAGATTCATATCTCAATCTGCAATTCTTGCACATATCCTTCAATCAATTCACATGCAATAATAACAAGGGCATGCATCGAAAACAACAAACAAACAATAGGGATCTCTGGAGAAACCGATGAGGCATAGATCCTACCTCTCTTGTCTCTGAACAAGAAGCTATTCCTTTATCTTTATTTAATAATTACGAACCACCTATAGTATACCAGGCAAAGACAAAACCAAACTAAGCATGCATACTCAATAACCAATTGAATACCCTATTTCCTTACCAATTCTACTCACCAAACCTATCAGAAACCAGTGGTCAGATGCCGCAGGTGCCTCCCCTTTTGATGTGTGATGTGATAGCCAAGAACTAAACAAGATTTAACCTGAATTACCACCCAATTTAACTATGTATATTTCAACACTAAGCATAGGACACAAGATAGTTTGCAATTTCATGTTAGCAAGGTGTAAGGGTTGCGATTTCATGCTAACAAAGAGGGAGTAAGTGTTTATAACTTATATAATCAATAGAAACAAGATCAGAATCCAATAGGTTCATCAATTGATCAAGATAGGCAACAATAGGGCAAGGGTAAGGCATACTAATTTCATGTATAAAAAAGATTCAAAGGATGAATTCATATTTTTATAATATGAATAGATGCCAAACAATCATACGAACAAGAGAAACAACAACAGAAATCAATTGAAGATAGAATCACACAATCTTGAACCCTAATCCCGTCAAAATTCGACTTATCTTACGATAAAGAAAAACTAATCTCCTGATGGAAAAACCAAATATTTCTGGAAAGAGGATGAAGAGAGCTTTCCAGAAAGCTATTATTCATAAAAATCCAGCAAAAGATAAGAGAGTTATGCTATTTTGAAGTTCAAACACATTTTGGAAATTCTGCTAAAATTCGATTTAAATTTTAACAAAGAAAAAACTAAACTCTTGTAAAAACAAAAAAAACAGATAGTTTTGGAAATAGGATGAAGAGAGCTTTCCAACAAGCTATTATTTGTAAGAATCTGACGAACGATGAGAGAGTTATGCTTGTTTGAAGTTCCAACGAATTTCAGCAGAAATTGGGAGGTGTAGGATTTCTAGGTTTTACGAATTTTATGTGTTTTTTGTATAAGATTTTTTTGTGGCTGACTTCCTATTTATATTAGGTGGTTATGGGATTAAAATCCCTAACTTAAAGGCTTAATTAAAATAAGATAATTATCCTAATTAAATTCTATAATTATCCCCCCTTAAACCTAAAGTTTTTATTTCCTAAGGTAATTATCAACCAATAAAGAATCAAATTAAAGGGAATTAATACCATAAATAATTACTAGACATCCCTTACCAATTTCGGCCATCACACATCCTTTTCTTCAGAGATAAAATGGTCTTTTTCATTTGCACTTGTGAGACCCAAATTTTGAGTCCTAGAAGTCCAGAAGTCAGTGCAGGTGAAAAGACCATTTTTCTCCTGAAGAAAAGGATTTGTGATGGCCAAAATTGGTAAGGAATATTTGGTAATTATTTCGGGTATTCTCTTTAATTTGCTTCTTAATTTTTTGATAATCATCTTAGGAATTAAAATCTCTAAAATTAAAATGGGATAATTATAAAATTAAAATCTGGTAGTTATCTTACTTTAATAAAGCCTTTAAAGTAATAATCTTAATTCCATACCCATCCATTATATATAAAAAGCCAACCCCACAAAACTCATTCATATAAAACACACAAAACTCGTATAGCCTAAAACCCATACATCTTCCTATATCTGTCAAAATTCGCTGAAACTTTAAACCATCATAACTCTCTCATCGTTTGTAGGATTCCTACAAATAATAGCTTGTTGGAAAGCTCTCTTCATCCTCTTTCAACTATCATTGGGTTTTAGTCAGGAGGTTAGTATTTGTTTCTCGTAAGATAAGTCGAAACTCGGCGGAACTGCCAAAATCTTCTTGAACTTCAATGTAGCGTAACTCTTTCATCGTTTGTCAAATTTCTTCAAATAATAGCTTGTTAGAAAGATCTCTTCATCTTTTTTTCAACCATATCTGTTTTGTTGTTTGGAAATTCGTATTTCTTTGTCAAAAGATAAGTTTAAAATCGACGGTGGAATTAGGTTTTAAGATTTGTATAATTCTGCCTTTGATTGATCTCTGATGTTGTTGCCTTTATTCATATGATTTTTCAGAATCCATTCATAGTGAAGAATTATAATTTCATCCCTTGAATGCATGAAATCGAAATTTGTCTTGTGCCTTACTCTTAGTTCCGAACTTTGCATATTTAATTGGGATGGTAAATCAGGTTGAATCGTTAAGTTTCTGGCTATCACATCACATATCCAAGGGGGAGGCACCTGTGGCATATGATCACTGGTTTCTGATAGGTTTGGTGAGTGGAATTTGTAAGGAAATAGGGTATTTACTTGGTTATTGCGTATACACGCTTAGTTTGTTTTTTTTATCTTTGCCTAATGATGACTTAAGTGGTTCGGAAGTATCTAGTAAGGGCAAAGGAATAACTTCTTGTTCAGAGACAAGAGAGGTAGGATTTATGCCTCATCGGTTTCTCCAAAGACCTTGTGAGACACAGCCCGTAGGGGGGGTCAGGTTATCCAATCCCACATCGGAAAGGAGCGAGGGACGTCTTGGGCTTTTATATGTTATATGAGTGGATCATTTGTAACAACAAGATGCATCTTTTGGGCCATGTGGTTAGAAGCCCAACTCAGCGTTGCAGTTGTGATCTATCACGCGCACATACACGTCCGGGCCCGCTGGACCGAGGGTGTAAGGACCCAAACCCATAAATCGGGCCCTTATCGCCGTGAAGCCCGGAGAAGCCCAACACGTGGACCAATCCGAACTCCACAAGGCTATTTTGACTTTTCAAACGTAAATAAAAAAAAAATATTTTCAAATTACAGCATGGCAGATAAGCTTTAAAAATATGGCACAATAAATAACGAAGTAAATAATCAAAATAGCGAAAGTCTTATTTCAATAACACAATACAACAAGTGAAACCATAACTCACAAGCCCCAAGTATCTGAAAACGAAACCACATGTCAAATCAAGAAATACATAACAGTGTGCCAATAAAACCAAAACATACTAACATGTGCAGATGCAATAGTCCCAGCGAGAAGTCCCAACGCTCACACTTACAACAGCTACTGATCACGATCTAATCCTGGGAAGGGAAAATAAAAACGAAGGGAGTGAGATTTTCGAGAATCTCAGTAGGGGACAACAAGGTGAACTTATCAAAGGAGAGGAACAACAAGGAACTTATCAAATGAGAGGAACAACAAGGAACTGATCAAAGGATAGGAACAACCAGTAACTTATCAGAGGAGAGAAACAACAAGGAACTTATCAGAGGAGAGAAACAACAAGGAACTTATCAAAGGAGAGAAACAACAAGGAATTTATCAAATGAGAGGAATAACAAGGAACTGATCAAAGGAGAGAAACAACAAGAAACTTATCAAATGAGAGGAATATCAAGGAACTGATCAAAGGATAGAAACAACCAGTAACTTATCAAAGGAGAGAAACAACAAGGAACTTATCAGAGGAGAGAAACAACAGAGAACTCATTAATTCATCGTTAAACTTATGAATTCTCAAAATTTTAATTTTACTGTTTACTTTATAAAATGTTTACTTACTGGACCCGGAAACAACATAGAACTCAACAAGGGTTAATACGAAAACATGGGCGGACTGCAAATCACTTCCCGAATAACCCCCGCTAAAGGGAAACCGGAAGCCCACTGGTAGGTTTTACATACACATTTTTAAAAACAATATTTACATACATAGCCCCTTCTACCAGTGTTGTCCGAGACTAGATTGATTAACAAAACCGTATACGTAAAAGATCAACTAGTCCCTCAGATCATCCTGCGAAGTAGGGAACATACAGCATCCTGCGAAGCAGGGAACATACAACATCCATACAACTCCCAACAGATGAGTGTCTCTCCGCTTACTCTCAGAGATCGAGCACTCACCATGTTTGGCCAAACGTACGTAAGTAACATGAAAACTCTTACATACTTTAACTTACATATAAAGAAAATGAGTTTAACTTTCAATAACACTGAAATACCATATTTTACAATTAAAACTCCACAATACGATATCGTCACAGAAACCTTTAATTACTATAATTACTTTCTTACTTTACGGGCAATGATACAGAATCAGCCCAATTTACACAACAAATTAATCAAATGGACTTTGATTGATCACATGAAATTTTGGAGATACATTATGATACTTTACAAGAACATACAGAAAAGGTCAACGTAACTTGGACAATAGATCCATCGGATGGTCTCCGATGGATTACACAATGATTTAATTTAAAACCATAGAACGGATTTAAAATCATGAAGTACTTATGATGGAGTACATACGGTAAAGACCATACCTTACAAGAACATACGGAAAAGGACAAAGTAATTTGGACATGGATCCATCGGATGGACTCCGATGGATTATACAACGATTCAATTTAAAACCAAGGTACGGATTTAAAAATCAAGAAATACTTATGATTGAACACATACGGTAAAGACCCTACCTTAGGGGCTGAAGAAGAGGAAGCGATACACTTGCCTTTATCCTCAACACTCGCCCTTCCTAAGGAAACACAACATTAAGGTTAGGCTCATGCAACAGGTATTATACCTACACAATATACTTTGAACGACTATAACTCAAAAATGACACATCAAAAGGAAAAACGGATCGTGTCATTGCGATCAGAATATCGAAATTACCTAACGGGGAAGTTTTCATTTTTTGGTCAAAGTCAACGGTCAGCAGTACACGATGAACAGTGTCGCCGGCGGCGGCCGAAAAATTCCAACTTCATCCAAAACCGAAAATTTTTACATCAAAATGAAGCTACAAACATCAGAAATATGAATCCGAAAACCAAACTGTAAAACTCACTTCCGATTGCCCGGAATCGACGATTTTCCAGTGAGAAATTCGGAACTTTGGAGCTCCGATCTGCGTGCGTCCGTGGTCCAATGAAGATGAAACCAACAGCCGGTTACTCACGATGACAAGAGGAACGCAACGGTGTAAACGATTCGATGATCGGACGGTTGGATGACGATTCCGAAGGTGAAGAAGTGATGGTGAAGGATGGGGGATTACAGGGAAAATGGCAGCAGGGGGAAGGGAAAGAGAAACAGGGAGAGGGTTTTATTAGGTGGGGTGACGTGGCAAAAATTTACCACGCCAGCCCCCAGGTCTCACAAAGGGTCCGGGGGCCGGGCCATGACAGACTTCGTTGTTTGCTTAATTGATTTCGGTACCTATAATTATTAAACTGTATGCGCATTCATATTAAATAACACATGCTTGAGTGGCGGATTGAATTGAGGAATTTTTAGGCTATATCGAATCCCTTAAGGTAGGTTAGGAGTGCGTAGTTTGCATGTGTGATGAGTATTGAACATGCCGAATGTGATCTGACAGAATTGAGAATACCCTGTTGTGGTTTTGTGCTTGTATGTGTTTGTTTGTCAGGATCCTTTTCCGATGGCCATTCGGGGTAAGCTCTGATGCTCCTAGTGAGAGGGGAGGTTCTTACTGGTATGGGAGTCGTATGGGTGGAAAATCCTAGCAAGAGCTCGCTGGATGTCTGTCCTTGTGTGGCAGGAACCCCTTATCCTTGTGTGATTTGGGAAGCCCTTATCCTTGTGTGGCTTGGGATGTTTTGTCCTTGTGTGGCAAGATGAATAGGCTTGCTGATTAGCTTGTGTGTTAACCAATTACCTTTCGTGCAGTAAGCCTTGAACAACACAGGTGGAAGGGGATGGTCTTTTCTTCTTCATTGCCGAGAACAATCTGATGAGTTCTGCCTGCCTGTTTACTTTTGATACTTTTCGGAAGTGTTTGTAGTCCCCGTCAGCCTTAGATTTGACCCAACCTTTTTTGATTGAATCTTTGAATTGCATGAATCCCTTTAGTTTCATAGGAATGATCAGATGTTGTTCGGGAGATTTGTGTTTATGGTTTCTGCAGATCTTATGATATTGTGACCCTACTGAGATTCTTGTAATCTTATTCTATTGTTTTCACCATTTTTTTCAGACTTAGGTACATTCACTACTCGTGGTACCAGTGTGTGAGATTAAGGCTGTACGACGGGGCGATATCGCATCACTTTTGCATACCTGTTCCTTGATTACTTGCATATATAAATGGAATAAAAAAATTGGACTACTTTCTGGTTTATTTTAAGATTCCTTCTTTGTTTGTTATTTTTGACTATGTTTGAGGAATTCTTGCTAGTTATTTGGATCTTTACGGGACTTGTGTGTTATGAATCCAGTGATTTAATTTAAAGACTTCCGTTGATGTTTTTACTAACTCCGTGTGATACCAGAATGATTGTCCAATATTATGCTCCAACTGTTATTAAACATGTAGAATGAACATGCTAAAAGTCGAAAACTTAGTGAGTAAGCCTGGTGGGATTCAGATAGGTCCTAGGTGTCTTTGGACTTGTTTGGGTTTCACGGCGGTAATGACCTTAATCAGAGCAAATATTAATAGGTAGGAATTGGGGTCGTTACAGGTTTTGGTAACGGAGCATGGTTTAGGGAAAATAATTTGTTATATGCTAACTTATTTGTTGATTTTGGTGTTTGTAGGTAAGGACATGTGCACACGCTCACTCACTTAGGGACTAATACCAAAAGTGAACTAATGCTAAAATGGGATTGATTTGTAAGATTTAAATGTTGAGAATGATAATCTGATGTGATGTTTGTTTGTGTATGTTCTTATGCCTGGTATGCCATGATATGTTTCGGTGAGTGTTTACAGTGTTTCTTATCATTGCTGAGAATATGTGTGTTGATTTATGCATGCTGCCGAGTGTCCCTATTTGACTCTTGTATTGCTGAATGTATATGTATGTGATTGCTGGTGTGTATTGCCTAATATGGATGTTGTGTGAATTCATGCTTGCTTGATGTTGATGATGATTTCCGAGAGTATATATGAGTGTTGATGTAATTTCTGAGAATACCTTTGCATGTGTGCTTGTGATTTCTGAAAATTTGTATGTTGATTTCCAGCATATGTGTATCGTTCGGTGCACGCCTCTCCACCAGGTACCACTTCTTTTCCAAGTATCGTATTTAGTTATGTGTAAGTAACAATCGTATGCTTAAATAGTATGGCAAGGTTGAACACTACGAGGGATCGACGGGGTAGGAATGGGATTCAGGCCGAACAACAACCTATTGAGCAAGAGGAGCCGAATACACAAATTGAGCAGGAAGGACAAGCTGAGCCCAAAAATCAACTTGAGCCACCAGCTGCACCAGTCATCGATCCTATGATGGGACAAAAATTAAACGTATTACAAGGAATTGCTGCAAATCAGCAGCGTATGAAGGCGCAATTTTAGAATGCTCCTGCACCTGCACCAGTGGAAGAACCTATTCCTCCACTTGAACCTGTACAGCCGACACATCCTAAGGAAGCCGAGAGACTTCCCGTCGTGAATACAAAATTGTTGAAGGAAGCTCGACAATTGGGATGTAAAGATTTCAATGGCTCAGCCGGAGCTGCTGCCGCTCGTGAGTGGATAGACACCTTATGCCGAGTATCCTTGTTCTTACATATCTCGGATGATGATAAAGTTGCCATCGCCACTTTCCTACTCGAGTGAAGACAGAGGCAAACCCGTATGGAGTGTTTCACCAAACGTGTGTGGTTTATATTTTCTGATGGTGTCGAGTACTATTTTGAAGGTGATAAGCGAGTTGTTCCAACTTGCATGATTTCTTGGCTTGATGCAAAGCGATTGATCAACAAAGGATGTACAACATACCTCGTGTACGTATATGATATTTCAAAAGAATCCTTGGATCTGGATTTTATCCCAGTGGTTCACGAATTTCCAAAAGTATTTCCAGAAGACATAGCCGGTCTACCACCAGTAAGGGAAGTGGAATTCGGCATTGAGTTAGTGCCTGGTACGAATCCGATTTCCATTCCTCCGTACCGTATGGCTCCTGCGGAAATGAAGGAACTAAAAACGCAATTAGAAGATTTGCTGGATCGTGGTTTCATCCGACCTAGTGTGTCACCTTGGGGAGCACCTGTCGTGTTCGTGAAGAAGAAAGATGGTTCACTGCGATTATGCATCGACTATCGGTAGTTGAATCGTGTGACTATGAAAAACAAGTACCCTTTGCCACGCATCAATGATTTGTTTCACCAACTCCAGGGTGCAACTGTAATTTCCAAGATTGACCTCAGATCTGGATACCATCAATTGTGAGTTCGTGATGCTGATATTCCGAATACCGCATTCAGATCGCGATATGGTCACTGCGAATTTCTGGTTATGTCATTCAGTTTGACCAATGCACCAGCTATGTTTATGGACCTGATGAATAGTGTGTTCCATGAGTTTCTGGATAAATTTGTAATAGTTTTCATTAACGACATTCTGATATATTCTAAATCGGAAGAGGAGCATGCTAACCATTTGCGGATTGTGCTGAAAGTTTAATAGCATCGACAGTTGTTCACAAAATACTCCAAATATGAATTCTTGTTACGCGAAGTTGGCTTCCTTGGCCATATTGTTTCTTCCCAAGGTGTGACAGTCGATCCAAAGAAAATTGAAGCTGTAGTTGCTTGGGAACCCTCACGGATTGTGTTCGAAATTCGCAGTTTCCTTGGCTTAGCAGGTTATTACCGTCATTTTGTGGAAAATTTTTTATCGCTTTCCGGACCATTGACAAAACTAACGCGCAAGGGTGAGCCGTTTATGTGGAACGAGAAATGCCAGCGAAGTTTTGAATAACTGAAAAATCGGTTAGTTTCCGCACCTATCCTTACTTTACCTATTTACGGAAAGGGGTATGTGCTTTACAGCGATGCGTCGAAATCCGGACTTGGATGCATATTGATGCAAGACGGGAAAGTCGTTGCATATGCTTCCCGATAGTTAAGACCGCATGAAAGCAACTATCCTACACATGATTTGGAGCTTGCGACCGTGGTGTTTGCATTGAAAATATGGCGACATTACTTATACGGCGAGACCTGCCGAATCTTCACCGATCACAAAAGCTTTAAGTACCTACTCACGCAAAAAGAATTGAATATTAGACAACGAAGATGGGTAGAGCTGACCAAAGACTACAATTTGATCCTCAAATATCATCCTGGAAAGGAAAATGTTGTTGCTGATGCCTTAAACCAAAAGTTTCATCCTCCTTCCCCATTAGTTTTGGCCTATAAGCGCCCCCATTACATGCCTATGTTGCTGGATTTGAGGACTAATCGTGTGCATCTTGGCACTGATTATTCTGGTTCATTGTTGGCACGAATCGAAGTCACACCTACCTTGATTGAGGAAATCCGAAATCAGCAATTAAAGGATCCGAAACTAATTGAAATTCGGAAGCAACTTTTTGATGGTGTTGATGCCATAGTTCGTGATTTCAGAATACGAGATGACAAAGTGCTTGACTTCAGAAACCGGATATATGTTCCATAAGATATTGATATTCGTAACCTTATTCTATCAGAGACACATAGTTCGAAGTTCGCTATCCATCCCGGAAGCACTAAGATGTACTGAGATTTAAAAGAATAGTATTGGTGGCCAAACATGAAACTCCACATTGTTGAGTTCATTGCCCGATGTCTCATATGTCAACAAGTAAAGATTGAACATCAACGACCCGCTGAACTACTTCAGTCACTTCCAATTCTAGAATGGAAGTTGGAGCATGTCACAATGGATACGATGCCACTTGGGTGATTGTGGATCGAATGACGAAATCTGCACACTTTCTTCCTATACATGTGACGGATACACCAAAGAAATTTGTTGTTCGTTACTTAGATAAGATTGTTCGATTGCATGGAGTGCCAGTTTCCATCATTTCAGATCTTGAGCCTTGGTTCACCTCACGATTATTGGAGAAATTCCAAATTTCGCTAGGTTCGAAATTGAATTTCAGTACAGCATTTCATCCTCAGACCGATTGTCAATCAGAAAGGACGATTCAGACACTCGAGGACATGCTACGAGCAAGTGTGTTGGATCAACAAACCGGTTGGGATCGATGCCTGCCGTTGGCAGAATTTGTTTACAACAATAGTTTTCAAGCTGGAATGAAGAAGATAAAAGAAGCCTTAACAATCCGGAATTGATTGATCAAGCAACAGAGCAGCTGAACTTGATCTGACAATGGCTAAAAATAGCCTAGGATCGGCAGAAAAGCTATGCCAACAATCGACGAAGGGAGCTGGAATTTTCAGTAGGTCACAAAGTTTTTTTGAAGGTCGCCCCATGGAATGGAGTCCTTCGTTTTCAGCAGCGAGGTAAGCTAGCACCTCGCTACATTGGTCTGTATGACATCGTTGAAAGAATCGGCCCTGTTGCATACCAACTTTCCTTATCTCCAAATATGGAAAGAATTCACAATGTTTTTCACATTTTAATATTGAGAAAGTATGTACAAGATCCTGCTCACGTTCTTGAGGAACCCCCAGTCAAAGTTTGTGAAGACCTATCCTATCTCGTACAGCCAGTTGCCATACTAGATTGGTCAGTTCAACAGTTTCGCAGTCGAAACGTGCCTACGGTACGAGTTGTTTGGCGTAATGGCCAAATTGAGGAACAGTCTTGGAAGACTGAGGATCTATGCATACAAAATTTCCTTACTTGTTTGTTTAGGTACTTGTGCTAAAATTTCGAGGACGAAATTCTTATGAGGGAAGGATGTGAGACCCCGAATATTGAGTCTTAGAAGTCCAGAAGCCAGTGCAGGTAAAAAGACCATTTTGCTCATGAAGAAAAGGATATATGATGGCCGAAATTGGTAAGGAATGTTTGGTAATTATTTCGGGTATTAATTCTTTTTAATTTGGTTCTTAATTTGTTGATAATCATTTTAGGAATTAAAATTCCTAAAATTAAAAGGGGATAATTACAGAATTTAAATCTAGTAGTTATCTTATTTTAATAAAGCCTTTAAAGTAGTAATCTTAATTCCATACCCATCCATTATAAATAAGAAGCCAACCCCACAAAAATCATTCATAGAAAACACACAAAACTCGTATAGCCTAAAACCTTTAGACCTCCTTATATCTGCCAAAAATCGTTGAAACTTTAAACTAGCATAACTCTCTCATCGTTTGTCGGATTCCTGAAAATAATAGCTTGTTGGAAAGATCACTTCATCCTCTTTCCAACCATCATTTGGTTTTGGTCAGGAGGTTAGTATTTGTTTCTCGTAAGATAAGTCGAAACTCGGCGGAACTGCCAAGCAAATAAGTACAAACAAATACAAGGCAAGTACAAGCACACAAAAATCCAGCAAGGTATCCTCAATCAATACATAATACAAAACACAAGCCAATCAATTAGTACCACAACCGAATTATGGTATTTCTTTCACACTAATTTCGGAAATCTCTAGAACCAAAGATATATTATCAAAAACCACATAACCACAAACACACAAACCCAATGCTTTGAAAACCAAACAAGGGAAACCGAAAGAACCAATGAAGTATAAACCCGACCTCTCACATGTCTGAATCAAATGCAATCCCTTTGCCTTTATCAATAGGATTAGAAACTCATAAACAACCATAAGGCAAGGACAATACAATTCTAAACAATATGGTATGAAATCAGAAACGAAAGGCATCCTAAGATCCTAACCAAACACCTTACCAAAAACCAGCAACCAATTGCAGAAATATCTTCCCCCTGAGTGTGTGATATGATGGCCAAGAACTCAGAAAGAATCAACTTGATTATTTATCCAAATTCAATGCACAAATTTCGACACACATAGGGTTTAGGGACTAGAGTTTGCGATTTCTTCATACACACAAGGAAAGGTTGCGATTTCATGAAAATAAAAGAGGAATAGGTGCCAAACACTCATATGATTAAGAGGAACAAGATCCAAAACCAACAAAAGAAGGTATACAAATTTCGGCACACAAACCCTAAGAAGATTTAAGCAACAATAATAAAAGAGAAACACTAACCTTTTGCTTGCGAATTCTGGATAATAGAAGGCAACATGAAGACAGGATTCCAACGAGCTATCATACGCAGAAATCTGATGAAAGAGAAGAAATTTCGGCAGTAGTAAGGAAGAGAGGGAGAGAAATTCTAGAATTAGAGAAAAGATTTTGGTGTGTTAGATAAGGTGGCCAACCATGGTAATTTATAGGGTTTAATTGGATCGATTTTCCCTACTTTTAAGCCTAGATAAGATCAAATAATGCTAAAGAGATAAATTTAAAATAAACCTTCTAAAAACTCTCAATTTAGGAAAGAAACCAAATAGAAAAGAACCATTTAGGAAAGGGATGAATTAGGAAAGAAATGAATAAGATACCAGTATCAAAATAGGAAAGACTCGACTCAAACATTTGAAGCCATCATGAATCCATTTCTTCAGGGGAAAAATAGTCATTTCAGCTACACTAGTACCTGGACTTCTGGGACATCTACTTTAAGGAGGATCATAGTCTCATATGGACTCTGAATGGTCTCAAATTGATTAACCTCAGCGTATACTCGGCTCAGATATAGGCAAAGGAAAGTGATGTCTTGCTAGTCAATGCATCAGCAGCTATGCTTGCCTCAACCAGATGGTAATCAATCACCAAATTATAATCCTTGATCAACTCTTACCATCGTCTTTGTCTCAAACTTCACTCCTTCAACTCTGCTGGCAAACCCATTACATCATCCAGGAACACATTTTGGTACTCTCTCTCCACTGGTACATTGCTAAACTCCGGTAAGTCACTATCCCATCTCTAACGTGTGCTAAGAAAACTGTTCAACCTATGCTGATCATATGCCTGGTACTCAACTATGATATAATACACGTCGTCCTCACTCGTCTATCACACTCAAAAAAAAGTCTTTGTACTATCTGTAAAGCTGAGTCATACTCTCCTCGTGAAATAGTCCATCTGTGCTCTGTATTTGCCAAAACAGTCTATACCCAGTATTGAATCCAACTATCTGATGTCCAACGGAATCAGATCGGTCTCAATCTCCACTGAACCCATCTGCGGTACACATCTTAAATAAACTCTGCTACAAGCTAAATGCTCACCTAACGGAGTCTAAACCTCAATGGGTGGCTCTCAGGGTGACAACTCTCTAACGGTACTCCTAGCTACCCTAGAACTGACAAACAACCTATTTGTTCCGAGGTCTGACCAGTCTCTAGCACAACAAAAAGAAAAACTGAAATTGTACCTGCCACGACGTCCGGACTGGCCATAGCCTCTGTAGCGGCCAAGTTGAGGAGGCGTGTCTACTGCCTCTGCTGCTGGCCTATAGTCTAACTACGAGAAGGCCTACCTTCCTGTGATCTCTGTGATGCTCGAACAGAACCCTAAGAACTCATTTGACTGACTCCAGACCTTTGGGCCATTGGAAGTGCTAGAATCCTTATCTGTGAAGCACCTGGCTATTCTACCTTCGGGACGCTCTCTGGCCATGTGTCCATACTGGTCACACTGATAACACCTGGGTGGCTGCGGGCAAAGAGGTGGATGGAACTATCTATAGTTCCCGCACCTGGGTGGCTCAAATGGCCTACTCACGCTCTAAAAGGATCAAGCGGGTTGTGAGTGTATGATAACTGATGTGGTCCCTTAAGACCTAGTCTGTATTGGAGGGTAAGGACCAGTTGTCCCACCTTTGAGCCTCTGTTCAAATCCGGAATTGCCCCTGATTAGGCCCTTGCTAGAAAAACTATCCTAGAGCTTTTGCTTATAACCTTCCTATTCCAAAAGAATCTCCTCAGCTTTCACTACGTCTATCACCAGCTTCTCAAAGTCGTTGCTCGTCTTCTAGCCTAGAACAGCTTTAACATCCCAATTGAGACCATACTTAAACCTGCTAGCCATCATGACACTGGTCCTATCTGCCTCAGGCACAAAGTGAGCTAATGCCTTTAGCTGGGTCTCATACTCAGATACTGTCTTCTTCATCTATCGGAGATTATAATACTCAGACCTCTTCTGATCTTGGAAGTACTGGATGTAGTACATTCGATCAAATTCCTTCTCAAAACCCTCCCAAGTTGGCTGACCTGCATATCAGTCCCTCACCAAGCTCCACTAGCTGGCTGCATCCCTCTCCAATAGACGGAGAGCTAGTGTCACCTTATCCTCAACTAACAACCTCATGTCCTGTGCTATTAGAATCACCTTGTCTTTCAAATTTTTCGCTGCTGTGACATTGTTGGTGCCGTAGAAACTCTCACACCCCAAATGTCTGGCCTCTTTTAACAACTTGGACAGATGCACTGATAGTCTACCACCCTGAACCTCAGCCTACTAAACTTTAGGCTTAACTTGTGCCTCTAGCTCAACTGCAACCTATGGTTGAGTTGGTGCCTGCATCTGTGGTTGCTGGACCACTATAGAGTGCATCATCAACTGCTGCATCTGACCCAAAGTCATCTGAATAGTTGGCAACACCTATAATAAGGCCTGATCCATAACCACTGGTACTGCTTGAGCTGGCTATGCCTCTGGTGCACCCTGTGGCTGGCTCCGCTGGCCTTCAGGTTTCTAACCTCTCATCTAGCTCCCTGATCTAAACTCAACCTCCTCAACCACCACAACCTCTACCTTGAGCCATCTCAATTCAATGGACACACAGTTTTAGATATAAGCCTAAGAACAAACACGATCTCTAGACAACTCTATGCTGGACTATGCATGTGCATTGAGTGTGACATGTTCGTAAAACATGCTATTTTAAACTAATTTTGCACTCAATACACACCAAAACAACCATGCTTCATTACCAACCCTGTGAGGACTCGTTTCCAGTAAATGGGACTGTCACCATCGTGTAGTCCTGATCGACCCAACACTTGGATCAATCGAGACTACACAAGTCTCGCGATAACTTTACAAAACCAAATTTCCCAAAATACGAATAAATTTAAATTTTTCTTTTTAAAAGGAGCATGATAGGTCAGAAAATACATCTGGCACAAAACAAACAATGGAGTACACACACACAATCAACAGAAGACATTAAATAATACATAATAGATCACATGGCCCCAAACATGCTACACATGAGTCCATACACACAAGTCCCATATAGATCCACAAAAAGTGCATCTCATCATATAATGAAAATACAGGTCATATATATATAATAAAATTCAAATTGGGAAATAGAGCCCACAACTGGTTTACAACAACCATTAAAATCCAAAATAGGCATATATATTGTCAAGTATGAAATTATCAAAAATATAAACATGCCGAGTTTCCAAGACAAGCAAGTGGAGTAGTCCAGCACTAAGACCAACACCCGGAAAAATCAACCACAAAGATGTGTGACTACACAATGAAGTAGTCTTGAAAAGATCAACAAGAGCGGTTGAGATCAGAAGACCTTAGTGGGAGTTACCGCATCATAAGTACATCCAGTGGAATAGAGACATGGAAAATCACTTATAAAAATAATTATTTAAAATATATTTCTCATCTATGCATATTAAACATGCACTCAAGTGTTTCACAAGCAAGTATGCAAAATGCATGATTTGTAAAACACTGAAATAAAAACAAGCCCAATAGATTTCATAATCTCACTGTGAGACCCTGAATTTTGAGTCCTAAAAGTTCATAAGCCAGTGCAGGTGAAATAACCATTTTTCCCCTAAAGAAATAGATGTTTAATGGCCGAAAATGGTAAGGAAGGTCTAGTAATCATTTATGGTTTTATTTCTCATTGATTTATTTCCTTATTCGTTCAATCTTACCTTAGGTGATAAAATTCCTAAAATTAAGGAAAGATAATTCCAGAATTTAATTCTAATGATTATCTTCCTTTATCTAGCCGTTAAAGTTAGGAAATTAATCCTATTACACCCTACATAAGGAGTAGTCGGCCACACTTTCCGACACATACCAAGAACACACAAAATTATCAAGCGATCAAACCCTAAACCTTACCCTATTGTTGCCGAAAATTTCCAACCTTCATCCTTGCATAACTATTTCATCCTTTCTCGGATTTCTGCAAATAATAGCTCATTGGAAAGCTATTTTCATCCTCTATCTAGCTATCTTGGTTTGATCATTATAAGGTTAGTTATTCCCTATCAAAATAATAATCATAATTCATAGGTTTTGGTGACAAAATTGTGTGATTCTTCCTTCAATTAATTTCTGTTGTTGTTCCTTTTGTTCGTATGATTGTTTGGAATCCATTTATATTGTAAAATTATGAATTCATCCTCTGAATCTTCCCTTTACATAAATCAGCATGGCCTACCCTTTTCCCTATTGTTGTTGATTTTGATCAATTGATTAACCTGTTGGTTTCTGATCTTGTTCATTTTGATTATATTTGTTATTAACAACTAATTCTTCCTTGTAATCGTGAAATCGCAATTGCCTTGTGCCCTATCTTTAGTGCTGAAATTTGCATAGTTAATTGGGATAGTAATTCAAGTTAAATCTTGTTAAATTCTTGGCTATCACATCACACAGCTGAGGGGAAGGCACCTGCGGCATCTGATCACTAGATTCTGATAGGTTTGGTGAGTGGAATTAGTAAGGAAACCAGATATCTACTTGATTATTGAATATGCATGCTTATTATGGTTTTGTCTTTGCCTTATGATGTTATAGGTGGTTCGGATCACTTGAATAAAAGCAAAGGAATAGCTTATTGTTCAGAGACAAGAGAGGTAGGATCTATGCCTCATCAATGTCTCCAGAGATCCTTGTTGTTGGTTGTTATTTTCGATGCATGCCTTTGTGATGTTGTATGCGCATATATGAGATAGTGTATGCATGAGTTGCAGATTGATTTGAGATTTATTTAGGCTATACCGAACCCTTGAGATAGGTTATGAGGGCCTAATTTTCATGTGTTGTGTGCATTAAATATACTGATTGTGTTCTGACATGATTGACGATACCCTGTTGTGGTATT
Organism: Passiflora organensis; assembly: GCA_019739055.1. NCBI lineage: Eukaryota > Viridiplantae > Streptophyta > Magnoliopsida > Malpighiales > Passifloraceae > Passiflora > Passiflora organensis. The sequence goes on along the minus strand of JAEPBF010000208.1, from coordinate 572,600 downwards.
GTGCCTTGTACTTTCTTGTGTGTGCTTGTATATGTTTGCATATCAGGATCCTTTTCCAGTGGCCATTTGGGATAAATGCTGATTCTCCTTGGGAGAGGAGAGGTTCTTACTGGTATGGGAGTCGTATGGGTGGCAATCCCCAGCAAGAGCTTGCTGGATGCCTAGTCCTGTGTGCTCGCTAGATACTTTGTCCTGTGTGCTGACAAGATACCTTGTCCTATCTGGTTTGGATGCCCTAATCCTGTGTGCTGGTTAGGATGCCTAGTCTTATGTGCTAGCTATATGCCTTGTCCTATGTGTTGGCAAGACGAATAGACTTGCTGATTAGCTTATGTGCTAACCTTTTACTTTTTGTGTAGTGAAGCCTTGGACAACACAGGTGGAAGGGGATGGCCTTTTCCTATTACCAAGTGTGATTGATGTGTATTCCTGGCTACATACTTCTGATTTTTGGAAGTGTTTGTAGTTCACCCTCAGTCGTAGTTTTGGCCCTAACCCTATTGGTTGATTCTTGAATTATGTGATATCCCTTAGATATGTAGGGATGATCTGATGTTGTTTGGGAGATGTTTGTTTAAGATTTATATAGATCTTATGATGTTGTGACCCTACTGAGATTCTTGTAATCTCATCCTGTTGTTTTCACTATTTTTCAGGCTTAGGTAATTCACTGTTTGTGGTACCAGTGTGTGAGATCAAGGCTGCACGGCGGGGTGATATCGCATCACATTTTCATATCTGTTCCTTAATTACTTGCGCATATAATATGAAGATTGATTTGAATACTTTCTTGTTTTTAGAATGTCTCCTTTGTTTGATTGTTTTGAAAATTTACTGGGGAATTACTTACTGGATTTTGAGATCGTATTGGGCCTTGTGTGTTGTGATTCTTTTGATTAATCATAATGTCTTCCACTGATGATTTATTCACTCTGTTTGAATCCAGATTGTTTGTCCAATACTATCATGCTCCAAACTTTAAAAATTTAAAGAATGAACACACTAAAATTGGAAATTAGATGGTTAAGCCTTATGGGATTCAGATAGGTTCTGGTTTTTTGGCTTGTTTGGGTTTCACGGCAGTAAAGGTCCAAGTAGGAGCAAATTATGAAATGCTGGTCCTTATACTCACAATACGTCACATCATCTCGTGGGTTACTATGCCCCAAAACCTATCGGGGTGGATTACATTATACTTTCAAGTAACCCTCACATAAGGGAAACCAAAAGCCCATTAGCAGTTAATTTTTCATTTACAAAATATATAAATCTCCTAGTGCCAATGTTATCCGAAACCGAGTGGAGAAATCACACTATCACACTCGATCACAATATATATATATATAACACATGGCCTACTAGGTCAAAACCCACATCAAGCAAACACATATAGTTCATCCATACAATACCCATCGGTAAGCAATATTCCTCTCAGTCTGGGATTCCATGTACTTACCATATTTGGTCAAACAAATACCGTCATATCCATATTGTTCCTGAGAATATACATATATCGTTTTTAGTTTGAAAACTCAACCAATACATCTATGTTGTTTCTAAGATCACACACATATCATTTATACTTTGAAAACTCACATAATGCATCCATGCCATTTCTAAAATCACACGTATATCGCTTATACTTTGAAAACTCACACAATGCATCCAAGCCATTTCTAATATCACACACATATCGTTTATACATTTGAAAACTCAAGCAATGCATCCATGTCATTTCTTAGATCCCACACATATCGCTTATACTTTAAAAACTCACACAATGCAAGTAATGCAAGTAGTCACCAAGAAAGTTACTCATATAGGGTTGATTTGGGGTATGATTTGATGATTGTATGTGTGGAATAGGTTTATGGTAGGTTTGAGGGTCTCAAAATGGCGTACACAAATTGTGTGAAGGATTCAGGGGTCGTTGGATTCAAAACAGGCTAAAGTGGAAGAGGTGTACATAGCCTTTGTACAATAGTACACGACCATGTACTTTTCTAGGGGAGGTCGTGTGCAGGTGCACAGCCTAGAATACGACCATGGTCCACGGTCGTGTACTCCCCAGACAGGTCGTGTACTGTTCTATCCAGAACAGTACACGCGCTTCGTGTAGGAGTACACAGGTATGTAGCCCTTCCCGAAGGGATATGTGCCCCAGAATGGACCTGGAAACGAAACTTGCTGAAACCATCGACAAACCTGACCATGGTTTCTCGTAAATGAAAAACACATCACAACACACTAGAAACTCGAATCAAAGGGTTCAAACATGGTTAAACACGTAAGCATAGACACATGTCTCAAGAACGGATTCAAAGGTCGGTTCACATGCCCATTAACGTGCATCAACACACAATAGACATGGTTAATAGTTCAAACACATAATTCAAATATGCATATCACACATTTCCTCAAATAATGCATTTCAACAAGTAAATAATTGATGGAAACACTAAGGTAAGTCCACGCACCTTATTCCGGTGGTACTTGACCAGGTCTCACTCCAGGGTTCAGTGCACATTTTTCAATACCTATACAAATTATAGTCGATAATTTTATTTAATGTTTCAATTTCTAAGATAATAAATCAAAAATTGAAATCACATAATCCTTTTCTTAGTCCTACAGACCTTGATATACCTTACGAACCTTTCTGGGATTTTTTCTTGATATTTCCTGAATTTGTATAAATTTCTCCTAATTTTTATACCCCTCAAATCAAGTCCAAATTAATCAAAATATACATCATTGGATTTCTCATATTTTTTCTCTATTTTTCAGAATTTTTCTCATTTTTACCTATTTTCCTCGAATTTTCTTTATTTTTGGAATTTCTGGAAAATTGGTCAAAATTGAGAAAGTCAACATACACGTGTCACCACTAGAGACTGCCATGTGTCACAACCTCATTGATATTTTTATCTTGATTTGACCCTAACTCTGACCCGTCCGGTTCAACCCAGTCTGGTTCGACAGGTTTGACTCAACCCGGTCAAGCTAAACCCTGTCTGACTCGGTTTGGTTTGACCCAAACTAGGTCAAACCTATCCTAAACCAACGACATGTCAAAAGGTTCTGACCTACCTATCGCTTGGTTCTATAACCAGGTGACCTGTCACTCGAGCTGCTCGTCTTCTGGTTCATCTTCGACCTCTCGACGAAGTCCAAAGCTTGAAACCCTAATCGACGATTCACCATTCCAACTAGTGAATCGCCCACCAATCCACCCAAAAATGTTCGTCTGTTCACCTGCATTCAACCAACAATATGCCTAATTCGGGAATTCCTCTGGCAATGCTGTGAGTCCCTGAATTTTGAGTCGTAGAAGTCCAGAAGGCAGTGAAAGTGAAAAAGACCATTTTTCTCATGAAGGAATGATGTGTGATGGCCAAAATTGGTAAGGGATGTCTAGTAGTTATTTCTGGTATTAATTCCCTTTTAATTGATTCTTTATTGGTTGATAATTACTTTAGGAAATAAAGACCCTAAGTTTAAAGGGGATAACTACAGAATTTAATTTTTATAATTATCTTACTTTAATTAAGCCTTGAATATAGGAATTTTAATATCATAACCATCTTATATAAATAGGAAGTCAGCCACACAAAAATCTTAAACACTAAACACACAAAATTCATAAGACCTACAAACCCTACACCTCCGTATTGTTGCTAAAATCCTCTAAAACTTCAAACATGCATAACTCTCTCATCGTTTATCGAATTCCTGTTAATAATAGCATTTTGGAAAGCTCCCTTCATATTCTTTCCTAAAATTTTTGGTGTTTTGGTTGGAGGTTAGTGTTTTCTTTGTTAAAAGTTAAATCCAATTTCGACAGAATTGCCAAATTCTGTTTGAACTTCAAAATAGCATAACTCTCTCATCCTTTGTCAAATTCTTGAGAATAATAGCATATTGGAAAGCTCTCTTCATCCTCTTTCCATAAACATTTTATTTTTTGTCAGGACACTAGTTTTTCTTTATCATAAGATATGTCAAATTTTAACGGGATTCGGGTTAAAGATTGTGTGATTCTGTCTTCAATTGATTAATGTTGTTTTTTCTCTTATTCGTATGATTGTTCAGCATCTATTCATATTATAAAATCATGAATTCATCCTTTGAATCTTTTCTATACATGAAATCAGTAAGCTCTACCCTTGCCCTATTGTTGCCTATCTTGATCAATTGATGAACCTATTGGATTCCAATCTTGTTTTTTTGATTGTATAAGTTATAAAAAAATAATCCCTCTTTGTTAGCATGAAATTGCAACCCTTACACCTTGCTAACATAAAATCGCAAACTATCTTGTGTCCTTGCTTAGTGTCGAAATATACATAGTTAAATTGGGTGGTAATTCAGGTTGAATCTTGTTAAGTTCTTGGCTATCACATCACACATCAAAAGGGGAGGCATCTGCGGCATCTGACCACTGGTTTTTGATAGGTTTGGTGAGTGGAATTGGTAAGGAAATAGGGTATTCAATTGGTTATTGAGTATGCATGCTTAGTTTGGTTTTGTCTTTGCCTGGTGATACTATAGGTGGTTCGGAATTATTAAATAAAGGCAAAGGAATAGCTTCTTGTTCGGAGATAAGAGAGGTAGGATCTATGTCTCATCGGTTTCTCCAAAGATCCCTATTGTTTGTTTGTTGTTTTCGAAAAATGCCATTGTTATTATTGCATGCGAATTGATTGTAGAACATGTACAAGAATAGCGTATTGAGATATGAATCGTATAAACTATACCGAACCCTTGAGTTAGGTTTTGAGTGCCCAAATTGCATATGATATGTGAATTGAATAAACTAATTGTGTTCTGACATGACTGATGATACCCTATTATGGTATTGTGCTTGTGCTTGCCTATGTGTGCTTGTACGTGTTTGTGTGTCAGCATCTTGTTCCGATGGCCATTCGGAGTAAGCGCTGATGCTCCTTGGGAGAGGGGAGGCACTTACAGGTATTGGAGTTGTATGGGTGGCAAACCCTAGGATGCGTGCGCTGGATGACTAGTCCTTATATGGCTTGAAGTCTTGTCCTTGTGTGGTTAGAAGTCTTGTCCTTGTGTTGCAGGATGCCTTTATCCTTGTATTGTTTGGGATGCTCTTATCCTTGTGTGACTCGAGATGTCTTGTCTTTACCTGGCAGGATGAATAGGCTTACTGATTAGCTTGTGTGCTAACCTTTTACCCTTTGTGCAGTAAGCCTTGGACAACACAAGTGGAAGGGGAAGACCTTTCTTTTTCCTATTGCCGAGAGCAATCTGATGAGTTTTACTTGTCTGTGTACTTTTGATTTTCGGAAGTATTTGCAGTCCACCCTCAGCCTTAATTTTGACCCTATCCCCTTTAATTCAGTTTTGAATTGCGTGATACCCATAGATATGTAGGGATGATCTGATGTTGTTTGGGAGATGTTTGTTTAAGATTTATATAGATCTTATGATGTTGTGACCCTACTGAGATTCTTGTAATCTCATCCTGTTGTTTTCACTATTTTTCAGGCTTAGGTAATCCACTGTCCGTGGTACCAGTGTGTGAGATCAAGGCTGCACGGCGGGGTGATATCGCATCACATTAGTATACCTGTTCCTTGATTGCTTGCGCATATAACATGAATTATGATTGAACTATTTTTCTTGTTTTCAAGGTTCCTCCTTTATTTGTTTCTGTTTTATTTTGGGAATTAACTTACTGAATGTTTGGATTCTTATAGGACTTGTGAGTTGTGGATTTATTTGTTTTATTTAAAAACTTCCGCTGATATTTTATTCACTCTGTATGATACCAGAATACATTTCCAATATCATGCTCCAATAACTAATGAACATAACGAATGTACATGCTAAAAATTGAGAATTTGATAAGTAAGCCTTGTGGAATTCAGATACGTCCTGGTTCTTGGGCTTGTCTGAGTTTCACGGCGGTAATGGCCCTAATCGAAGCAATTAATAATAGGTTAGGATTTGGGGTCGTTACAGGTTTGGTAGCGGAGCATGGTTTAAGGAATATAATTGGTTATATGCTAACTTGTTTGTTGATTTTGTGTTTGTAGGTAAGAACATGCGCACACACTCACTCACTTAGGGGCTAATACCGAAAGTAAACTAATGCTAAAAAGGGATTGATTTGTAAGATTTAAATAATGAGAATGATAATCTGATTTGCTGTGTGTTTATGGATGTTCTTATGCTTGGTATGCCTTGATGTCTTCTGATAAATCTTAATGTATTTCTTGTCATTGCCGAATGTGTGTTTTTGCCATAATGTCGAGTGTCCCTATGTGACTTCTTATCATTATCTTTAGAGTTTGTTGCAATGATTTTCGAGAATGGTTTGTATGATAGTATTGTTGTCGAATTCTTATGGGAGTGTTGGTGTAATTGTCGAGTGTGCATCGCATGTGTACATATGATTTCCAAAACTCGTGAGTATTAGTGTGCAAGTGTATTTTATTTTCCAGCATATGTGTATCGTCCGGTGCATGCCTCTCCACCAAGTACCACTCCTTTTTCCCTAGTATCTTTTTTAGTATATGTTAAGCAACAATCGTATACTTGTATAGTATGGCAAGGCTGAGTGTATAAAGGGATTGACGGGGTAGGTATGGGGTTCAGGCCGAACAGCAATCCATAGGGCAGAATGAACCTAATGCACATATTGAGCAGGGAGAACAACTAATTTATGATCTATTCTACATCGGTTGTGCTATACGTATGGGTCCAAATGTACTTGAAGTGGATCTAATTCCATTGGACATCCGAGAGCTGCATGTAATCTTAAGCATGGACTGTCTGGCAAAATATCAAGCCCGTATGGAGTGTTTCACCAAACGTGTGTGGTTCACTTTTCATAATGGTGCCGAATACTGCTTTAAAGGTGGTGAGTTGTTCCAACTTGCATGATTTCTTGGCTATATGCGAAGCAATTGATCAACAAAGGATGTACAGCGTACCTTGCACAGGTACATGGTATTTCTAAAGAGTCCTCGGATCTGGATTCTGTTCTAGTGGTTCGCGAATTTCCAGAAGACATAGCCGGTTTACCGCCAAGAAGGGAAGTGGAATTCGGCATTGAGTTAGTGCCTGGTACGAATCCAATTTTCATCCCTCCGTATCATATGGCTCCTGCTGAAATGAAGGAACTAAAAACACAATTGGAAGATTTGTTGGATCACGGTTTCATCCGACCTAGTGTGTCACCTTGGGGAGCACCTGTCTTGTTCGTAAAGAAGAAAGATGGCTCGTTACGATTTGACTATCAGCAGTTGAATAGTGTGACCGTGAAGAACAAGTACCCTTTGCCATGATTTGCTCGACCAACTCCAAGGTGCAGTCGTGTTCTCCAAGATCAACCTCAGATCTGGATACCATCAATTGCGAGTTCGTGATGCTGATGCTCGTTACGATCCAATTTCCATACCAATGCCATAATTTTCATGTAAAGAAGAAAATTATTGTTTCCACAAGATGTTGATATTCGTAACCTTATTCAATCGGAGGCGCATAGTTCGAAGTTCGCTATCCATCCTAAAAGCACTAAGATGTACCGAGATTTAAAGGAACAGTATTGGTGGCCAAACATGAAACGCCACATTGCTGAGTTTGTTGCCCGATGCCTCGTTTGTCAACAAGTAAAGATCGAACATCAACAACCTATTGGTCTACTTCAGTCACTCTCGATTCTAGAATGAAAGTGGGAGCATGTCACAATGGATTTTATGACCGGCTTGCCTAAATCGCAGCGAGGATATGATGCCATTTCGGTGATTGTGGATCGATTGACGAAATCTGCACACTTCCTTCCAATACGTGTGACAGATACACCTGAGAAATTGGTTGTTCGTTACTTGGACGAGATTGTTCGATTGCATAGAGTGACAGTTTCCATCGTTTCAGATCGTGATCCCCATTTCACCTCATAATTTTGGGAGAAATTCCAGAATGTGCTGGGTTCGAGATTGAATTTCAGTACAGGATTCCGACCTCAGACCGATGGGAAATCAGAAAGGACGATTCAGACACTCAAAGACATCTTACGTGCAAGTGTGTTGGACCAGCAAACCGGTTAGGATCGATGCTTGCCATTGGCAGAATTTGCTTACAACAATAATTTTCATGTAAGCATCGGTATGGCACCTTATGAAGCATTATATGGGAGACGTTGCAGAACTCCCATTTGCTGGAATGAAGTAGGCAAGAGACACCTAGACAATCCATAATTGATTGATCAAGAAACAGAGTAGTTGAACTTGATTCGACAACGGCTAAAAACAGCCCAGAATTGGCAGAAAAACTATGCCAATAATTGACGAAGGGAGCTGGAATTTACGGTAGGTGACAAAGTATTTCTAAAGGTCTCCCCATAGAAAGAAGTTCTTCGTTTTCAGCAGCGAGGTAAGCTAGCACCTCGTTACATTCGTTCGTATGACATCGTCGAGAGGATCGGCCCTGTTGCATACCGACTTGCCTTACCTCCAAATATGGAAAGAATTCACAACGTGTTTCACGTTTCAATGTTGAGAAAGTATGTGCAATACCCTACTCACATGCTCGAAGAACCCCCAGTTGTAATGGTTGAAGACTTATCCTATCCCATACAGCTAGTTGCCATACTAGATTGGTCAGTTCAACAGCTTCGCAGTTGAAACGTGCCTATGGTACGAATTGTTTGACATAATGGCCAAATTGAGAAACAGTCTTGGGAGACTGAGGAATCTATGCGTGCAAAATTTCCTTATCTGTTAGCTTACGTACTTATGCTAAAATTTTGAGGACAAAATTCTTATGAGGGGAGGATGTGAGACCATGAATTTTGAGTCCTAGAAGTCCAGAAGCCAGTGCAGGTGAAAAGATCATTTTTCCCCTGAAGAAAAGAATGTGTGATAGCCGAAATTGGTAAAGGATGTTTAGTAATTATTTCTGGTATTAATTCCCTTTAAATTGATTCTTTGTCGGGTTGATAATTACCTTAGGAAATAAAAACCCTAAGTTTAAGAGGATAGTTACAGAATTTAACTTTGATAATTATCTTATTTTAATTAAGCCTTTAAGGTAGGGATTTGAATTCCATAACCACCTGATATAAATAGGAAGTCAGCCATATAAAAATTTTATACAGAAAACACACAAAATTTGTAAGACCTAAAATCCCTACACCTCCCAATTTCTGCTAAAATCCGCTGGAACTTCAAACAAGCATAACTCTCTCATTGTTTATCGGATTCCTGTGAATAATAGCTTGTTCGAAAGTTGTCTTCATATTATTTCCAACCATATTTTTTTTTTCGTTTTGAGGCTAGTTTTTTCTTTGTTAAAAGTTAAATCAAATTTCAGCAGAATTGTCAAAATCTGCTTGAACTTCAAAATAGCATAACTCTCTCATCCTTTTTTGGATTCTTGGGAATAATAGCTTGTTGGAAAGCTCTCTTCATCCTCTTTCCAGAAATTTTTTTCATCAGGAGATTAGTTTTTCTTTATCGTAAGATAAGTCAAATTTCGATGGGATTAGGGTTCAAGATTGTGTGATTCTGTCTTCAATTGATTTCTGTTGTTGTTTTTCTTGTTCGTATGATTGTTTGGCATCTAGTCATGTTATAAAATCATGAATTTATCCTTTGAATCTTTTCTATACATGAAATCAGTATGCCCTACCCTTGCCCTATTGTTGCCTATCTTGATCAATTGATGAACCTATTGGATTCCAATCTTGTTTCTTTTGATTTTTTAAGTTATAAACACTTAATCCTTCTTTGTTAGCGTGAAATCGCAACTCTTACACCTTGATAACATGAAATCACAAACTATCTTGTGTCCTATGCTTAGTGCCGAAATATACATAGTTAAATTGGGTGGTAATTCAGGTTGAATCTTGTTAAGTTCTTGGCTATCACATCACACATCAAAAGAGGAGGCACCTGCAGCATCTGACCACTGGTTTCTGATAGGTTTGATGAGTGGAATTAGTAAGAAAATAGGGTATTCAATTGGTTATTGAGTATGAATGCTTACTTTAGTTTTGTCTTTGCCTGGTGATACTATAGGTCATTTGGAATTATTAAATAAAGGCAAAGGAATAGCTTCTTATTTAGAGATAAGAGAGGTAGGATCTATGCCTCATCGGTTTCTTCAGAGATCCCTGTTGTTTGTTTGTTGTTTTCGATGCATGCCCTTGTTATTATTGCATGCGAATTGATTGTAGGATATGTGCAAGAATTATGGATTGAGATATGAATCCTATAGGCTATACTGAACCCTTGAGTTAGGTTTTGAGTGCTCGAATTGCATATGATATGTGAATTGAATAAGCTAATTGTGTTCTGACATGATTGAGGATACCCTGTTATGGTATTGTGCTTGTGCTTGCCTGTGTGTGCTTGTATATGTTTGTGTGTCAGGATCCTATTCCGGTGGCCATTCGGGGTAAGCGATAATGCTCCTTGGGAGAGAGGAGGCTCTTACTGGTATGAAAGTTGTATGGGTGGCAAACCCCAGTATGCGCACGCTGGATGACTAGCCCTTGTGTGGCAAGATGCCTTTATCCTTGTGTGGCTTGGGATGTCTTGTTCTTATGTGGCAGGATGAATAAGCTTACTGATTAGCTTGTGTGCTAACCTTTTACCCATTGTGCAGTAAGCCTTGGACAACACAGGTGGAAGGGGAAGACATTTCTTTTTCCAATTGCCGAGAGCAATCTGATGAGTTTTACTTGTTTGTGTACTTTTGATTTTCGGAAGCATTTGTAGTCCATCCTCATCCTTAATTTCGACCCTATCCCTTTGATTGATTTTTTAATTACGTGATACCTATAGATGTGTAGGAATGATCTAATGTTGTTCGGGAGATTTGTGTTTAAGATTTCTGTAGATCTTATGATGTTGTGACCCTATTAAGATTCTTGTAATCTCATCCTGTTGTATTCACCATTTTTCAGGCTTAAGTACATCCACTGTCCGTGGTACCAGTGTGTGAGATCAAGGCTGCACGGCAAGGCGATATCGCATCACATTAGTATACCTGTTCCTTGATTGCTTGCGCATATAACATGAATTATAATTAGACTATTTTTCTGGTTTTCAAGATTCCTCCTTTACTTGTTTCCGTTTTATTTTGAGAATTAACTTACTGGATGTTTGGATCCTTATGAGACTTGTGAGTTGTGGATTCATTGATTTTATTTAAAGACTTCTGCTGATATTTTATTCACCCCGTATGATACCAGAATACATGACCAATATCATGCTCTAATAACTAACGAACATAACGAATGTACATGCTAAAAATCGAGAATTTGATAAGTAAGCCTTGTGGAATTCAGATACGTCCTGGTTATTGGACTTGCCTGAGTTTCACGGCGGTAATGGCCCTAATAGGAGCAATTAATAATAGGTTAGGATTTGTGGTCGTTACAAATACAGCAGCGAGCAATGCACCTGTTGGAAGCCTGCCAAAGTTCAAACTGAATGTTGCTGGGCCATATGGGAAGACAACTAGTGCACATGGGGAAGGCACACTTCCTAGGGACTATGACTTTTGTCAAGTAAGGTGAAGATAAAACTCCTTCCATATTTGCAATACTTGAGGGATGCGATGGAGGATTTGCAAGACGGTGTCGTCTACCTACAGCTACTATGTCTGAGTTTTTAAAATCAGTCCGCTACAGATCACCGAGGTACAATCCGCCACCTGAAATCAGATGCATTTGGCCGAAGGACTATGGTATTGAGGATTAATTTACATAGTGCTTTACATACTTGATTTGGTTACATGCTTTCAGTTAGTGAATATTTTTGATATTGGTTGTGTATGGATTATATTCAGCTTATTCGGACTAATTATGTCTACTTATATGCGATGATTGTTATCTTTGAATGATAAGATTACGTCTTATTTTATGCATGTGGTGGGATTATACTACATACTTATGTATGAGATGTCATACAATTGTAAAAGCGTGATTACAGAATGAGCATATTATCCAAAATGCACATCATGACATTACAGATTGAGTGTTTTACACATAATGGTAACAAACATTAAGTTCAAACTATTTCATAATGCAAAATCAAATTGTTCATACATAATGGCAACAAGTTGAAATCACTGAAAATGGAAGTATAAATTCTTAGTCAGTTGACATCATCAAGAATTGACCTAGCCCAATCCTCCTCAAATGCCAGAACAACACTTAAGAAACAGTCCAGCAAGTCAGCGTCACACCCAATTATCCTATGTGCAGCAGCCCTCTATGTATACGAAAATGAATCCACTTCACATAACTTCTGGAAAAAGATGACTCTTTTGTCATTAATATCAGCCAGGGTAATGGCATCACAAATGCGGTTTGTTGCACTCTCAATAGCAGCCACAACCAATGCATTGATATAGCCACTACTAGATGCTGTAGTGACATCAGGTTGATTGGCTACACTCATCTAAGCGCCAAATGTCGTTTATGCGATCGACCTCAAAAATTATAGCAAGTTCTTCGTAATACCAACATGGTTTGTCATGGAATTGGGCTGTCGTCTTGTTCCCCTGTAAGAGATTAACGTAACCATTAATATGCATGGTACAACATAGTACGAACTGTTTAAGAATTAATTTGAAATTTACCAGGATATACTCCTCCCACACTACATCCTCTACCACCACAAATTTATTGACAGTATCCCTGCCAAACCCACCTGCACCGTCATACAACATATCGTGAATAATGGCATAGTTTGATTACGGTGTCTTCATGTGGTTAATGATATGTGGGTGTGCTTGAATGCCACTTCCCGATAGCCGATGCTAAAATTCGTTTTCAAGGGCACCATAAATTAATGAATTACGGAAGTTATAACTCTTACAATTGCAACTGGATACGATGCCCTGTAAAATTTGATTTAAGGAGTTTATCTTCTTCATCGAACTATGTGTGTTTTTGATCTTTGACGATTGGCCATATAATATGGCTGATACCACCTGGTGTATGTATAGCGTGATTTAACAATTCATAAAATACAATTGATCATATAATATGGTTGTTACCACCTGGTACATGTATAGTATAATTTAACAATCCATAAAATTCCACAAGCTATCAAATGTTATAGGAACAATTGATATGCATATTATGTGATTCAAGGAAAAGTAAACATAAATTCATGTGATTATGGTTACTGTCACACCCTGGAACCCAACAAGACATAATAATTGTCGTATAGCTATTGTACAAGCTTAGATGATCATCATAAGAATATATAATAACTACACAAGACGAGAATAAAACTTGTTTAAATTTTATTCACCATTTTAAATGCACGATGTGCCTCGGAAAGCAATCCCAAGGCTAAGAAAACATGCCGAAACAAATTGACATGCAGAAATTTTGCAAAATTTATATCATGTAAAGTTTTGAATTTCAATACTCCATTGATTACACAATAATATGAGGGATTCCATTTTTCAACACATACACACACAAAATGTCATATGCAACTAGTCCACAAGTGCGAACCCAAATCCCCAAATCCTCTATCTTACCTTGTAATTTGTACTCGTTCTGAGAGTTTGTGATCTGGGACAAAGCCAATTCTTTTGCTCAAACTTGGAAAACTTATCAAGCATGACAACCAGGTAAGTGGACATTTTCCTTTACAAAATCTTTTAAATTTCAATAAGATTATATATATATGACTTCAATCGCATGATTTAGCAAACACGAAAACAAAATCATAGCTAGGGACTATTTAGATCCATTCCTAACAATGCATCAACGACAAATCAAGGCAAAATGATGCCACAAGATATAACAACACATAACGTATCACCCCATCATCAAGGTTATACTCGAGCAATATCATCAAACAATATAGAAATGTCATCACATTCCACACGCATCTCAAACAGACATAGATCTTATAGAGCTCGGCATAAATTCAATAGCCATTCTAATATATGGCTAGTATAATCAAACCATCATTACATGTTAGTATTATAGTTACTCCCTCTATATTAGGATTTATACTCACACAAAGTGGTCTAAGAACACTTAGTAATCTAAGAACATACAATAATTTGATTTAACATATAGTAATATGATTTGTTGGAGTAACCAACCCCAGAATAGACTCACATCTTTGTATTCTTCAGAGGTTAGGGTATCGACAACTGACTCATCTCATAACCTCTATTTCTTTCATTCTACTAAGGTTAGTGTAACATTAATTAACCTGTCTTATATCCTTCATTTTGTTAAGGTTAGTACACCGATGACTAACTATCTCTCAATCTTTATTTCTTATTATCATAATTATGCTTGATTAGCTTTGAGTCATCACTTACTTTGTTCGTATATTTTAAATTTGCTTATGCTCTTATAATCTTCTCAATTTTCGTTTGTAAATCCCATTTGATAGTTTCTCAATTATTTTTCATCAGTTCTTAGACAAATTCTTAGTAAGAATTCTTTGGTTTTCCTACGTTGGGTCGACCCTCTAAGTGTTTCTTTTTCTTATCTTCTTGAATTTCGGTTTCTTATACGGTAGTGCAATATTCTCAGCACAATCAATATCCTTTCATATGAGTAGTCACTCATATGTAATACTATTAGGATATTTCCTTATAACCAGTAGGATTTGAGTCCCTGAATGTTCTTGATTTATTCTTACTTCAGTTATTATCGCATTTACTCAAGTGTTATACTTTTCCAACACGAGATTTGATGCTCTTCTCGTTTGTCCTTAAAGCCATGCAAGGTATTTTGAGTTATTCTCAAAATTCCTGTTAGGCAGTGAAATACTACCGTTCCCCATGTCACAGTTATCTCAAGCATAGTCGCAATATTTTAACAAGACTCAGAAAATAACCATAGGATCACATTTCATTTCAATTAAGTGCATGTAATCGAGATATGTCATTATTTAAGAAATTTCTCGTTGATCATATGTTTATGCATGTAAGCAACTCATGGATATCACATATCACATGGAATCAATCCAGATTCATTTAAAATAATGGGAATCAATTTAAAATCATCCACTCACAGTTTTTGTTGTCCCGATTTCCTTTCTTGATTCGATTGTATCCGTTTAGGATTCCTGATTCTCTTACTGCACACCTATACATAAAACCATAGTCCAACACTTAGTATCACAACACAAGTCTCAATAACCTCATAATAAACTCTAAATCCTCAACCTTTTCCTAGAAGTTCCAAGATCATCCTCGGATTTGATCCGGATATGTTTTGTATTTTTTCTTAATTACCGAAAACTTCTATAAATTTTTACACCTATCAATACTCATCAAAATCATTAAAACTTTAAATTATCAGACTCTTCATAATTTTTTCTATTTTTTAGAATTTTTTATATTTTTTCTCAATTTATTTCTGATTTTTATCATTTTCTGATGTTTTAGTCAAAGTCAATAGGACACATGTCACTCCGTGACACGGCCACATTCTAACCAAATCTGACACGGAGTCTACCCCAAAACTAGCCTGAACCAACTTACCAAACCGAACCCAAGGGTATGTCACTCATATCAAACATAAACGACACATCGTTCGTCTTCTCCTCTGAATAACATGTCACACGGAAGGCCTGCGGACAACATATCGTCCGCAGTCATCCCTTTCCTTCCTACAAATTGGGATATCTAGGATTTTTCTCCAACAGAATAATCTTCAATATACACTTCTATCTTAGTTAAAACTTATACCAACACAAGGCACAAGTTACCTCGATCATAACTCTTTAAATTTCATGCCATTTCATTCACTAAAACTTCACGAATCTATGGAAGAAGATCTAATCCCTTCAGATGAAAAAGAAACTGAGATACTCACCTATGTTGGCCTGAAATAGAGAAAAAGATACACACACCCATTTAAGGGATGGAAGCGCACGTAGTGCAGGAGAGAATTTGGGATTTCATGGTTGGAATCGGGAATGCCTAAATCCTGATTTTGAAATGGGATTGGCTAGTTTCAGTCGGTGGGTTATTATTTTATATTTAGTCAAAATGATAGTCAGCAATGTCATTTTCACTATTCATTTGAGAGTGTGTTATTTCATTTGAAAAGACTTCGTTTGGAAAGGAACCTAAAATGACGTCATTTTGTTCTACCACTTGTTGCTGCTTCCTCCTTCCGCAGTTGTTGCTCGTTGCTAGTAACATAGCGGGATAAGTGTCCCATTACGTGTTACTCCCCCATTACATGTCGAAATCCCCAAATTTGGATCCCAAAAAGCTGCTCTCTTACTTGCGAACTCTTCCCAACTATTTTCATGGCGATTTTGGCTTTCCCACCGACAAATTTGGGTAAGTTTCCTACCCGGAAGCTGTGTACTTCTTCTCCTAGTATCTACCATTTTAGTTAGTTAAATCGATGATAAAGGTGGTGGTCTTTTGGTGAAGAATCATTGCGTGAATTGAAGTATGAGAAGTTCAGAAATTAGGTTTGCAGGTGAAGAATAGGTCATCTGGAGGTAGAAGACGACCTCGGACAACATGTCGTCTGAGGTCCCTCCAAACAATGTCGTCTAGTCAGACAACCAGATGACATGTCGCCTGCAAGGGCACGCGACACATCGTTCGTGGACTAGAGTATGCGGGCCCAGTTTGAGCCTGAGGCTTGGATGAGGCGTGGCATGTCCCGATTGGGATAAGTGTCAGCCATTGACAGGTTCAGAGGTAGGTGTGGCATCGTCTGGTGGTGCCATATGGTGCGCTGTGATTGGCCAAAAATAAATACAATTTCAAAAGATAGAAAAATAACCAAAAATAGTAGAAAATCAGGAAAATTGGCAGAAAAATGAAAAAAAATTCAGAAAAAAAGATAAAAAATACTAGATTGAATTTGGAGTCTAATGGTACTAAAATTCTAGGATTTGGAGTTGATTTGTTTAGTGAAATAATTACTACAAGATTTTGAATAATTGAATTTCCCGGTTTGATCTCGGGTTTGGTTTAAGTGTGAGACCCTGATCCTCAGTGGGTTATATATCTTAGAAGTCCATGTATTAGAAATGGCACCTAGGGACCGGTATAGTAGAAATGACCATTTTGTCCTTGATGACTGAATGTGTGATGACCCTTAAAGGTTTATTTCCAATTTTTTTCTAAATTTTATTCAGATAATTTGTGTTAATTATCCTTAGTTTAAATCCTCATTATCTAAAGTATTAAATAATTCTTTTTATCCTAAGTAGATAATTATCTTTTAGTGGAATTATCTTTTAAGCTTATTTATCCTTTAAACCTTATCTTATCTTTTAAGTTTAAGAGTAGGGAAAATCTATCCTTTAAGCATCTATATAAGAGAAGGTCAACCACCCCATTCCTTACAGTCTCGTCCTCTCTTTTTTTTCTTCACAAAACCAAGTCTTCTTCCATTTTCTTCTTTGTGGCCGATACCTACACCATCACTATCAAAATTTCCAAAAATTCCCCTCCTTCATCAGATCATTGCGTGTGATAGCTTGTTGGATTTATCTCTTCATGCTGCATCTTTTTTGCTTGAATTCACATTCAGAAGGTTAGTGGTTTTCAATTATATTGGTGTCAAGTTTCCTTCCCCTTATGTGTATGTCGATTTTAATTTTCCTTCTTCTGATGTTCCTAAATCTATTCCTCTTGATCGTATGAACATCTGACACATATTCCCTTTTTAATATTACAAAATCGCAACCATATCCCTTTGTCTCTTGAAAATCCTGAATTTCTCTTAAACCCTAGTGTTGCCGAATTGTGTCATCTTTAAGGGATTGAATAATCAGATTGAAATATGTTGGATTCTTAGCCATCACTTCATGTATTCAGAGGGAGATTACTGTTATATCTGATCATTGGTTTTGGTTGGTTTTTGTGAGTGAGTTGGTGAGGACCGTAGGTTTTCCTTCGTATTGCATGCTTAGTTTTGTGTTTTCTTTGCCTTAAATTTGTTTAAGTGTTTCTGATCCTTGTGATAAAGGCAAAGCAGTAGCTTCTTGTTCAAATGCGTGAGAGGTAGGATCTATACCTCATCGGTTTCTCCGGAAATCTCCTTACTTGATATTCTTTATTTCGATTTGTCTAATTGTGTTCTATATGCTTGTGGATTGTGTGCTTTGATTCTTGGTAATTTCGAATCTATGTAGGGTTTAGTATTGTCCTATTTCGAATTGGTTTGTGCATTGTGTTGTGATTCGATTGAGGATACCTTGTTATATTTCTATAAGCGTGTATGTGTGTATATGCGTGTATGCATGCATTGTTTTGAAGGATCCTCTTGTCACTGGCCATGTGAGGTAAGTGTTGATACTCTTGAGGTAGAGGAGAGGTGCTTACCAAACTGGGAGTCATATGGTGATTGTTTCCCAGCAAGTGCACACTAGATGTCCCAATGCCATGAGATGGATATGGGATTCCTTACATATCGTCAAGTATAGAGCCCTGTATAAGGACCCTTAACACCGTGAAACCCAAATAAGCCCTCGCAAGGTCCTATTTGAATCCCACAAGGCTCAAGTCACCTAGTTGTCAATTTTATTGGTTGATTCATACGCTATTTAAAGGTTGGAGCATGTTTATGTATTATTGAATTTTGGGTTTATACAAAATGAAAGAAAATATCATCGGAAGACTTATATTAACACTGAAAACAAGTGGAAACATAACACACAAGTCCCATATGAATCTCAAAACATCAACCAATAGTATCATGCATATTTTGGAAGCAACAAGAAAGCGGAAGAGGGATTGAAAAGCCAGAATGCAATTCCACACAAGTTCAAAGACATGGCATGCACATTCAATAGGAAAGAGGTACTAATCAAGTGTAAATCGTATAGAAAATTAAGCTGCTTTTGTGCTTTGGTTTCCATCTTGTGGTGGTTGCCTACGAAGTGTTTTGAGTCCTCCTAGTTATTTTGATAAAACCGGCTCTTTGTTATTGTGTTTGATTGTTATCTTTGTTTTGGGTCTATCATATATATATATATATGTTGTTCGGGAGATATTTTCTTAGGTTTTGCATATTTTATGATGTTGTGACCCTATTGAGATTCTTGTAATCTCATTCCGTTGTTTTTCTCCTTTTTGAGGCTTAGTTTCGTGTTTTGCTAGTGGTACCGAGGTGTGAGATCAGGGCTACACGGCAGGATGATTGCATACCACATTTCAGTTTCGTTTCTGGCTTTCTAATTCCTATTCTTATTTCCACATATTGACACAAATAGATGCTTGCTGATTGAGTTCCCTTGGGACTTGTGTGTTATGTTTCCATTGGTTTTTCATTTATGAAAGTCTTCCAGTGATGTGTCTTTTAACTCTGTTTTATGCCAGAATGAAATTGCATGCTTCAACCTTAAAAACAACTTAATTAACTAATAAATTTAATAATTAATCGTTTAAAGCCTTGTGGGATTCGAATAGGACCTTGTGAGGGCTTGTTCAGATTTCACAGTAGTAAGGGTCATTATAGGTTGGGTTTTAGTACTTACACTAAGACCATAATTAGTCGGGTAGAGGGATGATTTTATGTTATTATAACCCTCTAACATGTTAACTGAAGAATTAGATATCGTTTCGTGTAGGTGGGTACCTACTGATGCAGGATCTCGAGGAATCAATCCAAGAAACAAGTGTGGGCTCTTCGAACGTCGAAAAACCCGTGAGTGGATGGACCATTTCTAATTATTTTCTTGAGTCGCTGGAATGATCATATGAATGTGTTAATAAATGAAATTATAACAAAACAATAGTATGGAATCTTATATGTGCTGAAACCCATATTAACCACTCGATAAAATGATATGTCGCATGACTGAAATGCATGTGAATTGTTAAATGAAATGATGTGTTGCGTGCACTGGATTTCTTTGCTTGGTATGGAAGTGTGAATTGCATTATTGAAGAGTAAATGACGCATCAAGTCACAACTGGATTCATGAGATGAATCACATATTGCAACAGCATATGGTAACCTGTGTGACTCGTGAGAGCTCTCCGAGTATGGAAATGAGGCATAGACTTGCCGAGGGAGTTATAAGGAGGGAAAGAGTTTATATAATTGTGCTAACTAAATGTATGGCAGGAATTCCAAATGTGGGGGCCGTATAGGTGGAGCTACCATCACTTATCACCCCGGCATCGTTGCATGAAGTGTCATTGATGTATTTAAATCCTATTCTCAGGACCTTTACGAACTGAGAGATATTGTCAGCCCAGTCATGGTCGTGAATGCTTGAAGAGTATTGACATTGCTGCCTATATTGACTGTGATTGCTCTTATTGACTCATTGATGCTTTGAATGTGTCTTGGCATGACAATATGCTTATTGTGTGATTGCATAGGAATTATTATACTTTCATTTCCCATCTGTTCACCTAGCAGGTTTCTGCCATATCTTTAGATCTATGTTTGACTAGGAATAGAAAGATTGAATACGACTATGGTTTTTTTTCTTAAACAGACAGTCAACTCATCGAGAGTTAGTTTAATGCCATGTTAGGATTTCTACTATGAGTATTCTATGTACATGATACCATATTCCCTTAGGCTGCATATTTATGTTATAAATGACATGTATAAATTGGGAATACAGCAAATCATATGTGACCTATAGTATTATTAAAGTAGCCTAAGTGTTAGATATCTAATTGTAATCTGGTATCTCCCGAACAACACAATTGTTAATAAATAGACCCTCTATTGTATTTTTTAATAATTCTTATTATTTTTTCCTTGATATTTATTATTTCTTTCTGGCTTTGTAGGTTTACTATTTACATTACTAGATGCGATAGCAATGTATATAGTGGGTTTGCGGTAATTGTCATGCAAAATTTTTGGGTATGGGGTGTGACAGTCGACCTTGTCAAAATAGCATAGCATTCTGCTGTTTTGACCATTTTGGTCAAAACAACGAGATAGCACGCGTTTTGACATTTTCTTTTTTTAAAAAAAAATATAATAATATATTTTTATTTTTATTTTCTTTTTAATATACTAAATTTTTTATAATTAGTAATAAATAGCATATTACTCTGAAAAAATATGCCAAAAAATATAATAGACTCCTTATAAACAATAAAGTCTAGTTATGCTGAAAATTTTAATTTTTCTTATACACATAATTTAATAAAAATAATCATATCAAACATTATTTCTTAGAAAAAAATCAATAATTGGAACTATCCTTCTAAAAATTTCTCAAAAATCCCTTAGCATTCAATCTAGAGATCTATCTGTGGTCCTAAACCACAAAAATCACTATTGTGTCTCATTTTTTTTTTATATCATATATATTTATAATCCTATGTATATAATTCTTAAATTATCTTATGATTATTCCTGCAAAAAAATTTAATGACTCATTTTCATTCCTTATAGTGTAAATTATTTCTTTATGAGTCTGGAAGGATAGACTCAAGAGTCTTAGTCATCAAAAGATTTGAATTACAAGATTGATAAGTATCGTGGTATGGAAAGACGAAATTACCTCCAGATACTGAGTTTCAAGAAATACACCGTCTAAGGTTCTTTCTAAAGTGTCAGAAACCAAGAAACACACCTGTTAGTCCAAATGACTCGACAGGAGGGAGTATGAATGCGATATCTAAATAGGCTATTTTTAAGCCGCATGCTAATGTCATAGCCTGACGATAGCTAAGTTTGGTCTTCGCCGAGTCCTTATCCATACCTAACCATTTCAATAGCATCTATACCTTCTCATATCCCTAGCCTATGGGTTATGGGTTCACAAATTTACGATTTATCAGGTTATTGGGCTTAACGCCCAACCCTCTAAGGTACGAAACCTCACAGTTACCTTCATCCAAATAAGACAATATACAAAATACAACAAAATACAAGTAAACATTATATCTTACTAGGACAAGTAAACATAAATTTATGAGATTCAACATCTTGTTCACCTTAACAAAATACAACAACATTAGATATGGCTTCAAAAAGTAACAAATCTATAACAAAGCCATTTAAAGTATTGGTCCTTGACCACAAAATCCAGAGGGAGACGACATTGGAAGTAAAGGGGTTATTAATAAGTTATAAGGCAGAAAGACCAAATGAAACGTGAATGTAGAGTACAATTGTTGGGGATGAGGTCGGCAATGGTTTCTATTTAGTGGTTGTAGGTCAGAGATGAAAACACAAGACCAAGAAATCAAGTCATTTATTTCATTTTATAAAAGGGTTTTGTACACCCAAGTGCTAATAATCTGTGTACAATTAGATGTGGTTTTATATTTCCCACACATAATATTCGTTAAATACTGTATGTCATGTGTCTCATGTATTGTTTTATATGGAGGATTTATGTGCAACATGTGAGATCCGTTACATACTGTATGTCATTAATAGTTTTTTATTTATCAATCCCATACATCCCATACATGATATGAGTAACATACAGTATGCCATGTATGTCATATATAGTTTTCAACCTCTGAATTCCACACATCCTATACATGAGACACATTACATTTTGTATGTAATGTATATTATGTACAGTTTTCTATTTCTCAATTCCATACGTCCCATACATGAGATACATAACATATAGTATGTAATATATGTCATGTACAATTTTCTATTTCTCAGTTCCATACATCCCATATATGAGATCCATCATATATCGCATGTTATGTTTCTAATACATCATCTCATTATCAATCTAATTCTATTAATCCAGCACATGAAATCTGCCTTGCTCAGTAAGTCCAGAATTAGTACAATGTCATTAAATGGATGCAAATTCATGTAATCCATACATCAACAAGCCTTTTACATATCATATTATATTGTTAAAAAGTTATACAACATTGGACTCCTGTTTGCATGTCAAGAACAATAATTCCATAATAATTATAATAAGTGATAATCTCAATTTCAAAATTATGCTATCCCTAAGCCTATTAATATTACTTACAAAAACATTTTCAATAGGCTCACGCTAATCAACAATAGCTAATTCCACTAATCTAGCAAGCACGATCTCATTTGTAGGACTACACCATCCCCAAAGTGGTGCTCCTCACACCAAAATATCAATTTGTCTTTGTTTGACTCTGATTGACAAATCCTTATTGTTGCCCACTTGTTGCATTCATCGCACCATTTATTTATGTAATGGAAGTCAAAACCTTATTCACTTATACCATTATTAAGAGACATCTTTACAAAGGTAAATGGATTATTTAAAATATAATATGGTCAACATAAAGCTAATCATATATTGCATGGCAAAAAAGAACATAATATGTCAAATAAACCTGAACATGTGTTAAACATGTACACGATATTAAACAATCTCTATAATACAACTACTCCTAAATGAGATAGTCTCATGCATCAGTAATTATTTTCATATACATAAAGGAAAGACATCAAGCATGGTAATTAGCATGCATACAACAGTATTGATAATCATTCATTCAATAAACGTGGCTTATACTAATAACAAGCAACATAGTAACAAGCATACTAACAACATTATTCAACAAATGTAGCTCATACCAATAACAACTTGTGGTGAACATGGCCCATACCAACAATAACTTACCACAACATATAAAAACAATATTTACATTTGTTCACAAAATAAACATAACCCATTTCAACAATAACCAGGGTGAAAAGCTTACCAACAACAAACAGTTTTATTAGCCATACATTTTGAATGAAGGTATGTAAGATAAAACTAGAGATTCCCTTACATTGTGTACGTAGACGTTCTATTGGTCTTCAGTACCAAATTGTTCTTCCACAAACCATCGGTATTCTATCTTGCACAACTTGCATTTTAAAATTGGAGGTTATGAAAAGGAACCAAATTTGAAAATCGAAAGAAGGAAATAAAATTGTGTTTTTATCCTATCAAACATTTTCTTCGTTCTTAGTTTTTCAGGATTGAATTGTTCTTCCACAAAACCACCAACTATATTTTGGTTTGCACAACCTTCCAAAATTTTGAAATAGGGAGAAAATGATAAGGATTTTAAGGGGTGTGTAAATAATAACCCTAATGAAACTGCATTTACTAGGAGTATCAGAAGTATTATAAACAAAATTTCATTCATCCCTCTTTAAGCTTGAATTTTAAATTTTAAATTTTAAATTTGAAAGTTAAATTTTAAAATCAGTACGTGTGTTGTTGACAGGAGCATAAAAAACTGAGAGGGGTATCCGAGAATTTTATGTGCATATTGTCATGGGACTAGAGTTTTGCAGAATAGAAACTCTCCATGCGGCCTTAGACTATCGCTCTCGCAATAGGCTAAGTCAGCCTTCCTCACAAAGCTAGCTAGAATGCTAAACTTATAACATAACCAAAAGAGAGAGACACAAGAGAATGACACAAGAGAATGGAGAGAAAGCTCTAAACTCAATATTGCAAGAATTGCTGGATGATTACAAATGAGGGGAGACACCCCTTATATAGCCAATATAGCTCCCCAATGAATGGTGGAGATTGAGTCAATTGATCTAACGGTGTCTATACAAAGATATACAAGGCAAACACTAATGGATGATTTCCCATCTATGGTAATCTTTGATTACATTGATTACCTTGATTCCCCAAATCAGGTCTCCTATATGGCAAGAATAGATTCCCATTGAATTCCCTGATTGCCTCTGATTGGTCTTCCATTAATGTGTTGCTTCTCCTTGATTGAGGCTCTCGATTTGAGGGACGTGTCACACACGAAACCGAATGACGCATAGTCTGAGTTTCGGTCGTGACATTCTCCCCACCAAACTCAACAACGTCCTCGTGGTGTGCTGCCTTAAGAATTCATCGATCTCGTCTCGATGTCACAAAAGATCAGATTCACTCTCCCAACTAGTCTTATTAAGAGGGTCACCTTTCCAATAAACCAGATACTCCACATGGTTCATGTGCTTCCCGCTCACCCGCCTTGATAAAATCTCATCAAGGTGTTTGTCATGAGTTTTAATGGCTGCAAGCTCAGCCCTTCTATTGAGAGGATCCGCCACCAAGTTTGCCTTCCTCGGCTTATACTCAAGTATGAAATCAAACTCTGCCAAAAAATTTTGCCACCTTGCTTGCTTCAGCAATAGCTTCTTCTGCGAAAGGAAGTAGATTGTGGCAATGTGGTCAGTCTTGACAGCGAACTTGCTCTCCAGAAAGTAATGTCTCCAAAATCACAAGAAATGTACCATGACTGTCTTCTCCTTCTCTTGCATCATGTACCACCTCTCGGTATCATTCAGCTTGCGGCTCTCATACGCAATTAGGTGACCTTCTTGCATCAAAACACCACCAGTTGCAAAATCTGAAGCATTTTTTTGTACCTCATATAAAAGTAGGTAGTTGGGCAATGCTAATATCGACTCCTCCACAATGGTTGCTTTCAAATAATCAAATGCCTCTTGGCATCCACTCGACCAATCTCATGCCTTGTTCTTCTTGAATAGCTCGGTCAAGGGTGTGGCAATGAAAGAGTACCCTTATATGAACCTCCGATAGTAGTTGGCCAACCCCAAGAAGGAACGAAGATCAGTGACCTTTTTTGGTAGTTGTCAATCCTTGATAGCTTGGATCTTAACGCCATCCATCTTGATCCTTCCTCCTCTCACTATGTGACCAAGAAAAGTCACTTCTTGTTTGGCAAATACACACTTCTCCCGCTTGATATACAACTCATTGTTCCTCAAAGCTTGAAACACTATCCTTATATGTTGGGTGTGCTCCTCAAGTGTGTGACTGTATATCACTATATCATCCAAATACACAACAACAAAGGAGTCTAAGAACTTGTGGAGTACTTTGTTCATTAGTGTGTAAAAGGTAGCAGGTGCATTTGTTAAACCAAATGGCATGACCAAGAATTCATAAGAACCATACCGTGTGACACATGCGGTCTTGGCCTCATCTCCCTTCATTATGCGGACTTGATAGTAGCCCGACCTTAGATCCAATTTGGTGAACCATCTCGCATTCCCAAGTTGATTGAACAAGTCAGCAATGAGAGGACTGGGGTACTTGTTCTTTACAGTTACCTTATTCAAGACCTGGTAATTGATGCACAATCTCAGCAACCCATCTTGCT
Organism: Passiflora organensis; assembly: GCA_019739055.1. Lineage (NCBI taxonomy): Eukaryota > Viridiplantae > Streptophyta > Magnoliopsida > Malpighiales > Passifloraceae > Passiflora > Passiflora organensis. The sequence goes on along the minus strand of JAEPBF010000208.1, from coordinate 546,518 downwards.
TTTTTTGGAAAAGCACCGGTGCTCCGTAAGGTGCTTTAGATGGTTGGATGAAGCCCGTTTCCAACAACACCTTCAACTGCCTCCGTAATTCAGCTAACTCCGGAGGTGCCATTCGATAAGGGACTTTCGCAGTTGGCTTAGCCCCAACTTCTAATTCGATGGCATGGTCTACCTCTCGTATGGGTGGAAACTTCTTTGGGAGTTCCTTGGGCATCACATCAGTAAACTCCCTAAGAACTTCCATAACTTGGATGGGCACATTGTCATCAGCAGTTGTGCCTTCATCCATCACCAAGGTAGCTAGAAATGTGGGTTCTAGCTTCCTTACTCCTTTCTTCAGCTACATAGCTCAAAGTGTTTTTGCCTTCAACTCCTTCTCTCGAGCAATAGGCACCATGCAACATTGGCTCGCTTTCAAAAGTCTGAAGGTGTTTGTGCAGAACATTGGGATTGCTCTCGTCTGATCCAAGAATTGCATCCTTAAAACAATCGGAAAATCATCCATGGGAACAATGGAGAAGTCAAGTTTACCTTTCCATTCTCCCATTTGTAGCTCGACCTCTCAGGCTACTCTAAAGATTGGTTGGGTTGTAGTGTTCACCGTCTTCAACCAGCCTTTCTCCTCTCAGAACTTGATGCCAAGTCATTGTGCTTCCTCCTTCTTCATAAAGTTGTGAGTAGCACCAATATCGATCAATGTACGGGACTCCCTCCCTTGCACAATGGGGCAAACATTCTCCCAGCTTCCTCCACCTTGGCATCTTTAGTTGAGGCTTTAATGACACTCAACAATTACATGGAACTCATCCTTGGTACTTCCATCTCTTCGGCCTCCATGGCAATGGCTGCCAGCTTGTTCCTCATTGGGCAATCCACAGCTTTATGCGGCCCCTCTCATAGAAAGCATAAGAGCTTGTGTTTTTCGCCCTTGCCCTGATTTTCACCTCCCCTTGTGTGGGTTTGGCTGGACGGAAGGACTTGAAGGATTTGAAAGGCTTCTCCTTCCCCTCCTTTGCTTCGTGGACTGCTTCCCCACCTTTAGCTTTGTAGTCGCGGAAACTCTTAGGCTTTGGTGGGTTAGAACCCTCGGGGTTCCTCTAGAATTTCGTCAAGGATTCAGTCTCGGTAATTACATCGTTGAGCTCTTTGATATTGCGTCGATGTAGCTCCATCTTGGCCTAACTTTGTAGGCCTCCCAGAAACACATACATGGCCTCCGTCTCGGGCATGTCTGGGATCTCCAACAAGACTTCCATAAACTCCCTCATGTATTCTCTGATGTCGCCTTTGTTGGACAACATGCGAAGCTTCTTCCTCACTTTTGGCTCCACATTTCTTGGTGAAAATTGTGGTCTCAGGAGCCTTTTAAAATCTGCCAACGTCTCCAACTTCAAGGTGCCACGCTCAATTTGAGCATGCTTAATTCTCCACCAGGTTGTGGCACTATCAGTAAGATATAGTGAGGCTTGGGAAAGCCGATCTCCATTGTTCTCCATGCCTACCCCTTGAAAGTATTGTTCAAGGATGAAAAGGAAGTTGTCCACCTCTTTGGCATTCTTCATCCTGCCAAATGACTTCGGCTTTGGGATATCCAGCTTCACCTTGGGCTTGATAACTCCTTGCACTATGCCCTTCTTGCATTTGGACCTGATTTTCACTATATCATCCTTGAATAAAGTGATTTTGGCAAGAAGATTTACCTTGAAATCATCTAACTCTTGCCTCCAAGAGTTGATAGCAATGAGGCCAACTTGCATCTCCTCACAAAGCTCATTTACGTCCCCTGACTCGAGCTCGTCTGTGCGTAGGCCATACTTCTCAAGCTTATCGTTGTCATCGGCAACTTTCATCTCCATCCGAGTGATCCTTGCCTCTAATGACGACAGATGATCAAAAGTCTTCATTCTCTTCTTACTAGGTTCGGGAGCACGTTGGGGTAGTCTCCCCACACGGACCTCCTCTACCTCCTCAACAACAGGAATGTTGGCATCAATAGGCATATCCATTTCTCTCTCAAAGAATTGAGCCTTAGCTCCGTTACCAACTGTCACAGGACTAGAGTTTTGAGGAATAGAAATTTTTTGTGCGGCCTTATACTATCGCTCTCACAATAGGCTAAGTCAGCCTTCCTCACAAAAACTAGCTAGAATGCTAAGCTTTATAACACAACCAAAAGAGAGAGAGAAACAAGAGAATGGAGAGAAAGCTCTAAACTCAATATTACAAGAATTGCTGGATGATTACAAATGAGGAGAGACACCCCTTATATAGCCAATACAACTCTCCGATGAATGGTGGAGATCGAGTCAATTGATCTAGCGGTGTCTATATAAAGATATACAAGGCAAGCACTAATGACTGATTTCCCATCTATGGTAATCTTTGATTACATTGATTACTTTGGTTTCCCAAATCGGGTTTCCTATATGGCAAGAATGGATTCCCATTAATTTCCCCGATTGCCTCTGATTGATCCTCCATTAATGTGCCGATTCTCCTTGATTAAAGCTTTTGATTTGAGTGACATGTCACACACGAAGCCGAATAACGCGTAGTCTGAGTTTCGGTTGTGACAATATCCAATCAAATGTCACGCACGACATTAACTGAATATATTATTTTATTGCTTATTAGAGTATGGTGTAAAAGATTCAAGGGCACCAGGAGCATTTTAAATCTTCCCTACAATATACAATATGAAATTTTCTAAAATATAGAAAGTTGAGAATCAAATAAAGGGTTGATGAACTTTCCTTTCATAAAGAATCAAATTCGACGCCCTACCCTAGATTCCTTGAACCAGAACAATTCACGCATCTAATGTCAGTTCTGAAACTCGAAAACTTATGCTTGCTGTCTTGTGTTGTCTCTCAGTGCCATTTTAACGAACATCTGGGGCGCATGAAACCAATCGCAATTTGTGGCAGTGTGGCAGTGTGGCAGTGTGGCAGTGTGGCAGTGTGGATTAGGAGGAGCAGGTAGAATTTTCAGTTTAAATATGTTTACTACATGTATGCCGTTGACCTCGGCGAGCGAGAGACCATCAATGTATTCAGTTTTAATAGCTTAACCTTATCGATTATACAATCCTCTATAAAATCTTATATATTAAAACAACTTTTTTTTTCTTTCTTTTTCCTTTTTCATTCTGTCTGTGTTGGGTATGTGTCATGGCAATGGCAAGGGTCAGGGTCAGTCTCAAAATTTAGAATTGATTTTCCATATTTCTCAATTACTTTTCTGAGAAGAAGGGATTTTTACGATTGAATTTCCCACTTCTCCTTGATTCTCCAGAGAAGGACAGATATTTAGAATTGGAACATTTTAGCACGTTCAATTCTGCTCCAAAATCTGTGCCGCCGACCACTAGCCAAGGATTTATATTTATACATTCTCGTATCCGACACATCAGTCTCTGTAATATTTTGTTCTACCCATGAATATCATAATGAGATTTTGACCAGCCTTTCTTCCTCATTTCTGACTTTCCACTCTCCCTTTAGATAACGCAGAAATCAAATCACCAGAAGAAGGCGAGCGAGAGCTTTCAATGAAGAATCACGGGGAAATGAATGGAGCCATGTGGGACAGTGAACATGATCATGAACAAGAACAAGCTCGCACTGGTGCTTGTGAAAATGGATATGCTTGTGGTTATGATGACGGCGTTATTTTGGGTTTGGATGGTGGCGCCACTTCCACTGTGTGTGTATGCCTTCCTTTCTTCCCTTCCTCCACAACCCAACTCCCTGATCCTCTTCCCGTTCTTGCTCGTGCGGTTGCTGGTTGTTCCAATCACAATAGCGTTGGAGGTATAACCAACATCACCACTTTATCTTGTTCTCTAATTTGGAGTTTGTTTGGTCTGTTGGATTTTTCCTCACTCGATCTTCAGTTCCTAGATGCGGGAAACCGGGATTTCTTTTATCAAGCTGGTAATCAGTCCACAGTATATGAGTGAAATTGCAGTGTTTTAACAAACTCAAGTGCAAATTGAGTAGGCCTTCACTCTCGTATTTCAAAAGGGTCCGACTTTCTTGGATTCCTGAAATTAATTGATGCTTGTTTCTATTGCAAAAGACCGAAATGTCATAACATTAAGACGTTGTTTCTCTATTACTAATTTGTTAGTTATTGATCATGCATCATTCGTATCCTACAGAAACTGCTGCCAAGGCTACATTAGAAAAGGTTATGGCTCAAGCCCTTTCAAAATTAGGTTCAAACCGCTCTGTTGTTCGGGCTGTTTGCTTAGGAATTTCCGGTGTTAATCATCCAACCGATCAGGAAAGGGTACTAAATTGGCTAAGGTTTGTTATTCAGAGACCATCAATCAGTTTTGCATGAAGTTTATTATAATTTTATAACGTTTGATACTCGTAGGATGCCTTTCCAATTTTTTCTGTTTGAATTGTTTAACCCATACTTGAACTTAAGGCCCAGTTGATGTTTTTAATTTACAACCCTCAAGATATAAATTTGTCAAAGTTTTGGTTTTGGATTGACTACAGTTAGCCCTCAGGGATTAAGCTTTGTTTGTCTTTCCATGTTTTTCTGCGGGCTTCTCTGACTTCTGTTTCTTCTATATTTCTGCAATGTCATTGACACACACTGTTTCTGGATCGGTTGGTTTTAATCATAGTTGTAATGTCAACTATTGGTTGCTATAGTTGTGAAATTGCATCTGATCTCATGAAACACGTAGCGGTTGTCCTGCAATAGGGGGATAATAAATTGTTTAATTCAAATATAAGGAAATTTTTTCTCAATCAACAAATTCCTCTTGCTTTTGCTTGTCTTTGCTTATTTTCTTGTTCTGCTCCTGGATATGTTTCTGACATGGTTGACTCATTACCTCAGGGACATATTCCCTAGCCATGTCAAGCTGTATGTCCAGAATGATGCTATTGCTGCACTGGCAAGTGGGACCTTGGGAAAACTTCATGGGTGTGTCTTGATTGCTGGTACGGGATGCATTTGTTATGGATTTTCTGAAGATGGGAGGGATGCTCGGGCTTCAGGTGCAGGACCTGTTCTAGGTGATTGGGGGAGGTAAGTGGTCCATGCTTGATGTGTTGTTTTGAGTTTTATGCTTCATATGATTAGCCTGTTTGACTTTCGCGTTATTTGTTAACTTCTCATGTTGCTTGGGATTAACTGCCATTTTGTTTCTGAGTCCAGTAATCTTTTGCTTATTAATATAGCTTAAAAAATCACGCTTGTGCTCCAGCCATATTTCTTATAAATATTTTCCAAATATGCAAATTTAAAACAGGAGTACCATATGTTATGCACTATTCTGAAGGTGGTTTGGTTGTAACCACCCTACTTTGTTTGTGTTCATGTTGTAGGCTTTCAAATGATCCATAATGGAGTTAGTTATGAAAATTAACTAACCAAATTCACTAGAAATTCTAAAGCAGTTACTATTTCTCTCCAGATGGAAAGCATAATAATTTAAAGAACAATAAGTGAACTGGCATGTACCAACATGTTTTTGTATGATTTGCACATGCAGCCTCTCTCAAGTGTAATCTATGTAAGGAATCATTCCAAATAACATACTGTAACATTTTACCTTTTAGGCACCTAAGCTGGCGATGCAACTTCCCTTTCATTGTGGTTTTGGAACATTCAAGAATACGATAACCCCATTTTTGTATCCTTATGTGATTTATGTGGAAAAACTGGCGATACCCTGTAAATTGTATTTTTCCTCTTGATATTGATGAAAATTTTGAAAATTGGCTTTACCTCCACTTTTTGATGCACTTTCTGCTCAATCTCTAGTCACCTGCTGTGAAGATGATCAACTAGAAATGAACCTATACTTACTTGGACATTGATCTTTGAATGTGAAATTTTCAGTGGCTATGGCATTGCAGCAAAGGCATTAACTGCAGTGATAAGGGCTCATGATGGTCGTGGTTCACAGACAATTCTTACAAATAAAATTTTGAAGGCACTTGGACTTTCTTCTCCTGATGAACTCATTGGGTATATCTTTCTATTCTTATGTTTCTAGTTAGAATTTTGTATTTGAAACCTCAAAAGCAAGGTATTGATATGCATTTTCTTTATTCTCTATTTGTTTACTATGTTTTCTTCATCAACTGAGACCAACAAGCATGTACTTTCTGTTGCATGGAAAAGAAAACAAGTAATGGAATGTGGAACTGCAGTGAAATTGGTTACAATTGTCATGTCATAGCATCCATGTGAAGCATTGGATTCAGCTGATAGCACATGGCGGCCAAACCCTTGAGTGTTTTTATGGTTCATTTATTTTTAAGTATCAGTAAGGTTACTCTATCACAAATGCACTGCTGCAAAGCCAATTCTATTCTCGGTAATCACTGGCTTGAATAAAAATCATGAATTGCTTTTGTCAAAGCTTTCATTGTGATTGGATATATCTATCACACATGCTTAGCTGTTGTGCTGATGCATCTAGTTTGAAAGCTTCCTGACAGAGTGACTACTGGTGCACTTTTGGGAATGTGTGGCTACTGTTTTGCTCTTTAACGGACTCCTTGGAACTCTTTATTCCTTGTAATTCTAGTGCTAAAGGATGTTGCTCTTTAACAGACTCCTTGGAACTGTGTTTTTCTTGTAATTCTAGTGCTAAAGGATGTTGCTCTTTAACAGACTCCTTGGAACCGTTTTTTCTTGTAATTCTAGTGCTATGGATGTATTAAATTTTTATTTTCCTTTTGTGTGTGCTTTAAAGTAAGTATTTTTTAACAGAATCAAACAGTCAGAATACATTTAGAGATTTGATATATGTGGTTGGAAGACTTTTTTAAGAAAACCCTAGTTTTCCTGAATCTTCTCCAATAAGCATGAATTGTGTTTCCTGATGTTTATCTTCTTACTGGGTTTTTAGGTGGACATATGCAGACCCATCTTGGGCTCGTATAGCTGCTCTTGTTCCAGAAGTGGTATATTGTGCAGAAGCTAGTGATCAAGTTGCAAATGAAATCTTGGTAGATGCAGTTCAGGAATTGTTTCAAAGTGTGAAAGCTGTTGTTGAAAGGCTTAATTTGTGCGGTGAAGGTGCCAAACTGATCCAAACTTGTGCATGATACTAATATTTTAACAATGATTTTTTATTTCTTTTTTCCTAGTCAAGTCAATCAAGATATCCCTCAGCCTGCTCATCATTCAGAGTCCAAATTCCACACCATAGGCAGACAATTAAGTTACTGTTATGCATCTTCAAGGAAGCTTTTAATTTTCCTAATATGCACATCCCAAAAACAATGGAACACAATGGATAGGTGCAAACTCCCTGCCATCGAAGCCAACTCTTGTTGGTTCAACTTCATTATTTACAGCTGACATCAAATTTTTGGAAGCCAGAATGCTTTAAAATGAAGTAAAATGTCTGACATTACTAGATACTAGTTGGACTAATGACGATATGGATTTATCTTGTTTAATCAAGGTGTCTGGTGATCATGTATCTCTGACTACTTATGCTTTAAATTTCTAAAGATTTTTCTTTTTAATGCAGACAAAAGTGCTTCTTTCCCTGTTGTGATGGTTGGTGGTGTCCTTGAAGCCAATAGAAGTTGGGATATAGGGAAAGAAATTGTGAAGTGTATACAATCTCATTTTCCTGGTGCAGTTCCAGTTAGACCACAGGTTAGCATATACTCATTCTTGATGCAATTTAATCTCCAAAAATTGCAACGTAAGATTTCTCAGTGGCTATCATTTACATAATGTGATTGGTGTAGAATGGTTCCTTCTTGTTTCTGCTTATATCTTCAATTTTAGATCTCTGGTATGCATTGCAATCTATATGGTGATTGTTTAATTGATGACGAAGAGAAAACTCTTGAGATTTGTAATTCTCCTTAATCTGGTGTATTTTGCATGCAGTTGCTAGCGTGCAGATGATAGCTTTTGCAGTCATAAAATTTTGATGTCCCATGACAACAAGTGTTCTTTTAATTTTCTTTGGCATGCACATCTTTGGTGCAATTTTGTCTCTTTCTCTCACACTCTTGTTATGATCCTGCGTTCTTCTACCTGTCAAGAAGGGAAGATAACACACAAGAAAACTATGGAATGTGAAAATGGCTAAGGTGTTATTGTCGAATTGGAGAGGAAGGTACAAGGGTGGTCAGCTTTTGAGAGGCTGATTCTCTCCTACCCAAAACATTGTCCAAATTTCCGCATCCTTCCCTGTACTATTATCTGCCTATATATATTCTACCTCTGACAACCTTAGTCGCTTTATCTGCATAAAACCAATCAGCAGGTTCTGTCCTAGCATATCAGAATTAGTGCCTGGCTAGAGTTGCTCCTTGTCCCCTCCTATCTCAGGATTTTTCTTCCTTGTCCTTCTTTTGTACACATACAATACAGGGCATAACAACACTCCCCCCTTTCAGATTCACCTTGTCCTCAAGGTAAAATTCTGGAAACTGATTTTGAATCATGGACATGGGTTCCCAAGTGGCCTCAAATTTTGGCAGCATGTTCCAGTAAATTAAAACTTCCTTCTCTTGAGCTCCTTCTCTTACTCCTTCCACTTTCTCTGGTGTTATCTTCCACTCTAAGGACTCCTCAAGTGTTGGTGATATTGGTTGCACCGAGACTTGTTCTCCCACTGTCTTCTTCAGTTATGAGACATGTAACACGTGGTGTATATTGATTTTGAAGTCAAATTAAGCTTTTATGCAGCCTGTCCAATATTGATAGTAATTTAGGGCCCAAAAAATCGCGCAACCAACTTCTATTGCCCTCTTAGCCAAAGACTTCTTCCCATAAGGTCGCAGCTTCAAATGTACCTGGTCCCCAACTGAAAACTGAACATCCCTCTGATTCTTATTTGCACTAGTCTTCGTACTATCCTGAGCTATAAGAAACTATTCCCGGAGCTCTCCCAACATCTCGTCCTATCGTGTAATGACTTTTATAGCTCTTCATTTGGTGAATGAGAAGCCGAATCATAACAGATAAGGGGTGGAGGGTCATGCCCATAAACAATGCAGAAAAGGGTCATTTTGGTAGCTGTGTGGAAGGATGTGTTATACCAATATTTTTCCCTTGAAATCTAACATAACTAGTCCTTGGGCTTCCTACTGGAAAAGTATATCAAATATGTTTCAAGGCAGCCATTTACCCTCTCGCTCTGACCGTCACTCTGGGGATGATATGCTGTGCTTCGTTGGAGTTTAATTCCCTGTAAATGAAACAGCTCATGCCAAAAGTGACTCAAAAAGATCTTATCTCTATTAGATTCCAACGACCTTGGAAACCCATGTAGCTTGTACATATTTGTGATGAAGGCAACTATCACCTGTTTTGCCTTGGAAACCCATGTAGCTTGTAAATATTTGTGATAAAGGCATCTGTCACCACTTTTGCCATGAATGGATGGCTGAGTAATATGAAGTGTGCGTATTTACTCAACCTATCTACAATCACCAAAATTATGTCAAACTTCCCTGAATTTGGCAACCCCTCAATGAACTCCATTGTGGCATCCTCCCACATTGCCAAAGACACCGGTAAAAGCTGTAACAATCTAGCAGGAGAGAGGGTGCTGGTTTTGTTTTGCTGGCATTTACTATATTCTGCCACACACTTCTTAATATCTCTTTTCATTATTTCCCAAACTAATTCTTTTGCTCTGTATTTGTATATCTTCAAGAAGTCTCCATGTCCACCCACCGGACTGCGGTGAAATTCTTCAAGTAGCTTATGTTTAACTGCAGAATTAGCTGGAATTATGGTAGGAGTTATGAACTAAGATTCAATAATACGAACTGTGTATATTGATTAAGCAAAGAAACAAGACCAAAAATAGGGAGAATATCCCTTCCAAGCTAAAAGCCGATTCTAGAACATTCACAACAAAACAGAATGAATGGTCTTATTCTTTCTTACTACTATTTTCTATCCTGCCAGCACAGTAATCATTGCTACCCAAGTTATTTATTCATTTTGCCACCTCACCAACAGGTTTGCTATACCTGGGATAAGCCAGTAACAATCTTGGTGCTGCATTCCCATTATCCAACTGTCCATCCTTAACATTACCTCCCCCATTAAAACAGACCTTGTCCACAAGGTCTGAGGTAGGAAATTTCCCACGAAAATCAAGGCAATTCATCCAAACTGCTTCATCCTCCTCCTTTCCCACTCACTGGATTAGCAATTTATGGCAAGGAGTTTTCCCCTGTCCGAGATCCCTAGACTCCAATATTGCCTCTAGGGTAAAAGTGACTTTAGCAGCAACCAAATTTTCAGAAACTTCACTAGACTCGGGATGTTCCCCAGCCATGCAACCAAATTAGTTTTTGGACCTTCTGCAGAAGAGAAATTGCCGAATGTTAAGAGAATTTTAAGGTTGTTATTTACTTCTCAGGCCTGAAAGTCAACTACTCAAAAGTCTAGCCTGGTTGGAATAAATGTAGAGGGCTCAATCTGCCACGACATGGCACATTCTCTTAGTTGCTGATGTGCAAAACTATCCACCAAATTCCTTTTTCTGCTTTTAGGTGTTAAACTAAAAAGATACCCATGGAGATCCATCCCAGAAAATATCATGAAGGAACTGGTTGGTTGGATGTTAAAGCTCCTTTCTCTACAGAAGACTGTACTTGATGAGTTTCTCCCTTTCAAATTTACCCTCTTATTACATGTTACTGTTTAGAGTATCCATATCAATAGTGAAGAAGATTGAGCCTATCTTTAGGCTCCTCCTTTGAACAGGACATGCAAGAGCAAAAGATGAAGCCAACTGGAGCAAAGTACTCACGGAAAGAAAAGAAGAGGGATTTGCAATTAGAAACTTAGACATCGCAAACAAATCTGCTCATCAAATGAAAAAAGATAATGGTAAAAATAATCTAAACACCTGCCTGTAGGCTCCCCCAGCTTTGGTCGTCATTTTTTTTTTGATTTTTATTTTTTTGTAGTCACTTAGAAATATGTTCTTTGCGGTTTGTGAGCATAGCCTTTTGATGTAAGCCAACAGTTTAGCCACTTAGCCACTTCTCATGGCTAAACTAAACAACTCAGTAATTTCGTCTTATCTGATATAGCAATAAACACATTGCTTATCAATAAATAATAAATAAATAACGAAAAAGGAAAACATTAAGAAGATATCAAGGCACATCTTTTTGCAACCACCATCACCAAATGGCCCATCAACTCCTAAGCTTACAACCTTTACTGAGGACTCGAGGACAATTAATTATTTTACACTTTGTCCTGTACGATGTTTTACCAAATGAAAATTCACAACTTGGTTGCCATTGGTCCTTTCTCCTATCTCTGCATTTTATGATGTGAGCATTGCTGTCCCACATTATGTATCTGATGTCCAATCTGCTAAAGATGATGTGCTTGGCTACTTATGTTTCGAGATATGTATTACTTTTTTTATCCTGGTATCTTAATTCTCTCTTTATTGGCAATGTTGGTTTGTGTTGGTTGAATTGACAATGTTGCTAGACTAGAAAGAGTTAATGGATCATTTGGTGAAGGTGGTTCGAGTTGGCAACGTTGCTTGTGCAACATTTTGAGCATCATCATGTTGCAAGAGCAGAAATTTTTTTTATGATATTGGATGCAACATTCACGCAATATATATGTCGGTGGTTGATGGTCGATTATCTAGAATAAAGAATAGAATCTTTAATATTTAGTTAAGAATGAATAAATTTTACCATTCAACTATAACCATCGGGTTATATGTAGGTAGTTGAATTGACAATGTTGGTCTTGCCACACTTGAGGATTGTCTGGGAGGGAGAAGAATTTATGTTTTTATGTTGTGGATGCAACTTTCATAATGTAATATTAAAAAAAGGAAGAAAAAAACTTGTCATGTAATGTTCACTGTATATTTGAATCTGCAGGTGGAACCAGCCGTCGGGGCAGCCTTGCTGGCCTGGAATTTTGTGATGAAAGAATCAAAAAGAGAATTGCCATAGCTAATAAAGGTAGATCTTTCACTTTAACTGTATAGTTCAAATAGATTTGTTGGAAACTTTATTCAGTGTAAGCGTGCTTTGTGCTAAGAAACAGGGAAAAAATGGGAAGAAAACAAATAAACCAATGTTGTCCTCTCGTTATTTATCCTATGGCCATGGCAACTCAAGTTATTGATTGTAGAATGATAATTCTACTTGCTGAGACAACTTTACCGACGACCTTTGTTATTTTCTTGATGTTTAGTGATGAAAATATGGTTTCAACATGATATTTCACTGCTGATAGGGGTATGAGAATAAGCATGTATAATGTATATGTATATGTATATGTGCTATATTACCCTTCACCGCAAGAGATTTGTATATGGGCTTCAGTGATTATCCTTATTTTTTTAACCCTTCCATAGGAAAATGAGGAGGCCAGTCTTCTATTTCTGGACAGTCAGAATTCGCTGCTCTGAGCGATAACCTTACCTTGTATACAATATGCACACACTCCCCAAGCAGATGCTGCTAAACTTGTATAATGCATTTGGATGAATGCCTAACAGAAAATGTGAACAAGTTAAAACGAATATTTGACGAAAGATAACTTTTAAAAAAAAACTTCAACTATATACCAGCAACGATCTTATGAAAATAGAGAGGTGTAGGCTTGAAATATACATACACAAAAAGAATCTGTCTTTATTTTATCATATTGTTTTAGTCCTATTCGAAGTGAGCATTGTGGTGATTTATGGAGAGTTGAGTCCTCAGAGTCCTCAGAGTCCTCAAGCCTTCAAATTTGGTAATGCTCTAAAGACTTTCATCCGTCGAACTTTATAAGAGTAATCAAGCTTCTATATATGATTTTTAACTATATGGATTGCACCAATTTGGGATTGTTTGATAGGTTTTTTTTTTGTATAAAAGAGATAATACAATATAAATTAATAATGATATCATCAAGATAAAAGCCAAGAGAAGGAAACAAATTTTAAAGCGAAGTATTAAAGTTAAATTCTCCCTTTTGTAAATGCAAACAAATTATTTCACTGTTTCTTCAAGGATACAAATCTCTTTCTATTAACAGTACATTATAACTTAACCCCTGAATTTTGTAGTCTGTTATTAGAACACCTCTTTTCAAGCCTCTCCAGAGTTTATAAGCCTTTTGCATAAGAGAACGGAATTGGAATCCTAAATATTCCAACCTAGGAAAAGGCCACATTATAATTATTTTTTAACTATATGATTATATTTTATTATTCAGTTATTGGTCTATATAATTAAAAATATAAATAAATTAGGTAATTTATATGTCCCATTCAGTTTGAATGTATGTAAAATTATCATTTTGGTGATCGTTTAAAAAAAAATTTAAAGGGAATTATTCATTCCTAAATAATAGGGATTTTATTTTTTTATTTTGGCTTGCTATGAAGGAGAAATGGATAAACACCTAATTAAGAGATCCGTTATATAGTAGATTAAAAAAAATTATTATAAAATTATGAAATTGAAATTATCTATTAAATCTATTGAAAAATATATCTGGAATGAAATAGATGTACTCGTAATCAGGCATTCTTAAAAAAAAATAGACTTTTTTTAAAAAAGAAAAGATAATTAATTTTATTATTATTATTATTTTATAATTAACTTTTTTATTATTAAAAACAATATTATTAATTAAAATCAAGCTCATTCATTTTGCACCTGTTTGTGTCATGTTGTTGCATATATATCATGGTGAGATTATAGAATACGTTGTGCTCTATACAAAATATGTAGGTATTGTACCACAACTCTCTTTGGCAGGTTAATACTTTGCAAAACATGTGATATTGTGGTTATTATTACAAGATGAAAAATAGATTGGAAATGTGACCAACTTCAGGTACGAGTCTAATGTTTATAAATTTATTATTTTATTATTTCTTGTTAAATATATATTTTAATATAGTCGTGAGTGAGTCTGACTATGTATGAGAATAAAATTAAATTAATGAAATATGTCATTTTGGTTCATTTTTCTGAAAAGAATATGACATTATATTATAATAGTATATACGACGGTATCTCATCTTGAAAATTAAACACAACCTCCTGAAGTGAATGTGTTGCAATATTATATCCACAATTAAGGATATGAACAAAATGTTAAACCTTTAATAAGGTTATAAAATATGAGATAGTACGATTATAAAAGGATGACATCACCGGTGGGACCATCCCGGTTGAAAATTGATGTATGATATATGATAAATTATATCGATTATGATTGGAAAACTACAAGTCGTTCCATAGTACATAAGCTTTTGAATACTGTTGTGCAAATGCATATTAAGCACAAGGTCTCTCTTTGCTAAATTTGATATCAAATCAGGATGAAGATGTGAACTATATATATATTTGATTTTGATGATATATCAACCAAAATGATCACATATATAAATATAACACAAGTGGTGTTTATAAAACAACTTGTGAAAAAAAAATTACTGCCCAGCGTGTGCATCTTGATAATTCAATATAAATAATATGGATATATATTGAGAGTATATCTATATTTTGAATCTTTATGAGATATCATATGCTTATTATAATGCATTTGTCATGCAACAAGTTTATTCATATCCCCCTCATAAATTGGTTTGTGATCAGGAACCAAGTAAAATCATCTATGAAATGTATATGTGCTATAGATAATATTATTATCCACCATACCGCACAAAAATGGATCATCAAAGAAAAATATAAATTAGACAATATTTTAACATTGAGGGAGAGAAAAGATAAATAGCTGGAGAATAAATATCATGATGAGTTATCATTATTACGATCCTTATTATAATTTAGGTTCTATCCATAGTTGGCTATACATGTGTTAAAATGGGATATCCATATTTAATCCATATTAACTCCTACCCAACTATTAATCTAACAAAAATTTGATGACCTGAAAAAGAAATATTAAGAATTCCCTTGTGACTTAAAAGCTTTTAACTGCTGTAAATAAAAAATAAGAAAAATATAGGGGGAAAATAAAGAGAGATTTTATTAGATACTGTTGGATATCTATTTTCTGATACAACGAGCCTATATTTATAGGGATGAGAAGAAACAAATTATGTCAGTTGGAAGACACTTATTATGAAGAGTAACATTCTTTCACCAACCAACATTCAATTTCATAACACTCTCCCTTTGAATGTCTATTCATTATATGACTAAATACTTCATTAAAACTTTACTAGGAAAATCTCATGAAAAAAATCCTAGTAAAGGAAAAATAGTACATTATTTTTAATTTGAGAATATATTATTTTAATTTACAACAAGAGTATTGTTGGACTTGTGGTCCATATACTGATTTGTGTGAAAATTGTGACATATAAATTGATATATGTGCGAAAACGAGATAAATTATATTGTAATAAAAATGGCTTATCGCACAAGTTTTCACACAAATGATTATTCTGAAGAAAAATATCTCATTATAATGGTGGATGAATAATATTGCAATATATGATAAATCTGACATTAAATAGATATTTTAAATGCGTCTTATATATAAAAATCAAAGATGGATATATATTGCAAAAGGTAATGATTGAATTTCCCGATAAGTTATATTATATCAAGCTAAATAAAACTTATATTTATGAAAGCAATCATGATGTATGTATTTTTATAAAAGGATACTGATCTAAATTTGGTATGGATGTTAATCATCATGAAAAGATGAAACTCTTGTTGAGTAATTAAAAGCCGTAGATTAATTTAGGAATGTTCGATGAAAGTGCTATGAAAATTTAGGAATCAAGTCTATCCATCAAAATTAGCCTACCATATATAAATCTCGATAAAAAATAAAATTGAGACTTATGTTTGACAAAATGGTTATGTATATGTGACCATATCAAGTATCGAATGATAATAACATTTGAGATGTTAGTCGATTTCACAAAAGGATGATATCATCAGGGCGAGTAAAAAGTACGCATTGCATTTTTTTTCCTTCATCAAGATTTTTTCCCACTGGATTTTTCTTGATAAGGATTTTAACGAGGTAATATTTTAATTGTATACTTATATATATCCGAGAAAAAGGTTATTTAAAATTTTGATATGATAACTGAATAAAAAGAATATGAACTGTACTCTTTTTTCCTTAACCAAATTTTTTTTCCCATTGAGTTTTTTTGGTAAAGTTTTTGATGAGATAGTATTTCAATAATATATTCTCAAATTAAAAATAATGTACTATTTTTCCTTTACTAGGATTTTTTCCATGAGGTTTTCCTAGTAAAGTTTTAATGAAGTATTTAGTCATATAATGAATAGACATTCAAAGGGAGAGTGTTATGAAATTGAATGTCGGTTGGTGAAAGAATGTTATTCTTCATAATAAGTGTCTTCCAATTGACATAATTTGATTCTTCTCATCCCTATAAATATAGGCTCGTTGTATCAGAAAATAGATATCCAACAGTATCTAATAAAATCTTTTTTTATTTTCTCCCTATATTTTTCTTATTCTTTATTTACAGCAGTTAAAAGCTTTTAAGTCACTAAGGGAATTCTTAATATTTCTTTTTCAGGTCATCAAATTTTTGTTAGATTAATAGTTGAGTAGGAGTTAGTATGGATTAAATATGGATATCCCATTTTAACACATGTATAGCCAACTATGTTTTATATCATTGCTAAACACATAAGAAAGGTTTTGGGCTCTTTTAAAACGATATATGCACAAGAAATTATGTGGATATCACGCCCTATATCTTAATTTCGGAAATGACAAGTCTGCCCACATGACCTAAAAGGGATTCCTCGGAACTTCCTGTTGTGGCTCGCACATTGTAGTAGTTCATTCAACAATATTTTGCTATATTGACCAATATCTGAAAAGACGGACTTACACACATAAGACAACATCTAATACACTATGACTTGAGCCAACATGGATAGAACCTATAGGTCAACTACGGTCAAAGAGTCCTAAAGGACGAGGTCTCACGCTGAATCGGTTGTATCTCAAAGGGCACCAACAATAGTTGTACCTATGAGTGCACCTACCTACACCAGCACCACAAGCAACAGTGAATCCGCCTCCTAAAGTTCTGCAGGCATTCATGAATATGTGGAACACTCTACAAGTGACAATGGGGCAAAGTACACAAGCTAACCTGTTACCGGTATCACTTCAGCTAATGATGCCGCAAGTATGGTTACAGATGGAGATACCTTTAGCACCTAACTGCAAACATCCGCAATTATGGAAGGGAGATTTCCTATTCAAGTCTCTAAGCTTTTAAAGGAAGCCAAACAGTTTGGATATGTCAGTTTTATGGGCATAAACAATGTAGTAGTTGCAATGAATTGACTGGATAAGATGCGGAAAACAACCAAGGATCTGAGATTTTCTAAGATGGATAAGGTGATAAAGGCGACCCAACTTATAGAGAAAGAAGTTGAAGTTTGGTGGGACAGTGTTCAAGGCAGATATGTTGGGTATCCAACAAAGAAGGAACTTGAAAAAGAGTTTGATGATTAATTCTACTCTCAATATCACCAAGATGAGAAGAGAACTGAGTTATCCTGCCCGAGGCAATGAACTAAGTTAGTGTTGGAGTAGGAAAAAAAAATTCCAAGATTTAACCAAATTCCTGTCAGAACTTGACAGAACTGCATGAGTGATGACATATAGATTCAAAGAGGGAATGAATTTTGAGATTAGAGTAGTGATAGAAACATCTATGGATTAAGATTTCAAGTCTATGGTCATAACTGTAGTCATGGCTGAAAGGGTGGTGTAAGGACAGAAGGCGATGCATTAGAGAAAACAAAGCAACATTTATAGTTATTTTGTTCAAAACAATAGTCTGTTTGTGCAAAGAATAGGTACCTGGCTCTATTCTAGAGGACGTAACTAGTTAGCATCAGTCCAACATAACAGTTCATGAGCATACACAGTACACAGTTCAAACGTGTCATATGTGATAGTACAACTCTATGAGAAACCAGGAATCTTGATCTCAAAATAGATGTGTCACGCACAACAAGAGGAGTGAGATCTAAAATACCTTAGTGAGAGTTACCGCATCATAAGTAGTTCCAGAGAAATAAACACATACACAAAAATCTATAAAATCAGTTAGTAATAACATAATTGATATCCATACCACTGTATGTGCATCCAATGCAATTAATATATATAATTATACATAATGCATGACTTAATAAATACTATATAATAATAAATATCCAACCCAATAGGTTTCTCACACAATTCTCAAATCACAAGTCTCATTCGTACGGACTATTATATCGAAACCTATCAAGATGGACCACAAATAACTTTCGAGCATTCCTTGTCATGTCCCGGACCCAAAAATTTCACGCAACAATTACCATAGGCCCACTATATACTCTGCCACATTATGCATCAATGTATATAGTAAACCTACAAGGCTATAATGGAGTAATTAATAACAGAGTCAACTATATAAATATTGACTAAGATCATACAGCAGAATTTAAAAGAATAACACGATGTTGTCCAAGTAATATTATAGAATGAACAATTTTAGTAATACTACCTAGGAATCAATTTAATATGATGGCTCTAGAATACTCAGAAATTCTAGGGAAAATACTATGAATATAATACTCTATCTAATTACCTCGAGTATGACTAATTGTTTGATTGCTTCTTGTTATGCCTAGGAGTGAGCTCCTAATCATTATTCCTGCATTACATGACAATAATCTGGTGGAAGCCTACCAGGTGAGTGGACGGAAAAAACATGAATAATGATTCACATGCATTCCTTGATTAAATTGAATAGACATGTTGGCATAAAATAATTCGAGTGATTCACACACACGTTTATTAAGGCAAGCAATCACACTTGGTGCCTTTAGCATTTTCATGCAATAATACTCACAATCACAGTCAATTTATATGGAATAAGCATGACTCATCAGAGCACACTTGACCGTGATTTGGGTTGGCAATATCTTCCAGTCTATTCGGGCCAAGAATAGGACTGGAGTTCATTAGTGGCATTATATTCTTGTTATCGTTCCATTCACCTTATTATTGCATGCAATAGACAAATTAATGTCAAATTAATGCCTAGCCCGATCCAGTAATGATGTTGGGACGTTAGGTGATGGTAGCTCCACCTAATCGATCCCCACATTACAGGATCCTGATTAATTTAATTAATAATAAAATAAATAAAAACTCAATCCATCTTTATTACCTCGTGGTTAACGTGTGACGACCCCAATTTCTATCTATTACTAGTTGCTCCGATTAAGGTCATCACCGCCGTGAAACCCAAATAAGCCCAAATGACATCTAGGACCTATCTGAATCTCACCAGGCTTACCATTAACTTTCGATTTTATAGCATGTTTATTTCAATTTTTAACAACAATTAGAGCATGATATTGGACAAATATTCTGTAACATACGAAGTAAATAAAACATCAGCGGAAGTCTTTAGATTAAATCATTGGGTTCATAACACACAAGTCCCATAGGGATCCAAACCATCAGCAAGAAATCTTCCAAAATATTTCGGAAATAGCAAGCAAAGGAGGGATCTGAAAATAAACCAAAATGTAGCCCAATCATTCATGTTATATGCGCAAGTAAACAAGAATCAAGTATCCAAATGTGATGCGATATCGCCCCACCGTGCAACCTTGATCTCACACACTAGTGCCACGGTCAGTGGATGTACCTAAGCCTGAAAAATGGTAAACAGTAGGGTTACAACATCATAAGATCTGCAGAAATCCTAAACACAAATCTCCCAATTCACATTAGATCATTCCTAAACAACTAAAGGGGATCATGCAATTCAAGAATCAATTAAAAAGAGGTTAGGGCCAAATCTATGGCTGAGGGTGGACTACAAACACTTCCGAAAAATCAGAAGTACACAGGCAGGTAGAACTCATCAGATTACTCTCAGCAATGAAGAAGAAAGGCCATCCCCTTCTACCTGTGTCGTCCAAGGCTTACTGCACAAAGGGTAGATGGTTAACACACAAACTAATCAGTAAGCCTATTCATCTTGCCTCGCAAGGACAAGTCGTCTTGCCACACACAGACAAGTCTTCCCAAACCTCGCAAGGATAAGGGTTTCCTGCCTTGCGAAGACAGGGTTCCGGCCTCGCAAGGATAGGGTTCCGGTCTCGCAAGGACAGATATCCAGCGCGCGTTGTCACGACCGAATATCAGACTATGCGTCATTCAGCTTATCAGACTACGAGTCATTCGGCTTCGTGTGGGACCCGACTCCCAAATCAAGGATCACATTAATCAATGAGGGAATCTTTCCCCATTATGTTCCCCACTATGTTTCCCACTATGTTCCCCACTAAGTGAGGGAATCAAGGAGCTCACTTGGGATCCGTGTTTGTGCTTTCTACTTTTGTATATAACCGTTAGATCATACGGCTTGATCTCCACCATCCATTGGGGAGTTGTAAAGGCTATATAAGGGGTGCCACCCCTCATTTGTAATCATCCAGCAATACTTGCAATATTGAGAGTTTAGAGCTTTCTCTCCATTCTTTGTGTGTCTCTCTCATTTCGGTTCGGTTCTAAGCTTAGAATTCTAGCTAGCTTTGTGAGGAAGGCTTACTTAGCCTATTGCAAGAGCGATAGTCTAAGGCCGCACGGAGAGTTTCTATTCCGCAAAACTCTAGTCCCGTGATAGTTGGTAGCGGAGCTACGGCTCAATCCTTTGAGAGAGAAATGGAGATGCCTACTACTTTTGATGCCAACATCCATATTGAAGAGGAGGTCGAGGAGGTCCGTGTGGGGAGACTACCCCAACGTGCTCCCGAACCTAAGAAAAGAATGAAGACTGTTGATCATCTGTCATCACTGGAGGCAAGGATCACTCGTATGGAGATGAAGGTTGCCGATGACAAAGATATGTTTGAGGAATATGGCCAACGCATAAGCGAGCTCGAGTCAGGGGACGTGAATGAGCTTCGTGAGGAGATGCAAGGCGCCCTCATTGCTATCCACTCTTGGAGGGAAGAGTTAGATGACTTCAAGGTAAATCTTCTTGCTGAGATCTCTTCATTTAAGGATGATTTAGTTGGAATCAGGGAGGATTGCAAGAAGGGAAATGCGCAAGGGGTTGCCAAACCCAAGCTGAAGCTGGATGTCTCAAGGCCGAAGTCATTTGGTGGGATGAGGAATGCCAAGGAAGTGGACAGCTTCCTTTTCAACCTTGAACAATACTTTCAAGGGGTGGGCATGGAGAGCGATGGAGATCGACTTTCTAACCGATAGTGCCACAACCTGGTGGAGGATGAAGCATGCTCAAATCGAGCATGGCACTTTGACGTTGGAGACGTGGACGAATTTTAAAAGGCTACTGAAAGCACATTTCTCACCGAGAAATGGGGAGCTTGAAGCAAGAGAGAAGCTTCGCAAGTTGTCTCACAAGGTCGACATCCGAGACTACGTGAAGGAGTTCACGGAAGTCTTGTTGGAGATCCTAGACATGCCCGAGATGGAGACCATGTACGTGTTTCTGGGAGGCTTACAAAGTTGGGCCAAGCTGGAGCTTCATCGACGCAATGTCAAGGAGCTCAATGATGCCATCACCGAGGCCGAATCCTTGGCAGAATTTGAAAGGAAGACCGAGGGTTCAAACCCACCTAAGCCTAAGAGTTTCCATGACTACAAGGCTAAAGGTGGGGGAGCAGTCCACGAAACCAAGGAGTGGAAGGACAAACCTTTCAAGTCCTTCAAGCCCTTCAGATCCTTCCGTCCAGCCAAACCCATACATGGGGGAGGTGAAAATCGTGGCAAAGGCGAGAGACTCAAGCTCTCATGTTTTCTATGTGAGAGGCCACATAGAGCTGTGGATTGCACAAAGAGGAACAAGCTGGCAGCCATGGCAAGGGAGGCCGAAGCAATGGAAGCACCAAGGATGAGTTCCATGCAACTATTGAGTGCTGTTAAAGCCTCAACCAAAGATGCCAAGGAGGAGCAAGCTGGGAGGATGTTTGCTAGACCCATCGTGCAAGGGAGGGAGTCCCGTGCATTGATCGATACCGGTGCTACTCACAATTTTATGAAGGAGGAGGAAGCGCAATGACTTGGCATCAAGTTCAAAGAGGAGAAAGGCTGGCTAAAGACGGTGAACACTCAAGCGCAACCAGTCTTTGGAGTAGCCCGAGGGGTCGAGCTACAAATGGGAGAATGGAAAGGTAACCTTGACTTCTCCATTGTTCCTATGGATGATTTCCCGATTGTATTAGGGATGCAGTTTTTGGATCAGACGAGAGCAGTCCCAATAAGCTACACAAACACCTTCATACTTTCCGAAGGAAGCAAGTGTTGTGTGGTGCCTGTGGCTCGAGAGAAGGAGCTGAAGGCAAAAACATTATCAGCTATGCAGCTGAAGAGAGGAGTAAGGAAGCTAGAACCCACATTTCTAGCTACCTTGGTGATGGATGAAGGCACACCTGCTGATGATGAAGTGGCCATCCAAGTTATGGAAGTTCTTGGGGAGTTTGGCGATGTGATGCCCAAAGAACTCCCAAAAAAGCTACCACCCATACGGGAGGTAGACCATGCCATCGAGTTGGAAGTCGGGGCCAAACCAACTGCAAGAGCCCCTTATCGAATGGCACCTCCGGAGTTAGCTGAACTGCGGAGGCAACTGAAGGAGTTGTTGGATGCGGGCTTCATTCAACCATCTAAAGCACCTTACGGAGCACCGGTGCTTTTTCAAAAGAAGCAAGATGGGTCGTTGAGATTGTGCATCGACTACCGAGCCTTGAATAAGGTAACTGTGAAGAACAAGTACCCTATTCCTCTTATTTCTGATTTGTTCGATCAACTTCAGGATGCGAGATGGTTCACCAAGTTGGATCTGAGGTCGGGCTACTATCAAGTCCGCATAGCAAAAGGAGATGAGGCCAAAACCGCATGTGTCACACGGTATGAATCTTACGAATTCTTGGTCATGCCTTTTGGTTTAACAAATGCGCCTGCTACTTTTTGTACATTAATGAACAAAGTGCTTCACAAGTTCTTGGACCACTTTGTTGTTGTGTATTTGGATGACATTGTAATATACAGCCGCACACTTGAAGAACACATCCAACATATAAGGATGGTGTTTCAAGCTTTGAGGGATAATGAGCTGTATGTCAAGCGGGAGAAGTGTGCATTTTCCAAGCAAGAGGTGGCATTTCTTGGCCACATAGTGGGCGGAGGAAGGATCAAGATGGATGGTGCCAAGATCCAAGCTATCAAGGATTGGCAACCACCAAAGAAGGTCACGGAGCTTCGTTCCTTCTTGGGGTTGGCCAATTACTATCGGCGGTTTATACAAGGGTACTCTTCCTTTGCCACACCCTTGACCAAGCTATTCAAGAAGAACAAGGAGTGGGATTGGTCGAGTGGATGCCTCTGCCAAGAGGCATTCAATGCACTGAAGACAACCATTATGGAGGAGCCGGTGTTAGCCTTGCCTAACCACCTACTCCCATACGAGGTACAGACTGATGCTTCTGATTTTGCAATTGGTGGTGTTTTGATGCAAGAAGGTCACCCAATTGTTTATGAGAGCCGCAAGCTGAATGAGACCGAGAGGCGGTACACAGTACAAGAGAAGGAGATGACAGCCGTGGTGCATTGCTTGCGAGTTTGGAGACATTACTTGCTGGGGAGCAAGTTCGTTGTCAAGACTGACAACATTGCCACAAGCTACTTCATTTCACAAAAGAAGTTATCGCCTAAGCAAGCAAGGTGGCAAGATTTCTTGGCAGAGTTTGACTACACACTCGAGTATAAGCCAGGAAAAGCGAACTTGGTGGCTGATGCTCTTAGTAGAAGGGCTGAACTTGCAGCCATCAGTTGACCAGAGAGTCCTTTTGTGGAAAGGATCCGAGGGGGTATGGAGCATGACCCCCAAGTTCAAGCCTTGGTAGACCAAGTGAAGCAAGGAAAGACCCGCAGATTTTGGCTAGAGGATGGGTTGCTCTTCACCAAAGAGAACCGTATCTATGTCCCCCGATATGACAAACTTCGGAAGGAAGTTATGAAGGAGTGCCACGATTCAGGATGGGCTGGACACCCAGGTATCGTTCGAACTCTTGCTCTTTTGGAAGATGGTTATTATTGGCCTAACATGCGAGACGATGTGGAGTGGTATGTGAAAACTTGTCTAGTGTGCCAACAAGACAAGATTGAGCAACAAAAACCTCCTGGATTGTTAGAGCCATTGCCCATACCAGAGAGACCTTGGGAGAGCATTTCCATGGATTACATCACATCCCTCCCAAAGTCTGGCGACTTCTAAACCATACTTGTGGTGGTGGATAGATTTTCCAAGTACGCAGTATTCATTCCAGCCACCAAAGCATGCACGGCAGAGGAGACAAGCCACCTTTTCTTCAAAAATGTGGTGAAATATTGGGCTGTTCCAAGGTCCATTGTGAGTGATCGAGACACTCGATTCACGGGGAGATTTTGGACCGAGTTGTTCAAACTGTTGGGGTCAGAATTCAATTTCTCCACAAGCTTTCATCCTCAAACCGATGGGCAGATGGAGAGAGTGAATGCCTTATTGGAGCTCTACCTTAGGCACTATGTGAGTGCCAACAAGAAGAATTGGGCAAGGTTACTTGATGTGGCTCAATTCTCATACAACTTGCAAAGGATTGAATCGAAAGGTATGAGTCCTTTCGAGATTGCTAATGGACAACAACCTTACACTCCTAGCAAGATTGCCACAGGTTATCAAGGGCCGAATCCATCCGTCTATCGCTTTGCCAAGGAGTGGGATGAGCAAAAGGACATTGCAAGAGTGCAACTGTCCAAGGCGGCGAAGAGGATGAAGAAGTAGGCAGAAAAAAAGAGGCGTCCCTTAGAGTTTGATGAAGGGGATCTTGTGTTGGTGAAGCTGATGCCTCACCAAAGCCGAGTTTTTGCCAAGTTGCACAAGGGGCTAGTGCGACAATACGAGGGTCCTTTCAAGGTGTTGAAGAGGATCGGCAAGGTATCATACAAGCTGGAACTACCGCCAAGATTGGAGTTCCATCCTGTCTTCCATGTGAGCTTATTGAAGCCATTCCAAGCAGACACGGAAGATCCGAAGAGGGGGAAGTCCAAAAGAGCTCCCACAGCTGTGACCAATGCCCATGATAAGAAGCTTGATGAGATTTTATCAAGGCGGGTGGTGCAAAAGAATGGGAAGCACATGAACCATGTA
Source organism: Passiflora organensis (assembly GCA_019739055.1). NCBI lineage: Eukaryota > Viridiplantae > Streptophyta > Magnoliopsida > Malpighiales > Passifloraceae > Passiflora > Passiflora organensis. The sequence continues at coordinate 521,302 of JAEPBF010000208.1, read as the reverse complement.
GAGTACTTGGTTCGATGGAAAGGAGACCCTCCTAGCGAGACAAGTTGGGAGAAAGATTTCGATCTTTGGCAGTACCAAAACGAAATCAACGAGTTCTTGAGGCAGCACACAACGAGGACGTTGTCGAGTTTGGTGGGGGAGAATGTCACGACCGAATATCAGACTACGAGTCATTCAGCTTATCAGACTACAAGTTATTCGGCTTCGTGTGGGACCCAACTCCCAAATCAAGGATCACATTAATCAATGAGGGAATCTTTCCCCATTATGTTCCCCACTAAGTGAGGGAATCAAGGAGCTCACTTGGGATCCGTGTTTGTGCTTTCTATTTTTGTATATAACCGTTAGATCATACGACTTGATCTCCACCATCCATTGGGGAGTTGTAAAGGCTATATAAGGGGTGCCACCCCTCATTTGTAATCATCCAGCAATACTTGCAATATTGAGAGTTTAGAGCTTTCTCTCCATTCTTTGTGTGTCTCTCTCATTTCGGTTCGGTTCTAAGCTTAGCATTCTAGCTAGCTTTGTGAGGAAGGCTTACTTAGCCTATTGCGAGAGCGATAGTCTAAGGCCGCATGGAGAGTTTCTATTCCGCAAAACTCTAGTCCCGTGACAGCGTATACTGAGGTTTGCCACCCATACCAGTAAGAACCTTTCCTCTCCCTAGGAGCATCAGCGCTTACCCCGAATGGCCACCAGAAAAGGATCCTGACACACAAACACGTACAAACACACACATGCAAGTACAAAACATAATACCATAGCAGGGTATCCTCAATCATGTCAGAACACAATCAGTATATTCAATTCACATAACATATGCAACCCAGGCACTCAATACCTAACTCAGGGGTTTGATATAGCCTATGAGATTCATATCTCAATCCGAAATTCATACTCTCACCCTATAATCAAATCGCATGCAATATAACAAGGGCAAGTATAAAAAACATCAAGAAAATAACAGGGTCCTCTGAAGAAACCGATGAGGCGTAGATCCTAGATCTTTTGTCTCTGAATAAGAAGCTACTCCTTTTCCTTTATTAGGTAATTCCGAACCACCTATATTATCACCAGGCAAAGACGAAAACAGACTAAGAATGCATATTCAATAATCAATTGAATACCCTATTTCCTTACTAATTCCACTCACCAAACCTATCAGAAACCAGTGATCAGATGCTGCAGGTGCCTCCCCCTTGGATGTGTGATGTGATAGCCAGGAACTTAACAATATTCAACCTGAATTACCATTCCAATCAACAATGAAAATTTCATCGCTAAAAGTTGGGCATAAGACAATTTCGACTTTAAGCATAGAAAAGTTTAAAAGAAGGAAATTCATGATCATACATAATGAATAGATGCAAAGCAATCATAAGAACACGCAAAACGACAAAAAAAATCAACCAAAGACAAAAACTGTAGAAATCTAAAAACCTAATTCCGTCGCCGATTTTCGACTTAACCTTAGACAAGGAAATATTTACGTCCAAAAAAAAAATGGAAAGAGGATGAAAAAAAGATTTCCAACAAGCTATTATTTGTAGAGATACAACAAACGATGAAAGAGTTATGCTATTTTGAAGTTCAAGAAGATTTGGCGAAAAACTAATTCCGTCGCCGATTTTTGACTTATCTTATGAGAAAGAAATACTAATCTCCTGATGAAAAAACAAAGATGGTTGGAAAGAGGACGAAGAGATATTTTTAAAAATCTGTTATTTTCAGGAATACAACCTACGATGAAAGAGTTATGCTATTTTGAAGTTTAAGAATATTTGTCGAAAACCTAATTCCCTCGCCGATTTTCGACTTATCTTATGAGAAAGAAATACTAACCTCCTTATGAAAGACCAAATATGGTTTGAAATAGAATGAAGAGAACTTTCCAAAAAGCTATTATTTTCAGGAATAAAACCAATGATGAAAGAGTTATGCTATTTTGAAGTTCAAGAAGATTTGGCGAAAACCTAATTCTGTCACCGATTTTCTACTTATCTTATGAGAACGAAATACTAACCTTCTGTCGAAAAACCATATATTTGTGGAAAGAGAATGAAGAGAGATTTCCAACAAGCTATTATTTATAGGAATCTGACAAGCGATGAGTGAGTTATGCTGGTTTAAAGTTTCAACGAATTTTGGTTGATATAGGGAGGTGTTAGTGTTTTAGGCTATATGATTTTTTGTGTGTTTTCTATAAATGATTTTTGCAGGGGTTGGCTTCTATTTATATAAGATGGTTATGAGATTATACAAAGGAAGTGTATGACCTATCGTCTGGTATTGGTTTGGTGAGTTGGTTCAAGCTGGTTTTTGGGTCGAGTTTGGGTCAAAACTAGTTAGAATGTGGCCGTGTCACGGAGTGACACATGTCCCATTGAATTTGACCAAAAAAAAAAGAGTAGAAAATAATTTAAAATTGGGAAAAATAGAAATAAATTAAAAAAAAATAAAAATAAATTCTAAAAAATAGAGACAATCATGAGGAGTTTGATGATGCAAAGATTTGATGATTTTGATGAGTCTGATAGGCATAAAAAATTAGTAAAAGTTTCCAGTAATTAAGGAAAAATACGAAAAGTATCAGGATTGAATCTGAGGGTGATTGTAGAACTTCTAGGGCAATATTAAGTATCAGATTATGGTTATATGCATAGGTGTGTAGTGAGAGCATCAGGAATCTAGAGGAAATACGGACCGAACAAGAAAAGAGAATCGGGACTACAAAACTGTTAGTGGACTGTTTTAACTTTTTACCCATCATTTTAAATGAATCTAGATTGATTCAATGTGATCTGTTATATCCTTGAGTTGCTTGCATATATAAACACATGATCGATGGAAAATTTCTTAAATCATGACAAATCTCGATTATATGTATTTACTTGAAATGAAACATTAGTCTATGTTATTTTCTGAGTCATGTTTAAATATTGCGACTGTGCTTGAAATAACTGTGATATGGGAAATGACATTGTTGCACTGCCTAGTGGGAATTATAAGAATAACTCAAGAATACCTCATATGGCTTCAAGGTCATATGAGAATAGTATCGAATGCGAGTTGGAAAAACACAACACTTGAGTAACAAAAATAATAATTAAAGTAAGAATAAATTAAGAACATCAAGAGATTCGAATTCTAATGAGAAAGGTTCTAACCCCACTAATTATAAGAAATATCCTAATAACATTGCGCATGACTGACTATTCATGTGAAAGGATACTGATTGTGCTTAAAATGAAGCACTACCATATAAGAAAACCGAAATCCAAAATATTAAGAGAAAGAAATGATTAATGAAGAGGGTCGAGACAATCTAGGAGAACCAAAGAATTCTTTTTAAGAACCTACCAAAGAACTAATGAAGATTAATTGAGAGTTGGAAAGGAAGATTGAGAAGATTATAAGAGCATAAGCAAATTAAGAATATACAAACATAGTCAGTGATGACTTAAGGCTAATTAAGTAGAATTTTGACCATAAGAAATGAAGATTGAGGGATGGTTAGTCAATGATATACTAACCTTAAGAGAATGAAAGATATGAGATGGGTTAACTAATGTTATGCTAACCCTAGTATAATGAATGAAATAGGGGTTATGGGATAAATCAGTTGTCGATACCCTAACCTCTGAGACATACAGAGGTATGAGTCTATTCTGGGTTGGTTACCCTAGAAAATCAGATTACTATATATTCCTAGATTAATACGTATAGATATTACTACGTGTTCCTAGACCACTGAGTGTGAGTATAAATCCTAATAAAGAGGGAGTGATTATATTACTAACTTGCGATAATGGTTTGGTTATACTAGTCATCCAGTAAAATGGCTACTGAATATAAGCCGAGATCTATAAGATCTATGACTATTTGAGATGTTTGTGGAATGGGTTGATATTGTTTGTGTGAAACCTTGATGAGTGAGTTATATGTTGTGTTTATATGTGGCATTTCTTTTGTGAGAGCCCGATCCTTTGTCCTAAAAGTCCAGAAGCTAATGCAGCTGAAATGACCATTTAACCTCTGAAGAAATGGATGTGTGATAGCCAAAAATGGTACTGAAAGTTCAGTGTTTAATTCTGATTTCATTTCTCCCATATTTCATTTCTATCATTAATGGTATATTATCTATTCTTAAGAGATAGTTCTAGAATTAAATCCTAAAGATTATCTTCTTATATCTAGTCTTAAAAGTAGGAAAATTTAATCCCATTAATCCTATAAACACACTAGCCGGCCACACATGTTCACACACAAAAAATACACAAAATCATTACACAATAAACCCTTATTCCTTACCCTTGTTACCGAAATTCACCTAGCACATACCATAGAAAAATTCTTTAATCCTTCATTAGATTTCTTTGAATAACAGCTTGTTGGAAACGTCTTTTGACCCTCTATTTTTCTATCTTGGTTTCATGATCAGAAGGTTAGTTCGACACTATGTTTATTATTATCGCAATTTAAAGGGGGTTGGTGCTGAAATTCCTTGATTGATCCTTCAATTGGTTTTTGTTGTTGTTCCTCTTGTTCATATGATTGTTTGGAACATATTCATGTTATAATATGATGAATTCATCCTTTGAATCTTCCCTATATATGAAATCAGCATGCCTTATACCTTTGCCCTATTGTTGCCGATTTTTATCAATTGACTCGTCTGTTGGTTTCTAATCTTGTTTCTTTTACTCGTATGTGTAATTAACACCTAATCTTTCTATATTATCATGAAATTACAATCCCTAAACCTTGTATGCATGAAATCATAATTTGCTCTATTGCCTTAACTTAGTACTGAAATTTTCATGATGAACTGGGTTGAAAATCAGATTGATCCTTGTTGTGTTCTTGGCTATCACATCAAGCATCCAAGGGGGTAGTTCCTGCGATATCTGATCACTAGTTTCTGATAGGTTTGGTGAGTAGAATTGGTAAGAAACTAGGATGTCTAGTTGGTTTCTGAATTGTGTATGCTTAGTGTGGTTTTGTCTTTGCCTTATGGTTATATAGGTGGTTTGGATCCTCTTAATAAAGGAAAAGGATTAGCTACTTTTTCAGAGACAAGAAAAGACGGGATCTATACCTCATCGATTTCTCAGAGATCCTTGTTATATGATTGATGTTTTCGATGCATGTCCTTGTTGTTGATTGTATGCACATGCTTGGTATAGTGTGTGCATGAGTTACGAATTGAGCTATGAGTCCTTAGGAAATTTTGGACCCATATGATAGGTTGTGTGTGCCTAATTCGGATGTGTTATGTACATTGGATTTGCTGATTGTGTTGTGATGTGATTGAGGATGCCTTGTTGTGGTATTATGCTTTGTGCTTGCTTGTGTGTGCTTGTACATGATTGTGTGTTAGGATCCTTTTCCGGTAGCCATTCAGGGTAAGCGCTGATGGTCTTAGGGAGAGAAGAGGTTCTTACTGGTATGGGAGTTGCATGGTGGGAAATCCCAACCTGTGCAAGCTGGATGCCTAGTCCTTGTGTTGCTAGATGTCTTGTCTTGTGTGCTGGCAAGATGCCCTCCTCCTTGTGTGGTTTGGATGCCCTTATCCTTGTGTGGTTTGGATACCCTTGTCCTTGTATGGCATGGATGTCTTGTCCTTGTGTGGCAAGATGAATAGGCTTGCTAATTAGATTGTGTTCTAACCATTTACCATTTGTCCATCTAAGCCTTGGACAACACAGGTGGAAGGGGATGATCTTTTGTTGATGAGATCCATTTATTACCTGCCTGTATACTTCAATTTTCAAAAGTGTTTATAATCCACCCTCAGCCTATGACTTTCGGCCCTATCCCTATTATGATTGTTTGATGATTGTTTGATACCCCTTTACTTGTATAGGTGAATCTGATATTGTTTAGGAGATGTTTGCTTAGATTTATGTAGATCTTATGCTCTTATAATTTCTCAATTTGCTTTTGCATATTTCATTTGATAGTTTCTCAATTATTTTTCACTAGTTCATAGATAAGTCTTTAATAAGATTTCTCTAGTTTTCCTATGTTGGGTCAACCCTATAATCACTTCTTTCTCATATCATTTCAAATTTCAATTCCTTATACTATAGTGTTCTATTTTCAGCATGATCAGTATCCTGTCATATGACCAGTCAGTCATATATGATATTGTTAGAATATTTCCTTAAAATCAGTAAGGTTAGGGTTCCTTATCAATAGGATTTGAAATCTTTAATGCTCTTGATTTATTCTTATCATAATTTTTATCTCATTTACTCAATTGTTGTACTTTTCCAACATGAGGTTCGATACTCTTCTCATATGATATTGAAGACTTACGAGGTATTCTTGAGTTATTCTTAAAATTCCCACTAGAAAGTGGAATACTGTCATTTCCCGTGTCACGGTTACCTCAAGCGTATTCGAACATTCAATCACAACTTAGGAGATAATCACAGAATCATGTTTCGAATCAATTCATGAATGTAATCAAGATTTATCATGATTTAAGAAATTTTCCATCGATTATGCATTTATGCGTGCAAGCAACTCACAGATATCATGCATCACATAGAAATAATCCAAATTCATTTAAAATGATGATAATTAATTTAAAATCTTTCACTCACCATTTTTGTCGTCCTAATTTTCTTTCTCCATTCGATCCATATTCATTCCTGATTCCTGATCCTCTTACTGTACACCTACACATGAAACCATAGTCTAATACTTAATATCAACGTATGAATCTTAATAACCTCATAATACACACTTCTAGGTCCTCAAACCTATCTTAGAAACTCGACGATCGCCCTCGGATTCAATCTGGATAATTTTCTTATTTTTCTTTAATTACCGGAAACTTATACTAAATTTTATACCTATCAAGACTCATTAAAATCATCAAAATATTTTTTCTTAATTTATTTCTATTTTCTCTGATTTTTAAACAATTTCTGCCATTTTTATTTTTCTGGTCAAAATCAATGTGACATATGTCACTCTGTGACATGGCCACTTGCTTGCATGAATTTACCCAATCTGGACCCAATACCGAGCCTAAACCATCCTTACCAAACCGAAAATGAACGACATGTCGTTCATTCTTTTGTAAACAGCAAAATATTAAGCCTGTATAGAGTGTTTCACCAAGCCTGTAACAACCCTAACTCCTAACCTATTATTAATTGCTCCGATTAGGGCCCTTACTGCCGTGAAACCCAAACCAGCACAAGAACCAGGACCTATCTGAATCCCACAAGGCTTACTCATCAAATTCTCGATTTTTAGCATGTACATTCTTTATGTTTATCAACAATTGGAACATGATATGGGACAAGTATTCTGGTATCATACAGAGTGAATGAAATATCAGCGGAAGTCTTTAAATAAAATCAATGAATCCACAACAAACAAGTCTCTTAGGTATCCAAATATCCGGCAAGTTCTAGATGGTTTTGAGTACCGTTTCGATGGTGATAGGTGAGTTGTTCCAACTTCCATGGTTTCCTAGTTTAATGCAAAGAAACTGAATAGCAAAAGATGCGCAGTGTACCTTATGCATATGCATGACACATCTGTGGAGTCTTCAGACCTGAGTTCTGTTCCTGTAGTTTACGAATTCCCGATATATGTCTAGAAGATGTAGCTGGTTTGCCACCAGTTAGAGAAGTCGACTTCGATATCAAAATGTTACCCAATACGAGTCGTATCTCCTTTCCGTCGTATCAAATGGCTCCATAAGAAATGAAAGAATTGAAGATGCAGTTGGAAGATTTACTGGATCGTGGTTTCATTCGGCCTAATGTGTCACCTTGGGGAGCACCCATTCTGTTCGTAAATGTATCCCAAACCAAACCTATTAAGACCCTTACCACTATGAATCCAGAATAGTCCCTCGCAATGTCCTATTCGAATCCCCCAAGGCCCTAATCGACTAGTTATTAAATTCTTTAGTTAAGCAAGTTAATTTTATGATTGGAGCATCCAATTTCATTAAATAAAATTCTGGCATAAAACAAAGTTAAAAGAAACATCAGTGGAAGACTTTAATTTAAGCAAATGAAAACCAGTGGAAACATAACACACAAGTCCCAAAAGAAACCTAGTCAGTAAGTATCTGTTCATAGTAATTTACAGAAATAGGAACAGAAAACGGAATGCCAGAAAAACCAAACTGAAATGTATAATACTATCATCCCGACGTGCAGCCTTGATCTCACACCTTGGTACCACCAGCCAAACAAGAACTTAAGCCTAAAAAAGAAGGAAAACAATGGAATGAGATTGCAAGAATCTCAGTAGGGTTGCAACATCATAAGATATACGGAAACCCTTAACAAGCATCTCCTGAACAACATATATAGATCACATATACATATACAATAGGCCCAAACAAATCAGCAATAAAACACAATATCCGAGGGCCGATTTTATCAAACCATGGAGAGGGCTCAAAACACTTCGTTGGCAAACATCACAAGACGGAAACCATAAGCACACAAGCAATCTCAATGTACTATACGATTTGCAAAACCACACGGCTTATCCCCTATTGCATGTGTTGTCCAAGGCTATGCTACAAAAAGAAAAACGGTTAGCAAACAAACTTACACCATGTTTTTTTCCATCCCAGGAACACTAGATATGGGGAATCTTGTCAGTTACTAGTCACAGGGCATCCTGCCAACACAAGGTACAAGGCATCTTGCCAACACAAGATACAGGGCATGCCACCAATTACTAGATACGGTATAAGGACCATAACCCAACCTACTAGGACCCTTGTCATCGTGAAACCCAAACAAACCCAACCTAAGATCTATTTGAATCCCACAAGGCTCAATTACACAAATTTCATTTTATTAGATTCATTTCTTTATGCTTTTTAAAGGTTGGAGCATGATAACAATGGACAAACATTCCGGTAACATACGAAGTGAATAAAATATCAGTGGCAGTCTTTATAATTAGCCAAAGGAACCATAACACATAAGTCCTAAAGAGATCTCAAAATCCAGCAACGGCCGGATTAGGTTTCAAAGTTATGTGATTCTGCCTTCAGTTAATTTTTGTTTTTGTTCCTCTTGTTCGTATGATTGTTTAGTATCCATTCATGATATAAGATCATAAATTCATCCTTTGAATCTTCTCTATTCATAAAATCAGTATTTCCTACCTTTGATTTATTAGTGCCTATCTTGAACAATTGACTAACCTATTAGATTTTGATCTTGTTCCTTTTGATTGTACATGTTATAAACACCTAATCCTTCTTTGTTCACATGAAATCGCAACTCTTACACCTTGTATGCATGAAATCGCAATTTGTCTTGTGCCCTATTCTTAGTGCCAAAATTTGTATAGTTAATTGGAATGGTAATTCAGGTTGAATCTTGTTATGTTCTTGGCTATCACATCACACATCCAAGGGGGAGGCACCTGTGGCATTTGATCACTAGTTTCTGATAGGTTTGGTAAGTGAAATTGGTAAGGAAATAGAGTATTTACTTGGTTATTGAGTATACATGCTTGGTTTAGTTTTGTCTTTGCCTTATGATGTTATAGGTGGTTCGGATACTTTGAATAAAGGAAAAGGAATAGCTGCTTGTTCAGAGACAAGAGAGGTAGGATCTATGCCTCATCGATTTCTCCAGAGATCCTTTTGTTTTCTTGTTAATTTCGGTACCTATGCTTGTGTTAATGTATGCACATATATGTGACATAGTGTATGCATGAGTTGCAGATTGATTTGAGGATTACCTAGGCTATACCGAACCTTTGAGATAGGTTATGTGTGCCTAAATTGCATATGTTGTATGTATTGAACATGCTGATTATGTTCTGACATAATTGAGAATACCTTGTTGTGGTATTGTGCTTGCCTATGTGTGCTTGTACGTCTGTCAAAATCCTTTTCCGGTGGCCATTCGGAGAAAGCCCTGATGCTCCTTAGGAGAGGAGAGGCTCTTACTTGTATATAAGTCGTATGGGTGGCAATCCCTAGCATGTGCACACTGGATGCCTGGTCCTTGTGTGGCTAGATGCCTTGTCCTTGTGTGGCTAGATGCCTTGTCCTTGTGTGGCTAGACGCCTTGTCCTTGTGTGGTAAGATGCCCTTATCCTTGTGTGGTTTGGATGGCCTTATCCTTGTGTGGTTTGGATGTCCTTATCCTTGTGTGGCTTGGATGCCCTTGTCCTTATGTGGGTTGGATGCCTTGTCGTTGTATGGTAAGATGAATAGGCTTGCTGATTAGCTTGTGTGTTAACCTTTTTACTCTTTGTGTAGCAAAGCCTTGGACAACACAGGTGGAAGGGGATGGCTTTTCCTGTTGATGAGTTTGATTGATTATTTACCTGCCTGTGTACTTTTGATTGTCGGAAGTGTTTATACTCCACCCTCATCCTTAGTTTTGGCCCTACCCTTTTGGTTGATTTTTGAATTGCGTGATTCCTTTTAGATGTATAGGCTGATCTGATGTTGTTTGGGAGATGTTTGTTTAAAATTTATGTAGATCTTATGATGTTGTGATCCTACTGAGATTCTTGTAATCTCATCCTGTTGTTTTCACCATTTTTCAAGTTTAGGTATATTCACTGTTCATAGTACTAGTGTGTGAGATCAAGGCTGCAAGGCGGGGTGATATCGCATCATATTTGCATTCTTGTTTCCTTGATTGCTTGCGCATATTACAAGAACTATGATTAGACTATTTTCTGTTTTTTCAAGATTCCTCCTTTGCTTGTTGTTTCCGAATTATGTTGGAGGTTTATTTGCTGGATATTTGGATCCCTATAGGACTTGTGTGTTGTGGATTCATTGAATAAATTTAAAGACTTCTGCTGATGTTTTATGTAAGACCCTGAATTTTGAGTCCTAAAAGTCCAGAAGCCAGTGCATGTGAAAAAGACCTTTCTGCCCTTGAAGAAAAGGATGTGTGATAACCGAAATTGGTAAGGATGTCAAGGAATTATTTCTGGTATTAATTCCCTTTAAATTGATTTTTTATTGGTTGATAATTAATTATCTTAGGAAATAAAAACCCTAGTTTACAAAAGGATAGTTACAAAATTTAACTTTGATAATTATCTTACTTTAATTAAGCCTTGGAGATAGGAATTATAATCTCATAACCATCTTATATAAATAGGAAGTCAGCCACAAAATTCGAAGGACCTGAAAACCCTAAACCTCCAATTTCTGCCGAAATCTTCTAGAACTTCAAACAAGCATAACTCTCTTATCGTTTGTCAGATTCTTGCAAATAATAGCTTGTTGGAAAGATCTTCTTATAATCTTTCGAACCATCTTTGGTTTTTCATCTGAAGGTTATTATTGATTTAACCAAAGTTAAATCAAAATTCGGCAAAACTGCTAAAATTTTCTTGAACTTCAAACAAGCATAACTCTCTCATCGTTTGTCGGATTCCTGAAAATAATAACTTGTGAGAGGGGAGGTTCTTACTGGTATGGGAGTCGTATAGGTGGAAATCCCTAGCATGAGCTTGCTGGATGTCTAGTCCTTGTGTGGCCAGAAGCCCTGTCCTTGTGTGGCCAGAAACCCTGTCCTTGTGTGGTAGGAAGCCCTTGTCCTTGTGTGGCAGGAAGCCCTTGTCCTTGTGTGGAAAAATGAATAGGCTTACTGAATAGCTTGTGTGTTAACCATTTATCTTTTGTGCAGTAACCCTTGGACAACATAGGTAGAAGGGGATGGCCTTTCTTCTTCATTGCCGAGAGCAATCTGATGAGTTCTACCTGCCTATGTACTTCTGAGTTTTCAGAAGTATTTATAGTCCCCCCTCAGCATTAGATTCGGCCCTATCCTTTTTAACTGAATTCTTGAATTGCGTGATCCCCTTTATTTGCTACTGAGATTCTTGTAATCTCATTCTGTTGTTTCCAACATTTTTTTCAGACTTAGGTACATTCATTGTTCGTGGTAGCAGTATATGAGATCAAGGCTGCAAGGCGGGGCGATATTGCATCACCTTTGCATTCCTATTTCCTTGATTGCTTGCGCATACAATATGATCATAGATTGGACTATTTTTCTGGTTTTTCAAGATCCCTCTTTTGCTTGTTATGTTTTGGAACATGTTGGAGAATTTCTTGCTGATTATTTGGATCCAAAAATTAAATTTAAAGACTTCCGCTGATATTTTATTTACTCCGTATGATACCAGAATGATTGTCCAATATCATGCTCCATTTGTTATTAAAAATTTAATGGGTAAGCCTGGTGGAATTCAGATAGGTTCTAGGTGTCTTTGGGCTTGTTTGGATTTCACAGCGGTAATGGCCTTAATCGGAGTAAATTTTAATAAGTAGGAATTGGGGTCATTAGAGGTTTGGTAGCGGAGCATGGTTTAGGGTATATGATTTATTGTATACTAACTAGATTGTTGATTTTGGAAGGTACATACGCGCACACCCACTTACTTAGAGGGCTAATACCAAAAATTAATCAGATGTTAAGAACCTGGTTAGAAATGTTTAGATGTCGTGTCTGATTGATTAACTTGTTGCGTGTCTATGAGTATTTCTATGTCTTGTATGAATTGATGTGTTTTTGAGTGTTTAGCTGGGTTTCTTATCATTGTCGAGAATATGAATTTGTTGGTGCATGTTGCTGAGTATCCCTGTGTGATTTCTTATCATTGCCAGGTATGTCTTTATGTATTGTTGTCAAGTTTGAGGAGCATGTGAACCTATGCTTGCCGAATGTGAATATGTGTGAGACATGTTTGCTGCCGAATGCATGAGATGTGGTTTTGCATGATTTGTGTGTATGGTTTGTACTGTTGTTGAGTGCTTATGTGTGTGTTGAAATAATTGCTGAGTGTGCATTGCATGTGTGCATATGGTTTTGAAAATTTCCATACTGGTGTGCATGAGTACTTTGATTTCTAGCATCTTCATATCGTTCGGTGCATGCCTCTCCACCAGGTACCACTTATTTTCCTAGTATCGTATTTAGTTATGTGTTAAGTAATAATCATATGTTTGTATAGTATGGCAAGGTTGAACGTTACAAGGGATCGACAGGGTAGGTATGAGGTTCAGGCCGAACAGCAACCTGTTGAGCAAGAAAAGCCGAATGCACAAACTAACCAGGGAGGGCAAGCTGAACCCGAAAATCAACCTGAGGCACCAGCCATCGATCATGTGATGGAACAAATCTTAAACGTATTGCAAGGAATTGCTGCAAATCAATAACGTATGGAGGCGTAACTTCAGAATGCTCTTGGACCCGTGCCTGTGGAAGAACCTATTCCTACACTTGAACCTGTACAGCTGGCACATCCTAAGGAGGCCGAGAGACTTCCCGTCATGATTACAAAACTATTGAAGGAAGCTCGACAATTGGGATGTAAAGATTTCAATGGTTCAGCCGGAGCTGCTGCCGCTCGTGAATGGATCGATACCTTGTGCCGAGTATCTTTGTTTTTACGTATCTCTGATGATGACAAGGTAGCCATCGCCACTTTCCTATTGCGGGGAGAAACCTTCAGATGGTGGACAGTTGTGAGCTTGCGATTTGGCGATCATCTACCTACATGGGAAGAATTTTGATATGAATTCGACGAAAGGTTTTATACGAGATTCCATAAAAATGAGCAGCGACAAGCTTGAACAAGGAACCCGTTCGGTGCTGGAATATGAAAAGGTATTAAGGGAACAATCCCGATTTGCACCTGAAGAGGATCGCTCACCGTACCAGCTTACGAGGCAATTTCAGGATGGGCTGTGTACCGAACTCAGAACCATCGTTGGTACAACACCGATACAGAATTTGCAAGAACTAATTGTTGCCGCAACTAAAGCCGAAAAGAACGTGCAAACCAAAAAGCCATCCGCAGCCACTAGTGGTGGATCTTTCTGGTGAGATTCAAAATTTAATCGGCGTACGAGACCCTATCCTTTCAGGTACTATCCTCCTAAAATTAACTGCAATGGAAGTAACACCAACAAGAACTTTCCTGGTTTGAATTCCAGTGGAATACTCAGCAACGTCGATGTTACAATTGTGCCGAATTGGAGCACATTTAGCAGGAATGCCAGAAGCCGAGGTGTATCACAGGCACATCTAGTGCGAGCCGAGGAGGGTATACTAACCCCACCAAACCGTCAACACGCGCACCAAGAGGACCAACCAACGGATCCACAGGTGAGGCGCAACCAAGACCAACAAGGCTATTCACCCTAACTGATGCCGAGGCTAGTTCTGATGTGGTGACAAGTACTATTTCAGTCTTTTCTCAAATGTTAAAGTATCGTTAGATCCCGGAGCAAGGATAGCACTTTACACAGATCGACCTCTTTCTCCTTTGACTCCTACTATTGCGGTTTTAACTCCTTTGAGAGAGCAACTGATTTGTGATCTAGTTTACATCGGTTGTGCTATACGTATGGATCCGAATGTACTTGAAGTGGATCTAATTCCATTGGACATCCGAGAGCTGGATGTGATTTTAGGCATGGACTATCTGGTGAAATATCAAGCCCGTATGGAGTGTTTCACCAAACATGTGTGGTTCACTTTTCCTGATGGTGCCGAGTACTGTTTTGAAGGTGATAGGCTAGTTGTTCCAACTTGCATGATATTCTGGCTTGATGCAAAGCGACTAATTAGCAAAGGATGTACTGTGTATCTCGCGCACGTACATGATATTTCCAAAGAATCCTCAGGTTTGGATTCTGTCCCAGTGGTTTGCGAATTTCCAAAAGTATTTCCAGAGGACATAGCCGGTCTACCACCAGTAAGGGAAGTGGAATTTGGCATTGAGTTAGTGCCTGGTACGAATCCGATTTCCATTCCCCAGTACTGTATGGCTCCTGCAAAAATGAAAGAACTAAAACCGCAATTGGAAGATTTCCTGGATCGTGGTTTCATCCGACATAGTGTGTCACCTTGGGGAGCACCTGTCTTGTTCGTGAAGAAGACAGATAGCTCGCTGCGATTATGCATCGACCATCGGCAGCTGAATCGTGTGATTGTGAAGAACATGTACCCTTTGCCACACATCAACGATTTGTTCGACCAACTCCAGGGTGCAGCCATATTCTCCAAGATCGATCTCAGATCTGGATACCATCAATTTCGAGTTCGTAATGTTGATATTCCGAAGACCGCGTTCAAATCGCGATATGGCCACTACGAATTTCTGGTTACGCCATTCGGTTTGACCAATGCACCAGCTGTGTTCATGGACTTGATAAATCGTGTGTTCCATGAGTTTCTGGATAAATTTGTGATAGTCTTCATCGACAACATTCTGATTTATTCAAAATCAGAAGAAGAGCATGCAAAGCACTTGCGGATTGTGCTGAATGTTTTAAAGAATCGGCAGTTGTTCGCAAAGTACTCCAAATGCGAATTCTGGTTACGCAAAGTCAGTTTCTTTGGCCATGTTGTTTCCGTCCAAGGTGTGTTAGTTGATCCAAAGAAAATTGAAGCTGTAATTGCCTGGGAACCCTCGCAAACTGTGTCCGAAGTTCATAGTTTCCTTGGCTTAGTAGGGTACTACCGTCGCTTTGAGGAAAATTTTTCATCGCTTGCCGGACCATTGACAAAACTGACGTGCAAGGGTGAACCGTTCGTGTGGAAAGAGAAATGTCAGCGAAGCTTCGAAGAACTGAAAAATCGGTTAGTTTCTGCACCTATCCTTACTTTACCTAGTTGCGGAAAGGAGTATGTGGTTTACAGCGATGCGTCGAAATCCGGACTTGGATGCATATTGATTCAAGACGGGAAAGTCGTTCCATATGCTTCTCGACAGTTACGACCGCATGAAAGCAACTATCCTACACATGATTTGGAGCTTGCAGCCGTGGTGTTTGCGTTGAAAATATGGCAACATTACTTATACGATGAGACATGCCGAATCTTCATCGATCACAAAAGCTTGAAGTACCTACTCACACAAAAAGAATTGAATATGAGACAACGAAGATAGGTAGAGCTGATCAAAGACTATGATTTGATCATCGAATATCATCTTGGAAAGGCAAATGTTGTTGCTGATGCCTTAAGCCGAAAGTTTCATCCTCCTTCTTTATCGGTTTTGGCCTATATGCGCACCCATTACATGCCTGTGTTGCTGGATTTGAGGAATAATCGTGTGCATCTTGGCACTGATTATTCTGGTTCATTGTTGGCACGAATCGAAGTCACACCTACCTTGATTGAGGAAATCCGGAATCAGAAATTAGAGGATCCGAAACTAATTGAAATTCGGAAGCAACTTTCTGATGGTGTTGATGCCATAATTCGTGATTTCAGAATACGAGATGACCAAATTGAGGAACACTCTTGGGAGACTGAAGAATCTATGCGTGCAAAATTTCCTTATTTGTTTGTTTAGGTACTTGTGCTAAAAATTTCGAGGACGAAATTCTTGTAAGGAGGGGAGGATGTGAGACCCTGAACTTTGAGTACTAGAAGTCCAGAAGTCAGTGCAGGTGCAAAAGACCATTTTTTCCCTGAAGAAAAGAATGTGTGATGGCCGAAATTGGTAAGGGATGTCTAATAATTATTTCTGGTATTAATTCCCTTTAAATTGATTCTTTATTGGTTGATAATTACCTTAGGAAATAAAAACCCTAAGTTTAAGGGGGGATAATTACAGAATTTAATTTTGATAATTATCTTATTTTAATTAAGCCTTGAAGATATGGATTATAATCTCATAATCATCTTATATAAATAGGAAGTCAGCCACACAAAAATCTTATATAGAAAACACACAAAATTCGTAGGACCTAAAAACTCTAAACCTCTCAATTTCTGCCAAAATCTTCTTGAATTTCAAACAAGCATAACTCTGTCATCGTTTGTCGGATTCCTATAAATAATAGCTTGTTGGAAATTTCTTTTCATACTCTTTCCAAAAATCTTTGTTTTTGTCTGAAAGTTAGTATTTCTTTCTCCAAATTTAAATCGAAATTCGGCTGAACTGCCAAAATCTTCGTGAACTTCAAACAAGCATAACTCTCTTATCGTTTGTCGGATTCCTGCAAATAATAGCTTGTTGGAAAGGTCTCTTCATCTTATTTCTAACCATATTTGGTTTTTCATCTGAAGGTGTGAAACCCCGAATTTTGAGTACTAGAAGTCCAGAAGCTAGTGCAGATGAAAAGACGATTTTGCTCCTGAAGGAAAGGATATGTGATGGCCGAAATTGGTAAAATTGGTATGGTACTTAATTTTGATATAAATTTCTTTTAATCTAGGTCCTTATAGATAGATAAATGCCTTAGAGATTAAAATCTCTAAAAATAAGGGAAGATAATTACAGAACTTAATTCTGATAATTATCTTACTTTAATTAAGCCTTGAAGATAGGGATTATAATCTCATAACCATCTTATATAAAATAGAAGCCAACCCCCACAAAAATCATTCATAGAAAACAAACAAAAATTCGTATAGCCTAAAACCCTAACACCTCCCTATATCTGCCAAAATTTGTTGAAAGTTTAAACCAGTATAACTCACTCATCACTTGTCGGATTCCTGAAAATAATATCTTGTTGGAAAAATCTCTTCATCCTCTTTCCATGAATCTTTTGTTTTTTGTTAGGAGGTTATTATTTCTATCTAATAAGATAAGTTGAAAATCGGCGACGGAATTAGGTTTTCGTCAAATCTTCTTGAACTTGAAAATAGCATAACTCTTTCGTCGTTGGTTGTATTCTTGTAAATAATAGCTTATTGGAAAGCTCTCTTCATTTTCTTTTAAACCATTTTTTTTTTCAGGATGTTAGTATTTCTTTCTCATAAGATAAGTCATAAATCGGCGAAGGAATTAGGTTTTTGCCAAATCTTGTTGAACTTCAAAATAGCATAACTCTTTCATTGTTTGTTGTATCTCTACAAATAATAGCTTGTTGGAAATCTCATTTCATCCTCTTTCTAATCATATATTTTTTGTTTTTTAGAGGTAAATATTTCCTTGTCTAAGGTTAAGTTGAAAATCGGTGGCGGAATTAGGTTTTCGCCAGAACTGCAAAAATCTTCTTGAACTTCAATATAGCATAACACTTTCATCGTTTGTCGGATTCCTCAAAATAATAGCTTTTTGGAAAGCTCTCTTAATTCTGTTTTCAATCATCTTTGGTTTGTTGTCAAGAGGTTATTATTTCTTTCTCATAAGATAAGTTGAAAATCGGCGACAGAATTAGGTTTTTAGATATCTACAGTTTTTGTCTTCGGTTGATTTCTGTTGTCGTTTCGCGTGTTCTTATGATTTCTTAGCATCTATTCATTATGTATGATCATGAATTTCTTTCTTTTAAACTTCTCTGTACTTAAATTCGAAATTGTCCTATGCCCTACTTTTAGTGACGAAATTTGCATAGTTAATTGAAATGGTAATTCAAGTTGAATCTTGTTAAGTTCCTGGCTATCACATCACACATCCAAGGGGGAGGCACCTGCAGCATTCTGATCACTAGTTTCTGATAGGTTTGGTGAGTGGAATTGGTAAGGAAATAGGGTATTCAATTGATTATTGAATATACATGTTTAGTTTGTTTTCGTCTTTGCCTGGTGATAATATAGGTGGTTCGAAATTACCTAATAAAGGCAAAGGAGTAGCTTCTTATTCAAAGAAAAGAGAGGTAGGATCTATGCCTCATCGGTTTCTCCAGAGACCCCTGTTATTTTCTTGATGTTTTTGATACTTTCCCTTGTTGTATTGCATGCGATTTGATTATAGGGTGAGAGTATGAATTTCAAATTGAGATATGGATCTCATAGGCTATATTGAACCTCCTGAGTTAGGTATTGAGTGCCTGGGTTGCATATGTTATGTGAATTGAATATGCTGATTGTGTTCTGACATGATTGAGGATACCCTGCTATGGTATTATGCTTTGTTCTTGCTTGTGCATGCTTGTAAGTGTTTGTGTGTCAGGATACTTTTTCGGTGGCCATTCGGGGTAAGCGCTGATGCTCTTAGGGAGAGGAGAGGTTCTTACTAGTATGGGAGTTGTATGGGTGTCAAAGCCCAGCATGCACGTGCTGGATGTCTGGTCCTTGTGTGGCCCGAACCCTATCCTTGTGTGGCAGAAAGCTCTTATCCTTGTGTGGTTTGGGATGCCCAAGTCTGTGTGTGGCTTGGGAGGACTTTTCCGTGTGTGGCAAGACAACTTACTAGGCTTACTAATTAGCTTGTGTGTTAACCGTTTACCCTTTGTGCAGTAAGCGTTAGACAATACAGGTGGAAGGGGATGGATGGCCTTTCTTCTTCATTGCTGAGAGCAATCTGATGAGTTCCAACTGCCTATGTATTTCTGATTTTTTCAGATGTGTTTGTAGTCCTCCCTCAACCATAGATTCGGCCCTAACCTCTTTTTGATTGATTCTTGAATTGTGTGATCCCCTTTAGATGTTTAGGAATGATCTAATGCGAATTGGGAGATTTGTGTTTAGGGTTTCTGCAGATCTTATGATGTTGTGAACCTACTGAGATTCTTGTAATCTCACACTATTGTTTTTACATTTTTCAGGCTTAGATACATCCATTGTCCGTGGTACCAATGTGTGAGATCAAGGCTGCACGGCGGGGCGATATCGCATCACATTTGCATACTTGATCCTTGTTTACTTGCATATATAACATAAATGATTGGGCTACTTTCTGGTTTATTTTCAGATCCCTCCTTTGCTTGCTATTTCCGAAATATGTTGGAGGATTTCTTGCTGATTGTTTCGATCCTTATGGGACTTGTGTGTTATGAACCCAATGATTTAATCTAAAGACTTCCGCTGATGTTTTATTTACTCCGTATGTTACCAATATATTTGTCCAATATCACGCCCCAATTGTTGTTAAAAATTAAATTAAATATACTATAAAAATCGGAAGTTAATGGTAAGCCTGGTGAGATTCAGATAGGTCTTAGGTGTCATTTGAGCTTATTTGGGTTTAAAGACGGTGATGACCTTAATCGGAGCAATTAGTAATAGATAGGAATTGGGGTCGTCACAGAAGGTTAGTATTTCTTTCTCTAAAGTTAAATCGAAATTTGGTGGAATTAGGATTTCAAATTTTATTAATTCTACCTTTGATTGATCTCTGATGTTGTTACCATTATTCGTATGATTGTTTAATATTCATTCATAGTGAACAATAATGAATTCATCCTTTCAATCTTTTCTATACATGAAATCAGTATGCCCTACCTTTGCCTTACTACCCTATTGTGCTTATCTTGATCAATTGATTAACGTATTGGATCATGATCTTGTCTCTTTTGATTATACATGTTATAAACCCTTAATCCTTCCTTGTTAACATGAGATCGCAACTCCTACAACTTGTTAACATGAAATCGCAACTTGCCCTATTGCCCTATTCTTTGTGCCAAAAATTGTATGATAATTAGGGATGGTAATTCAGGTTGATTCTTGTTAAGTTCTTGGCTATCACATGACACATCCAAGGGGGAGGTACCTGCGGCATCTGATCACTTGTTTCTGATAGGTTTGGTGAGTGGAATTGGTAAGGAAATAGGGTATTTAATTGGATATTTGATATGCATACCTAGTTTGGTTTTGGCTTTGCCTTGTGATGTTATATGTAGTGAAAAATTATTGAATAAAGACAAGGGAATAACTTCTTGTTCAGAGACAAGAGAGGTAGGATCTAAGCCTCAGTAGTTTCTCCAGAGATCCTTGTTGTTTGCTTGCTAATTTCGATGCCTTTACATGTAATGTGGTATGCGCATATGTTGTAGTAAGAATGCTTAAACTGCAGACCAAGATGCGATCTTCTAGGCTATACCAAATCTCTTTAGATAGGATATGAGTGCCTAGTTTGCATGTGTGGTGTATATTGAACATGTTGATTATGTTTTGACATGATTAAGGATACCTTATTATGGTATTGTGTTTTGTACTTGCTTGTGTGTGCTGGTACGTTTTGTGTATCAGGATCTTTTTTCGGTGGCCATTCGGGGTAAGCGTTGATACTCCTTGTGAGAGGGGAGGTTCTTACTAGTATTGGAGTCGTACGGGTGGAAATTCCCAGCATGAGCTTTACTGGATGTCTAGTCCTTGTGTGGCCAGAAGCCCTGTCCTTGTGTGGCAGGAAGCCCTTGTCCTTGTGTGGCCAGAAGCCCTGACTTGTCCTTGTGTGGCAAAATGAATAAGCTTACTGAATAGCTTCTGTGTTAACCATTTACCTTTTGTATAGTAAGCCTTGAACAATACAGGTGGAAGGGTATGGCCTTTCTTCTTCATTGCCAAGAGCAATCTGATGAGTTCTACCTGCCTGTGTACTTCTGAGTTTTCAGAAGTAGTTATAGTTCCCCCTCAGCCTTAGATTCGGCCCTACCCTTTTTAACTGAATTCTTGAATTGCGTGATCCCCTTTAGTTTCTAGGAATGATCTGATGTTGTTTGGGAGATTTGTGTTTATGGTTTCTGCAGATCTTATAATATTGTGACCCTACTGAGATTATTGTAATCTCATTCTGTTGTTTCCACCATTTTTTTCAGACTTAGGTACATTCACTGTTCGTGGTAGCAGTGTGTGAGATCAAGGCTGCACGGCGGAGCGATATTGCATCACCTTTGCATTCCTATTTCCTTGGTTGCTTGCGCATACAATAAGATAATAGATTAGACTACTTTTCTGGTTTTTTCAAGATCCCTCTTTTGCTTGTTATGTTTTGGAACTTGTTGGAGGATTTCTTGCTGGTTATTTGGATCCCTATGGGACTTGTGTGTTTTGATTCCAAAAATTAAATTTAAAGACTTCCGCTGATGTTTTATTCACTCTGTATGATACCAGAATGACTATACAATATCATGCTCCATTTGTTATTAAAAATTTAATGGGTAAGCCTGGTAGGATTCACATAGGTTCTAGGTGTCTTCGGGCTTGTTTGGATTTCATGGCGGTTATGTCCTTAATCAGAGCAAATTTTAGTAAGTAGGAATTGAGGTCATTATATTTTATTAACTCCATATGATACCAGAATGCTTATCTAATATCATGCTCCATTTGTTATGAATTCAAAGAATGAACATGCTAAAAATCAGAAATTATATGGGTAAGCCTTGTGGGATTCAAATGGTCTTGGTTCTTAATCTTATTTAGGTTTCACAGCGGTAAGGGTCCTAATAGGACCAAATAATAATAGGTTTGTATTTGGGGTCCTTACACCCCCTATCTTGTGATTGGTGGGATGGAAAAAGGCATGTTGTAAGTTTGTTTGCTAACCGTTTTTCTTTTTTAACCCAGTCTTGGACAACGCAGGTGGTATGGGATAATTGTTTGGTTTTGAAATCATATTGGAATGCCTGTGTGTTTTTGGTTTCCATCTTGTAATGGTTGCCTACGAAGTGTTTTGAGTCCTCCCTATTGTTTTGAAAAAAATCGGCCCTCATATTGTTATGTTTGATTGACTGATTTATTTTGGGCTTATTATATATGTATATGGGATTTATATGTTGATCGGAAGATGTTTGTTTAGGTTTCCGTAAATCTTATAATATTGCGACCCTACTGAGATTCTTGTAATCTCATTCCATTGTTTCCTTCCTTTTTCATTCTTAGGTTCATGTTTTGCTGGCGGTATCAAGGTGTGAGATCAAGGCTACATAGCAGGATGATTGCATTGCACATTTTAATTTGATTATTTGTGAGACCCCGAATTTTGAGTCCTATAGGTCCAGAAGCCAATGCAGGTGAAATGACCATTTTACCCCTGAAGAAATGGATGTATGATGGCCAAAAATGCTACAGAATGTCTAGTAATTATTTCTGTTTTTAATTCCCTCTGATTTGGTTCCTTATTGGTTGATAATTACCTTCGGAGATAAAATCTCTAAAATTAAAGAAGGATAATTCTAGAATTTAATTCTGATAATCATCTTAATTTAATCTAACCTTTAAAGTAGGGAAATTAATCCCATATCCACCCTATATAAAGAGGTATCCAGCCACACTTAGATCTTACACCAAAAATACACAAAATTCGTCAAACATCAAACCCTACGCCTCCATATATTGCTACCGAAATTTCTTTAACTTCAAACTAGCAAAAGTCTCTCATCCTTTGTCAGAATTCTACAAATAATAGCTTGTTAGAAACCTCCTTCCATCCTCTATTTATATATATTGGTCAAGTTATAAGGAGCTTAGTTCTTCACTATCAAAATTCAACTCATAATTAGGAGGGTTTGGTGCCATAATTTTGTGATTCTTCCTTCAATTGATTTCTACTGTTGTCCATCTTGTTCGTATGATTGTTTAGCATCCATTCATGTTGTAAAAACATAAATTCATCCTCTGAATCTTCCTTATACATAAAATTGGCATGCCCTACCTTTTCCCTATTGTTTCCGATTTTGATCAAATAATTAACCTATTTTCGGATCTTGTTCCTTTTGATTGTATATGTTATAAACACCTAATGCTTCCTTCATAACATGAAATCGCAACCTCTATAGCTTGTTAACGTGAAATCGCAATTTATCCTATTGTCTTATTTTTAGTGCCAAAATTTGTAAGTTGATTGGGATGGTAATTCAAGTTGTTTCTTGTTAACTTCTTGGCTATCACATCACACATCCAAAGGGGAGGCACCTACAGTATCTGATCACTAGTTTCTGATAGGTTTAGTCATTGGAATTGGTAAAGAAATAGGGTATTTGTTTGGTTATTGAGTATGCATGCTTAGTTTGGTTTTGTCTTTGCCTCATGACGTTATAGGTGGTTTGGATCCCTTGAATAAAGGCAAAGGAATAGCTTCTTATTCAGACACAAAAGAGCTAGGATCTATGTCTCATCGGTTTCTCTAAAGATTCTTGTTGTTGGTTGTTAATTTCAATGCATATCTTTGTATTGCTGTATGCGTATATGTGAGGTAGTGTATGCATGAGTTGTGGATTGATTTGAGGCTTACTTAGGCATTGTTGAACCCTTGAGATAAGTTATGTGTGCCTAATTTGCATGTGTTGTGTGCATTGAACATGCTGATTGTGTTCTGACATGATTGATGATACCCTGTTATAGTATTGTGCTTTGTACTTGCCTGTGTGCTTGTACATGTCTGTGTGTCAGGATCCTTTTTTCGGTGGCCATTCGGGGTAAACATTGATGCTCCTAGGGAGAGGAGAGGTTCTTACTGGTATAGGAGTCGTATAGGTGACAATCCCCAGCATGTGCACATTTGCTCCGTAGTCCTTGTGTGGCTGGACGTCTTGTCCTTGTGTGGCAAGATGCCTTTATCCTTGTGTATTTTGGATGCCCTTGTCCTTGTGTGGTTTGGATAGTTTGTCCTTGTGTGGTAAGATGAATAGGATTGCTGATTAGTTTGTGTGCTATCCTTTATCCTTTGTGCAGCGAAGCGTTGGACAACACAGGTGGAAGGGGATGGCCTTTCCAGTTGATGAGTTTGATAGATTTTTTTCCTTCTTGTGTAATTTTGATTTTCTGAAGTGTTTGTAGTCCACCCTCAGCCTTAGCTTTTGGCCCTAACCTTATTGTTTAATTCTTGAATTGCGTGATACCTCTTTAGTTTGTATAGGCTGATCTGATATTTTTTGGGAGATGTTTGTTTAAGATTTCTGTAGATCTTATGGTGTTGTGACCCTACCGAGATTCTTGTATTCTCATCCTGTTGTTTTCACCATTTTTCGGGCTTAGGTACATTCATTGTTCGTGGTACCAGTGTGTGAGATCAAGTTTGCATGGCGGGGCGATATTGCATCACAGATTAGAGAATAATGGAATTGAACATTAGTTGTATTAGTTCCCAAATTATCTAACAACCCTAACCCTAACCCCTAACTAGTTAACTTAGATTTTAGATTTAGTTTAATTACAACTTTCCTTATTCGATTCATTTAACTAGAATAGTGGATTAGGTAAATTGATTGGTTTTAAACAACTTTTCTTGTAGGATCGATACTCATTCTTTTGAACTATATTACTTGTTGACAGTCATGCGCTTGCGATTAAAGGTAAATTCAATTTTATGCCAACAAGATTTTGGCATCATTACCAAGGAAACAGTTTTGAAACCAACAATTTAACCCTAA
This sequence comes from Passiflora organensis, assembly GCA_019739055.1. Taxonomy (NCBI): domain Eukaryota; kingdom Viridiplantae; phylum Streptophyta; class Magnoliopsida; order Malpighiales; family Passifloraceae; genus Passiflora; species Passiflora organensis. Next base: position 496,260 of record JAEPBF010000208.1, on the reverse strand, counting down.
TTTTTTTTCTAGATTAAATTTTTTTTCTTTTTTTTCTGGTGTTTAGAGTTTGAGAATAGGTATAACTTAAGGAGTAAGAAGCTTGACCTTGAGCTTATTGACTTCTTAATTGAAAAAAAACTATATAGAGGCTCACGTGACTTAAGTTATCAGACCAAAAGAGGGACAACCAGAACCAAGATGCTGTCAATGGAAGTGATAATGCATAACCAGTAGTGGCTAATCAGTAGCTAAGATGGAGAACTGTCATGGATTTCAACACATCAACAGCTAAGACATAAGGAGACATCATCCGCAGGCCATCCATTCAGGCCAATAACATTGAAATCAAGCCTGCAATGATCCAGATAATGCAAAACCACCAATACAGGCTACAAATTGAAGATAAAAGGGTCATGCCATGACTATAACTAAGGCACTTAATGGGAGGCAACCAATCATTCAGAAAAAAAATAAGAAGAAGAAGGAAGAAAAGTAAGATGACTGAAGAAAAATAAGAAGACAGAAGAAAAGAGTGCTTTTATGCTAATGAGTTGGTTTCTGTGTAGATAATTAAGTTTAAGGAGGAATATGAAAATGGAAAACATGTCAGTAGAGGGTTCACAGCACAGCCGACCGATCCATACATATCCAACCAGTTGGTTGTACTTAAATTCCGTATGAGAGGTCACCGACCGGTCAGTTCCTAGCTACCGACCAGTTGATTGAATAAAAAGGTTTTACGAGAGCCACTGACCGGTTAGTGCCAACCAACCAATCGGTTGGTCAATAAAACCTGACATGCCGAATGTGAACTGACCAATCAGTTGAGTCGAGATGGGTATTTAAAATGCATCCTCCCCTCTTTCTCCCCTCATTCTTCAAACCCCAAGCCTCCTGCAACTTATCCTCTCTCACCTAGCACAAAAATCTTCTCCCTTCTCTCTAAAATTTGACCAAAATAGGCAAATGGAGATGTTCCAACAAATGCTGTAACAATAATACATGCCTTGTAATACCAGCAGGACACTAATCAATGGATGTTCGAACAATTCAGATATCTGAATCCAGGTGGCCCACCTCCACCATAGTGGGGAGATGATGATCAAGCACCAAGAGGGTAGTTAAGTTTGTTGTCTCACTTATCTATCTTTATATTATGTTTATTTTAGTTATTTGAATTTATGTTTGTCCTATGTCATGTTCTATTTGAATTACTTTGTTATGGTGTTTCATTATTTTTTATGTTCTATTAGCATTTGATGCTATGTTTGGGATGCCCATTTCTATTAATTTTGAGGACATTGATTCACTTTGAAAAAACTAACAATGAATGCTAGATTTTGTTTAGTATGGTTGATTAAATTTTAACCTAGGATGTGTTGAAATTGATTTTACAAACTAAAGGTGGCATTAGGTTCAAACATTATCCAATATTTAGAGCAGCGAAGCATCAAATTGGTCAGTTTATATTGAGGAAAAAATTAAGAGGGTTGGTTAGTACTAGTTAAGCTATTGGTTAACTCACCAATGTTGTGCAAGCTTAAGTAAGAAAATACAATCTTATGTGCTGTAAGCTATTAAAAAATAAGAGAAAGAAAAAATAGTTGTAGTACAAATATAAAAGCACATATTGTGGGTTAATTTAATAAGACCTTTGAGCTGCATTTCTGAATTTCCAATAAACATTATGATTGATTTGATGACCTAGTGCATGAGTATTCAGCATTTTCAAATTCTAATTTCTTAATGTAAAACTTAAATTGATGCAACTAGGTAAGAATTGAAAGACTAAAATTTCAGAATTAAGTCTCTATTGTTTGTTATTGATGAAGTGAACTAAGATTCAATGATTGAAATTATCTAAGTAGTGGGTGTTTGTGTTTCTTTATCAAACTATATTTGCTAGGGACTAGCAAATTTCTAAGTTTGAGGAGATTTGATGACCTATTTTTAACACTGGTTATCCGTATGAGTTTGGTTTGATTTTAAGATAATTACAAGCTAATTATGTTAATTTAGTTAAAATTTTGATCGTTTATTGAGTGTTGTGGTTGAGCAGATGTATAATGATTTTTAGCGGCAAAAGGGAGCATTTTCATATGAAAAAAAAAATAAAACATCAAAATTGGAGTTGGCAATTATGAGGGACAACGGACTGGTCGGTTGAAACCAATAGACCGGTCAGCTCAATGATGAATTTTTGCTAAAGACACATTGACTGACCGGTCGTCAGTTCACCTACACAGACCAGTCGTCACTCAGTTGTAAGAAATAAAACGATCAAGTACGAGATAAAGACAAGATAAAGATAAAAATACAAGATAAAGACTATCAAATACGAGATAAAGACTATCATATATGGATAAAGATTATCTTCTAATATCTAGTATAAACTAAACGCCAAGACTGTATTATTTTTCATCGAATATTTTACACAGGAAAACTTTATTTTTAAAGCATGTCATCGATCTGTTAAAGATCAAGACTTTGGTATGTTTTTTTTTATTTGTAATTAATACCAAGATTATTTGGGTTAATTCTTTCTTTCTATCTTTTGCAATCGTAATTTACTATCATAAAACTAGTATTCTAATTTGTTGTGCTCTTATTACAAGTTCTTGACTCTATTTCTAACTCTTGATTAATTAGCAAACCTGGCCAGTTTGTATACAGGTGAGTCTTAACTGATTCAGGAGAACGGTTAAACATTGACAACAGATTAGATGTCTTAGGGCACAAGTTGAAACTAGGTAGATCAGGAATATATCTTCCACACCTAGGGTTCATACTGATTGAGCAAAATGGTTCAGAAACTTGATTGACAAAGAAATATAGTTAGTTGGGAATCCGGATTGGCTCTTAATAGTCCATGAGGATATTAGGTGATTGAAAGATGATCAAGAATAGATTAGACAATATTGGAATTGAACATTAGTTAGATTAGTTCCCCAATTATCTAATAACCCTAACCCTAACACCTAACTAGTTAACTTAGATTTTAGATTTAGTTTAATTACAACTCTCCTTATTCGATTCATTTAACTAGAATAGTGGACTAGGCAAATTGATTGGTTTTAAACATCTTTCCCTGTGGGATTGATACTCGATCTTTTGAACTATATTACTTGTTGATAGTCATGCACTTGCGATTAAAGATAAATTCAATTTTAAGCCAACAGAGATCCCACAAAATTTCTCAATGTTGGCAGGCCCTTTGACAAGTTTGATATGAAAGGGAGTCCTGTTTGTGTGGACTGAGAAGTGTGAGTAGAGTTTTCAAGAGTTGAAACCTAGATTGGTGACAGCCTTAGTCCTTACCTTGCCAGTCAATGGTAAGGGGTATGTTGTGTTCAATGATGCTTCAAATATGGGATTGGGATGTGTCCTGATGCAAGAGGGAAAGGTTTTGGCCTATGCATCTAGATAGGTGAGACAACCTAAGGGAAACTACCCTACCCATGACCTAAAGTTGGCACTAGTAGTATTTGCATTGAAGATTTAGTAGTATTACTTGTATAGTGAAACATGCAGAGTCTATATCAACCACAAGAGTCTCAAATATCTCCTTAGCCAAAAGGAGTTGAATTTGAGACAAAGAAGGTGGCTAGAGTTGATCAATAATTTTGACCTTGTGATTGACTACCATCCAGAGAAGGAAAATATTGTTGCTGATGCATTAAGTAGGAAGACGTCATCTTCCTTAGCCTATGTCATGACCTAGCTCCTTGACCATCGAACTAGCAGGCCCAGATGTGTATGTACGCATGATGGATCACAACTGCAATGCTTGATTATGCTTCTATTCATATGATCTAAAAGATATATCTTGTTACAAATGATCCATTCACAAAATACATATAAACCCAAGACCTTCCTCACTCTTTTCCGATATGGGATTGGGTAACTTGACCCCCCACGCAGGCTGGGTCTCACAACCTATTTCCGAGTTGAGTACATGCCAATACTAATGTGTTTGACAACATCTAGAGTGCAGTTTGATAGTGATGAGTCAAGAGCCTTGATTGCATAGCTTGTTGTTAGACCTTCCTTGCTAGATAAGATTTGGGTCAAGTAGCTTGAGGATTCAGTGTTGGTTTGAGTTAGATAGCAGTTAGAGGCTGATGGCAGTGGTGATAGTACAGTTAGCGAGTACCGAGTAAGAGATAATAGTATCTTGACTTTCCAAGGCCGAGTATGTATTCCTCACGATGAGGAGCTGAGACAGTTGATTTTGATAGAGGCTCATTGCTAGACATTTTCTATTCATCCTGGTAGTACCAAGATGTACCGAGACTTGCAAGAGTAGTATTGGTGGTCCGAGATGAAGAGGCACATTGCAAAGTTTGTGACTAGGTGTCTAGTATGTCATTAGGTCAAAGTAGAGCATCAGAGACCTGCAGGATTACTTCAGTCGTTACCCATTTTGGAGTGGAAATAGGAACATATGATGATAGATTTCGTGGTGGGTTTACCGAGGTCCCAACAAGGCTATGACATAGTATGGGTGATAGTGGACAGACCGACCAAGTCTACTCACTTTCCCCCATCAAAGTAACAGGACACACCAGAGAGATTGGCATCGAGGTATAAGGATGAGATAATGAGATTACATGGGGTTTTAGTGTCCATTGTGTCAAATTGAGATCCGACGTTCACAACCAGGTTTTAGGGGAAGTAGTGCTATGGGTACCAAATTAAACTTCAACACAGCTTTCCACCCTCAAATAGATGGACAGTCAGAGAGCATGATTTAGATATTACAGGATATGCTCTGTGCTTCTATGTTGGATAGGTAGACTACTTTAGATAATACTTACCATTAGCTGAGTTAGCACCATCTGAGGCCTTGTATGGTAGGCCTTGTTTTATCCTTTATGCAGCAAAGCCTTGTACAACACAGGTGGAAGAGGATAGCCTTTTCCTATTTCCGAGATGATTGATAAGTTTTTCCTTTCTGTGTACTTTTGATTTTCGGAAGTGTTTGTAGTCCACCCTCAGCCTTAACTTCAGCCCTAACCGTTTTGGTTGATTCTTGAATTGCGTGATACTCTTAAATGAGTAGGGATGATCTGATGATGTTTGGGAAATGTTTGTTCAAGATTTCTTTAGATCTTATTATGCTGTGACCCTACTGAGATTTTTGTAATCTCATCCTGTTGTTTTCACTATTTTTCACGCTTAGGTACATTCTCTGTTCGTCGTACCAGTGTGTGAGAATCAAGGCTGCATGGTGGGGCAATATCACATCACATTTGCATATTTGTGTCCTTTGTTGCTTGCGTATATAGCATGATCATTGATTTGTCCTATTTTCTGGTTTTTCAAGATTCCTCCTTGCTCGTTGTTTCCGAATTATGTTGGAGGTTTACTTGCTGGATATTTGGATCCCTATGGGACTTGTATGTTGTGGATTCATTGATTAAATTTAAAGACTTCCGCTGATGTTTTATTAATTGCATATAATACCAGAATACTTATCTAATATCATGTTCCAATTGTTATGAATTCAAAGAATGAACATACTAAAAATCAGAAATTACATGGGTAAGCCTTGTGGGAATCAAATGGGTCCTGGTTTTTGGGCTTATTTGGATTTCACGGCAGTAAGACTCCTAATAGGAGCAAATAACAATAGGTTAGGATATGAGGTCCTTACAGGTTGGGTAGAGAAGCATGGTTTAGGAAATATGAATTGTTATATACTAATTTGTTTTGTTGGTTTTTGTGTTTGTAGGTAGGTAGGTACATGTGCACACATCCACTCACTTAGGTGCTGCTACCAAAAGTGATCTAATGCTAAAAAGGGATTGATTTGTAAGATTTAAATGATGACATTGATAATTTGATTTGTTATGTGTTTATGTATGTTCTTATGCCCGGTATGCCTTGATGTGTTTTGGTGAATTCTTACTGTGTTTCTTTGCTACTTCTGAGTATACTGATGAATTCCCCTTTGTGATTACCATGTTTCCAAATATGTGTGTAATCACTGAATGATGGTTGCAATTTCTTGTTGTGAGTGTTGCCGAGTGTTGCCAAGTATGTATGTGTATGAAGGTTATAACTGCCAAGTATGTGTTTGTTATTAATGGGTAATACCGAGTGTAATTTGCATGAATATGTGTATTGACGAATGCTTGATGATGATTTACAAGAGCCTATATGTGTGTGTCGAGTATGCGTTGACATGTGTGCATGTGATTTCCGAAATTTGTATATTGTTTTCCAGCATATGTGTATCGTCCGGTGCACGTCTCTCCACCAAGTACCACTTCTTTTCCTAGTATCGTATTTGGTTATGTGTTAAGTAACAATCATATGCTTGTATAGTATAGCAAGGTTGAACGCTACAAGGGATCGACGGGGTAGGTGTGGGATTCAAGCCGAACAGTAACCTATTGAGCAAGAGAAGCCGAATGCACAAATTGAGCAGGAAGGGCAAGCTGAGCCCGAAAGCCAACCTGAGGCACCAGCCATCAATCCGGTGATGGCACAAATCCTAAACGTATTGCAGGGGATCGCTGCAAATCAGCAGTGTATAGAGGCGCAATTTCAGAATGCTCCTAAACCCTCACCCGTGGAAGAACCTATTCCTCCACTTGAACCTATACAGCTAGCGCATCCTAAGGAAGCCGAGAGACTTCTAGTCATTATCACAAAGTTGCTAAAGGAAGCTCATCAATTGGGATGTAAAGATTTTAGTGGTTCAGCTGGAGCTGCTGCAGCTCGTGAATAGATAGACACTTTATGCCGAGTGTCCTTGTTTTTGCATATCACTGATGATGACAAGGTTGTCATTGCTACTTTCCTGCTTAAGGGAGAAGCCCTCACATGATGGACATCTGTTAGCTTGCGATTTGGCAATCATTTGCCAACTTGGGAGGAATTTCAGTACGAGTTTGACGAAAGGTTTTATACGAGATTCCATAAAAGAGAACAGCGACAAGCTTTCTACAAGCTTGAGCAAGGCACCTGTTCGATGCTGGAATACGAAAAGGTATTAAGACAGATGTCCTAATTTGCACCTGAAAAGGATCGTTCACCATACTAGCTTGTGAGATGATTTCAAGATGGGTTGAGTACCAAACTTAAAACCATCGTTGGTGCGACACCAGTGCAGAATTTTCAAGAGCTAATCATTTCTGTGACCGAAGCCAAGAAGATTGTACAAACCAGAAAGCCATCTATAGCAACTAGTGGCAGATCTTTCAGGTGAGATTCAAAATTTAATTGGCATACGGGACCCTATCCTTTAAGATCCTATCCTCCGAAAAATAATGGCAATGGAGGTAACAACAAGAAGAATATTTCTGGTCCAAATTCCAATGGATCTATATGAAATTCTCAGCAACATCGATGTAACAATTGTGGCTAGATGGGGCATATTTAGAGGGAATGCCCGAAACCAAGGCATATCACAGGCGCGTCAAATGTAAGCCGGGTTGGGTATGCCAACCCAACAAACCACCAGCATACGCACCAGGGGGACCACCCAATGGATCCACCAAGCATGTGTGGTTCACTTTTTCTAATGGTGTCGAGTACTGCTTTGAAGGTGATAGGCGAGTTGTTCTAACTTGTATGATTTCCTGGCTTGACACAAAGCAATTAACCAGCAAGGGATATACTGCGTACCTCGCGCACATACTTGATGTTTCCAAAGAATCCTTGGATCTGGATTCTGTTCCAGTGGTTCATAAATATCCATATGTATTTCCAGAACACATAGCGGGTTTACCACCAACAAGGGAAGTAGAATTCGGCATTGAGTTAGTCCACGATATGTATTTGATTTCCATTCCTCCATATCGTATGGCTCATGCAGAAATGAAGGAACTAAAGACTCAATTGGAAGATTTGCTGCATCATGGTTTCATTCGACCCAGTGTGTCCCCATGGGGAGCACTTATCTTTTTTGTGAAGAGAAAGATGGTTCATAGCGATTTTGCATCGATTATCAGCAGCTGAATTGTGTGACCGTGAAGAACAAGTACCCTTTGCTGTGCATCGACGACTTGTTCGACCAGCTCTAAGGTGTAGCCGTATTCTCCAAGATCGATCTCAGATCTAGATAACATCAATTATGAGTTCGAGATGTTGATATTCCAATGACCGAGTTCAGATCGCGATACGGCCACTATGAATTTCTGGTTATGCCATTCGATTTGACCAACGCACTAGCCATATTCATGGACCTGATGAATTGTGTATTCTATTAATTTCTTGACAAATTTGTGATAGTCTTCATCGACAACATTCTAATTTATTCAAAATCGGAAGAAGAGCATGCTGAGCACTTGCTGATTGTGCGGAATATTTTGAAGGATCGGCGGTTGTTCGCAAAGTAATTCAAATGCGAATTCTGGTTACGCGAAGTTAGTTTCCTTAGCCATGTTGTTTCCAACCAAAGTTTCCTTGTTGATCCAAAGAAAATTGAAGTCGAAGTTGCTTGGGAACCCCAGCGAACTGCATTTGAAGTCCGTAGTTTTCTTGGCTCAGCCGGATACTACTGTTGCTTCGTGGAAAATTTTTCATTGCTTGTCGGACCATTGAAGAAATTGACATGTAAAGGAGAGCCATTCGTGTGGACCGAGAAGTGCCAGCGAAGTTTCGAAGAACTTGAAAACCGGTTAGTTTCTGCACCTATTCTTACTTTAACTATTTGCGGAAAGGAGTACGTGGTTTATAGCGATGCGTCAAATCCAGACTTGGATGCGTATTGATGCAAGATGGGAAAATCATCGCCTATGCTTCCCGATAGTTGCGACCGCACAAAACCAATTGTTCTATGCATGATTTGGAGCGTGCAGCTGTGGTAATTGCGTTGAAAATATGGCGACATTACTTAGACGGCGACATTACTTAGATTCTTCACCGACCACAAAAGCTTGAAATACCTCCTCACGCGAAAAGAAATGAATATGAGACAATGAAGATGGGTGGAGCTGATTAAAGACTATGATTAGATTATTGAATATCATCCTGGAAAAGAAAATGTTGTTGCTGATGCCTTAAGCCGAAAGTTTCATCCTTCTTCTCTATCGGTTTTGGCTTACAAGCACAACCAATACATGCCAATGTTGCTGGATTTGAAAACTACCCACGTGCATCTTGGCACGAATCGAAGTCATGCCTAACTTGATTGAGGAGATCCAAAGTCAGCAATCAGAAGATCTTTAACTGGTTGAAATTAGGAAGCAACTACCTGATGGTGTTGATAATATAGCTCGTGATTTTAGAGTACGAGATGATGGAGTTCTTGTCTTCATAAACCGGGTATGTATACCACAAAATGTTGAAATTTGTAATCTTATTTTGTCCGAGGCATATAGTTCGAAGTTCGCTATCTATCCTGGTAGTACAAAGATGTACCCAGATTTAAGGGAGCAATATTGGTGGCCAAACATGAAGCGCCACATTGCTGAGTTCGTTGCCCGATGCCTCATATGTCAACAAGTAAAGATTGAGCATCAAAGACCGCTAGTTTACTACAGTCACTTCCAATTCCAGAATGGAAATGGGAGCATGTCATGATGGATTTTGTGACCAGTTTGCCTAGATTGCAGCGAGAATACGATGCCATTAGGGTGATTGTAGATTGATTGACAAAATCTGCACACTTACTTCCTGTACGTATAACGGATACACCAGAGAAATTGGACAAGATTGTTTGTTTTCATGGATTGCCAGTTTCCATTGTTTTAGATCGTGACCCTCGTTTCACATCACGATTTTGGGAGAAATTCTAGAATGCGCTGAGTTCAAGATTGAATTTCAGTACCGCATTTCATCCCCAGACCGATGGTCAATCCGAGAGGACGTTCAGACACTAAAAGACATATTATGTGTGAGTGTACTAGACCAGCATACAGGTTGGGATTGATGCCTACCATTGGTAGAATTTGCTTACAATAATAGCTTTCATGTATGCATCGGTATGGCACCTTATGAAGCACTATATGGGAGACGTTGCAGAACCTCCATTTGCTGGAATGAAGTAGGCGAGAGATGCTTAGACAATCAGGAATTGATTGAAAAAGCAACAAAGTAGTTGAACTTGATCCGACAACGGCTAAAGACAGCCCAAGATTAGCAGAAAAATTATGTCGATAATCGATGAAGGAAACTGGAATTTGCGGTAGGTGACAAAGGGTTTTTGAAGGTCGTCCCGTGGAAAGGTGTCTTTCGTTTTCAGCAGTGAGGTAAGCTAGCACCTCGTTACATCAGTCCGTATGATATTGTCGAAAGGATCGGCCCTATTGCACATCAACTTGCCTTACCTCCGAGTATGAAGAGAAATTCACAATGTGTTTCACGTATTAATGTTGAGAAAGTATGTGCGAGACCCTGCTTATGTGCTCGAAGAACCACTAGTCAAAGTTGCTAAAGACTTATCCTATCCCATACAGCCAGTAGTCATACTAGATCGGTCAGTTTGTCAACTTCGTAACCGAAACATACTAATGGTACGAGTTGTTTAGCGTAATAGCCAAATCGAGGAACAGTCTTGGGAGATCGAGGAATCTATGCATGAAAAATTTCCTTACCTGTATGCTTAGGTACTTGTGCTGAAATTTCGAGGACGAAGTTCTTATAAGGAGGGGAGGATGTGAGACCCCGAATTTTGAGTCTTAGTCAGTGAAGATGAAAAGACCGTTTTTCTCCTGAAGAAAAGGATGTATGATGGCCGAAAATAGTATGGAATGTTTAGTAATTATTTCTGGTTTTAATTCCCTTTAATTTGGTTCTCTATTGGTTGATAATTATCTTAGAAAATAAAATCCCTAAAATTAAGGAAGGATAATTACAAAATTGAATTCTGATAATTATCTTACTTTAATTAAGTCTTTAAAGTAGGGAAATTAATCAAAAAACCACCCTATAAAAAAGAAGAAGCCAACCACACTTAAACCTTAGATATAAAATACACAAAATGCGTCAAACCTAAAACCTTACACCTCTCTATTGCGGTCGAAATATGCTTGAACTTCAAACAAGCATAACTCTCTCATCCTTTGTCGGATTCTTGTAAATAAGAGCTTGTTGGAAAGATATTTCTGTCCTCTATCCAAAAATCTTGGGTTTTTCATCTGGAGGTTAGTTTTTCCTTGTTATAATTTAGGTTGTAATTCGGCGGGATTAGCTTCCAAAATTGTGTGATTCTATCTTCAATTGATTTCTGTTGTTATTCCTCTTATTCGTATGATTTTTTACCATCCATTCATGTTGTAAAATCATGAATTCATCCTTTGAATCTTCCATATACATAAAATCGGCATGCCCTACCTTTGCCCTATTTGTTGCCTATCTTAATCAATTGATTAACCTATTGGATTCTGATCTTGATTCTATTGGTTGTACATGTTATAAACACCTAATCCTTCTTTGTTAACATGAAATTGTAACCCTTACATCTTGTATGAATGAAATCGCAATTTGTCTTATGCCTTACTCTTAGAGTCAAAATTTGCATAGCTAATTGGGATGGTAATTCAGGTTGAATCTTGTTAAGTTCTTGGCTATTACATCACACATCCAAGAGGGAGGCACCTGCGGCATCTAATCACTTGTTTCTTATAGGTTTGGTTAGTGGAATTGGTAAGGAAATAGTGTATTTACTTGGTTACTAAGTATACATGCTTAGTTTGGTTTTGTCTTTGCCTTATGATGTTATAGGTGGTTTGGATCCCTTGAATAAAGGAAAAGGAATAGCTTCTTGTTGTTTACTTGTTTTTTTCGGTGCATACGCTTGTTAATATTGCATGTGCATATCTTGTACTGTGTATGCATGAATTGCGAATTGAGATGATTTATTCTTTGTGCAGCAAAGCCTTGGACAACACAAGGGGAAAGGGATCGCCTTTTCCTATTGCTAAGATGATTGATGAGTTTTTTCTGCCTGTGTACTTATGATTTTCAGAAGTTTTTGTAGTCCACCCTCAGCCTTAGTTTCAGCCCTAACTCTTTTGGTTGATTCTTGAATTGCGTGATACCCTTAGATGAGTAGGGATGATCTGATGTTGTTTAGGAGATATTTGTTTAAGATTTCTGTAGATCTTATGATGCTGTGACCCTACTGAGATTCTTGCAATCTCATCCTATTGTTTTCACCATTTTTCAGGCTTAGGTACATTCGTTGTTCGTGGTACCAGTATATGAGAATCAAGGTTGCACGACGGGGTAATATCGCATTGCATTTGCATATTTGTCTCTTTTGTTGATTGCGTTTATAACATGATCATTGATTAGACTATTTTCCGATTTTTCAAGAATCCTCCTATGGTTGTTGTTTCTGAATTATGTTGGAGGTTTACTTGCTAGATATCTGGATCCCTATGGGACTTTGTGTTGTGGAATTATTGATTAAATTTAAAGACTTCCGCTGATGTTTTATTAACTTCGTATAATACCAGAATACTTGTCCAATATCATGCTCCAATTGTTATAAATTCAAATAATGAACATGCTAAAAATCAGAAATTAAATGGGTAAGCCTTGTTGGATTCAAATGGGTCCTAGTTTTTGGGATTATTTGGGTTTCGCAGCGGTAAGGTCCTAATTGGAGCAAATAATAATAGGTTAGGATTTGGGGTCCTTACATTTGTGGGCAGAAAAACCCAATAGTGTTGTTGGTTAATCTTGGAGGTTGATTTTGAGCCTTGAGTGGTATGTGTGAGGAGAGGAAGGTTTTTCCTGTTGTTGGATTGCTTGGTTTCTGATCTTAGAGTAGTGTTAGTGTGAGTTGTGAACTAGATTAGTGTCTAAGGGGTCTCCAGGCTGTGTTTCCAATTTATAGTTTTTTATCATTTTTTTCTATTTTAAGCTTATGGTTTTTTTGGTTCGGTTTTATACTTAGGCATTGCTGGAGCAGTTGATAAGGGCAAGCGTATTGCTATTGAGTCATCTACGCGACAAGAGATGGAAATTTATGTTTCATTCATTTAAACAAAAACACTTTGTTTTATTGAATTAAAATGTGATAGAATGCTTGATTTTGAATAGAGGTTATACATACATTGTGAATGATGATCACGCTAGGTTCATTGTGTGTTTGCCAAGTGATTTTACATCAACCTTACTTGTACCACTTATGCATATGTTGATTGTGATTGATGCATTTTTGGTGAGCAATAAACCTTTGAGTTAAGAGTGTGTCCTTGGTTTCGAGACCTTGAATTGTGGGCATGTTGTGTTGGGAATGTATGTGTTGAGAGTGTTCAGGTCAGGTGAGAATTTGGTGCCTAAATTGACAGAAAATAAGTGAGAATCCCGAAAATGACTTGAGTGAAACGTCCTACCGAGAGCACACTGATTGATCAGTTGAGGTATACCAACCGGTGGGACTGCTCACTGACTAGTCGGACCTTATGAGAAACCCTACCAACAGACCACCAACTGGTTGGTCGAGGTATACTGATAGGTTGGACCTTCGAGGAAACCCTATTGAATGCCCACCGACCGGTCGGTCAAGGTACACCTATCAGTTGGCCATTGATTAATTCCCAAAATAAGCCCAATTTTGTTTCAAGTGAAGCCCAGCGGTGATTACATCCTTTTATTATACACTTACGAGTATTTTGAAGTCTTGAGAAATATGTTTAGAGGTTGTGGAAACGTAAATTAAGGGGACTTGCTTGATCTTATCATGCATTTCAGTTTTCTACAAAAGTGCGATATAAATATTTTCCTAGATGCAACCAAGAATTGACAAATATGCTTGGCCAATGCAAGGTAGGTACATGGAATCCCCGTTAAAGGAAATGTTACTTTCCTTGTGGTGTTGTATAGATGGATTGTGTGTTTATGCCTGAATTTGTTATAACTTAGCAGGCTATTTGAATTTGTTATGACTTAGTAGTAGGGTGTTTATACTTATTTTTAAAGTGAAACTTTAACTACCAATGAGCTTTGGCTTCCCTTTAGCGAGGGTTACTTGAGAGTGTTTTGAGATCCACCCCGATAGGTTTTTGGTATATAGTAGCCTGAGGAGCAATGATGAGTACTGCAGATTTATAAAACCTATTGGGATGAACCTTATTGCTTTTTTTTTTACAATTCATGCATTATACTTTATTGATTTTGAATTCATTGAGTGCAGGTTAGAATGTGTGAGACCCCAGCCAACATAGGGGGTTTGTGTTACCCAATCCCACATCAGAAATGATTGGGGGAGGTCCTGGGATTATACATATTATGTGAATGGATCATTTGTAACAAGATACATCTTTTGGGCCATGTGGTTAGAAGCCCGACTCAGCATTGTAGTTATGATCCATCACGTGCATATACACGGCCAGGATCGTTAGGCCGGAGTCCAGAAGCCAGGTCGTGACAAATGGTAGCTGAGCCGATCTCTCTCCCTATTCTGTGTGGACTTCGGTCGTATTATGTGTTTAGTTAATGTTTGGGCCTTTGAGTTTGGGCCCAAGTCAATTACATTTAGGCTCCCCTCGTGAGGACATGAGTTCTATAAGGAGGGGAGCTTGTGAGACCCAGCCTGCATAGGGGGTCTGTGTTACCCAAGCCCATATCGAAAAGGAGTGGGAGAGGTCTTGGGCTTATATGTGTTGTGTGAATAGATCATTTGCAACAAGATATATCTTTTGGGCCATGTGGTTAGAAGTCCGACTTAGTGATGCAGTTGTGATCCATCACACGCACATATACGTCCAGGCCCGTTGAGCCGCGGGTCCAGGAGCCGGGTCGTGACAGAATGCATGGATGATTATGGTGTTTAAATCAACTGTTTTATAATCATTTTTACGTGTGCCACTATTCCACCGGATATGTTTATGACTGTACCGATCCTTGTGAGGAGTCATTTCTGGTAATGGGATCCTCATCAATTATATCAGTGACTGGCTGGATCAGATGCTAAGTCGCATGAGGAAGACGACTGAGAACCTGAGCCTACAACATAGTCTGAACAGCACTAATCAATGTTAGTTAAATATCCAGGTGAGTGGTTTTAGGGACCAAAATAGCGAAATCATAATATAAATAGAATATTATATCATAAAATAAAAATCTAAATTTAAAATCAGAAGGAATCTCAAAGACGAGCATACATATAAAAGGTAAATCTCAAAATTAGCTCAAAACCAATATTTAATCATAGGCGGTGGTGAATTAGAATTATAACGTCTTTTTTTTTTAACAATAGAGCTGGAAAGTCGGCTAACAAAGTACCTATTCTACTCTGATCAGGGACTAGTCTAGGCCCACTAGTGTATATTTCTTGTTATTTTTTTCTTAAAAATATAACCCACACTAGTATTGTGGAAGGCTAGATCAGCACACTTCTACACAATGCTGATCAACACATCAACTTTCGTTGACCCGGCTCAATTATATTATCTCTCCTTTCTCAGGGTGCTAAAGAGTTATATATAAGACTCGTTGCTCCTAATCAGGTATCACTCAACAGTGCACTGTCTACTCATATCTCACAAGGAATAAATTAGAAAAATTAAATCAAACATCATACTGAAACATAACTCTTGAAATACTTATAAAATATTATGTCTTAAACCTCATGTATCCCTCTGCAAAAAGAGGTATGCATCCCTGTACATATTAAAAACCTACATCCCTATTCAAAATCATATAAAGACAAAATAGAATTTTCAACCAAGTCATAGTGATTTATTAAAATAAACTATTTGAAATATCAACCACAATTTATCAATATTTTCCTTAAAAAAAATCACACATTTTGAACATACATATTTAAAACCAAATAGTGAAATGTGAGCTCCCCACTCACCTTCAAATAGTCACAGCAAAATACGATCCATCACAGCAAATAAAACTCAGTGGATCCACCAAAATATCCACATCACGTATACAAAAGCCACAAGCCTGCATAAACATGTCAAGCATACAATCATTGTATTTCTCATCCAATTGACACAACAGTTTATTTAAGTATGCTAAGGTACTAACACCTGCAATATAAGATTAGTTAATTATTTGGGTCCCAAATTACATGTTTAATTTGATAGTATTGCTTACAATAATATAATTTATTATTTTTATGAGAAAATATGTGAGGACCTGAACCCGGTAATTGGCTCCTCACCGCCGTGCAGTCCCAATTGGCTCAACTTGTGGTCTAATCGAAATCACACAGGGCTTACCCTCATATCTAACTCGCCAAATAAATAAAATTGCATATAAATTTGAAACTTTTTATTTTATTTAAAAATGAGCATGTATTTAAACGAAAACCTCGACACAACATAATAAGTCACAGAGTACAATCACAAACCGTGGAAATCTTAATTCACTCCATTCAACCTCTAGAAACACACTCCACTCAATCCCTTAAGAAAAATTCAAATCCCTTCACACACCCAATCATTCCTAAGCTCAAATTTCAATTCCAAGCTCAACCAACATCAAAATTGGTTTCCTCAATCCAAAAACCTTCTCTACAACACACAAACAACCTAATTCAAGCAATAACATCAACCAATTTCATCTAATTCAACAAGAACACGAATTTTCCGAAATTACAAAAATGCTATCAAATACTCTAAATGATCAATCATGGATTAATTATTATTTTCATGCAATCTAAAGTATCAGACTATTACAATAAACATCTAAGCATGCTAAAACAACCAAAAATCGGAAGGGAAAATGAAGAAATCAAGCATATGCCACTAAAATCTGAATTTCACTAAAAATACTCAAATTAAGGTAAAATCACAATAAATAAAACACCATACCTGAGAAAATATAGGGAGAGCGGTGGGGTTTATGTTTTTGGGACAAAACCCATACAACAATTTGGAAGAAAAAGGAAGTTTAGGGCTTTGAGGGTTTGGAAGAAGCTCTCAGCCGAGAGAAAAAAATGAAATGGGGGGAGGGGTTTCTTTGTTTCTGCCCACTCACATTTAGCAAGGGGGGAAAGAATAAGTAAGGGCATTTCTTGAATTGTGGCCTCTTTTGACTTGCTGACTTTGATTTTAACTTTTGACTTTTTTTTTTTAAAAAAAGAAGATTCACAAAATCTGAAATAATTTTAAAATGACTCACATATGCCCCAAGTGGGCCAAAATAAAATTTAAAAGCTCAAAATATGGAAATTAGGCCTTTAAAATGCAATTAGGTTCGAGAAACAAAAATCGGGCCCACCAAAGGTAAGTCGGCCTAAAGACCTCCGACCACTCAAAACAGGCCTCTAAAACTCATACACGGGTCAAAAGAGTAGAAATTGGTATATCCACAGGACTCAAGTCTCGAACAACACACAAATCGAGTAACTATTCTATTGCACACTAAAACTCCAAAACGAGACAACGCACTAATTATCGACACACTACCAACGACATGACGTTCTAGACATCCTAAACCCGACACCTAAGCTCTATAACTATGTCTAGGTCACCAATCAAAAGGTCAAGTCACTCAAACCGACCAATCCGAAAAATCTGAATGAATCCGAGTGCTGACTAGACTCTCAAAAGGACGGGGTCTGACATCCTCCCCTCCTTAAAGGAATTTCATCCCCGAAATTCACTTATCGGAATCCTTAAACAAATTCGGATACTATTGTCTCATCAACTACTCTGGCTCCCAAGTCCGCTCCTCCATGCGGGCACTATGCCATAAAATATAAACCATAGGCACACTGCCGCTACGCAGCTATCTCACCGCTCTCTATCCACTATGGCTACTGGCTGAGTCGAATAAGATAAATCATTGGCAATCTCAATCAGTGGTGTCTCCAAGATATAAGATGGATCCAGCATGTACTTCCTCAACATGGGCACATGGAAGACGTTATGGATCCTCTCTAACTCTGGTGGTAACTCCAATCTGTATGCCACTAGGCCAACTCTATCAACAATACGATAGGGACCAATATACCTCGGAGCAAGCTTGCCCTGCTGCTGAAATCTGATCACTCCCTTCTATGGCGCTATTTTCAAGAATACCCTATCATTCACTACAAACTCCAAGTCTTTCCTACGATGATCTGCATAACTCTTCTGTCGGCTCTGAGCTATTCTCAACTGCTCTCTAATCAGAACAACCTGCTGAGTAGCCTGGTCTACTAACTCTGGAGTGTCAAGACGCCTCTCACCAAACTCATACCAACACAATGAAGTACGACACCTACATTATTATAGTACCTCATACGGTGCCATACCAATATTCCTCTGAAAGTTGTTGTTGTAGGAAAATTCCACTAAGGGTAAGCATCGATCCCAAGTGGTCTGCCTCTCCAACACACAAGCTCCGAGCATATCCTCTAGGATTTGTATAGTCCGCTCTGACTGGCCATCTGTCTGTGGGTGGAAGGCTATACTGAACCTTAGCTCTGTACCCAATGCTCGGTGAAATTTCTCCCAAAATCGAGAATTGAACCTCGGATCACGATCTGACACTATAGTCACTGGCACACCATGCAATCTGACAATCTCATCCATGTATCTCGATGCTAGCCTCTCTGGTGTATCTGTCACTCTGATGGGGAGAAAATGTGCAGACTTGGTGAGTCTGTCCACTAGCACCCATATGGCATCATATCCTCACTGCACACGTGGCAAACCAACTACAAAGTCCATAGTGATATACTCCCACTTCCACTCTGGAATGGGAAGCGACTGTAGCATGCCTGCTGGTCTCTGATGCTTGGCCTTCACTTGTTGACAAACAAAACATCGAGCAAGAAACTCTGCTATGTGCCTCTTCATGCCCGACCCCCAATAAGACTGTCTCAAATCTCTATACATCTTAGTGTTACCTGGATATAAAGAGAATGTTGAACTGTGAGCCTCTGTCAGAATCCGCTGTCTCAACTCCTCGTCATGTGGTACACACATACGACCTCTGAAAGTTAGAATACCGTCATCTCTAACTCTGTACTCACTGACTAAACTGTCCGCACTATCACTGCTGTCCAAACTCTGTCTCACTCTGACCAAAGCTGGATCCTCAAGCTGTCCGGCTCGAATCTCATCAATCAATGTCATTCTCACCACCATCTGTGCAACTATTGCTTCGGTCTCATCACTATCCAGCTAAACTCTAGACTCCCTCATACTCATCAACAAAGGCATATACTTAGCTCTCACATAAGCCAAGGAAGAAGAGGTCTTCCTACTCAAAGCATCTGTAACTACGTTGGCTTTGCCTGAATGGTAGTCAATAATCAAGTCATAATCCTTGATCAACTCAAGACAACGCCTCTGTCTCAAGTTCAACTCCTTCTGGGTGAGAAGGTACTTCAGACTCTTGTGATCTATATAAACATGACACGCCTCACCATACAAATAATTATGCCAGATCTTCAAAGCGAATACCACCGCTGGAAGCTCAAGGTCATGGGTCGGATAGTTGCCCTCGTGCGGCCTCAACTGTCTAGAACCATAGGAAACTACCTTCTCATCTTGCATCAACACACATCCCAATCCAAGTCTCGAGCCATCACTGAAAACAACATAGCCTCTGCCACTGACTGGTAAAGTCAACACTGGAGCTGAAACCAATTTGGTCTTCAGCTCACTGAAACTCTGCTCACACTTCTCCATCCATATAAATGGAACACCCTTGCGAATCAAACGGGCCAAAGGTGCTGCTAAAACCGAGAAGCCCTCTACAAACCGTTTGTAGTAACCTGCCAAACCCAAAAAGCTATGGACCTCTATCACACTGTGAGGTAGTTCCCACAAAACAGTAGCCTCTATCTTTTTGGGGTCTACCAATGCTTTAATAGCTGACACAATATGCTCCAAGAAGCCAACCTCACTCAACCAAAACTCACACTTAGAGAACTTGACGTAAAGTTATCGAGCTCTAAGTATGTCCAAAGCTGTCCTCAAGTGCACCTCATGCTCCTCTTAGGTCCTCGAATACACCAATATGTCATCAATGAAGACAATGACAAATCGATCCAAAAACTCTCGGAACACCCTTTTCATAAGGTCCATGAACACTGTAGGCACTTTCGTCAACCCGAACGGCATAACAACAAATTCATAGTGTCCATACCTTGATCTAAATGTTGTCTTCGGGATTTCCGATTCCTGAACTCTCAACTAATGGTATCCCGATCTCAACTCTATCTTCGAGAATACTGAAGCACCCGGAAACTGATCAAACAAGTCATCTATCCTTGGCAACGGATATCGGTTCTTCACTGTGGCCCGGTTCTGCTACCTATAGTCAATGCAAAGCCGAAGGGTACTTTCCTTTTTTAGTAAAAGGACAGGTGCACCCCACGGAGAAACACTAGGTCTGATGAAGCCTATGGATCC
This sequence comes from Passiflora organensis, assembly GCA_019739055.1. Lineage (NCBI taxonomy): Eukaryota > Viridiplantae > Streptophyta > Magnoliopsida > Malpighiales > Passifloraceae > Passiflora > Passiflora organensis. The sequence goes on along the minus strand of JAEPBF010000208.1, from coordinate 476,008 downwards.
TCCAACTAAGTCTTCAGCTCCCTCATCTCAGCTGGTGCCATACAATATGGCGGGATAGAAATCGGTGTTATCCCTAACAATAACTCAATCTCGAACTTGATCTCTCGGACTGGAGGTAACCCTATCACATCCTCGGGAAACACATCTGCATACTCTCTAACAACTGACACACTACTCAACTCTGGAGGCTCAACTGATACATCCCTGACATGAGCAAGAAAAGCCATGCAACTCTTGTGAATCAACTGTCTAGCACTCATCCAAGAGATCACACAAGTCGGTAGTACCCGTTTGTCTCCCTCACAACAATACTTTGTCCCATCTGGAATACTAAACCATACCCTCTTCGTGAAATACTCCATGCGTGCTCTATATCTAGCTAAGAAGTTTATACCCATTATCACATCAAAATCTTTGATGTCCAATGGTATCAAATCTGCCTCAATCTGTACTATAACCACTGTCAACACACAACCCAAATACACACTACTGCAGATCATCTGCTCACCTAGTGGGGTCAACACTATTATGGGCGGCTCTAAGGGTGATAACACTCTATCTGCACACCTAGCCATTATAGGACTAACAAATGACCTATTCGCCTCGTGGTTTATTAAGACTCTAGCAAAAAAAGAAAATATAAAAATAGTACTTATCACGATGTCCGGACTAGCATCTGCTAGTGTGAATAGTCGTGTCTGTGCCCTCTGCTGCTACTGCTGAGTCTGATCTATAGCCTGGCTACCAGATGGTCAACCTGTCTATGATCTAGTCTGAGGCCTTGAAGATCCCTATGAACCCATATGGCTCACACCTGACCTAGGTGTTGCTGGTAGTGTTGGAAATCTGGGCTGAGAAGCTATGACTCTAGATATACTACCCCCTGGGCAATCTCTGGCTAAGTGCCCCAACTTATCACATGCTTAACACCTAGGCGGTTGTGGACATGGAGGAGGATGGTTCTGTCTGTAGTTCCTGAATCTGGGATGTCCTACTGGCCTGCTGATTCCAAGAGTAGACTATGTCAACTGAGTACGGGTCACAAAAGAATATGCGTCCTGTGAATGGGTATGTACTGCAGAGTATGGGGTGGACATCCTGCTCCTCTGTCAAAGGTCAAATCCACCACTATGCCTCAAGGGACCCCTACCAGGCACAAAGTCCCTATTCTTTTGAGACTACCCACTCTGCCCCTAAACTATCTCTTCTGTTTTGATAGCATCCACAACAAGCTCCTCAAAGTCACTACTAGTCTTTGCACCCAGAACCGTACGAATGTCCCAGTTGAGGCCCTGTTCAAACCGACTAGCCATCACTGAACCAGCTCGGTCTATCTCCGATACAAAATGGACTAATGCCCTTAGTTCAGTCTCATACTCTGAAACTGACCTATTTCCCTAGCAAAGCAAGTGAAACTCGGACCTCTTGTTATCCTGGAAGTGTTGTGGGAAGTACCTCCTATCAAATTCTCTCTCAAATTCTCCCCAAGTGGGCTGACCCTCATACCTGTCTCTGACCGTACTCTACCATGTGGTTGCATCTCTCTCCAGAAGCCTAGTAACTAAAGTGACTTTGTCTTCAGCAGATATCCTCAAGTCCTGAGTTGTCAAAACAATCTTGTCTTTCCATACCTTGGCCACCATAGCATCACTAGTGCCACAAAAACTCTCGCAGCCCAAATGTTTCGCCCCTTCAGTAACTTGGACACTTGGACAGGTAACCTGACACCCTATGCCTCCACCTGCAGAACTTTGGGCTCAGATTGTACCTCAGACTAAGCTCTAACCTCCGGCTGTACTGGTGCATGAGCCTGTCCCTATGGCTGCTGAGCTACTCCACCCTGTACTAACTGCTGTAGTGTGGCCTGAATAGCTGCCAACATCTGAATTAGAATGGGGTTCTGTGCTGCCTGGCGCCTGTGCCCCCGGTGAAACCTGTGGCTGCTGTACCTCAGCTGTCGGACCTGCTGGCCCAGAAGCATCTAACCTCTCATCTACATCAACTGCCTGTACACGGTTTCCTCGGCCTCTAGCTACTCTACGAGGTCTACTACAAGGCATCTCTACCAACTAGATATATAGTCAGATAATGAGCCCTTGAAAAAAAATAAAATTACTAGACAAAACTCTATGTTGGACGACGCATGTGCATTGTATGATGCACCCTAAAAAAATGCTATTTTAAACCATTTTTTTGCAAGCATTGTACACATATACAACCATGCTCTGCTACCGACCTTGTGAGGACCTGAACCCAGTAATTGATCTCCTCACCGCAGTGCAGTCCCAATCTGCCCAACTCATGGCCCAATCGAAATCACATAAGGCTTACCCTCATACCAAATTCTCCAAATAAATAAAATTGCATACAAATTTGAAACTTTTCATTTTCTTTAAAAATGAGCAAGTATTTAAACGAAAACCTCGACACAACATAGTAAGTCATGGAGTACAATTACAAACACCTGAAGTCTTAATTCACTCAATTCAACCTCTAGAAACACACTCCACTCAATCCCTTAAGAAAAACTACAAATCCCTTCACACACCCAATCTTTCCTAAGCTCAAATTCCAATTCAAGCTCAACCAACATCAAAATTGGTTTCCTCAATCCACAAACCTTCTCTACAACACACAAATAACCTAATTCAAGCAATGACATCAACCAATTTCATCCAATTTAACAAGAACACGAATTTTCCGAAATTACCAAAATGCCATCGAATAATCTAAATAATCAATCATGGATTAACTGTTGTTTTCATGCAATCTAAAGTATCAGACTATTACAATGAACATCTAAGCATGTTAAAACAACCAAAATTCGGAAGGAAAAATAAAGAAATCAAACATATGCCACTAAAATTCGAATTTCAGTAAAAATACTCAAATTAAGGTAAAATCACAATAAATAAACACCATATCTGAGAAAAAATAAGGAGAGGGATGGGGTTTATTTTTTTGGGACAAAACCCACACAACAATTGGAAGAAAAAGGAAGTTTGGGGGTTTAGGGGTTTGGGGGTTTGGGAGAAACTCTCGGCCAAGAGAAAAAAAGGGAAATGGGGGGAGGGGTTTCTTTGTTTCTGCCTACTCAAGTGCAGCAAGGGGGGAAAGAATAAGTAAGGGCATTTCTGGAATTGTGGCCTCTTTTGACTTGCTAACTTTTAAACAGAAGATTCACAGATTCTGAAATAATTTTAAAATGACTTATATATGTCCCAAGTGATCCAAAATAAAATTTAAAAGCTCAAAATATAGAAATGAGGTCTTTAAAACGTAATTGGGTTCGAGAAACAAAAATCGGGCCCAGCCTAAAGACCTCCAATCACTCACAACATGCCTCTAAAACTCATGCACGGGTCAAAATAGTAGAAATTGGTATATCCACAAGACTCAAGCCTCGAACAACACACAAATCGACTAACTGTTCTATTGCAAACTAAAACTCCAAAACGACACGACGCACCAATTTTTGACACACTACAAAGAATATGACGTTCTAAACATCCTAAACTTGACACCTAAGCTCTATGACTATGTCTAGGTCACCAGTCAGAAGGTCAACTCACTCAAACCGACCAATCTGAAAATTCTGACTAAATCCAAATGCTGACTAGACTTTCAAAAGGACGAGGTCTCATAAAATATATTTTAATCAAATTATTTATAAGCTTTAATTCATAAACCGTGCGTCAGATCAAGAAACGGACGACACCATCGCATTCAGAACGTCGAAAATACTTAATGGGAAGATTTTGGATTTTCCAAAAAATCAGAGGCGCGTATTTGTCCTGCAACGGCGGGTGTTGGTCTGGCAGCTGTGGATGGTGTTCGGCGGTGGCTACAAACCCAGAAAACCCACCTGCAAAAAATTCAACTATTTTCAACTTGCTATATGTCAAAAGAAAGGTCTCGACGAGAGGAACACAATCATGCCATCTATTTTTCAATAACTCACCGGAGTTGGCCGAAAAGTGCAATTTTCTGGTGACGAAATCGCTCCCTTTTTTAGCTTCTACAACTCATTTCGTAGCTCCAATCCCAATGAAACTTATACCAAAAGATTGCTGCGAAGAAAGGGAACAAAACATGACCAACGCAGGTAGAGGAAGAAGAAGAAAAAAAAAATTAATAGGGTTTTCTTATTAAACACTATGCCAAAACGACGTCTTTTTTATATTTGCTCAAAACAAGGTCGTTTAGTGTATACATATATTAAATTATTATTAATTAATTATTAATTTAAACATAAAAATACTTATAAACTTTAGAAATTCATAATAAATCATATATTTGTCCAAAATTATGAAATTTACAAGAAAAATTCAGAAAAATGAGATCTTTCCAATAAAATAAGAATTATATTATTTTGATCAATGAATATTTAATTAAAAATAAAATACTATTCGGGATAATATAAAAATAACATTTTTAAATCATAAAAATCAAATCAAAACCAATAATTCTTTAAATCTTACTCTAAAATATTATTGTGTCACTCCAAATCAAAAATTCAATTTGAATTATAAATTATAAAATAAAAATAGTTACTAAATTACCCTCATGCGTATGATTACACGTGGCACAAAAAAATCGGAGGTTTACATGCTACCCTCCTTAAGAAAAATTTCATCCTGAAACTTTCCTTCTAGCATAAGTAAGATCAACGACAAAGATATCCTAAATCGCAGCTCCAAGAAGAACCCCAAAAAAATTACGTAGAGAAGTGTAGAACACTTACTAGGCAAATAGCTGAGGGAATCTACTCTTCATCTCAGCCTTAGTCTCCCATGTCTCCTCCTCTATCTAAGAGCTCCTCCAAAGAACACAAACCATAGATACAATCTTATTCTGTAAGATTCTCTCAGATTTATCCACAATAGACACCTGCTGAGTAAACTAAGACAAATCCTTAACTATATCCAAGGGAGGCATCTCCAATACATGACTCGGTCTGGGATGTACCTCCTCAACACCGATACATAGAATACATCATGTATCCTCTTCAACTCTGGAGGTAAACTCAAATGGTAAACTACAGGACCAATCCTCTCAATCACCTCATGAGGGCCAATATACCGAGGTGCCAGCTTACCCCTTTGCTTAAAGCATATCACTCCCTTTCACGGTGCTAACTTCAGGAAGACTCTATCTCCGACTGAGAACTCCAAAGGTCTATGCTTGTTATCCGCATAACTCTTCTGGAAATCCTGGGCCACACTTCACTTGTCTCGAATCAGCTTCACCTTCTCCAAGGTGAAATCAGTTAACTCTGCTCCACTCAATCTCCTCTCTCCAACCTCGCTCCACAACAATGGAGTGCGACAAGCTCTCCCATACAATGCCTCATATGGTGCCATGTCAATGCTTGCCTGAAAATTGTTATTATACGCAAACTCAACCAACGACATGTATCAATCCCAACTGCCCTAGAAATCCAAAGCACAAGCTCTCAACATATCCTCAAGTATCTGAATAGTCCTCTCAGACTATCCGTCCATCTGAGGATGAAAGGCGGTGCTGAAACTCAACCGCGTTCCCAAAGCCTCCTGTAACTGACCTCAAAATCTCGACGTGAAATGGGGATCTCTATCATACACAATAGACACTGGCACACCATGCAATCTGACAATCTCCTGAATATATAACTTTGCAAGGCATTCTAGCAAAAGACCCATCTGAAAAGATCGAAAATAGGCCAACTTAGTGAGTCAATTCACAACTACCCACGTTGCATCATGCCCTCTCTGAGATCTAGGAAAACTGAAAACGAAATCCATAGTCACATGCTCCCACTTCCACTCAGGGATAGGAAGAGGTTGTAATAGTCCACTGGGTCACTATCTTTCTGCTTTGACTTGCTGGCAATTCAAGTACCGGGCAACATACTGAGCAACATCCCTTTTCATACCTGCCCACCAATACACCTCTCTAAGATTTCGAAACATCTTCGTACCTCATGGGTGCAAATCATTCTAAGAAGAGCGAGCCTCAGACAAGATTGTCTCTCGTAACCTCTCTCCCTAGGAACACAATTCTGATATTTGAACAACAATACACCATCATCTCGGACTCAGTAATCAGAGTTTGAGTCCTCTGAAATACCATCCCTCACTCCTACTAATACTGGATCACGGCTCTGAGCATCCCGAATATCATCAAGCAAAATAGGCTGAATTGTTAAGCTAGCCAACAATACCCCTTTCCAATCAATTGCCAATGAAGTACTTTTGGATCTCAAACCAGCAAGCAATGACAGATACATCTCTCTGATATAAGATAGAAAAGCTGAAGACTTAGGACTAATAGCATCCGTAACAACATTTTCCTTTCCAGGATGGTAGTCAATAGTGAGGTCGTAATCTTTTATCAACTCCAACCATATCCTCTCTCTCAGGTTCAGTTCCTTCTGAGTTTAAATATATTTTAGACTTTTATAATCTGTAAAGATCTTGCAGGTCTCCCCATACAGATAATGATGCCAAATCTTCAAAGCAAATACAATAGCAGCTAACTCAAGATTATAGGTAGGATAGTTACCTTCATGCAGTCTCAACTGGTGAGAAGCATAGACAACAACCTTATCTCCCTACATAAGAACGCAACCCAATCCTTGCTTTGATGCATCACTATAAACAGTGTAACCCATACCTGATGTAGGAAGAATCAAGATAAGTGCTGATGTGAGGCGGCTTTTGAGTTTTTAAAAACTCTCTTCGCATTTAGCATCCCATATAAACATCACACCTTTCCTCATCAGAAGAGTTAAAGCTCTTGCAATCAAAGAGAAATCCTCCACAAATCTCTTATAATAACCAGCCAAACCCAAGAAGCTTCGAAACTCAGTCACACTCTTAAGCGCTTTCCATTTTGTAATAGCCTCTATCTTCTTAGGATCAACAGAAATTCCTTTCTCAGATACTATATGGCCAAGAAAACCAACTTTAGATAACCAAAATTCATACTTACTGAACTTGGCATACAACTTATTATCTCTCAAAGTCTGAAGCACAAACCTCAAGTGTTGGACATGCTCATCCTTGGACTTAGAATATACCAGAATGTCATCAATAAAAACAATCACAAACTTGTCCAGGTAAGAGCTGAACACCCTATTCATCAAATCCATAAAGAAGGCCGGAGCATTAGTCAGACCAAAAGGCATCACAACAAACTCATAATGCCCATACCTAGAGCGGAAAGCAGTCTTAGGTATGTTCTCCTCCCTGACTCTCATTTGGTGATATCCAGATCTGAGGTCTATCTAGGAAAATATCATAGCTCTCTACAACTGAACAAAAAAATCATCAATTCTAGGCAAATGGTAATGGTTTTTTACTGTTACCTTATTCAGTTGCCTATAATCGATGCAAAACCGGAGTGTACCATCCTTCTTCTTCACAAACAACACTGAGGCTCCCTAGGCTGAAGTGCTAGGTTGGATGCAGTCCTTCTCCACTAACTCTTGTAGCTGAGTTTTCAATTCTTTCATCTTAGTCGAAGCCATCCTATAAGGTAGAATGAAAATAGGTGTGGTACCCGGAAGCAGATCAATACGAAACTCCACTTCTCTTGTTGGAGGTAAACCTGGAAAATCCTCAGGAAACACATCCATAAATTCACTCGTGACAGGCACATTATCTAATATAGGTTCATCAATAGATGTATCCACAACATGTGCCAAGAAAGCTGGATATCCTTTCTGCAATAGGCGCCTAGCCTCAATTGCCTAAATCAAACAAGAGGCTACCACATTTCTATCACCATCAAATACAACTTCTTCTCTAGAAGGAGTTTGCAAAACCACTTTCTTCTCAAAACACAACAAAGTAGCTTTGTATCTCGACAACCAATCCATGCCAAAGATTACATCAAAATCAAGCAAATCAAGAGGTATCAAATTAGCCTTAAACACAACTCCTGAAATCAACTCATCACAACCCTAAAACTTAAGCTTGTATAACTGGTGCTCTCCTAATGGAGTGGACAACTCAATCACATTATCTAAGAAAGATACAGGAACATTAGCAAAATGAGATATTCGAGTCCTAATGAAAGATCTACTAGCACCAGAGTCTATCAATACACGAGCAAAAAGAAAAAAGATATAAATTGTACCAGTCACTACTGCAGTTCTAGCAACTGCCTTTGCGCCTACGAGGGTGAAAAGTCTGACTTGGCTCCTGGTAGTAGGATGTCCAGGTCTACCAGAAGTGGAAGGTATAGGAGTAGAGCCAATAGACTGAACTTTAGATGCACCACTAGTCTGAGTCGGAGTCTAAAAAGAAGAAGCCACTAGAGGCCTATGTGTACCTGTCCTCTGATGTCAGACCCCGATCCTTCCTAGTTTAGATGTCCAGAAAGTCTAGGAAGTCCAGGAGCCGATACAAATAAAATGTCTATTTTGCCCCTAAAGAAATGGATGCGTGATGGCCTAAAATGGTTGCTGCCAGAAATTTCCTATTTTAATTCTGGTATTTTTATATTAATTATCCTTAGTTTTATCCCTTATTATCTAAGGTATTAGATAATTCTTCCTTTTAAATAGAATATCTCTTTTAATAGATTTATCCTTTTAAATAGAATTATCCATATAATAGAATTATCCTTTAATTATCTTTTTAAGCTTAAAAGTAGGGATTTATCTCTTAACTAAACCTCCTTAGACACCTATAAAATAGTGGCCAGCCTATCCCACCTAAACATACCAAAACCCACATATAAATTTCGTAATTTATCCCCTTCTTCTCAATTTTCGATTTTTGTCTAAACCCTAGTCGAAACTCCTTGATCTTCATCTTGGCATAACTCTCTCATCCTTTATCAGATTCTTGCGAATAATAGCTTGTTGGAAAGATCTCTTCATCAGATTTCCAACCATTTTGGGTGTTTTATCTGGAGGTTAGTTTTTCTTTGTTAAAAGTTAAATCATATCTCGATGGAATTGACAAAATCTGCTTGAACTTTAAAATAGCATAACTCTCTCATCCTTTGTCGGATTCTTGCAAATAATAGCTTGTTGGAAAGCTCTCTCCATTCTCTTTCAAAATATCCTGTATTTTCATCTGGAGGTTAGTTTTTCTTTGTTAAAATTTAAATCATATTTCAACGGAATTGCCAAAATCTATTTGAACTTCAAAGTAGCATAACTCTCTCATCCTTTCTCAGATTCTTGTGAATAATAGCTTGTTAGAAAGATCTTTCTGTTCTCTATCCAGATATTTTGGCTTTTTAATCTAGAGGTTAGTTTTTTCTTTGCCGTAATTTAGGTCAAAATTCAGAGGGATTAGGTTTCAAAATTGTGTGATATTTCTGTTATTGTTCCTCTTGTTCGTATGATTGTTTAGCATCTATTCATGATTTTAAAATCATAAATTCATCCTTTGAATCTTCCCTATTCATGAAATCAGCATGCCCTACCTTTTCCCTATTGAGGCCTATCTTGATCAACTGATTAACCTATTAGATTCTGACATTGTTTCTTTTGATTGTACATGTAATAAACACCTATTCCTTTATTAACTTCATGAAATCACAACCCCTAGCCTCTCTAATGTTGAAATCGCAAGTTTCCCTATAAACCTTAAGGTGTTGCCGAAATTTGTATATTGAATTAGGATGAAATATTAAGTAGATTCTTACTGAGTTATTGTCCATCACATCACGAATTCAGGAGAAAGATATTGCTGCATCCGGATCGCTAGATTTAAGTAGGTTAATTGATAAGGATTCCCAATGCCTTTGGTTTTTAATTAAGTAGTCTTGTGGCTTAGTATTGTGTGGTCTTTTCCTTGTAATTATTTAGGAGATTCTGATCTTACTGGAAAGGAAAAAGAGTGCATATGATTCAGACATGTGAGAGGCAGGATCTATGCCTCATCGGTTCCTTTGATTACCCTATTATTTGATTGTTTGAATATGAGTGAATTCGATTGCCTATCTTGGTTATATGCTTGCGGAATGTGTGATTATGATGATAAGGAATCTCAAAAGTTAATAGGAAAATAGGTTGCCTGATTCGGTTATGACTTTGAGGATTGATTTTTGATTTGTATTGTGATTTGATTGAGGATCCTTTGTTGTGATTTGTGTATGCGTGTACTATGTGTGTATGTGTCCTATTTGTGCTTTGTTTGAAGGATTTTTTTGCCGCTGGCCATGCGAGATAAGTATTGTTACTCCTAGGGAGAGGAGAGATGCTTATCGAACAAGGAGGTTTATGAGTGGTTATTCCCAGCAAGAGCTCGCTGGATGCCTTGTAGGCTGGTTCAAGTCTGGACGTCAGGAAGCCTTGTAGGCCAATTTGAGTCTGAATATCAAGATTTCCTATAGGCCAGTTCGAGTTTGGACGTTAGGTTTCCCTGTTTATGACTTGTATGCGCTGCTGGAAGAGTGCTCCTAGGCCAGTTTAAGTGTAGATGTCAGAGATAACTTAAAGGCTTGCTACAATATTGATTGTCTAACCATTTACCCTTTGCACAGCAAAGCCTTGGACAACATAGGTGAAAGGGGATGTCCTTTTCTTTTCCTATTGCTGAGAGTAACCTGATGAGTTTTCCTGCCTATATACTTCTGATTTTCAGAAGTGTTTGTAGTCCACCCTCAGCCTTAGTTTCAACCCTAACCCTTTTGATTGATTCTTGAATTGCGTGATACCCTTAGATGAGTAGGGATGATCAGATATTTTTTGGGAGATGTTTGAATGGGAATCCCTAAGACTTATGATGCTGTGATCCTACTAAGATTCTTGTAATCTCATCCCTTCTTTTCTCCCCCTTTGCAGGCTTAGGTGGGTACTTTGTTGCTGGTACCAAAGGTGTCAGATCAAGGCTTCACGGCTGGACGAATTTGTACCTCTTTTTTATTGAATGCGCATGCCATGTCTTTGAACTTGTGTGGATTTTCATTCTGGCTTTCCAATCCCTTTTTCTCTTTTTGTTGCTTCCGAAATATGCATGATACTATTCGTTGATGTTCTGAGATTCCTATAGGACTTGTGTGTTATGTTTCCACTTGTTTTGAGTATTAATATAAGTCTTCCGCTGATGTTTTCTTTCACTCCTTATAAACCAAAAATTCATTAATGTATGAATATGCTCCAACCTTTAAATAACATATAAATCAACCAATAAAATTGACAATTAGGTGACTTGAGCCTTGTTGGATTCAAAGAGGACCTTGCGAGGGCTTATTTGGGTTTCACGGCGGTAAGGGTCCTAATAGGTTTGGTTTGGGTCCTTACATCTGGGCCTCCAACACTAGCCTGGGAAACTGTACCATTACTGACTCTATACATCTTAGCCATATGACCAATCCTATTGCACTTAAAGCATCTTTTAGGCTCTCTGCCTGTGAATCTCAAAGGAGCAGGTCTAAAAGAATGAACAAAAGAGGTACTACTCAAACCCGATACTCTGAACCTCTGGAAGAATGGTCTACTCCTCTGAGGACCACCTGAAAGTGTAGGTCTCTTCCTTAGGGAAGAAGTAGGTCGAACTGTGGCCTTAGCTTCTGTAATCTCAGCCTGTAAGATATCCTCTGCTCTCTGGGCCAAATGCAGAATAATGGCAAAATCCATATCTGTGGTGACGCTCATACGCCCTCGAATAGCAACTAAGAGACCATCCTCAAATCTCTGCAAGTACTCTTCATCCCTCATACTCAACTTCGGCACAAACTTTGTAAGTTCTCTAAACTCAGCCTTATACTCAGCCTTATACTCAGCCTTATACTCAGCCACAGACTTAGTCCCTTGCTTCAAATCATAGAACTCATGGTGCTTTCTATCCCTATGTACCCTAGTGAAGAATTGAGCCATGAATTGTTTCACAAAAGTCTTCCACTTTACTGTCTCTGCATATCTGGACTTTATAGTCTCCCACCAGGTGGCTGCATCACTTTCCAGTAGTCTGACAGTCACTCTCATCTTGTCCTCTTCAGAAAGGTCCAAATCATCTGCAGCATTGGACAGTCGATCTAACCACTCTTTAGCCTGTACTGGATCAATTTTTTTACCAGTGAATGTACTGCAACCCAATTGTCTCATACTCTTTAGCATCTTTGGCATATCCCTGCCAATGACTGCATATGTTGGAGTAGCAATATGGACCTGCTCTATCACTGGCTCAACAGGTATCTCCTCTTGAGCTTTCATCTCCTTCCAAGCTATGAACACCGCTCTAATAAACTTCGGAGGAGGAACATCTGTCTGAACTCTAGGCTCAGCTGGCTGCTGGGTTTTAGGGCATCGACCAACTCTACCTCAATGTACTGGTGCAGCACCTCTCTCAGCCACACTAAACACCTCCTCTGCTATTCTACTAGTACCTCGACCTCCTTTATGGCCTCTACTACTAGCTCCACATGACGGCATATCCAATCACTAAAATAGAAGTACAACAGAACCAACAAAAACAAAATATACATCAGTACTTTAGATAGTACACATAAAGGATCAGAATTTATAGATTTGATTGTACAATCGAATAATAATAAAAATAATTTGGCGGAGTCTGAAAAAAACTCTCAAAACATTTTGATCAAAATTCTATTTCACATCAAAGATATTTTAATTTAAAAAAACACCTGGTGCTCCGTTACCATTTTAGAGATGTCATGCCCCGTACCTTACTCTAGGGGTAAGCATCCCCACCACGAGACCCTGAGAATAACAATTACTGCGCTATTCCCAAAATCTCATAAAGCTTTGAAAATAAAATCATTAAATACACAGCGAAAACAAAAGTGTAAGGTAAGTTCAGAATCATAAATAAGATTTAAAAAAAAATTGCAGTATAACAAAATTCAACCTATAATAGTTATATATATATAACATTATATCTAAACAAAACCGATATCAACCTTCACAAGCAACAAAAACTAACCATATATACAACCCATCACAATGTTTCAAAGCAGTTCCAAGCAGTCCACTAGGTCTAAAGCACTAGAAAACCATATATCAACAAGATTTAACTCAAAAATGACAAAAATAAAAAAAATACATGTTCGGTTTTTCGGTGTACATATCAAATCAAAAGTCTGATCAAACCTATCAGTGACTGACTGGACCATATGCTAAGTAGCGTGAGGAAGACGGTTGAGAACCTGAGCCTACAACATAGTCTGGACAGCACTAAACAACGTTAGTTAAATATCCAGGTGAGTGGTTTTAGTGACTAAAATAACGAAATCATAATATAAATAGAATATTATATTGTAAAATAAAAATCTAAATTTAAACTCATAAAGAATCTCAAAGACGAGCATACACATATAAGGTAAATCTCAAAATTAGCTCAAAACCAATATTTAATCACAAGTAGTGGTGAATTAGAATCATAAAGCCTTCCTTTTTTAATATGGCTGGAAAGTCGACTAACAAAGTACCTATTCTACTCCTGATCAGAGAGTAGTCTAGGCTCACTAGATTATATTTCTTGTTACATTTTTCTTAGAAATATAGCGCACACTAGTGTTGCCGAAGGCTAGATCAGCACACTCCTACACAATGCTGATCAACATGTCAACTTTCGCTGACTCGACTCAATGACATTATCTCCCCTTTCTCGGGGTGTTAAAGAGTCATATACAAGACCCGTCAGTCCTAATAAGGTATCACTTAACAGTATACTGTCTACTCATATCTCACAAAGAATAGATTAGAAAAATTAAATCAAGCATCATACTAGAACATAACTTTTGAAATGCTTATAAAATATTGTGTCTTAAACCTCACGTATTCCTGTGAAAAAAGAAGTATACATCCCTGTGTATATTAAAAATCTGCATCCCTGTGCTAAATCATATAAAGACAAAATAGAATTTTCAACCAAGTCATAGTGATTTGTTAAAATAAACTACTTGAAATATCAAACATGATTTGTCAATATTTTCTTTAAAAAAAATCACACATTTCGAACATGTATATTTAAACCCAAATAGTAAAATGTGAGATCCCCACTCACCTCCAAATAGTCATAGCAAAATACGATCCAACACAACAAATAAAACTCAGTGGATCCACCAAAATATCCACATCATGCATACAAAAGTCACAAGCCTGCATAAACATGTCAAGCATACAATCACTATATTTGTCATCCAACTGATACATCAGTTTATTTAAGTATGTTAAGGTACTAACACATGCAATATAAGATTAATTAATTATTTGGGTCCCAAATTACATATTTAATTTGATAGTATTGCTTAGAATATTATAATTTATTACTTTTATGAGAAAATATATTTTAATCAAATTATTTATAAGCTTATAATTCATAAACCATGCATCAGATCAAGAAACAGATGACAGCATTACGTTCAAAACGTCGAAAATACTTCAAGGACAAATTTTGAATTTTTTGAAAAATTGGCAGCACATGGTGGTTTGGTAGCGACAGACGGCAGCTGGCGGTCCAGAAAACCCACCTACACAAAACTCAACGATTTTCAACATGCTATCAGTCAAAAGAAAGCTCTCGATGAGATAAACACAACCACGCCATCCATTTTTCAATAGCTCACCGGAGTTGGCTGGAAAAAGTAATTTTCTGATGATAAAATCGCACTTTTTTTGAGCTTCTATAGCTCGATTCGCAGCTCCAATCCCAACCAAACTTATACCAAAAGATTGCTGCGAAGAAGGGGAACAAAACAGGATCAATGACGAGACAAATGGTGGCCGGAGGGGAGAGTTCATCCTTCATATGGGAGAGAGAAAGAGATAAGCAGGGAGAGAGAAGAAAAATATGGGTAAAGGAGGAAGAAGAAGAAAGAAAAAAAAGGGTTTTTTCATTAAACCGTGGCCAAAACGATGTCGTTTCACTAAATCTTTTTTTTAATTAATCGACAACAAAACGGCATCATTTTGGCACCTGCCCAAAATGACGTCGTTTAGTTTATATTTATATATTAAATTATTATTAATTAATTAACTAATTATTAAATTAATCATAAAAATACTTATAAACTTTAGAAGTTCATAATAAATCGTATACTTGTCCAAAAATTATGAAATTTATATCAAAATTCAGAAAAAATGAGATTTTTCAAATGAAATAAGAATTATGTTTTTTTATCAATGGATATTTAATTAAAAATAAAATAATATTCTAGATAATATAAAAATAATATTTTTAAATCATAAAAATCAAATCAAATCCAATAATTCTATAAATCTTACTCTGAAATGTTGTTGTGTGACTCTAAATCTAAAATTCAATTTGAATCATAGATTATAAAATAAATATAGTTACTAAATTACCCTCACATGTATGATTACACATGGCACAAAAAAATCAGAGGTTTGCAATGGGGATCAATTAAGTGGAGCTACTATCACCTAACATCCCGGTATCGTTATTGGATCGGGCTAGGTATTAATTTGAGATGGATTTCTCTATTGCTTTCAATAATAAGATAAATAGAAAGATAATGAGAGTAGAGTGCCACTGACAAACTCTACTCCTATCCCTAGCTCGGATAAACTGGAAGATATTGCCAGCCCAAGTCATGGTCATGTGTTTTCTGAAGAGTCGTGTACTTACTGCATAGTATATGATTGTGATCACATGTGCTAAATACATATTATGCTTAAATTATTTCATGCCAACATGTTTTATTAATTTAAGCAATGATTACATGTGAAATGTTTTGTACGTTTTCCCATATGCTCACCTGCCAAGCTTCTGCCAGATTATTAGCATGAATGTAGGAATACTGATTAGGAGCTCATTCCCAGATATAGCGAGACGCGATCGACAATTAGTCATGCTCGAGGTAATCCGATAAAATATTACATTCATAGTATTTTCCCTTAGAATGTCAGAGTATGCTAGAGCTATCATGTTGATTTTAATTTCTAGGTAGTTTTAGCTAAATTTGATCGTTTTATGACATCACCCGGATGATGTCGTATCTTCTTTTAAATTTTGCTGCTCAGTATATCGATAAATTCTTTTATTATCATCTCTGCATTAGTTTTATATCACTAGCCTTGTAGGTTTGCTAAATACATTATCATGTGATGTGACAGTATATATAGTGAGTCTACAACAATTGTTGCACAAAATTTTTGAGTTCCGGGGCGTAACAAAAATATTCATACATGAATTTGAAATATGTTTAGAACGTGAGTTAGCAATTGGTTTCAAAGATAATATACATACTCATAAAATGAGTAAATATTTATGATGTTCTGAAAGTGAATAAACTTGAAAAAATTCCATTGAAATTATTAAATTCTAAAAGGAAGCAAAAGAATAAAAATAACTCAATAAACTATGTCAATGTGGGAAAAGCTGGAACCGAAATGAAATGTCGACAATATAATTTAAGTGCTTATTATTATGAAGATCTTGAGTAAACTCTATAGAATAGTATAAAATATAAATGATTGATCAATATAGAAAGATGTACTTCTGATTGGTATCCAACATAGATATCTTTGGACTGGTGGTTCATATGCCAGTTTGTAAGAAATAGGTGAAATATATAGCGATAGATGTGCAAAAATGAGATAGATCATATTATGATGATAACGTCATGTTGCACAATATTTTATATAAACGGTTGTTTTTTAGAAAAATATTCTATTATGGTAGCGGATAAAGAATATTGCAATATATAATAAATCCAACAGTGAATAAATTTTTTTTAATACATCTGATATATGAAAATTCAAGATGTATATATATTGCAAAAGACAATAATTGCAATTCCCAGAATGTTATATTATATAAAGCTACATAAAGTTTATATTTATTAAAATAATCATAATATATGTGTTTTTATAAAAAGATTTGGATCTGAATTTTGTATGGTTTCTAGCCATCATGAAAAGATGGTTACAATTAGAACTCTTATAGAGTTATCAAAAGTCGTGAATTATATAAAAAATATTACATTTAATTACTTGTATCGAACATTTAATCAGTAATGTTCGATAAAAATACTACGAAAATTTAGGAATAAAGCTTATCTATCAAAATGACCCTACTGTGATATCATTTATAAATCTTAATAAAAAATAGAATCAAGGTTAATGTTTGATAGAATGGTTAAATATATATGATCATATCACGTATCGAATCATAATAACATTTGAGATGTTAGTTTATTCCAAAAGGATGATATCATCAGGAAGAGTAAAAGGTATGCATTGCACTCTTTTTTCCTTTATTAAGATTTTTTTCCACTATTTTTTTTTATAAGATTTTTGATGAGGTGATACTTTGATTATATACTTATATACATTCATGAAAAGGTTATTTAAAAGATTTGAAGTGATAGCTGAATCAAAAGAATATGAAATGCACTATTTTTCCTTTCACCAAATTTTTTTCGTATTGGGTTTTCTTGGTAAGGTTTTAATGAGACAAGATATTTTCAAGTTAAGAATGATGTCTTTTTTTTCCTTCACTAGAATATTTCCTAATAAGGTTTTAATGAGACTTTTAGTTATATAATGAATAGACATTTAAAGAGAAATTGTTATGAATTTGAATATCTGTTGATAAAAGAATGTTACTCTTTACAATAGACATAATCAATTTTATCATATTTAAATGAGAGAAATACCTTTAATTCAATGAAAATTCAAGGAAAAATATTATGAATAAAATATTTAATAAATATCTATTGAATTCGTCTAAAAAATCGTATTATTGTCCACGAAAATTTTTTTTCCAAAAGATATAAATGATATTCTTTAATATTTATAAATATATATGTTATATTGATATTTAGATTTTTTATAATATCTAAATAAAATTTCTCCAATGCTCTCTCCCATTCTGTGCGTATATTCCTTATCTTTGGCTCTTTCTTCCAAATTTACAACAATATAAATTTGATCTAATCAACCTGAATACTCCTATCCAAATAGTGTAGCGATCTTGGAGTTAATGCCTAGCGCCAGACTGATTCACTGCATGGCTCTGAGTGCTCTAGACAAACTAACGACAAATACAATCCAAGCAGAAGGTACGTGGAAGATCGTGCATTTATAATTGGCGCCCACGTGGCTCGTATTCTGATCGCTTGTTCTTAAAGCTGTGACCATCCACTAATGATAAGATCTGAGTTGTGTCAGGTTGATGGTCTTCCGCCATGCAAGACAGTTATAGTCGATGATATGTGGACAACGCTTATTAATTTGACGGTTGGGGTGAGGGGGAAACCTGCTAAATGCAGAACGACGTTTGGCAAGTTTTGCTTGGATCATATCATGAACTGAACTGCACTTGAAACACGTCAAGTAACGCAGTTATTATGACGTTAGAAACTAGAATTAGAATTGCTCTTGTTATTTACAAAGCCTAAAATATTATATTTTAATATAAAAAATTAACTGATTAATAAATTAAATCAAAATTTAATATTTTAAAATTAATTTGATAATTTTGAATAATTTATTTTTAATACAACTTCAACTCCGATTAATTGAACTGGCTTTAATATATTTAAACGACATTAGTTCAGTAATAATGATTAATTTAATCAAAATATTTAAAAAATTTATATCAATTAAACCAAAATTGATGCAGAAGGGTGGATCAATTAAACCAAAATTTATAAAAAAATTATTATCAAAAAATATATAAATTTAAGAAATTAATATATAAAATTAATGATCAATATTATATATATATAACTAATTTATTGACCATGTAATATTTAAAAATAAAAGCAAAAATTGTCACTGATTTGGATAGTCCGAAAACTCTCGGTCCTATTTAAAGAGCATTACCCTTCGCCATTGAATCAATCAATTCATAAAGTGGACGTATCTTCTATGATAATAAACCATATATAGCTTACATGTTCAGCTGTGCTTAACCTTAAAGAAGGGGGAAAAGGAACAGGTATGTCACACCCAATTCACCAAGCTAATGAAGAAAGCCCTTACGGTGACCTGACGAGACAAGAATTCCACAATAAGCACAGGATCCTCCACCAAGAAAGTTTCATGGTCAACAAGAAGAAAATGAAGATTTTCACTCAGTCATGGCGTCCTGATTCCGCCTCTCACCTGAAAGGCCTGGTGGTCATGGTCCACGGCTATTCCTTAGAAAGCGGTTGGCTCAATGAGCTAACCGCTGTTGCCATAGCCAAGGCGGGGATTCTTGGTATGTGCACTTGACCTGCAAGGCCACGGCCGCTCAGAAGGGTTAGCCGGTCATATCCCGAATATAGAGTATGTAATTAATGATTGCATACAGTATTTGGACTCGGTTAAAGCTGATAACCCCAAGTTGCCAGCTTTCCTTTACGGTGAGTCATTAGGAGGAGCAATTTCGATACTTATATGCCTGAAGAAAAGTCTTGCATGGGACGGCTTGATTTTGAATGGCTCAATGTGTGGCATTTCAGCTAAATTCAAGCCTGTGTGGCCATTAGAGAAGCTACTTCCTCTGGCAGCAACCCTTGCACCCACTTGGAAAGGAGTGGTCACAAGGCCGGTGGCTAGCAAGTCATACAAGGAAGAATGGAAGAAAAAGTTGGTGGCCAACAGCCCAAATCGAAGAGCTGGAGGGAAGCCATCCGCGGTGACTGCGGTAGAATTTTTGAGAGTTTGTGACTACATAAAGAGACATGTTCATGAACTTCAGGTCCCATTGCTAATAGTGCATGGAGAGGGAGACGTGGTATGCGATTCTAGGGCTGCTAGCTTTGTGTTTGAATCAGCTGGAAGCAAAGACAAAACAATCAAGATCTTTACTGGTATGTGGCACATGCTGATTGGTGAGCCACGTGAAAACGTGGAGCTTGTATTTGAAACTATATTATCATGGCTGGAAGATCACGCTGCCAAAGCAAAAAAGTAGAGCTAGGTAGCAGCACTTTGTTAACCATCACCGTCTGAAAAGTGTAATAACTATGATAGGTATCGATATCCATCCATGGGCATTCATGGAAAGAAATCTGCTGGATGCAGCCCGCCATGAGAGCAAGTGTAGGATCATGCATCCATAATATTAACCCACTGTTGCATGCAAGTTTCTCTTTTGTTTTCTTCTTATTATTGCTTCAACGTACGTGGCCTACTTCCATTAATTATAGCGCATGAATCTTGCCGACGAGCTTCAGGAAGTTATTATTATGCATAATCATGCACTACTGTCATGTCATGTCAAGCAGCTATGTTAGAATTTTCATAAATTGCTCCACAAACTTTCCATGACTTGATTGCGTACTTCTCTTTATCCTTTAACTTATACCCTGTTTTCATACAACTCTGACACAGTCAGTCACACAGCGGCTTGTCAAACATCCCTCGTTTCAGATCTGTATCCAATACGAGATCCTGAGTTCATTGGGAAAGAAGTTCTTTGGTAAAGAAGTTCTTTGGTAAATCTCTTGTATCTAACCGTCGCCTGGCTTACTTAAAGAGAAACTCAACAGCTAAAATTGACATGCACATGCTGTTGTTTTGCTATACTATACAAAGGAAATGCCAGTACCAAGGAAACAAGAATTCCTTTCATGAAATATCTGCTTCGTATTCTTAGGCTCTTAGCATCATTTTTCTGACTGTATAAATATATATTTTTTAACAATAAATTTTGACTTTATTTCAATAGTTCTATTTAAAATTAAGAAGATAATAAAATATGTTTTTTAATCACTGGATAATTTAATATTTTGGTTTTCAATAATTTGATAAGAAAGTTACAATGTATTGTTTGTAGTCAGATTAAATTAATGGTTCTCTGACTTAGATGTGAATCATGTTTCTGTCAGATATATTGTTATATAAATCAATGAACAAATTAATAAACAAATCAATAAGCAAATCAAAGAGCAAGCCAAGAGGAGTTAGAAAGGTTTGATTTAAGTTTGGAGACTATAAATAAACCCTTCATCACCTGTATATCATCCCAAATACATCACAGAAACTAGAGAGAAAAGAAGAGAATTAGTAAGGAGTTTCTCATTTATATCTCCTTGTAGAAGAGAGATTGTTTGTGAGAGATGTATTTCTTGTTTCTTCTTGTAGAAGAAAGATTGTAATTTCCTTTTGTTTCTCATAGTGGAATTCTTCTGTCCTTGCCTGTGGTTTTTACCTTAAAATACAAAAGGGTTTTTCACGTAAAGATATGTGTGTTTTTACTCTATCCCTTCCAAATCTTTAATAGTTTCTTGCATACCACATATATCTATCAAATGATGAGTATAGAGATAGGGACAAGGATGTGTGTTTGGCTCTCTTTCTCTCAAACTAAAACCACGATAGTCTTAAGAACATTTGATACACTTTAATGGTTTCCCTTTGAAGCAAAGTATTGCCTTGTCACAAAAGTTGGAGTAAGCATGGAATGCCCTAGAATTGAGATTAATTATGACAATCCTTGTCTTTGTATATGTCTTTGACACATAAATATTGGCATTGATGTTTGGTACTTGAAATAAAGAGAATTAAAAATTAGTGAATATTTATAACCAAATTCCTGTTTGGTGTTGTTAATAGATTTGAGATACATATGATGTGGAAATAATGCAAGATTATTAATATGGCCTCGGCAACTCAATAACCAGAGCATATAAGTTTGATATTATCTTTCGGGTGCAACTCATATATATATATATCTAAAGATTGCTTGACGACTAGTTTAGAGAGGCGTGAGTGGTATCATGATGATTGTGAGGACTCAATCCCAAAATCCAGACTCTCAATGTCATGCAGCCTTAATCGATCCAACTTGTACAAAATGTTTATACTGTAAAATTTCCAAAATTTATTCCAAAAAATACAAACAATTTCAAATTTTTTCTTTAAATAAGAGCATGGTAATATTTCCTAAAATGACTTAGCAATATCACAACTACATGGAGTAAATAAAACAACAGACTCACATAGTACAAATACAATGGATAACTTTGTATAGAAAGGTCAAAAGACCAATACTCGATCTCTATACAAAAGCCCAAGCTCAACAGGAACATGTATATCCCACTACACATACAAAAACCATATGACCCATCTCAGAACACATACAATAGGCACATGATCCAAACATACTCAATGATCTCACAAATACACAATAGACCCACCAACCATATAACACACATAATAGACTATATATAAAAGTGAACATAACTCATTCGCACATAATATATGAAATATTAACAATCTGAAAGTAACATATGTAAGAACATTAAAATCAATAAGCATCAAGTCTCAAAATATACAAATATGCCGACTGCTAAAAAAGTGAGTGCAATAGTCTCGCTCCTAAGGGACTCTAAATAGTAACCTGAGGGATCATGACAACACTCTAAGCTAATCTTGAGAAATAAACAACAACAGGGAGTGAGATCACAATACTTCCATGGGAGTTGAAATGTTATATACTATCATGACCCAATCCCCGAACCCCCAGCCCAGCGGGCCTGGATGTGTATGTGAGCATGATGTGTGAATTGATCATTTGTAACAAGATGCATCTTTTGGGCTATGTTATTAGAAGCCCAACTGAGTGTTGCAGTTGTGATCCATCATGCGCACATACACGTCCGAGCCTGCTAGGCCAGGGGTCTAGGGACCGGATCGTGACAAGTGGTAGCAGAGCTAACCTTAATCCCTCTTCTGTGTGGGCTTGAGCCGTGTGTTGAGTTTACATTTGGACCCAAGTTAGTTAAGTTTGGTTCCCTCTTGTGAGGACGAGGACTATAAGTAGGGGAGATTGTGAGATCTAGCTTACGATAGGGGTCAAAAAGTTACCCAATCCCACATCAGAAAGGAGTGGAGGAGGGTTTTGGCTCATATGTATTGTGTAAATCGATGATTTGTAACAAGATACATCTATTGGGCCATGAGGTTAGAAGCCCAACTAAGCAATGTAATTATACGGGGCCAGCTGGGGTGGAGGTCCAAGGGTTCGGGGACCGGGTCATGATTTATAAAGTTGAGGAGGAAAGGAGTCAATTTGTAAAACATTACAAAATATACCTTTGCCGATAAACACGCTTCAAAACAGTGTATTCATTCTATAATGCAAAGTAACCTCACATATTCAAATGTATGCCATTATACTAAGTAAACAGTAAACAATATCTCCTACATCTCAATAGATGAATAAATCACAAATAATTTGAACATGCCACAATATACTCATACCAAACAACCAACCTAAAATCTACCAAGATGGAGGTAAAAGAGGAAGAGGAGAACTTCTCCGCATACAAAAGGTCAACAGCCCATTGGTGGTTTTTTCATCCAATTATTTTTAAAATATAATATAGTACTTATATTAACAAATCCCGTCAGCCAACATTGTCCGAATCAAGTGGAGAAAACTATGAGACCTTGATCCTTGGTAGGATAGATGTTCTAGAAGTCTGTGAGTCAGAAATGGTACCTAGGGATCGGTGCAGCATAAATGACCATTTTCCCTGATGATTGAATGTGTGATGGCCTTAAAAGTTATTTCTGATTTTTCTAAGTATTATTCAGGTACTTTTGTGTTAATTATCTTTTAAACCTTATCTTATCCTTTAAGCTTAAAAGTAGGGAAAATCTATCCTTTAAGCACATATATAAGAGAAGGCCCGCCACCCTTGTTCCCCACTCTCATTCTCTCTTTTGTTTCTTCACAAACACAAGTCCTTTTCCCCTTTCTTTCCTTACGGCTGAAACCTATACCCTCACTATCTAAAATTTTCAAAAATTCCCCTCCTTCATAAGATTATTGCATGTGATAGCTTGTTGGATTTCTCTCTTTGTGCTGCATCTTTCTTGCTTGAATTCATATTCAAAATGTTAGTGGTTTTGAATTATATTATTGCCGGAATTTTCCCTACCTTAGTGCTTACCGATTTTAATTTTCCTTCTCCAGATGTTTCTAAATCTTATTCCTCTTGTTCGTATGAACAATTGACACCTATTCCTCTTTTAATATTACAAAATCATTCCTATTCCCTTGTTATTCTTGAAAATCGTGATTGGACTCCTAAATCCAAAGTGCTACCGAATTGTGTACCTTTAAAGGGATTGAATAATCAGGTTGAAACTTGTTGGGTTATTTCCCATCATTTTACGCATTTAGAGGGAGGTTATTGCTCTATCCGGATTGTTGGTTTTGTTAGGTTTTGGTGAGGACCGTAGGTTGTCCTTCGTTTTTCTGTTTTCACATTGCATGCTTAGTCTTTGTGTTTTCTTTGCCATATAATTGTTTATGTGTTTCTGATCTTTGTGATAAAGGCAAAGGAGTAGCTTCTTGTTCAAACATGTGAGAGGTAGGATCTATACCTCATCGGTTTCTCTGGAAATTTCCTTGCTTGTTTCTTTTGATTTCGATTTGTTATTTAATATTATGCATGCTTGCGGGTTGTGATATTGATTCTTGATATTTCTGGAACGTGTAGGGGTTAACAATGCCTTATTTTGGATTGGTTTATTATGTATTATATTGTACATTGCATTGTGATTAGATTGAGGATACCTTATTATATTCCTATATGCGTGTATTGTGTATATGTGTGTATGTGTGTCTTTTTTTGAAGGGTCCTCTTGTGGCTGGCCATGCGAGGTAAGCATTGATACTCCAGAGGTAGAGAAGAAGTCCTTACCGAACCAGGAGTTGTATGGTGATTATTTCCTTGCAAGAGCTTGCTGGATGTCCCGTATCTTGTAATTGGCAGGATGCCCTATATCTTGCGTTGGGAGGATGCCCTCTATCTAGTAATTGGCAGGATGTCACATATTTAGTATTGGTGGGATGAAAAACGATATGCTTTATGTTTGTTTGCAAACTATTTTTCTTTTTGTAGCACAACTTTGGACAACAGAGGCAGTAGGGGATAAACCATGTGGTTTTGCAAATCATATAGTACATTGAGACTGCCTGTGACGAAATTTGGTCTTGGATGCATGTTGATGCAAGATTTAGAGCTTGCAGCTGTGGTGTTTCCACTGAAAATTTGGCACCATTACCTATACGGAGAGACTTGCAGAATTTTGACCAATCACAAAAGTTTGAAGTACCTCCTTATCCAGAAAGATTTGAATTTGAGACAACAAAGATGGGTAGAGCTAATTAAAGATTATGATCTGATTATCGAGTATTACCTCGGAAAGGCTAATGTTGTAGTTGATGCTTTAAGCCAAAATACCCCTTCTTCTCTTGCCTACATGCATGCACATTACCTGCCTATGTTGCTGAGTTTGAGAGCTTCACGTGTGCAGCTTGGCCGTGATTGTACAGGTTCGTTATTAGCCTTGATTGAAGTCAAACCTACCTTTTTGGAAGAAATCCTTGATTAGCAATACAAAGATTCGAGATTGATTCAGATTCGGCAGCAACTAGTTGATGGTGTTGATGCCGCAGTTTGTGATTTCCGAGTCCGAGATGATGGAATCCTTGTCTTCCGAGATCGTGTGTGCGTGCCACAAGATGTTGATGTGTGAAATCTAATTCTATCCGAGGCAAATAGTTCGAAGATTTTTATTCATCCTGGAAGTATCAAGATGTATCGAGACTTGAAAGAGAAGTTTTGGTGGCCAAGTATGAAGCGCCACATTGCGGAACTTCTAGCCCGATGTCTAGTATGCCAGTAGGTGAAAATCAAATATCAAAGACCCGCAGGTTTGTTACAGTCACTTTCGATTCTAAAATGGAAGTAGGAGCACATTACCATGGATTTCGTGGTTGGTTTGCCAAGATCTCAGTGAGGATAAGATGCCATTTGGGTGATTGTGGACAGATTGAAAAAGTTTGCACATTTCCTGCTTGCCCGAGTTATAAATACACTCGAGAGGTTGGCTACCCGTTATTTGGATAAGATTGTACATTTGTGTGGTGTGCTTGTGTCCATTGTTTCAGATCGAGATTCCCATTTCACTTCACATTTTTGGGAGAAAATTCAAAGTGGCTTGGGTTCGAGATTGAATTTCAGTACTGTTTTTCATCCACAAACAGATGAACAATCTAAAAGAATAATTCAGACTGTAGAAGACATGTTGCAAGCATATATGCTTGATAGACATACTAGTTGGGACATATGTCTTCCTTTACCAGAGTTAGCTTACAACAACAGTTTCCGTATAAGCATCGGAATGTCCCCTTACGAAGCCTTGTATGGCAAACGTTATAGAACCCCAATTTGCTAGAATGAAGTAGACGAAAGATACCTAGATAATCCTGAATTAATAGACCAGGCAACCAAGCAATTGAATCTGATTCGACAAAGATTGAAGACGGCACAAGATAGATAGAAATTTTTTGCAAATAACCAACAAAGAGAGCTTGAATTTGCAGTAGGTGACAAAGTTTTTCTGAAAATTTCCCCGTGGAAAGGTGTTCTTTGTTTTCAGCAGTGAGGAGAACTAGCAGTCCGTTATATTGGTCTGAATGATATTACTAAAAGAGTTGGTCTTACTGCATATCATCTTGCATTGCCCTCGAGTATGGAAAGAATCCACATCGTGTTCCATGTATCGATGTTGGGAAAGTATGTTCGAGACCTTGCTCATGTTCTTGAAGATCCTCCAGTCGAAGTTGCTAAAGACGTATCCTGTCTCATAATGCCAGTTGCTATTCTAGATCGATCTGTTCATCAACTCTGTAGTTGTAATGTTCCTACGGTTCGTGTTGTTTGGCGTAACGACCAAATCGAGGAGCAGCCATGGGAGACTGAGAAGTCAATGCAGGCGAGATACCCCCACCTATTTCCGTAGTTATTGTGCAGAAATTTCGAGGTCAAAATTTTTGTAAGGTGGGGAGGATGTGAGACCTAGATCCTTGGTAGGATAGATGTCTTAGAAGTCCATGAGTTAGAAAAGGCACCTAGGAACCAGTGCAATGGAAATAGCCATTTTGCCCATGATGATTGAATACGTGATAGCCTTAAAAGTAATTTCCATTTTTCTAAAGTATTATTCAGGTATTTTTGTGTTAATTATCCTTAGTTTAAATCCCCATTATCCAAAATATTAAATAATTCTTTTTATCCTAAGTAAATAATTATCTCTTTTTATCTTTTAAGCTTATTTATCCTTTAAACCTTATCTTATCCTTTAGGCATAAAGTAGGGAAAATTTATCCTTTAAGCATCTATATAAGAGAAGGCTGGCCATCGCTGTTCCCCAATCTCATTCTCTCTTTTGTTTCTTCACAAACAAAAATCCTCTTCTCCTTTTTTTTCTTGTGGCCGAAACCTATACCCTCACTATCCAAAATTTCTGAAAATTCCCCTCCTTCATCAGATTGTTGCGTGTGATAGCTTGTTGGATTCCTCTCTTCGTGCTGCATCTTTCTTGCTTGAATTAACATTCAAAAGGTTAGTGGTTTTGAATTATATTATTGCCGGAATTTTCCCTACCCTAGTGCTTACCGATTTTAATTTTCCTTCTTTATATATTTCTGAATCTTGTTCCTCTTGTTCGTACGAACATCTGACACCTATTCCCCTTTTAATATTTCAAAATCGCACTTATTCCCTTGTTATTCTTGAAAATCGTGATTAGCCCTCTAAAATCCTAAGTGTTGCCGAATTGTGTACCTTTAAAGGGATTAAATAATCAGGTTGAAACTTATTGGGTTCTTGGCCATCACTTCACGCATTTAGAGGGAGGTTATTGCTGCATCTGGATCATTGGTTTTGGTCGGTTTCGGTGAGTGAAATTGGTGAGGACCGTAGGTTGTCCTTTGTTTTTTCTGTTTTTGAATTACATGCTTAGTTTTTGTGTTGTCTTTGTCTTATAATTGCTTAGGTGTTTTTGATCCTTGTGATAAAGGAAAAGGAGTAGCTTTTTGTTCAAACACGTGAGAGGTAGGATCTATACCTCATCGGTTTCTTCAAAAATGACATTGCTTGTTTCTTTTGATTTCTGTTTATTCTTTAATACTATGCATGCTTGCGGATTGTCATATTGATTCTTGTTTCCCAGCAAGAGCTCACTGGATGCCCCGTATCTAGTAATTGGTGGGATGCCTCATATCTAGTGTTGGTGGGATGGAAAAAGGCATGTTGTAAGTTTGTTTGCAAACCGTTTTCCTTTTTGTAGCACAACCTTGGACAACACAGAAAGTAGGGGATAAACTGTGTGGTTTTACAAATCATATAGTGTAATGAGACTATTTGTGTGCTTCTGGTTTCCGTCTTGTGATGGTTGCCTATGAAGTGTTTTGAGTCCTCCCCGTAGTTTGATAAAATCGGCTCTATGATATTGTGTTTGATTGCTGTTTTCTTTGGGCCTATTATATGTATATATGATTTATATCTGTTGTTCGGGAGATGTTTGTTAAGGGTTTCTGCAGATCTTATGATGTTGCAAGCCTACTAAGATTCTTGCAATCTCATTCCGTTGTTTTTCTCCTTTTTTAGGCTTAGGTTCATGCTTGGCTGGCGGTACCGAGGTGTGAGATCAGAGTTGTATAGCGAGATGATTGCATTACATATTTTGGTTTTTCTGGCTTTCTATTTTCTGTTCCTAATTCCGCATATTACTTTGAACAGGTACTTGCTAATTAGGTTTCCTTTGTGATTTGTGTGTTATGTTTCTACTGGTTTCACGTTTATTTGATTGAAAGTCTTTCGCTGATATTTCCTTAAAATCCGTTTTGTGCTAGAATTTTACTTAATGTAATCGCATGCTCCAACCTTAAAACCAACTTGATTAAGTAATGAATTTAATCTTATTCATAAAACTAATCATTTAGAGCCTTGTGCAATTTGAATAGGACCTTGCGAGGGCTTATTCAGGTTTCACGGCGGTAAGGACCTGGTAGGTAGGGTTCAGATTCTTACAAAAACTGCACACAAAATACGTCACACTCGATTCCATAGTGTGAGGATCCTAACCCTGTAACTGGGCTCCTCACCACCGTGTAGCCCTAATTGGCCCCTCCTCATGGTCCAATCAGAACCACACAAGGCTTAACCTAGAAACTTTTTTTCCAAAACATGTAAAAATACATAAGAATTTGAAATTTCTTTTAAAAGGAGCATGATATTAAATTTGATACACTTGGTATACATCAATCAATAAAGTACACAGAAAAACAACGAAATACTTAAAATCACACACAATAGGCCACACAGACCTAAACATGTAATATACAATGAATCTATACTCATAAGCCCAATGGATCAAGAAACATGCCCTAGGCACCATACACATCTCATATATGCCATAATCCAAGAGAATACATATGAATCCAATATCTAATTAGAGCTAAAGCCCACCAAGGGGTAATAAGACCACATCATTCAAGGCATGTACATCATAAACATTGCATGCAATAAATCAAAATACAATAAAAATACCATTTTTCTAAACGTATCATATACAGTAGTCTAGCCCTATGACAAACTGGGAAAATTGACCTCAAAAGGAAGGTATGCTACACAAGCTCTTGAACTAGCCCTGGAAAGACAACAATAAGAGGGGATGAGATCTCGAGGACCTTAATGAGAGTCACTGTGTCATAAATAGTTCTAGAGCAAGAGAGGTATATATGAAAACCAATTTAAATCATTTGGTAATACAACTCTGTAAGTTCATGATGCTAATTGTGCACACAACCTCATATATGAATATAATCCAATGCACATGCATGAGTTTGATAATAAATGTAAGTACCTTAGGCTTACACCCAATTGGTATGATAATCCATAGTTTTAATCTTATGGGTTACTATGTGAAAAATATATCCAGGTTAGACATCTAAAACCCCTTCACTGATAACCCCGAACAAAGAAAAATCGGAATCTCACTGGTGGCTAATTTAATGAACATTTTGAAAATAAATATATATATGCCCTACCACCAGTGATATCCTCAGCACAAGTGGAGAAATCATACTATCACACAAGGCCCATACATATGTACAACTCAAAGGCCCAAGGGCATAAAATATGTAGCCTAAAACACATATTATCACAAGGCATACAAGTTCCACTCTATACTCTTAGGTAAGGGAATACCCTTCTATATAAGGGTGCTCATCCTCTTACCTCCATATTGGCCAAGTACTGCTACTCGTTAATTCCACTCTATACTCTTAGGTAAGGGAATACCCTTCAAGTCCTAAATATCTCATATATACATACAAAAACTTTACAAACATAAGATCAAGTCTCAAATCTCATTACAAATTAATGTAATGTGCTGTAATGCATGATGAGACACTCATGGTTACTCATCTGAGGTTAGGTAAACTACAGGATAGTGTTCGAATAGAGTTTGATGAGTCATAGATATGTAACTGATCAGGTGTCTGTTCGGGGCCACGGGGGCGTATACTGGCTCAGAGGGTGTCCGAGGTCATACAGGTGTATACTAGATGTGAGACCCAGGTATTTTAATCGATGGATCAAATAGTGATGGTTAGGTATAGATCTAGATGGTTAGGTATAGATCTAGATGGACGGACCAATATCCGTGAAAAGAAGGGCTTGAAAGGGGTAAAACCCTCCCGTTAAACTATTTGGGCTTACGAGAATGAATTTATCGTATATAAAGTGAGAAAAACAGTATTTTGCTTTCCCAAAACCTGAACTAAGAGTATTTTCATAATTTCACCTTCTATTCCACGAAACCTTCATTGTATCACTTTTAATTTAACCAACCATCGGCAATGTTTGTGAAATTTATTGGAAAACTAGGAATCCAAAGTAGAACTTGAATCCTCTTATTTTTGAAATTTTTGTATTAATACAAATTTAGTTACTAAGTGAGAAATTATGAAAAATAATCATTTTATGATGACTATGAGGAGATTTAAGTTATTAAGGACATAATGAAGATTAAAGATGAGACACGAGGAAATGAGAATTTTCTCGAAATTTTCAAAGGTATGTATTTAGATATTTAAAGATTTTTTAATTATAATTTTAGAGTATTATATTTTTTATAAATTTATAATTTTGAGAAAAAATAATTTAGTTACATGGAAGTGTTATAATAATTTTGAAGAATTTATTGAAATTTTTGGATTTTTTTTGAGGTAACAGACTATTTATTAGGAATTCTAGTTGATTTTTAGAAAATTAAAATATATATTAATTATTATATTATTATATATATAGAAAAAAAAAAAGAAGAGAAGAAGAAGGCCAAAATGCAAAAGGTTCAGTTGCTTTGGTGAAGGGGGTGGAACAGGGTTGGAAACCTAATCCTTTGTAATGATTGACGTCGTAGTAGCTGCAAGGATTAGCCATCAACTGAACTCTTTTCCTACCTTACATGTGCTTGCACTCCACCCGTCAACTCACCTAACCCACACATGGCCGGAGAAGCTCCAAAAAATATGCCATGCATGGGTATAATCTAAGCTGAGCCCAAAATTTCCCATTTTGGTGTGCGAAAGACCTATAAAGGATAAAGATGAGTGAGTAGCAAGAGAAATTGAGAGGAAATCGAGTGTGTTCTGGCATCTAAGGTCGGCTCTTTTCTCAGAAACTCGGGCGTCTTAAGCCCTTGAATTCATGCTTTTATATTTGATTAAAATGAATAACAATGGTTTTAGATTTGATGTTAGGTTGCTATTTGTATAGTATATGGAGTGCTTGAGTTGAAATTGGAAGATTTAGCAAAAAGTGGATAAATTTTCGGCTATGGTTGTAGGGATTCTGTCGGGCTAGAGGTTAGGGATGACCTCAAATGACGGGTCTTCCGATGCTGTCCATATGAAAAGCCGTCTAAGAAAGGGGTTAGGATACTAGTCGTTTACTTTAAGCACAGAAGACATGTCGTTTAAATTATGCATGAGGTACATGTAGTTTAGAACCCACTGTGAGTGACTCGTCGTCTAATTAGAATTAAGTGACATGTAGTTTGATAGGTAAAAAAACCACGGGTTGTCTAAGCTCAGGAGGGTAGGCTCGGCCCTAGCCGTGACAAGCCCAGGGTACTATGACCCAACATTGTCAGTGGGTTCAACCTTGTTGTTCGGTGCTGAATCCCATGCATGAGTGTAAGATATGCAGCGACAAGCTTCAGTGCTGGAATATGAAAAAGTGTTAAGAGAGTTGTCCCGATTTACACCTGAAGAAGATCGTACACCGTACCAGCTTGCGAGAGGATTTCAGGATGGGTTGAGTACCAAACTCAAAACCATCGTCGGTACTACACCGGTGCAGAATTTACAAGAACTAATTGTTGCCGCAAATGAGGCTGAAAAGATCGTGCAAACCAAGAAGTTATCCGCAGCCACTAGTGGTGGATCCTATAGGCAAGATTCGAGGTTCAATCGGCGAAGGGGACCCTATCCTTTAAGGTCCTATCCTCCGGAAATTAATGGAAATTGAAATACCAACTGGAAGAACTTTTTTGGTCAAATTCCAATGGATCCCAAGGAGGAAGTGTCATAAATTGTGAGTGGTTGGTTGTGTGTACATGCATAACAGATTTTATGTTTCTAATATAAAAATAATTTGAATCGCATAATCATGTATATCTAGTAAAGTGTTGGTGATCATAAATTGTGTGGCCCAGTTTATGTATTTATGAGACGTTAAGATAATATGCTCGTCATATTGTGCTATGTGTTATTTGATAATAATTTGAAAGTAGCATGAGTTGGTATAGGGTAACCTATACCATCCTCGAGAGCTCTCCGAGTTTGGTAGTGAGGAGTGAAGACGCTAGATTATGAGGAATTAGGTCGGATGGGGTTTTATTAGTAAATGCGCATTGATTAACCATTTCTTATAGGTATTGGGAATTGATTAAGTGGAACTACCATCACCTAACAACCCGGAATTGTCATAATCATGCATATCTAGTCAAGTGTTGGTGATCATAAATTGTGTGGCTCGGTTTATGCATTTATGAGACGTTAAGATAATATGCTCATCATATTGTGTTGTGTGTTATTTGACAATAATGTGAAAGTAGCATGAGTCGGTATAGGGTAACCTATACCATCCTCGAGAGCTCTCTGGGTTTGGTAGTGAGGGGTGAAGACACTAGATTATGAGGAATAAGGTCGGATGGGGTTTTATTAGTAAATGCGCATTGATTAACCATTTCTTGCAGGTCTTGGGAATTGATTAGGTAGAGCTACCATCACCTAATGACCCAACATTGTCAGTTGAATGGGCTCTAGATAAATGTCGAATAGCCAGTATCACTATCTATAAGAGAACTTTAAATTGAGATGAATATCGATAGGAATATCATTGATAAATCTTAGTCTTATCCAAGGACCAGAAAGACTATTAGAGTATGCTAGCCCAAATTCATGCTATGTGTGCTCTTCTAAGAAGGGATATCATAATTAATTACTTGTTTTGCTTATGTTTGTGGATTTATCATATTATGAATATGAGTTGTTGTTTTACTTAGGTACGGTTGCCTTATGTACCATTGTAAATCATTTTAATGATATGTTGTGTTTTTGACCACTCACTTGGAAAGTTTCCTTGCCAGATCATTAAATCTGGTTTGTAAGACCCTTGTAGAAGGCTTGATCGTCAGTTGAAATCCCATCCAATTCATAGTCAATTACATAATATAATAAGCCTATGGTAGTAGAGTGTGCTGTGCCTGTTTCTTCTTTTAGGTTTTCCTGTAACATCTGCCTATGCATAATTTTTGCCTAGTTATGGTTGGGTGTGAGTCGATGCACTTAATAAAAAATGTATGAAATGTAAATTAGCTAATAAAAGGGGAAAGTGCCACCCGAACAACACTATTGTATACTAAAATGCTACTACCATTATATCTATTCTTTTCTTCCGCTATCGTTTGTAAAATTAGCCTTGTAGACTTATTATATATTCTGCTTACCAGTAAGCAACATATATAGTGGGCCTATGGCGGAACTGTCACGTGAAATTTTGGTGTTCGGGGCATGACACGAGACCAAGGGGTATCCGGGGTTATGGAGGTGTATACTAGAACAGGGGGTGTTCGAGGTCACAGGGTGTATACTAGACCAGGGGTGAATCATGGACACGGTTTCTTGGTTTTTTCACACTTGCAAGGAAACTTTTTCATGCTCGCAAATCAATTTTTTCCTCACTCTAAATCATCGCAAATCACTCCCATCACTCATATGAAAAACAACTCAAATCACATCCTTTCAGCTCAGATCAACCATCACTCAATAATCAAACATGCTTATAAACTAACATCACACAAATCCTCACAAAGCATTTCAACCAAAATTCAAGCATGCTTTCCAAATATGCATTTATGCATAAAAAACATGCCAAGCACATAATGAACCTAGCATGACAACTCATTCATGAATGCACATAATGCCTCTATTCAAAACCATGCATTTATGAAATTTTAGTTTATAAAACAAATCAATTCCATGAATGTAAATGAGACAGACTCCCACCTTTTGTGTAACGTCCCAAAACTCAAAAATTTTATGAAATAATCATTGTAGGCCCACTACATAAACTGGTACATCACACAGCAAGGCATATGGTAAACCTACAAAACTAGTGGTATAATAATAAATAACGGAGTCTACACTATAATATAAGTCTAATTGGATTGCACAACGGATATAATCGAGATAGTGATGTCTCTGGTTGACATCGGACAATTCCAGGAATAAACAATTCAGGAACGAGAATATACATAGTGTACACACCAGATTTCATTAACAATGATGTATTAGTATCTTAATACAATCAAATTCACTATGGGAAAATAACTATGAAGAAAAATCCTCGTAATATACCTCAATCATGCTTAGAGTTGATATAGTCTTCATGTCATGCCAGGGATCGAGCTCCTATTCTTATTTCCTGCATTCATGCCAATAGTCTGGCAGAAATTTGACAAGTAAGCGGACTGGAAAAAGATATTCAAAGAATGTAGAAAATCATGCACTTATTAAAAAAAATGCTAGTATACAATTAAAGACACAATGAGTCAAAGATATGCAGCACAGTCACACTAAAAATATGAAATACTCACACAACTTTCCAAACAATACGACCATGAATGGGATGACAATATCTCTCAGTCTATTGAATTCTCAGGATTGGGACTGAGATACGCCAGTGGTAGTTCTGACTTACCTTTTTCTTAATTACTATAATTCCCATTCCATTGACGTTGCTGGGGAGTTAAGTGATGGAAGCTCCACCTAAGCGATCCCCACTCTGCAGGTACTTGTCTTACGTTCATCAGCTTGCTCGTGTCATCCCTGTCCCACATTATAGCCTCAATTTTATTGGTGAATCCGTGCCATGCTACCATACTCAAAGATCTCTAAAGAGTTGCATGGGTTACCCTTTGCTATGCCTATGTATTCACATCTCGTGTATTCGATGCACTCAATGCATTTCATTTATAACAATTATCATGGCATAACAAATGCATCAGTCATATCGTAGTATGGCATATCAAGTCAAGCATATTGTATAACTGACAATTAAAATGCAAGCATAACATTTTGTGATAACAATCATTTAGTTAACTCTTTGATAATTATAACCAATTAATCATGCCAGCAATGAAACAAATAAATAAAATCTGTCCACTTATGGTATTGGAGTTCGATTATCCCACAACTCTTTCTTGGCTACTAGACCGATTCCTTGAGGCCCATCACCTATAGGTATCCACCTACCTATACAATTATAATCAATTTCTTAATATCATATGCTACATAATGTAAGCACACATTAATTTAGGTGTCTATAGCCTTAATTCAACACGTTTCTATCCGACAATTAACTCAGAATCGATTTGGATATTTTTCCTATTTTCTTTTATTTTTTCCGAATCTTGTTCTAATTATTTGACCTATCAAACAAACTCCAAATTATGCATTCGTGATATGGATTTCTTATCGATTCTGCTATTTTCTGTAATTTCTACTATTTTTTTCTTATTTTTCACCTTTTTTGTCTTTTTTTTTTCATTTTCTATGTTTTTTGTTATTTTTAGCTAACCAGAATGTTCCACCTGGCAGCTCCAACTATTGCCAGGCCAACTCTAAACCTTTAGTTTCATGACATGTGAACCTATACCTGCCTGCACCTGTAGACAACACGTCACCTGCTCTTGTAAGTGACACGTCATTTAAACCCTTAGCCAAACGATCTGTCGTACGAAGACATCTAGGACAACATGTCATTCGAGGTCGTCTTAAACCTCCAGCTTCTAAAGTTCTCCTCTCTAAAACCCTAATTTTCAAAACGTCAAAAACCTCACACACACAACGAAACTCAACCTAAGCTATATTTGGACAAAATATACCTCAATCTGATCACAATCCTGCAAAAACCATTGAAATTCATGCCTTAAATCACACATACAAAGGGAATGAAAATCCGATTTACTCCAGATGAAATCTTACCTCAAACGACTAGGATCAGCCAGAAATTTCACTATTTCACTGTGGAAAGGAAGGGTGTAACAAGACGAAGCCTATGAGCAAAAAATTGGAGCTTGATTCTTGCTATAGTAGAAATGACCAAATCCTAACTTGAATTCAGGATATACATCTCGCAATCGGTGGGTCACTGGATAGGGCTGAACTGGTGACCATCCCGACATTGAACGACGTCATTTCATATTTTGTGAAATGACATCATATTGGGTAAAGGACGAGCCTTAAGGATGGGTCTGGTCTAGCCGAAATGACACGTTTGGCTGTCGTTTTGACCAAAGTCAATATGACAGCAAATGGTGCTTTTTGGCCTAGAATTTAAATATTATTATTTATTTATTTTATATATTTTAATAATAATTATATTTCTTAAATATGAAATTAATTAAATATTCATAATAGTTAGTATAACACCTCAATAAATTTCCAAAAAAATTTCTATAAATTTGTTATGAGTAGTGCTATCCATTAATACCAAAAATATATTTTTTTATATATACATAATTTACTAAAAATTAATTATCTTAATTAAATATTACCAAAAATTACGATAGTTGTATTTATCCTTCTGAAAATTCTCAGAAAAATTATTTAATGTTTTAAACCTCCTTTGGACCTATTCAAGGTCCTAATCACCCAAAATCAATAATACCTCTTCATTTATGATTTTTTAATCATCAAATAATTGATTATAAAAATTTCCAATAGTAATTTATATCTTAAAAAACGTTTGAACCGTACCACAAGTCTGTAAATGATTATAAATTATGGGTTAAGGCCACTTAACATCGATTGTCCTCTCTTGGGTTTTTCTCGGCTCAAGCAACTCGAAGATTTTGGGTTCTTACATCCTACCCACCTTACAAAAAGTTTCGTTCCCAAAACTTACTTACACTAGGGTTACTCTTATTGTAAAAAATTTCGTATTCACAAAACCACAATAAGAATTGTAGTATCCAACTGCATTCTTTTTACCTCCTATATTAATTAAAATCACTTGTATGATAATTTTACACTACTCATAGCATGGAATGCGATATCCTATCGCTTTCCCTTGATCTTTTATATCAACAAAGTTCAATACTTCCATCATATTTGATGGAATAATTATGATCATATTATTGATAAACACCCAAGGTCATATTCTTTAAGCCGTACATCCAATGATCATATTCGTATGATTATTCACCAATGGTTCATTATAGAACCTGCTTCATATTCTTCTCAACATCAAGATTCATAACTATAACTTGAAATCCAACATGTCACAATAACTTCCATGTTGAACTCAAGTTCTTATTAGAATATCTTACTACATTTTTTTCATTCTGTTACTCGATATCAATCGGCTTCTAAGCCCCAAATTTCCATAGTCTATTATACCAATAACAAGAATCGTCAATATCACCTCAAAAGATTAATTATTTAAACAAGAGCACTACGCTTCCATTGCACTATTCTGCTCTTACCTTTGTCTTTAACTCAATTAACATGAATCTACATTCACATCATCATATCAAATCAAACATCATTTTAAGATTCACTATTACACAATCGAGAAATTTTTGTAGTGATTAAATCACAAACTATATTGTAGTATCCTACAATACTTTTTATATCCTCAATATCCATATAGCTTACTCTTCATCGTTTGTATGACCTACGTAACTCAACAGCCATATATCAATCTTTTGTACACAAAATTACCTAGCATTGGAAGTATATCCATTAAAGCTTTATTTAATTTGTTCTTGTATCTTTCACTCGCACAAACTCTTACCAAAATTTATCTCAAATTCCTTGATCGTGAGATTTACTATTAATTGCATTCCCTGTCTCGGGGAAATAAACAAGGATTATCATTCCATAATCCAAATTTAACCCTCATGATACAAACATGGATCTCATGGCTCTATCCAACAATTCAAATCACAACATACACCATAATCTTATGATTTATATCTCTAGATTTATTTCAATAATGATTTAGCATAAGGTCAATAAACCTATGCTTTGATTTGCCTAGAGTGTAACAAATATTACTTCACCTCTTTAACCACCATAAACATTCTTATACAATTCTAACTTTCGAGTCATCTGGGTAATCCAACCCAACAATTGAAAATTTTAGTTTAGCAATAACTTCGCGTATTTATAGTGCAAGTATTATACTCGATCACATAACACTTGGCATGTTATAACATTCGTATATAATATAGTATACCATATGTTATGAGCTTCAATAGCTATAATATTCCTCAATATACCCAAACCTAGAGATATACACTCCAAGCATCCCGTGTGCTTATAAAACACAGAATAAACTAGAAATCAAACAATTAATACCCATTTTTTTCTACTTTTGCTCATATGTTCATAGATCTCGATAAGTTAGCATCTACGACTCACCAAAGCTCAGTCTGTATTAGGCATCATCCTATTGTAAGTTATGCAATTCCTGTTACGATTCAATGAGGCAATTTATTTCTTTTAAGCTTATCAAACTATAGCAAATCCAAAACCGACTTATGCCTTAAGAGAGAATACCCAGTTCCAAGAATATTCAAAATTACTTGTAATCTCGATAAACTGTACCTAATCCAAGGTACTTTTTGTACTCAATATGTCTATAGGCAATATAACTTACAATAGATTATAAATGCATTTTTTCTTGCTTCTACCAAGACTTTCCATCTAAAATCAAGATTAATACAACATATACATTCATAGTTTCCCCTGACTTGATAATTCATAACAAGATAATGAAATTCATTCATGTAGTGTCACAGTATTAATTTTAAAGCTTATAGAAATTAGACGCAATGATCCTCAACGCAAACCAATGACTACACAAGCTTATACAGCACCAATATGTTACCCAATCAAGTGATGTGAGATCCTGAATTTTAAGTCCTAGAAGTCTAGAAGCTAGTGCAGGTAAATGTCCAGTAAAGAAATTGATGTGTTATGGCCGAAATTGGTATGGAATGTCTAGTAATTATTTCTGATTTTAATTCCCTTTGATTTGGCTCTTTAATGATTGATAATTACCTTAGAAAATAAAATCCCTAAAATTAAGGGAGGATAATTATAGAATTTAATTGTCATAATTATCTTACTTTAATCTAGCTTTTAAAGTAGGAAAATTAATCCCATAACCACCTTATATAAAGAGGAAGTCGGCCATATTTAAACCTTAGATAAAAAATACATCAAATTCATCAAATCTAAAACCTTACACCTCCATACTGTTACTAAAATCTTCTTAAACTTCAAACAATCATAACTCTCTCATCCTTTATCGGATTCTTACAAATAATAGCTTGTTACAAAGATCTTTTCATCCTCTGTCCATCCATGTTAGGTATTCCGTCTGGAGGTTAGTTTTTTCATGTTATAATTTAGGTCATAATTTGACGGGATTATATTTCAAAATTGTGTGATTTTGCCATCAATTGATTTCTGTTGTAGTTCCTTTTGTTTATATGATTTTTTAGAATCCATTAATGCTGTAAAATTATGAATTCATTCTTTGAATCTTCTCTATATATGAAATTGGTATGCCCTACAAACCCTATTTGTTGCCTATCTTGATCAATTGATTAACCTATTGGATTCTGATCTTGTTTCTTTTGGTTGTACATATTATAAACACCTAATCCTTTCTTGTTAGCATGAAATTGCAACCCTTACACCTTGTATGTATGAAATCGCAATTTGTCTTGTGCTCTACTCTTAGTGTTGAAATTTGCATAGTTAACTATGATGGTAATTCAGGTTGAATCTTGTTAAGTTCTTGGCTATCACATCACACATCCAAAGGGGAGGCACCTATGGCATCTGACCACTAGTTTCTGATTGGTTTGGTGAGTAGAATTGGTAAGGAAATAGGATATTTACTTGGTTATTGAGTACGCAAGCTTAGTTTGATTTTTTCTATGCCTCGCGATGCTATAAGTGCTTCGGATCTACTAAATAAAGGAAAAGGAATAGCTTCTTGTTCAGAGATAAGAGAGGTAGGATCTATGCCTCATTGGTTTCTCCAAAGATCCTTGTTGTTTGCTTGTTGTTTTCGATGCATACCCTTGTTAATGTTGCTTGCGCATAGATTGTATGGTATATGCATGAATTACGGATTGAGATATGCTTACTTAGACATTGTCGAACCTTTGAGATAGGTTATGCGTGTCTAATTTGCATGTGTTGTGTGTATTGAACATGTTGATTGTGTTCTGACATGATTGAGAATACCCTTTTATGGTATTGTGCTTTGTGCTTGCCTGTGTGTGCTTGTATATGTTTGTGTGTCAGGATCCCTTTCTGGTGGCCATTTGGGGTAAGCGCTGATGCTCCTTGGGAGAGGGGAGGTTCTTACTGGTATGAGAGTCATATGGGTGGCAATCCCCAGCATGTGCACGCTGGATGCCTCGTCCTCATATAGCTAGATGCCTTGTCCTTGTGTGGCAAGATGAATAGGCTTTCTGATTAGCTTGTGTGCTAACCTTTATCCTTTATGTAGCAAAGCCTTGGACAACACAGGTGGAAGGAGATGGCCTGTTCTTATTGCCGAGATGATTGATGATTTTTTCCTGCATGTGTACTTCTGATTTTGGAAGTGTTTGTAGTCCACCCTCAGCCTTAGTTTCG
Organism: Passiflora organensis; assembly: GCA_019739055.1. Classification (NCBI taxonomy): domain Eukaryota; kingdom Viridiplantae; phylum Streptophyta; class Magnoliopsida; order Malpighiales; family Passifloraceae; genus Passiflora; species Passiflora organensis. The sequence goes on along the minus strand of JAEPBF010000208.1, from coordinate 435,044 downwards.
GCCTTAACCATTTTGGTTGATTCTTGAATTGCTTGATACCCTTAGATGAGTAAGGATGATCTGATGTTGTTTGGGAGATGTTTGATTAAGAATTTTGTAGATCTTATGATGCTGTGACCCTACTGAGATTCTTGTAATCTCATCCTATTGTTTACACCAATTTTCAGGTTTAAGTACATTCCTTGTTCGTGGTACCAATGTGTTAGAATCAAGGCTACAGGGCAGGGCGATATCGCCTCACATTTACATATTTTGACTTCTTGGTTGCTTGCACTTACAATATGATCATTGATTGGACTACTTTCTAGTTTTTCAAGTTCCTTCTATGTTTGATTGTTTTCAAATTATATTAGAGGTTTACTTGCTGAAATTTTAGATCCCTACGGGGCTTGTGTGTTATGGATTCATTGATTAAATTTGGCGTAATTTGACGGGATTATGTTCCAAAATTGTGTAATTCTGTCTTCAATTGATTTTTGTTGTAGTTCCTCTTGTTCATATGATTGTTTAGAATCCATTCATGTTGTAAAATCATGAATTCATCCTTTGAATCTTCTCTATATATGAAATTGGTATGCCCTACCTTTGTCCTATTTGTTACATATCTTGATCAATTGATTAACCTATTGGATTCTGATCTTGTTTCTTTTGGTTGTACATATTCAGAGGGCATATTCTCAACAACATCGATGTTACAAGTGTGGCGAGATAGGGCATACTCAGAGGGAATGCCCGAAACCAGCGCATATCACTGGCGCACCTAGTGCGGGCCAAGGTGGGTATGCCAATCCCACCAAACCATCAACACACGCACCAGGAGGACCACCCAACGGATACTTAAGTGAGGCGCAACCAAGACCAATGAGGCTATTCACCCTAACTGATGCCGAGAGTAGTCCTGATGTGGTGACAGGTACTATTTCCGTCTTTTCTCAAAATGCTAAAGTATTGTTAGATCCCGAAGCTAACAGGTCATTTGTAAGTCCAAGGATAACACTTAGCATGGATCGGTCTTTATCTCCCTTGACTGCTCCTATTATGGTTTTGACTCCTATGAGAGAGCAACTGATTTGTGATTTAGTCTATATCGGCTATGTTGTATGTATGGGTCCGAATGTACTTGAGGTGGATCTGATCCCATTGGATATCCAATAGCTTGGATGTGATCTTAAGCATGGACTGTTTGGAGAAATATCAAGCCTGTATGGAGTGTTTCACCAAGCGTGTGTGGTTCACTTTTCTTGATGATGCCGAGTACTGCTTTGAAGGTGATAGGTGAGTTGTTCCAACTTGCATGATTTCCTAGCTTGACGCAAAATGGTTAATCAGCAAGGGATGTATTGCATACCTTGTGCACGTATTTGATGTTTCCAAGGAATCGCCGGATCTGGATTCTGTTCCAGTGGTGCACGAATTTCCAGAAGACATAGCCAATTTTCCACCAGCAAGGGAAGTAGAATTTGGTATTGAATTAGTGCTTGGTACAAATCCGATTTTTATTCCTCCGTATCATATGGCTCTTGCGAAAATGAAGGAGTTTAAGATGCAATTGGAAGATTTGTTGGATCGTGGTTTCATCCGACCCAGTGTGTCACTTTGGGGAGCACCTGTCTTGTTCGTGAAGAAGAAAGATGGTTCATTACGATTTTGTGTCGACTATCGACAGCTGAATTGTGTGATCGTGAAGAATAAGTATCCTTTGTCGTGCATTGACGACTTCTTTGACCAGCTCCAGGGTGTAGCTGTATTCTCCAAGATCGATCTTAGTTCTAGAAACCATCAATTGCGAGTTCGTGATGGTGATATTCCAAAGACAGCATTCAGATCGTAATACGACAATTATAAATTTCTGGTTACGCCATTCGGTTTGACCAATGCACCAGCCGTGTTCATGGACCTGATGAATCAAATGTTCCTTGAATTTCTGGAAAAATTTGTGATAGTCTTCATCGATGACATTCTAATTTATTTAAAATCAGAAGAGGAGGATGCTGAGCACTTGCGGATTGTGCTGAATATTTTGAAGGATCGGCGATTGTTCACAAAGTACTCCAAATGTGAATTCTGGTTACGTGAAGTTGGTTTCCTTGGCCATGTTATTTCCGCCCAAGGTGTCCTTGTTGATCCAAAAAAAATTGAAGTCGTAGTTGCTTGGGAACCCCTGCGAACTATGTTCAAAGTTCGTAGTTTCTTTGACTTAGTCGGATACTACAGTCGCTTCGTGGAAAATTTTTCATCGCTTGCTGAGCCATTCGTGTAGACTGAGAAGTGCCAGCGAAGTTTCAAAGAACTGAAAAATTGGTTAGTTTCCGTACCTATTCTTACTTTACTTATTGGAAAGAAGTACGTGGTTTACAGCAATGCGTCAAAATTCGGACTTGGATGCGTATTGATGTAAGATGGGAAAGTCGTCGCCTATGCTTCCCGACAACTATGACCGCATGAAGGAATTATCCTATGCATGATTTGGAGCTTGCAGCCATGGTGTTTGCGTTGAAAATATAGCGACATTACTTATACCGCGAGACGTGCCGAATCTTCACCGATCACAATGGTTTGAAATACCTCCTTACGCAAAAAGAATTGAATATGAGACAATGAAGATGGGTGGAATTGATTAAGGACTACGATTTAATCATCGAATATCATCCAGGAAAAGAAAATGTTATCGCTGATGCCTTAAGCCAAAAATTTCATCCTTCTTCTCCATCGGTTTTGGCTTAAATGCGCACCCATTACATGCCTATGTTGATGGATTTGAAAGCTACCCGTCTGCATCTTGGCACTGATTTTTCTGGTTTGTTGTTAGCACAAATCAAAGTCATGCCTACCTTGATTGAGGAGATCCAAAATTAATTGAAATTCAGAAGCAATTATCTGATGGTATTGATGCCATAGCTCACGATTTCAGAGGATGGCATTCTTGTCTTCAAAAACCGGGTATGTGTTCCTCAAGATGTTGATATTCGTAATCTTATTTTGTCCGAGATGCATAGTTTGAACTTCGCTATCCATCCTGAAAGCACAAAGATGTACCGAGATTTAATGGAGCAGTATTGGTGGCTTAACATGAAACGCCACATTGCGGAGTTCATTGCCTGATGCCTCGTATGTCAATAAGTAAAGATCGAGCATCAAAGACCCGCTGGTTTACTACAGTCACTTCCAATCCATAATGGAAGTTGGGAGCATGTCACAATGAATTTTGTGACTCGTTTTCCTAGATCGTAGTGAGGATTGATGCCATTTGGGTAGTCGTGGATCGATTGACGAAATCTGCATATTTCCTTCCTATACGTGTGACAGATACACCTAAGAATTTGGTTTTTCGTTACTTGGACGCGATTGTTTGATTTATGGAGTTCCAGTTTCCATTGTTTCAGATTGTGACCCTTGTTTCACATTATGATTTTGGGAGAAATTCTAGAATGCGCTGGGTTCGAGATTGAATTTCAGTATAGTGTTTCATGCTCAGACCGATAGCCAATGTGAGAGGACGATACAGACACTCAAAGACATGTTACATGCGAGTTTGTTAGACAAACATACCAGTTGGGAGCAATGCCTACCATTGGCCGAATTTGTTTACAATAATAGCTTTTATGTTAGCATCGGTATGGCACCTTATGAAGCACTAAATGGGACATGTTGCAGAACTCCCATTTGCTGGAATGAAATAGGCAAGAGACGCCTAGACAATCTGGAATTGATTGATCAAGCAATAGAGTAGTTGAACTTGATTCGACAATGACTGAAGATAGCCCAGGATCGGAAGAAAAATTATGCCAGTAATCGAAGAAGGGAGATGGAATTTGGGGTAGGTGACAAAGTGTTTTTAAAGGTCACACCGTGGAAAGGTTTCCTTCATTTTTAGTAGCGAGTTAGGCTAGTACCTCTTTACATTGATCCGTATGACATTGTTGAGAGGATCGACCCTGTTGCATACCGACTTGCCTTACCTCCGGCTATGGAGAGAATTCACAACATGTTTCATGTATCGATGTTGAGAAAGTATGTGCGAGACCTGGCTCATGTAGTCGAACAACCACCAGTCAAAGTTTCTGAAGACCTACTTTATCCCGTACAGCCAGTTGCCATACTAGATCGGTCAGTTCGTCAGCTTTGCAATCGAAACGTGCCTATGGTACGAGTTGTTTGGCGTAAGCGCCAAATCGAGGAACAGTCTTGGGAGACTGAGGAATTTTTTCATGCAAAATTTCCTTACCTGTTTACTTAGGTACTTGTGCTGAAATTTCGAGGACAAAATTCTTATAAGGAAGGGAGGATGTGAGACCATGAATTTTAAGTCCTAGAAGTCCATAAGCCAGTGTAGGTGAAAAGACTGTTTTGTCCCTGAAGAAATGGATGTGTGATGGCCGAAACTGGTATGGAATGTCCACCAATTATTTTTAATTTTAATTTCTTTCGATTTGATTCTTTTTTAACTGATAATTACCTAAGAAAATAAAATCCCTAAAATTAAGGGAGGATAACTACAGAATTTAATTCTAATAATTATTTTACTTTAATCTAGCCTTTAAAGTAAGAAAATTAATCCCATAACCACCTTACCTTATATAAAGAAGAAGCTGGCCATACTTAAATCTTACACAGAAAATACAAAAAATTTGTCAAATCTAGAATCTTACACCTCCGTATTGCTACCGAAATCTGCTTGAACTTCAAACAAGCATAGCTCTCTCATCCTTTGTCGGATTATTGAAAATAATATCTTGTTGGAAAGTTCTTTCCATCCTATATTCAAAAATCTTTGTTTTTCTGTCTGGAATTTAATTTTTCCTTTTCGTAATTTAGGTTATAATTCAGCGTGATTAGGTTCCAAAATTGTGTGATTCTGCCTTCAATTGATTTATGTTGTAGTTCCTCTTGTTCATATGATTGTTTAGCATCCATTCATGTTGTAAAATCATGAATTCATCCTTTGAATCTTCTTTATATATGAAATCGGTATGCCCTACCTTTGCCCTATTTGTTACATATCTTGATCAATTGATTAACCTATTGGATTCTGATCTTGTTTCTTTTGGTTGTACGTGTTATAAACACCTAATCCTTTCTTGTTAACATGAAATTGCAACCCTTACACCTTGTATGCATGAAATCACAGTTTGTCTTATTGCCTACTAATAGTGTTGAAATTTTCATAGTTAATTGGGATGGTAATTCAGGTTGAATCTTGTTAAATTCTTGGCTATCTCAACACACATCCAAAGGGGAGGCACCTGCGGTATTTGATCACTAGTTTCTGATTGGTTTAGTGAGTGGAATTGGTAAGGAAATAGGGTTTTTACTTGGTTATTGAGTATGCATACTTAGTTTGGTTTTGTCTTTGCCTCGTGATGCTATAAGTGCTTCGGATCTACTAAATAAAGGAAAAAGAATAGCTTCTTATTCAGAGACAAAAGAGGTAGGATCTATGCCACATTGGTTTCTCCAGAGATCCATGTTGTTTGCTTGTTGTTTTCGATGCATACCCTTGTTAATATTGTATGGTCATAGATTGTATGGTATATGCATGAATTAAGGATTGAAATACGCTTACTTAGGCATTGTCAAGCCCTTGAGATAGGTTATACATGCCTAATTTGCATGTGTTGTGTGTATTGAACATGCTAATTGTGTTCTGACATGATTGAGAATACCTTATTATGGTAGTGTGCTTTGTGGTTGTACGTGTTTGTGTGTCAGGATCCTTTTTCGGTTGCTATTTGGGGTAAGCACTGATGCTCCTTGGGAGAGGGGAGGTTCTTACTAGTATGGGAGTTGTATGGGTGGCAATACCCAGCATGTGCACGCCGGATGGCTAGTCCTTGTGTGGCTAGACACCTTGTCCTTATGTGGCAAGATGCTCTTATCCTTGTGTGGTTTGGATGCCCTTGTCCTTCTACGGCATGGATGCCTTGTCCTTGTGTGGCAAGATGAATAGGCTTGTTGATTAGCTTGTGTGCTAACCTTTATCCTTTGTGCAGCAAAGCCTTGGACAACACAGGTAGAAGGAAATGACCTTTTCCTATTGCCAAGATGATTGATAAGTTTTTCCTACTTGTGTTCTTCTGATTTTCAGAAGTGTTTGTAGTCCACCCTCAGGCATAGTTTTGGACCTATCTTTTGGTTGATTCTTGAATTACATGATATCCTTAGATGAGTAGGGATGATTTGATGTTGTTTGGGAGATGTTTGTTTAAGATTTCTGTAGATCTTTTGATGTTTTGACTCTACTGAGATTCTTGTAATCTTATTCTGTTGTTTTCACCGTTTTCAGGTTTAGGTACATTCACTGTTCGTGGTACCAGTGTATGAGAATGAAGGCTGCATGGCAGGGCGATATCGCATCACATTTACATATTTTGTCTCCTTTGTTGCTTGCACTTACAATATGATCATTGATTGGACTACTTTTTGATTTTTCAAGTTCCTCCTATGCTTGATTGTTTCCGAATTATACTAGAGGTTACTTGCTTAAATTTTAGATCCCTACGGGGCTTTTGTGTTATGGATTCATTGATTAAATTAAAAAACTTCCACTGATGTTTTATTCACTCCGTATGATACCAGAATATTTGTCCAATATCATGCTCCAAACTTTAAAAACTTAAAGGAATTTAACATGCTAAAATCAAAACTAGATGGATAAGCCTTGTGGGATTTAGATAGTTCCTTGTTTGGGCTTGTTTGGGTTTCACGGTGGTAAGGATCCCATTAGGAGCAATTTTGGAATATGAGATTTGGGTCCTTACAGGTGATGCTTATGAGGTGACATTGCAGATAGAATACAATGCACATAGATAACAACTCACAATTTTGAATACAAGAATTGATAAGGTTTTTAGTAGATCTCGTGCAAAAGATACTACCATGTAGAGGGACAAAAAAGTTTGAAGATGTATAATATGGCGACGAATTTGCAACATTGAGATGTATTCCAGAATGATTATTGCCCAACGTAAACCGAGCAAAAATGGGCCTACAAGATACAGACCCACTCGATGACTGTCAAAATGATAAGAATAATTGACTCCTTGGTGTCTTTATAAAGAAAAGAAAACATATTATTTAAGGGGTTACTAGACAATAGAAACTGTTTCCAAAGAAAAGAAACATGCTCCACTGCCACGCTAACTGTCACGTCCCGGAACCCAAAAATTTTACAGGACAATCGCCGTAGGCTCACACTATATACATAGCTACATCACATAGCAATGCATATGACAAACCTAGAAGGCTAGTGGTATAGTAATAAATAGCGGAGTCGACACTAGAATATGAGTTTAATTAGATTACACAACGGATATAATAGAGAAAAATGATGTCTTCAGGTGACATCGGACAATCCCAGGAATAAACAGTTCAGGAAAGAGCATATACATAGTGTACATGCCGATTTCATTAACAATGATGTACTAGTATCTCAATACAATCAAATCGACTCATGGAAAATAACTATGAATACAAATCTTGTGAGACCCTAATCCTTTCCCTATTAGATGTTCTAGAAGTCCAGTTACCAGTGAAACTGAAATGACCATTTTAACCTTGAAGAAATGGGCGTGTGATAGCTGGAAATAGTATTGAAGGTTCTACTCTCATTCTAATTTTATTTCTTCCTTGTTTCATTTCTATCATAAGTGGTCTATTATCTATTCCTAAAGGATGATTCCATAATTAAGTCCTAAGCATTATCTCCTTATATCTAACCTTAAAAGTAGGGAAAATTAATTCCATTAATCCTATAAACATACCAGCTGGTCACACACATGTCCTCACACCAAAACCACCCAAAATTATCATGTGATAACCTCTCTTCTTTACCCTTGCTGCTGAAAATTTCCCTATACTAACCATAGCCAAAATCTTTCATCCTTCATCTTGTTACCTTGGTTTCACCATCAATAGGTTAGTTCCTCTTTATATTAATTGCTATCACAATTCCCTAGGTATTGGTGCCGAAATTTCTTGGTTCTTCCTTCAATTGGTTTTAGTTTTTGTTCTTCTTTTTTGTATGATAGTTTGACATCTATTCTTGTTATAATATTATTAACTCATCTTTTGTATCCTCTCCAAATGTGAAATTGGCATACCCTATTTCTTTGCCCTATTTTGGCCGAAATTTGTCAATTGACTTATCTGTTGGTTTCTGATCTTGTTCCTTTTAATCATATGGGTAATTAACACCTAATTGTTCTTTGCTATCATGAAATCGCAACCTATAACCTACTTAAATATGAAATCATAGTTTTTCCTATTGCCCTAACTTGGTGCCAAAATTTGCATGGTGAATTGGGTTGAAAAATCAGATTGACTCTTATTGTGTTCTTGGTTATCACATCACACATCCAAGAGGGTGGTTCCAGAAATTTAAGATCATTGATTGCTGATAGGTTTGGTGAGTGAAAGTGGTAAGAAACTAGGATGTATATTTGGTTATTGTATATGCATGCTTAGTATGGTTTTGTCTTTGCCTTATGATTGTATAGATGGTTCTGGTTCCATTGATAAAGGAAAAGGACTAGCTATTTGTTCATAGACAAGAAAGGTAGGATCTATACCTCATTGGTTTCTCCAGAGATCCTTTTTTCTTAATTGATGTTTTGGCTTATGTTCTTTATATATGTGCATGCTTAGAGTATATTGTGCATGATTGCGGATTGGTTTGAGAATCCTAAGGCTATTGTGAATTCTTATGATAGGTTGTGTGTGCCTATTTCGGTTGTGATATGTGCTTTAGACTGGTTGATTGTGTTGTGATGTGATTAAGGATGCCCTATTTTGGTATTATGCCTTGTACTTGCTTGTATTTGTTTGTACTTGATTATGTATCAGGATTTTTTTCGGTGGCCATTCGGGGTAAGCATTGATGATACTAAGGAGAGAAGAGGTACGTATTGGTATAGGAGTCGCATGGGTGGCAATCCCCAACAAGAGCTCGCTAGATGCCTAGTCTTTGTGTGGCTAAATGTCTTGTCCTTGTATGGCAAGATGCCCTTATCCTTGTGTGGTTTGGATGCCCTTGTCTTCGTGTGGGTTGGATGGCTTGTCCTTGTGTGGAAAGATGAGTAGGCTTGCTGAGTAGATTGTTTGCTAACCATTTACCCTTTGTGCAGCTAAGCCTTGGATAACACAGGTAGAAGGGGATAACCTTTTAATTGTTCGGTTCAGATGATGTATTACCTACCTGTGTACTTCTGTTTTCAAAAGTGTTCTTTGTCTGCCCGAAGCCTTGTTACTTTCAGCCCTATCCCTATTGTGATGGTTCGATGATCATTTGATATCTTTTTCGTAGTATAGGCGAATCTGATGTTGATTGGGAGATGTTTGTTTTGATTTCTTCAGATCTTATGATGTTGTGACCCTACTGAGATTCTTGTAATCTCACCCTATTGTTTTCCCCCTTCTTCAGGCTTAGGTACATCTTTTGTCAATAGTACTAGGGTGTGAGATCAAGGCTGCACAGCAGGATGATATTGCATCACATTTGCATACATCCATCCTTGCTGATTACTTGCGCATATACCCTTGAATAAGCAATTTGATTGGACTGCTTTCTGGTACTTTGGATCTTATTCTTGTTTATTTCTGAAATATATTTGAGGGCATCTTGCTGGATTTTGAGACTCCTTTGGGACTACTGTGTTATGGTTCCTTTGGTCAATTATAAAGACTTCTGCTGATGTTTTTATTCACTCCATATGATACCAGATTGCAAGTCTAAATGATGAATATGCTCCAAGCTTTAAAAAGCATAAGAATGAATTTTAAAATTTGTAATTAGTGTGACTTGAGCCTTGTGGGATTCAAATAGGTCCTTGAAAGGGATTGTTTGGGTTTCACGGTTGTAAGGGTTCTAATAGGTTAGGTCTGGGTCCTTACAAATCCTCATAATATACCTCAATCACTCTTAGATCCGATATAGTCTTCATGTTATGCCTAGGAGCTGGGCTCGTGTTCTTTAATCCTGCATTCATACCAATAGCTTGACATAAACCTGCCAGGTGAGTGGACAGGAAAAATATATTCAAAGAATACAGACAATCATGTACTTATTAAATGCAAATGCTTGCATGCAATTAAAGTCTCAATGAGTCAAAGATATGCAGCATAGTCACAGTCAAAACATGGAATACTCACACAGCTTTCCGAACAAGATGACTATGATCGGTCTTGCAGTATCTCTCAGTCTATTGAATTCCCGGGATTGGGACTGAGATACGTCAGTGGTAGTTCCGACTTACCTTTTTCTTAGTTACCACAATGCCCATTCCACTGACACTCCCGGGGCATTAGGTGATGACAGCTCCACCTTAGCGATCCCCACTATATAGGTACCCGTCTTGCATTCATCGGCTTGCTAGTGTCATCCCTGTCCCGCCTTATAGCCTTGGTTTTATTAGTGTATCCATGCCACTCTGCCATACTTAGAGAGCTCTCAAGAGTCGCATGGGTTACCCTATGCTGTGCCTATTCATTCACATCTCGTGTATTCAATGCAGTGAATGCATTTCATGCATAACAATTATCATGGCATAACAGATGCATTAGTCATATTTTAGCATGGAATATCAAGTCAAGCATACTGTATAACTGACAATCACAACGCATGCCTAACATTTTACCATAACAATTGTTTGATTAACTCTTTGATAATCTTAACTAATTAATCATGCTAGAAATAAAATAAATAAATAAAATCCGTCCACTCACAGTTTTGGAATTCTATTAGCTCACAGTTTTCCTTGGTTGCTGGACCGATTCCTTGAGGCACATCACCTGTTGGTATCCACCTACATATGCAATTCTAATGAATTTCTTTATATCACTTGCTAGATAAGGTAATCACACAATAATTCATGCATCTATAATCTTAATTCGATGCGTTTCTAGTCGATAACTAGAAATAGATTCGTACATTTTTCCTATTTTCTTGTATTTTTCTGAATCTTGTTTTAATTATTTAACCTATCAAACCAATGCCAAGTTAGGCATTCCTGATAACATTATATTCCCTATTGATTCTAGTATTTTCTGTAAATTTTCCAGACTTTTTTGCAATTTTCTACTGTTATTTTCTTATTTTTCACCTTTTTTTTTATTTTTTAATTTTCTATAATTTTTATTATTTTCAGCCAATCAGAATGCGTCACCTAGCAGCTTCAGCCGTTGCTAGGACAACTTTAAACCTTCAGTTTCATGACACGAGACCTATGCCATGTGTGTCACGTCGCTCAAGGCTCATGCTCGAGGCTATACTTGCCCGCAACTATAGACAACATGTCGTCTTCTCTTGCAGGCGATGTGTCGTTTAAACCCCTAGCCAAACAACTTGTCATACATAGACACCTTGGACGATATGTCGTCTGAGGTCATCTTCATCCTCTAGCTTCTGAAATTCACCTCTCTAAAACCCTAATTTTTGAATCTTCAAAAACCTCCAACACACAACGAAGCTTAACCTAATCTATATTAAAACAACGTATACCTCAATCTGACCACAACCCCACAAAAACTATCAAAATTGATGCCTAAAATCACACACTCGAAGTGAACAAAAATCGGTTTAGTCTCGATGAAATCTTACCTAAACCCAGCAAGGATCAGCCAGAAATTTTATGATTTCACCATGGAAAGAAAGGGTGTGACAGGACAAAGCTCATGAGCAAAAGACTAGAGCTCGATTCTTATCCTATAGAAATGCTCAAATCCTGACTTGAATTCGAGATATACATCTTGTAGTTGGTGGGTCACCGGATATGGTCAAACTGGCGACCATCTCGAGACATCATTTAACTTTTCATGAAACAACATCGTATAGGCTAAACGACGAGCTCTAAGGGTGGGTATCGTTTGACCAAAATGACAACATAGGCTGCGTTTTGGCCTAAAATTTAAATATTATTATTTATTTATTATATTTTAATAATAATTATATTTCTTAAATATGAAATTAATTAAAAATTCATAATAATTAGTACAATATTTCAATAAATTCACGATTTTTTTTATAAATTTTTTATTAGTAGTGCTATCCATTAATACCAAAAATATACATAATTTAATAAAAATCAATTACCTCAATTAAGTATTTCTAAAAATTATGATAATTACAATTATCCTTCTAAAAATTCTCGGAAAAATTCTCTAATGTTTTTAAACATCCGTTGGACCTATACATGGTCCTAAACACCCAAAATCAACAAGACCTCTTCCTTTATGATTTTTCAATCATCAAATAAATAATTATAATAATTTCCAATAATAATTTATATCTATAAAAAACTTCGAACTATATTATATTTCCGTAAATAATTGAAAATTACAGACTAAGGCCTGTTAACTTTGATGGTCCTCCCTTGGGCTTGTCCCTCCATGCAGCTCAAAGATTTCAGATTCCTACATCTTGTTTTGCGGACGATTCACCAATAGCAACACTTTTGCCTCTATCACAAGCTGAAACACTACCTATAAGCAAGGCAAGTAACCAATTACACTCAAAACCAAAAGTGAGCAAAAGAATAATATGAAATAAATTGAAAACAATGCCTAAGACTCCTCCTAACACACTATCTAACTCTTAGACCATCCACCTGCACTCAATGAATCCAAAGCATACTGGAACCAAAATAGATGGCTCATTAGGGCCACAACACCATACCAGAATCCACAGTAGCTCAAAACAAGAGCAACAAGGCCCAAAAACACTTTCATAAGCTCAAAGGAACCTTAGGCAACCATCAAAAGCAATACAAATACCAATGAGATCAAAATTTAAAAAATCCTTAAAAGATCTAAACTCATCGATCCATTCATAACGCTCCACACACAAAATTTATCAATCTAAACTAATGAAGCATCTTAGAAAATATCACAGCAAGCTAAATGTGAAACCCCGAATTTTGAGTCGTAGAAGTTCAGAAGCCAGTGCAGGTGAAAAGACGATTTTGCTCCTGAAAGAAAGGATGTGTGATGGCTAAAATTGGTGAGAGTGATATGGTAGTTAATTCTGGTATAAATCCCCTTTAATCTAAGTCCTTATAGATAAGTTAATTGCCTTAGAGATTAAAATCCCTAAAAGTAGAGAAAGATAATTACAAAATTTAATTATGATAATTATCTTACTTTAATTAAGCCTTGAAGATAGGGATTATAATCTCATAACCATCTAATATAAATAGAAGCCAACCCTTATAAAAATTATTCATATAAAACACACAAAAAATTGTATAGCCTAAAACCCTAACACCTCCCTATATCTATCAAAATTCGTTGAAACTTTAAACCAGTATAACTCACTCATTGCTTGTCGGATTCCTGAAAATAATAGCTTGTTGGAAATCTCTCTTCATCCTCTTTCCAAAAATATTTTGTTTTTCATTAGGAGATTAGTATTTCTCTCTCATAAGATAAGTCGAAAATCAGCAACGGAATTAGGTTTTTGCCAAATCTTCTTGAACTTCAAAATAGTATAACTCTTTCATAGTTGGTTTTATTCCTACAAATAACAGGTTCTTGAAAACCTCTCTTAATCCTATTTCCAACCATCTTTGGTTTTCCATCAGGAGATTAGTATTTCTTTCTTATAAGATAAGTCAAAAATTGGTGATCGACTTAGGTTTTCGCCAAATCTTCTTGAGATTCAAAATAGGATAACTCTTTCATGGTTTGTTGTATCCCTACAAATAATAGCTTGTTGGAAAGCTCTTTTCATTCTCTTTCCAACCATATATGTTTTTGTATTTGGACGTAAATATTTCCATGTCTAAGGTTAAGTCAAAAATCGGCGACAAAATTAGGTTTTTAGATTTCTACAGTTTTGTCTTCGGTTGATTTTTGTAGTCGTTTCCCGTGTTCTTATGATTTCTTAGCATCTATTCATGATGTACAATCATGAATTTCCTTCTTTTAAACTTCTCTATGCTTAAAGTCGAAATTGTCCTATGCTCTACTTTTAGCGACGAAATTTATATAGTTAATAGGAATGGTAATTTAGGTTGAATTTTGTTAAGTTCCTGGCTATCACATCACACATCCAAGGGGGAGGCACCTGCAGCATCTGATCACTGGTTTCTAATAGGTTTGGTGAGTGGAATTGGTAAGAAAATAAGATATTCAATTGATTATTGAATATGCATGTTTAGTTTATTTTCGTCTTTGCCTGGTGATAATATAGGTGGTCCGGAATTACCTAATTAAGGCAAAGGAGTAGCTTCTTGTTTAGAGACAAGAGAGGTAGGATCTACGCCTCATCGGTTTCTCTAGAGACCCTTGTTATTTTCTTGATGTTTTTTATGCCTTCCTTTGTTGTATTGCATGTGATTTGATTATAGGGTGAGAGTTTGAATTTCGGATTGAGATATGGATCTTATAGGCTATATCGAATCCTTGAGTTAGGTATTGAGTGCCTGGGTTGCATTTTTTATGTGAATTGAATATGCTGATTGTGTTCTGGCACGAATGAGGATACCCTGCTATGATATTATGCTTTGTACTTGCCTGTGTGTGCTTGTACGTGTTTGTGTGTCAGGATATTTTTCTGGTGACCATTTGGGGTATGCGATGATGCTCCAAGGAAGAGGAGAGGTTCTTACTGGTATGAGAGTTGTATGGGTGGCAAAGCCCAGCATGCGCGCACTGGATGTCTGGTCCTTGTGTTGCTGGAACCCTGTTCTTGTGTGGCAGGAAGCCCTTATCCTTGTGTGGTTTGGGATGCCCAAGTCTGTGTGTGGCTTGGGAAGAATTTTCCTTGTGTGGCAAGACGACTGAACCCTGTCCTTGTGTGGTAGGAAGCCCTTATCCTTGTGTGGTTTGGGATGCCCAAGTCCGTGTGTGGCTTGGGAAGAATTGTCCTTGTGTGGCATGACGACTTACTAGGCTTACTTATTAGCTTGTGTGTTAACCATTTACCCTTTGTGCAGTAAGCCTTGGACAACACATGTGGAAGGGGATGGTCTTTCTTCTTCATTTCCGAGAGCAATCTAATGAGTTCCACCTACCTGTGTACTTTTGATACTTTCGGAAGTGTTTGCAGTCCTCCCTCAACCATAGATTCTGCCCTAACCCCTTTCTGAATGATTCTTGAATTTTGTGATTTGCCTTCGATGTTTAGGAATAATCTAATGCGAATTGGGAGATTTGTGTTTAGGGTTTATGCTGATCTTACTTGTTTATTTGAGCATATAACATGAATGATTAATCTACTTTCTAGTTTATTTTCAGATCCCTCCTTTGCTTGCTATTTCCGAAATATGTTGGAGGATTTCTTGCTGATTGTTTGGATCTCTATGGGACTTGTGTGTGTTATGAACCCAATGATTTAATCTAAAGACTTACGCTGATGTTTTATTTACTCCGTATGTTACCAGAATATTTATCCAATATCATGCTCTAGTTGTTGTTAAAAATTGAAATAACCATGCTATAAAAATCAGAAGTTAATGGTATGGTGAAATTCAGATATGTCATAGGTGTCATTTGGGCATATTTGGGTTTCACGGCGGTGATGACCTTAATCGGAGTAAACAATAATAGTTAGGAATTGGATTCGTCACAGATTTGGTAGCGGAGCACTGTTTAGGGAATATAATTTGTTATATACTAACTTATTTGTTGATTTTGGTGTTTATAGGTAAGCGTATGCACACACACTCACTCATTAAGGGGCTAATACTGAAAGTGAACTAATGCTAAAATGGGATTGATTTGTAAGATTTAAATGATGATAATGATAATCTGATGTGATGTTTGTTTATGTATGTTCTTATATGTGGTATGCCATGATATGTTTCGGTGAGTGTTTGCTTTGTTTCTTATCATTGCTGAGAATGTGTGTGTTGATTTATGCATGCTGCCTAGTGTCCCTATTTGACTCCTATATTGCTAAATGTATATGTATGTAATTGCTGGTATGTATTGCTGAATATGAATGTTGTGTGAATCCATGCTTGCTTGATGTTTGACGATGATTTCCGAGAGTATATATGAGTGCTGATGTAATTGCCGAGAATACCTTTGCATGTGTGCATGTGATTTCTTAAAATTTGTATATTGCTTTCCAGAATATACGTATCGTCGGGTGCACGCCTCTCCACCAAGTACCACTTCTTTTCCTAGTATCGTATTTAGTTATGTGTAAGTAACAATTGGGATGTAAAGATTTCAATGGTTCAGCCGGAGTTGCTGCAGCTCGTGAGTGGATAGACACCTTATGTCGAGTATCCTTGTTCTTACGTATCTCGAATGATGACAAGGTTGCCATTGCTACATTCCTATTTGAGGGAGAAGCCCTCGTATGGTGGACATCTGTTAGCTTGCGATTTGGCGATCGTTTGCCAACTTGGGAAGAATTCTTTTACGAATTCGACGAAAGATTTTATACGAGATTCCATAAAAGCAAGCAGCGACAAGTTTTTTACAAACTTGAACAAGGTGCCCGTACGGTGCTGGAATATGAGAAAGTGTTAAGGGAGTTGTCCCGATTTGCACCAGAAGAAGATCGTACACTGTACCAGCTTGCGAGACGATTTCAGGATGGGTTGAGTACCAAACTCAAAACCATCGTTGGTACGACACCGGTGCAGAATTTGCAAGAACTTATTGTTTCCGCGACTGAAGCCGAAAAGATCATGGAAACCAAGAAGCCATCCGCAGCCACTAGTGACAGATCTTATAGGCGAGATTCAAAGTTCAAACGACGAACGGGACCCTATCCCTTAAGATCCTATCCTCCGAAAATTAGCGACAATGGAAATACCAACAGAAAGAACTTTTCTGGTTCAAATTCCAATGAATCTTTGTGGAATTATCAGCAACGTCGATGTTACAATTGTGGCGAGATGGGACATGTTCAGAGGGAATGCCTGAAACCAAGGTGAATAACAGGTGTACCAAACGCAGGCCGAGGTGAGAATGCCAACCCCGTCAAACCAGCAACACGCGCACTAGGTGAACCACCCAACGGATGCACAAGCGAGACACAACCAATACCAACAAGGCTCTTCACCCTAACTGATGCCGAGGCTAGTCCTGATGTGGTGACAGGTACTATTTCAGTCTTTTCTCAAAATGCTAAAGTATTATTAGATCCCGGAGCAAATAGATCATTTGTAAGTCCAAGGATAGCACTTAGCACGGATCAGCCTCTATCTCTCTTGACTCCTCCTATAATGGTTCTAACTCCATTGGGAGAGCAACTGATTTGTAATCTAGTCTACATCGGCAGTGTTGTACGTATGGGTTCGAATGTACTTGAAGTGGATCTGATTCTATTAGACATCCGAGAGCTGGATGTCATCTTAGGCATGGACTGTCTGGTGAAATATCAAGCCCGTATGGAATGTTTCACCAAGCGTGTGTGGTGCACTTTTCCTGATGGTGCCAAATACTATTTTGAAGGTGATAGGCGAGTTGTTCCAACCTGTAAGATTTCCTGGTTTAAGGCAAAGCGATTAATCAACAAAGGATGTACAGCGTACCTCGTGCACGTACATGATATTTCTAAAGAATCCTCGGATCTGGATTCTGTTCCAGTGGTTCGCAAATTTCTAGAAGTATTTCCAGAAGACATAGCTGGTCTACCACCAGCAATGGAAGTGGAATTCGGTATTGAGCTAGTGCCAGGTACAAATCCGATTTCCATTCCTCCATATTGTATGGCTCCTGCGGAAATGAAGGAACTAAAAACGCAATTGGAAGATTTGCTTGATCGTGGTTTTATCCGACCTAGTGTGTCACCTTGGCAGGCTCCTGTTCTGTTCGTGAAAAAGAAAAACGGTTCGCTGCGATTGTGCATCGATTATCGGCAGCTGAATGGTGTGACCGTGAAGAAAAAATACCCTTTTCCGCGCATCGATGATTTGTTCGACCAACTCCAGGGTGCAGCCATATTCTCTAAGATCGATCTCAGATCTGGATACCATCAATTGAGAGTTCGTGATGCTGATATTCCGAAGACCGTGTTCAGATCGCGATACAGCCACTACGAATTTCTGGTTATGTCATTCGGCTTGACCAATGCACCAGCTGTGTTTATGGAATTGATGAATCATGTGTTCCGCGAATTCTTGGATAAATTTGTGATAGTCTTCATAGACGACATTCTGATTTACTCAAAATCGGAAGAGGATCATGCTATGAACTTGCGGATTGTGCTTAAAATCCTGAAAGCTCGACGGTTGTTCACAAAGTATTCCAAATACTAATTCTGGTTACGCGAAGTTGGTTTCCTTGGCCATATTGTTTCCGCCCAAGGTGTGTTAGTTGATCCAAAGAAGATTGAAGCCGTGATTGCTTGGGAACCTCCACGAAGTGTGTTCAAAGTTCATAGTTTCTTTGGCTTAGCAGGATACTACCATCGCTTTGTGGAGAATTTTTCATCGCTTGCCGGACTATTGACAAAACAGACACGCAAGGGTGAGCCATTTGTATGGAACAAGAAATGCCAGCAAAGTTTCGAAGAGCTAAAGAATCGATTAGTTTCTGCACCTATCCTTACCCTACCTATTTGTGGAAAGGAGTATGTAGTTTACAGAGACAAGTCAAAATCTGGACTTGGATGCGTATTGATGAAAGATGGGAAAGTCATTTCCTATGCTTCCCGGCAATTGCGAATGCACGAGACCAACTACCCTACTCATGATTTTGGAACTTGCAGCTGTTGTGTTTGCCTTAAAAATATAGCAACATTACTTATACAGCGAGACGTGCCGAATCTTTGCTGACCACAAAAATTGAATATGAGACAATGAAGATGGGTGGAGCTGATTGAAGACTATGATTTAATCATCGAATATCATCCCGGAAAGACGAATGTTGTTGCTGATGCCCTGAGCTGAAAGTATCATCCTCCTTCCCCATCAGTTTTGGCCTACATGCGCACCCAATACCTGTCAATGATGTTGGAATTGAAAGCTAACCGTGTGCATCTTGGCACCAATTTTTCTGGTTCGTTGTTGGAAAGAATCGAAGTCGCAACTACCTTAATTGAAGAAATCCAGAATCAATAATTAGAGGATCCAAAATTTACTGAAATTCGGAAGCAACTTGTTGATGGTGTTGATGGTGTTGATGCCATAGTTTGTGATTTCAGAATACGAGATGACGAAGTACTAGTCTTCAGAAACCGGGTATGTGTTCCACAAAATGTTGATATTCGTAACCTTATTCTATCAGAGGCACATAGTTCGAAGTTCGCTATTCATCCTGGAAGCACTAAGATGTACCGAGATTGGAAGGAGCAGTATTGGTGGCCCAACATGAAATGTCACATTGCTGAATTCGTTGCCCGATGCCTCGTATGTCAACAAGTAAAGATCGAACATCAAAGACCCGCTGGTCTACTTCAGTCACTTCCGATTCCAGAATGGAAGTGGGAGCACATCACAATGGATTTTGTGACTGGTTTGCCTAGATCGCAGTGAGGATACAATGCCATTTGGGAGATCATGGATCAACTGACGAAATCTGCACACTTTCTTTCTATACGTGTGACAGATACACTAGAAAGATTGGCAGTTCATTACCTGGACGAAATTGTTCGATTGCATGGAATACCAGTTTTTATTGTTTCAGATCGTGACCCTCGTTTCACCTCACAATTTTGGGAGAAATTCCAGAATGCGCTGGGTTTAAGATTGAATTTCAGTACAGCATTTCATCCCCAGACCGATGGTCAATCAAAAAGGACGATTCAGACACTAGAAGACATGCTACCAGCGAGTGTGTTGGATCAGCAAACCGGTTGGGATCGATGCCTACCATTGGTAGAATTTGCTTACAATAATAGTTTTCATGCAAGCATCGGTATGGTACCCTATGAAGCACTATATGGGAGACGTTGCAGAACTCCCATTTGCTGGAATGAAGTAGGCGAAAGACGCCTAGACAATCAGGAATTGATTGATCAAGCAACAGACCAGTTGAACTTGATCTGAAAATGGCTAAAAACAGCTCAGGATCGGCAGAAAAACTACGCCAACAATCGACGAAGGGAGCTGGAATTTGCGGTAGGGGACAAAGAATTTTTGAAGGTCTCCCCAATGAAAGGAGTCCTTCGTTTTCAGCTGCGCCGTAAGCTAGCACCTCGGTACATTGGTCCATATGACATTGTCGAAAGAATCGGCCCTATTGCATACCGACTTGCCCTACCTCCAAATATGGAAAGAATTCACAACGTATTTGACATTTCAATGCTAAGAAAGTATATGTGAGATCCTGCTCATGTGCTTAGAGAACCGCCAGTTGAAGTTGCTGAACACCTATCCTATCCCGTACAGCCAATTGCCATACTAGATAGGTTAGTTCGACAGCTTCGCAGTCGAAGCGTGCCTATGGTACGAGTCGTTTGGCCTAATGGCCAACTTAAGGAACAGTCTTGGGAGACTGAGGAATCTATGCGTGCAAAATTTCTTTACTAGTTTATTTAGGTACTTGTGCTAAAATTTCGAGCACAAAATTCTTATAAGGAGGGGAGGATGTGAAACTCCGAATTTTGAGTCCTAGAAGTCTAGAAGCCAGTGCAGGTGAAAAGGTGATTTTTCTCCTGAAGGAAAGGATGTGTGATGGCCGAAATTGGTAAGAGTGGTATGGTAGTTAATTCTGGTATAAATTCCCTTTAATCTAAGTCCTTATAGATAAGATAATTGCCTTAGAGATTAAAATCCCTAAAAAGTAGGGGAAGATAATTACAAAATTTTATTCTGATAATTATCTTACTTTAATTAAGCCTTGAAGATAGGGATTATAATCTCATAACCATCTTATATAAATAAAAGCCAACCCCCACAAAAATCATTATAGAAAACACACAAAAAATCGTATAGCCAAAAACCCTAACACCTCCCTATATCTGCCAAAATTTATTGAAATTTTAAACTAGCATAACTTGCTCATCGCTTATCGGATTCTTGAAAATAATAGCTTGTTGGAAAGCTCTCTTCATCCTCTTCCAAAAAATAAATGGCTTTTTGTCAAGAGGTTAGGATTTGGTTCTCATAAGATAAGTCGAAAATCGGCGACAGAATAGGTTTTCGAAAATCTTCTTAAACTTCAAAATAACATAACTCTTTCATCGTTTGTTTTATCTCTACAAATAATAGCTTGTTGGAAAACTCTTTTCATCGTCTTTCCAAGAATATATATTTTATTATTTTTAAATAAATATTTCCTTGTCTAAGGTTAAGTCGAAAATCGGCGAGGAAATTAGGTTTTTAGATTTCTACAGTTTTTGTCTTCGGTTGATTTCTGTTGTCATTTCACATATTCTTATGATTTCTTAACATCTATTCATGATGTAAAATCATGAATTTCCTTCTTTTAAACTTCTCTATGCTTAAAGTCGAAATTATCCTATGCCCTACTTTTAGTGACAAAATTTACATAGTTATTTAGAATGTAATTCAGGTTGAATCTTGTTAAGTTCCTGGCTATCACATCACACATCCAAGGGGGAGGCACCTGCAGCATCTGATCACTGGTTTCTGATAGGTTTGGTGAGTTGAATTGGTAAGGAAATAAGGTATTCAATTGATTATGGAATATGCATGCTTAGTTTGTTTTCGTCTTTGCCTGGTGATAATATTGGTGGTTCGGAATTACCTAATAAAGGCAAAGGAGTAGCTTCTTGTTCAGAGACAAGAGAGGTAGGCTCTACGCCTCATTGGTTTCTCTAGCGACCCCTGTTATTTTCTTGATGTTTTTGATACCTGCCTTAGTTGTATTGCATGCGATTTGATTATAAGGTGAGAGTATGAATTTCGGATTGAGATACGGATCTCATACGCTATATCGAACCCTTGAGTTAGGTATTGAGTGCATGGCTCGCATATGTTATGTGAATTGAATATGCTGATTGTATTCTGACATGATTGAGGATACCCTACTATGGTATTATGCTTTGTACTTGCCTGTGTGTGCTTGTACGTGTTTGTGTGTCAAAATCTTTTTCCGTTGGCCATTCGGGGTAAGCGCTGATGCTCCTAGGTAGAGGAGAGGTTCTTACTGGTATGGGAGTTGTATGGGTGGCAAAGCCCAGCATGCGCGCGCTGGATGTCTGGTCCTTGTGTGGCCGGAACCCTGTCCTTGTATGGCAGGAAGCCCTTATCCTTTTGTGGTTTGGGATGCCCAAATCCGTGTGTGGCTTGGGAAGACTTGTCCTTGTGTGGCAAGACGACTGAACCTTGTCCTTGTGTGACAGGAAGCCATTATCCTTGTGTGGTTTGGGATGCCCAAGTTCGTGTGTGGCTTGGGAATACTTGTCCTTGTGTGGCAAGACGACTTACTAGGCTTACTTATTAGCTTGTGTGTTAACCATTTATCTTTTGTGCAGTAAACCTTGGACAACACAGGTGGTAGGGGATGGCCTTTCTTTTTCATTTCTGAGTGCAATCTAATGAGTTCCACCTACCTGTGTACTTCTGATACTTTCGGAAGTGTTTATAGTCCTCCCTTAACCATAGATTCGTCCCTAACCACTTTCTGAATGATTCTTCAATTATGTGATCCCCTTTAGATGTTTAGGAATGGTCTAATACGAATTGGGAGTTTTGTGTACAGGGTTTCTGCAGATCTTATGATGCTACGAACCCTACTGAGATTCTTGTAATCTCATATAATTTTTTTTACCATTTTTCAGGCTTAGGTACATCCACTGTCTGTGGTACCAGTGTGTGAGATCAAAGCTGCATTACGGGGCGATATCGCATCACATTTGCATTCTTGTTTCTAAGTGTTGGGCTGGGTATTTATACTACGAGGCCTAGAAACTGGAAAACTCGAAATGAATTTTTGAAATAGGTCAACACATCCCAAACGGGCCAAAATAGTGTTTAAGGACTCAAAACATCAAATGTGGCCTTTAAAATAAAAATGGGCTCGATGAATAGTATTCAGGCCCACAACTGATAAATTGACTCAAGGGCCTTCGCCCACTCAAAACAAGCTCGGTAAACACATTCTTGAAATGCGAAAGGTTTTGTCATTTTGACCAAATCTGGTCTTAAAATATACTAATAGTATACCAAATAGTTTTTGATAGGTTTTCATCTACGACTCACCAATATAATATCCCATATTAAGCTTCATCCTATGGTAAGTTATGCAATTCTAGTTAGTATTTAGTGAGGCAACTTATTACTTATGAGCATGTCAATCCTAGCCAATCCGAAATCAAGTTATGCCTCAAGAAAGAATACCCAATCTCAAGACTATGTACAATTACTACTACTTGCAGTTTCATTAAATTATACCTAATCCAAGGTACTTTTCAATGCTCAAACATTTAGTCGGCAATATAGCTTACCATGAATTACCCAAGCAATCTTTTCTGCTCCTCCCAGGACTTTAAATTTAAACTAAAGTAAATACGATGCATATATTCATAGTTTTCCCCAACTCAATGAACTCACAAACAAAAGAATTTTCAATCGATCGACTCTTTTCAATAAAGAAGATGACCATACACAAGTTAACGTCTTATAGTAAGGACTAATACTATCACTTATCCGAGTGATGACTATGAAACGATATTGCTCTCAAAACGCAATATATATTTAGAATATTAAGATCAATGTGAGACCCTGAATTTTGAGTTCTAGAAATCCAGAAGCCAGTGCAAGTTAAAAGACCATTTTTCTCCTGAGGAAAAGGATGTGTGATGGACAAAATTGGTAAGAAATGTTTGGTAATTATTTCTGGTATTAATTCCCTTTAATTTGGTTCTTAATTTGTTGATAATCACCTTAGGAATTAAAATCCCTAAAATTAAAAGAGGATGATTACAGAATTTAAATCTGGTAGTTATCTTACTTTAATAAAGCCTTTAAAGTAGTAATCTTAATTCTATACCCCTCCATTATAAATAGGAAGCCAACCCCACAAAAATCATTCATAAAAAACACACAAAACTCGTATAGCCTAAAACCCTACACCTCCCTATATTTGCCAAAATTCGTTGAAACTTAAAACCAGCATAACTCTCTCATCATTTTTTGGATTATTGACAATAATAGCTTGTTGGAAAGATCTATTCATCTTCTTTCCAACCATCTTTGGTTTTGCGTGAAAAGGTTAGTATATCTTTCTCGTAAGATAAGTCAAAACTCGGCAGAACTGCCAAAATCTTCTTGAACTTCAATATAGCATAACTCTTTTAATCGTTTGTCAGATTCCTGAAAATAATAGCTTGTTGGAAAGCTCTCTTAATCCTCTTTCCAACCATATTTGTTTTTTTATTTGGATGTTCATGTTTCTTTGTCAAAAGATAAGTTGAAAATCGGAGACAAAATTAGGTTTTAAGATTTGTATAATTCTGCCTTTGATTGATCTCTGATGTTGTTTCCCTTATTCATATGATTTTTTAGAATCCATTCATAGTGAAATATTATGATTTCATCCCTTGAATGCATGAAATTGAAAATTTTTTTGTGCCTTACTCTTAGTGCCGAACTTTACATAGTTAATTGGGATGGCAAAACTGGTTGAATCGTTAAGTTTCTGGCTATCACATCACACATCAAAGGGGGAGGCACCTGCGGCATCTGATAACTGGTTTCTGATAGGTTTGGTGAGTGAAATTGGTAAGGAAATAGGGTATTTACTTGGTTATTGCGTATGCACGCTTAGTTTGTTTTTTTGTCTTTGCTTAGTGATGACTTAGGTGGTTCGGAAGTATCTAGTAAGGGAAAAGGAATAGCTTATTGTTCAGAGAAAAGAGAGGTAGGATTTATGCCTCATCACTTTCTCCAGAGACCTTATTGTTTCCTTAATTGATTTCGGTACCTATGATTGTGAAACTATATGCGCATTCATATTAAGTAACGCATGCTTGAGTTGCGGATTGAATTGAGGAATTTCTAGGTTATACCGAATCCATTAAGGTAGGCTAAGAGTTCCCAGCTTGCATGTGTGATGTGCGTTGAACATGCTGAATGTGATCTGACAGAATTTAGAATACCCTGTTGTGGTTTTGTGCTTTGTGCCTGCCTGTGTGTGCTTGTACGTTTTTGTGTGTCAGGATCCTTTTCTGGTGGCCATTTAGTTTAAGTGCTGATGCTCCTAGTGAGAGGGGAGGTTCTTACTGGTATGAGAGTCGTTTGGGTGGCAAATCCCAATAAGAGCTCACTGGATGTCTGATCCTTGTGAGGCCAGAAGCCCTGTTCTTGTGTGGCAGGAACCCCTTATCCTTGTGTGGTTTGGGAAGCCTTTATCCTTGTGTGGTTTGGGATTCCCTTGTCCTTGTGTGGTTTGGGATGTTTTGTCCTTGTGTGGCAAGATGAATAGGCTTGCTGATTAGCTTGTGTGTTAACCAATTACCTTTCGTGTAGTAAGCCTTGGACAACACAGGTGGAAGGGGATGACCTTTTCTTCTTCATTGCTGAGAACAATCTGATGAGTTCTGCCTGCCTGTGTACTTCTGATACTTTTCGAAAGTGTTTGTAGTCCCCCTCAGCCTTAGATTCGGCCCTACCCTTTTTGATTGAATCTTTGAATTGCATGAATCCCTTTAGTTGCGTAGGAATGATCAGATGTTGTTCGGGAGATTTGTGTTTATGGTTTCTGCAGATCTTATGATATTGTGACCCTACTGAGATTCTTGTAATCTCATTCCATTGTTTTCACCATTTTTTTCAGGCTTAGGTACATTCACTGCTCATTTTACCAGTGTATGAGATCAAGGCTGTACAGCGGGGCAATATCGCATCATTTTTGCATACCTGTTCCTTGATTACTTGCACATATAACTTGAATTAAAAAAGGTGGACTACTTTCTGGTTTATTTTAAGATTCCTCCTTTTCTTGTTATTTTCAACTATATTGGAGGAATTCTTGCTGGTTATTTGGATCCTTACGGGACTTGTGTGTTATGAATCTAGTGATTTAATTTAAAGACTTCCGCTGATGTTTTTACTCACTCCGTATGATACCGGAATGATTGTCCAATATCATGCTCCAACTGTTATTAAACATGTAGAATGAACATGCTAAAAATCGAAAACCTAGTGAGTAAGCCTGGTAGGATTCAGATAGGTCATAGGTGTCTTTGGGGTTGTTTGGGTTTCACGGCGGTAATGACCTTAATCGGAGCAAATATTAATAGGTAGGAATTGGGGTCGTTACAGTCAAAGCAAAAGGTCTCATTAGCTTTCAAATAGAGCTCATACGACAGATACAACAATATAGAAGAACATAGCAAATCCAATGAGTACCATATATGATGATGGATTTGTGGTAACAAGATGCCCTTGGAATGACTATCACTTGATCTAGGAAACCGAAAAAGGATGTGTTTATAAAATATAGTCATGCTCGAAAACAACCATAATTGGTAGAGATAAAAGGCTTACTCATGTTTATGGAAAAAGAAAACATGCAATTTAGAGGATTACTCGAAATCAAAATATATTTCAAAAGGAAGGGAATACGCTCCGCTATAACATAAATTTTCACCCATATAAGTGATAAAGGAGAGGTAACATAGCATTTAAAAATAAGAAACATATCTGTTTCTAATAATAGCAATCAAACAATGCTTTGCTACCACGTTAGTTGTCACGCCCCGGACTCTAAATATTTCGTATGACAACTAATGTAGGCCTACTATATACACTGCCATGTCACACAACAATGCATATATTAGAACAACAAGGTTAGTGTTATGATACTAAAATGGAGATTATAATAAAGGAATTTATCGATATGTCATATAGTGGAAATTTTAAAAATAGATATGATGTTGTCCAGGTGGCATTGATGAATAATTAATTTAGCAAATTGTACACATGAATCAACCGATTATAGTGACTAAAGCATATTTAGATAATCTAAGGTAAACACTA
This sequence comes from Passiflora organensis, assembly GCA_019739055.1. NCBI lineage: Eukaryota > Viridiplantae > Streptophyta > Magnoliopsida > Malpighiales > Passifloraceae > Passiflora > Passiflora organensis. The sequence continues at coordinate 408,204 of JAEPBF010000208.1, read as the reverse complement.
TAAACATAATTCTCCTTACGATTACCTTGAGTACGGTTGTTCAATCGTCGATCATTTCTTGCTATGCTCGGGATTGAGCTCCTAATCGTCATTAATTATCCCTACATTCATATCCCAATGATCTAGTAAAAGCCTTCCAGGTGAGCGGATGGGAAACTATGCATAGCAAAACACATGCAATCATTTAATGATAACATAGTCATGCTACCACACAATAAACACTTGTATATATTCAGAACGAACCCAGTCATATCACCATATAACACATAGTAACTCAGGAACTCAAGATCGTGGGTGGGCTGCCAATGTTTCTCAGTCCTTTCGGTATCAGGAATAGGACTGGGATTCATCAATGGCACTTCTATATATAGCTCCCTATGTCTCTTGTTATCTTGTATACAAACTTGATCTGTCCTGATGGCACATGCACTCCTCTTGACTCATTGAAGATTGAAGTTAGGTTAGCATAGTGAAAATGAGGTAAGAAAACCCCTGAATTATAGTAAAATAATTGAGTAAATAAGCTAGATGAAGTATTCCAACCATTAATAGGCTAGGATAATTACAAAACATGAATTGGTATAGTAAAATAACAAGGGTATGCATTAGTCGTTGGCATTCTATGTAGAAAAAGAACATGTGCATATCATGCTATTGTGATTTTTTATATGACTATCTGACCAAGTTGCAAGTGATTATTAGTGTTGTTTGATGATGTGTAGGGCTATGGCATATTTTGGATCAGGTAATTGCTCTTACGGAGGTGAAAATCCACCTCGTTAGCCACCTTAGGTACCACCCCATAGATTCCCACCCCTTGAGGAACTCCCTCAACCAAAAACCTGGTAGGAGAGTACCCTTGTTTTGGGTAGTGATAGATGTATTCGCGGAGGATGTCATAGTAGATGGATGGAGAGCAGTTTACTACAACATGGTAAGTACTCTAAGACTATTTGAAGTACCACCTCCCCCACCACTACCACAGATGTACCCAGCACCAGTAAATAAAGGGAGATGAAATTTAGAAGAGGACTTCCACCCCATAGAGGATAGGAAAATGGTCGCGGCCGTAGGGGATGGCCAATGCGTGATGGACGGTGTTTAGGTGCTGGGGATACGGGCATATTGCCCGAAACTGTTAGGTGTTTATAGGAGGAGCCGATGAGAGGGAACCCACACCCCCACCATCCCCACCACTAATTGAATCTTTTTATGTGCCAGATTATGATTATAGATGGATCTAGATCCTACCTCAAATTTAACATCCACTGATATTCCAACAAGCGTAAGTTCTAGGTCTTCATCTTCTCTTCCTCTTGCCAGACCTTACTACTTGGACAATTTGGGTAATAATGTAGTGGGGGAAAGGATTGTAATGGTATATAGGAATTTTTGACAAGAGACCCAAAGGTAAGGTAATGATGAAGTATATGAAGAGAAAAGTGATGGATTTATTATCTAATTTGATAGAAAGGGTAAGAGATTTCTGAAACTTGGAAGGTGATTGCAAAGAGTTTCGAGGACGAAAATTCTTATAAGGTTGGTAGAATGTGTGATCCGGATATTTAAATTGATATGCCAGATTTTTGTATTTGGGCCTAGAAAGTATAAACCGGCTCAATAGTCATTTAAAGGAGGATTTGAAACAAGTAAAAGTTTCCTATTTTGGACTTATGAGACGAATTTATCGTATAACAACATGTTCTTTTTTTGAAACCCAAACTGAGGGTATTTTTGTAAGTTTACCTTCGATTTTATGAAATTTTCATTGGGTCCTTTTCAAAATAAATAACTATCAAGAATGTTTTCTGAAATCTCTTTTGGAATTTAGGAATCCGAATTAAAACCCGAATCCTCCTATTTTTAAAGATCTTGTATTAATGCATTATAGATAAGAATTAAGAAACGACCTGTCATCCGTGGGCGTCCCACCGACCGGTCATCTGAGGCTCTAGAAGGAATGAATCATTGTATAGGCCACTTAAGAGATGGGTTATTTAGGTTTTATATAGTGTGACATGTTGTTTTAATATAAAATGTGTGACAGGTCATTCATAGGTTTAATATATGACGGGTAGTTTAATAAATGATTAAACGACATGTTGTTCAAAACATAAGAAGATAGGCTAGGACAAGTCATGGCAGGCATAGAGTGAGCCATATGTCAGCATCCTGGAGGTTTGTGTAAGGATCCAAACCCAACCTATTAGGATCCTTACCGTCGTGAATCTCAAATAAGCTCTCGCAAGGTCCTATTTGAATCCCACAAGGCTAAAGTCACCTAATTGTCAATTTTATTAGTTGAATCATATGTCATTTAAGGGTTGGAGAATGTTCATACATTAATGAATTTTTGGCTTATACAGGGTGAAAGAAAACATCAGCGGAAGACTTATATTAACACTGAAAACAAGTAGAAATATAACACACAAGCCCCACAGGAATCTCAAAACATCAACCAATAGTATCATGTACATTTCGGAAGCAACGAAAAAAAGTAAGAGGGATTGAAAGGCCAGAATGCAAATCCAAAAAGTTTCAAAGACATGGCATGCGCATTCAATAGGAAAAGGGAGCAAATGAAGTGCAAATTCGTCCAGTCGTGCAGCATTGATCTCACACCTTTGGTACTAGTAACAAAGCACACACCTAAGCCTGCAAAGGGGGAGAAAAAAAGGGATGAGATTACAAGAATCTCAGTAGGGTCACATCACCATAAATCCTAGCGATTCCCAATCAAACATCTCCCAATAACCAAAAGATCAACTCCTAAAACCAGCTAAGACATCCAATGAATACTGCATGCATTAATCACACATAAGAGAGGCCAAAATCATCACAAGCACACACAATCATATAGGGTAGGCCGAAGTTGGTAGAAAACAAGGGGAAAGACTGAAAACATTTCTCATTGAGAAGCACATAGGCAGCCTATAACATAATCTGATTTTCAAAACGAAGATTTGTCCCCATCTGTCTATGTTGTCTAAGGATATGCTATAAAAAAGGTAAAACGGTTAGACACTCAATATTACATCAAGCCTTTTAGTTGTCTCCGACATCCAGACTTTAACTGGCCAAGGAGCACTCTTGCAGCTGCGTATACAAGTCATCCTACCACACAAAAACAGGGCATCCTAATGTCCATACTCAAACTAACCTATAGGGCATCTTGACGTCCAGACTTGAACTAGCCTATAAGGCATCTTAACGTCCAGACTCGAACTAGCCTACAAGGCATCTTGAGGTCCAGACTTGAATCGCCTACAAAGCATCCAGCGAGCTCTTACTAGGAATAACCACCCATAAACCTCCTAGTTCGGTAAACATTTCTCCTCACCCTAGGAGCAACAATACTTACCTTGCATGGCCAGCGACAAAAAAGATCCTTCAAACACAATGAAAGACACATACACGTATACACACAAGGTACATGCATACACAAATCACAATAAGAATCCTCAATCAAATCACAATACAAATCAAAGATCAATCCTCAAAGTCATATCCAAATTTAGGCATCCTATTTCCCTAGTAATTTCCGAGACTGACCCAAAGGTATACCAGTTAATTGCACACTCAATCCAAAGTTAATCAAACCGAAATCTACAATAAAAACAAGCATACAATCAAAAGGTAACAAAAGGAACTAATGAGACATAGATTCTACCTCTCACATGTCTAAATCAGATGCAATCCTTCACCTTTCCAATAATATCAGAATCTCCTAAACCATCACAAAGCAAAGACCATACAATACTAAGCCACAAGGTACTTAATGAAAAACCAAAGGCATTGGGAATCCTTACCATTTAACCTACCAAAATCCAGCGATCTAGATGCAGCAATATCTTCCCTCTGAATGCGTGATGTGATGGCCAGAAACTCAGCAAGAAATATCCTGATTGTTCACCCTAATTCACCATGAAAATTTCGGCAATACTTAAGGCTTAATATGGTATATGCAATTTCATCATTAGAGAGGTTAGAGGTTGCGATTTCATAAAATTAAGAATTGAATAGGTGCTAATTACTCAAACGATTAAAAGGAACAAGATCGGAAGCCAATAGACAAGTCAATTGATCAAATTTCGGCAAACATAGGGTTAGGAATATGGTATGGTGATTTCTTCAATAAGGAAGACACAAGAGCTGAATTCATCATAACATAACAAGGATAGGTACCAAACATTTAAATGATGAAGATGAATAGAAACAGAAACCAACAAGGGGTTGAGTCATAAGAAATTCTGCTAAGAACCCTAAAAATTTCTGCAAAAAAATTAAAAGGAAAACACTAACCTTTTGATTATGAAACTAAGATAATAAGACGTAGAATGAAGAGAGGATTCCAACAAGCTATCACACATAAGGAACTGATGAAAACCAAGCAAGTTCAGCTCGGGTTTTTGAAGAAGAAAAGTTATCACAAAGAGGGAGAGTAGGGAGGGAAATTCCTGAATTTAGAAGAAGGATTTTGATATGCTAGATAGGGTGGCCAGCCATGTTAATTTATAGGGTTTAAAGGAGGTTTAACTAAGAGATAATTCCCTACTTTTAAGCGTAGAATGATAAGATATGATTAAAGATAATTCTATTAAAAAAATAATTCTATTTAAATAGTAATTCTATTTAAAAGGATGAATTATCTAATATTTCAGATATTTAGGAAAAAAAATAAGGATAACTAACCAAAATTAAAATAAGAAATATTTAGTAACGACCATTTTAGGCCATCACGCATCCATTTCTTTAGAGGCAAAATAGTAATTTTAGATACATTAGTACCTGAGTTCCATTTCTGACCTGTGGACTTCTAGGACATTTATCCTATAGAGGATCAGGGTCTCAAAATTTGGGTGTTGGGTTGGTGCACCTTTATGCTGCCACATGTCAATTTGTGGAAAATTGGTAGAAAATTTACCAAAATTGACAGAAAAGCTAGAAAATGAAGGAAAATAAGGGAAAATAGAAATAAAAGGAAAAAAAAGGAAAAATACTAGAAATTGTGAGAAATTCAATGGTATTAAGTTTATTAAAACCTGAATTTGATTGATAGATTAAATAAATCAAGAAATTTGATAGAAAATAAAGGGATATAAAAAAGATCGAAAATTATTTCGATTCAATACTTAGGCAATGCCAATGATTTGAAATGTGTGGTTAAGAAATCTAGATTGGTTTGAGAGTAATGAAAGATGGATCTTATGAGTGACTGGTACAAAAGTGAATTGACAAAGACAATCTTCTTCGGAAACGGACCCTAAAGAATAAGTGCCATAAACTGTGATTGGTTGGTTGTGTACATGTGTTTGATATTCATACGTTTTGATTAGATTATATAAGTTATCTGAATATCTAAAAGGGACATGAACATGCATATCTAGGTAAGTAGAGAGTAATTAGCGATTGCCTTAGTTACGATTCCCTTAGTTTCTTGATCTATTGGAACCATATAGTAAGTATATGTTTGTTACCTGGTATTGCATGTTTATCGATTAATGATGTGATAGCAGCGTAAGTCGGCATAGGGCAACCTATGCAACCGTTGAGAGCTCTCCAGGTCTGGTAGTGTGGCGTGAAGATGCCATACTACGAGAAATAATGTTAGACAAGGCTTATTATTTTAATACGTATTTGTTAACCATATTATGCAGGGCTAGGGAATCATCTAGGTGAAGCTATTATCACCTAATGTCCTGACATTGTTAGTGGAATTAGGCTTTAGAGATGCAATAGACAGTGAATGAGAATAAGATGATCATAAAAAAAAGATAAAAGGAATCACCTAGAATAGCGCTGATAAATCCAATCTTATCCAGGGCCTGGAAGGACTGCGAGTGAATGCTAGCCCATTCATGATTCAAATGCTTGACTAAAATGGATTTCAAAATGAAGATGTATGGTTAGACTATATGAGTATACCTTATATGGGTTGTGTCCTAGCAAGCTATATGTTATATATATATATATATGCGGATTGTGATCAAGTGTAATAGTATGACTTTTTCATTCGGTTTTGGATAACATTGGCAGTAGAAGATTTATATTTTTTGTAAATGTAAAATTAACTACCAATGGGCTTTCGGTTACTTGAAAGTGTTTTGTAATCCACCTCGATAGGTTTTGGGGCATAGTAGGCTGTGAGATGATGTGGCGTATTGTGAGTTTATAAAACCTATTGAGCTGGTATTGATTGCATAGTATTTTACATATCATGCATTGTGCATAATTGCTTGTGAAACACTTGAGTGTATGTTTAGTGTCCATGGATGGTAAATGTGCATTAAATAACTATTTTCATATGTGATTTTCCATATAACTCTATTACAACGAATGTGTTTATGACAGTGTAATTCCCACTGAGGTCTTTTGATCTCATCCCCCTATTATTGATATTTTTAGCGCTAGTTTGTTGTGTAGCAAATTGTCTTTGAGGTCGAGTTTTTCCCTATGCCGGTATTAGAGTTTGACTATTGCACTTGTATGTCTTGGAAACTCGACATGTTTTAGGTATTCGACTTTTTTGCTCATTATCGAAATACATGCTTGTTTTAGACTATGGTTGTGGATATGGAAGCGTTGTAGGCTTGTTTTCCATTTTGATACTTACTATGCATTTATGACTCATATTTTCATTATGTTATGAGAAACGTGCATTGGGTACTTTTCGTGTGGATCCATATAGGACTTGTGTGTAGCGTATTTTGGGCCATGTGGCCTGTTATGTGTTATTCAAAGTCTTCTGCTGATTGTGCGTGCGTACTCTGTCGTTCATTTTGTACCGAGTGTATTTTGTGAAGTGTCATGCTCCTTTTAAAAGGAAATATTCAAATTTATTCAAATTTTGGGGAATTTGGTTTTGTAAAATTAACACGAGCCTTGTGTGGTTTCGAGGGATCCACATGTTGGGTAGATTGGGGCTACACGACAGTGATGGACCCAACTATCGGGAGAGGTTCCTCACACAAGCACCATCTAAACACAAAGTCCGAACCAAAACACATTTTAACACCAAAATCGACAAAATAACTCAAAACAATAAACGAACCATAAGAGACACCATCGACACTCACTCTAACTCATATCTCACTCTAACAACACACTCTCAACTCACAGCTCTGGAAATTCCAGCAACAGGCAAAAGGCCCAAACCTCATGCAAGCCAATCATGGCTTCAAATCAACATCCAAGCTTACCTGATCACAACATTGGGTTTCTCAGCCCACAAACATACTCCACAACTCAAAATCAACAATCCCAAGCAGCAAGAACAACAGAAATTGACAACTCAATCAAAAATCTAAAATCTCTCAAAATTACCGAAAATGCCATTGAAACCAAAAATGCTCATCCATGGGTCAGGGGACGATTTCAAACGATCCAAACTACCAAACTAGTTTAGAAATATCAACAGCAACTAAAACAACCAAAAGTTGACAACAAAAACGAAGGATTAGATCATTTACCAAGAAATCCCCAAAAAGTGCCCTAACACAAAGAACAATCAGATAATGGCTCCTCAATCGAAAACTAACAATGGAAATCGGTGGACAAAGGTTAGGGAAGTGTTTTGGGATGAAGTTCGATGGTTTTTGTCTAACAAAAATTGAAAGAGATCATTCGGGTTCTTAGGGAGGGAAAACATGAGAGAGAGAAGGGAGAGAAGGGGTTAGCCGTTGTTCAAAAACTTAGAAAAATTTCAAGTGTCTGGTCGTGTAAGGACTTCAATTCCAACCTATTAGGACCCTTACCATTGTGAAACCCAAACAAGCCCAAAACCAGGACTTATCTGAATCCCACAAGGCTTATCCATCTAGTTCCGATTTTAATAAGTTTATTCTTTATGCTTATAATGGTTGGAGCATGATAATGGACATACATTCTGGCAATAAATGGAGTGATTAAATTATCAGCGGAAGTCTTTATAATTCAACAAGGGTACCACAACACACATGTCCTAAAGGGATCTTAAAATCCAGCAAGTATACTCCCAATAAATTTTAGTAATAAGCAAACAAAGGAGGCATTCGAAAATCTAGAAAGTAGACCAATTGAACTTCATTTTATATGTGCAAGTAATCAAGGAAATATGTCACGACCCGGCCTCCGGACCCTATGCCCAGCGGTTTCAGATGTGTATGTGCGCGTGATGGATTCCAATTGCAACGTTGAGTTGGGCTTCTAACCACATGGCCCAAAAGATGCATCTAGTTACAAATGATACCATCACACAACACATATAAGCCAAAGACCTCCCCCGTTCCTTTCCGATGTAATTGGACGTTTGGGCTCCCCTCATGAGGACACAAGGTCTATAAGGAGGGGAGATTGTGAGACCCCTGTAGGGGGGGTCAGGTTACTCAATCTCACATCGCAAAGGAGTGGGGGAGGTCTTGGGCTTATATGAGTTGTGTGATGGTATCATTTGTAACAAGAAGCATCTTTTGGGCTATATTGTTAGAAGCTCAACTCAGCGTTGTAGTTGTGATCCATCATGCACATATACACGTTCGGGCCTGCTGGACCGAAGGTCCGGGTGCCGGGTCATGAAAAATGGTAGCTGAGCCGATCTCGCTCCCTCTTCGGAGTGTGGGCTTGGGCCGTGTTGTGTGTTCACGTTTGGGCTCAAGTCAGTTATGTTTGGTCTCCCCTCATGAGGACACGAGTTCTATAAGGAGGGGAGATTCTGATACCCCTCCCGTAGGGGGGGTCAGGTTACCCAATCCCACATCGGAAAGGAGCAGGGGAGGTCTTGGGCTTATATGTGTTGTGTAATGGTAACATTTATAACAAGATGCATCTTTTGGGCCATGTGGTTAGAAGCCCAACTCAGCGTTGCAGTTGTGATCCATCACACGCATATACACGTCCAGGCCCATTAGGCCGAGGGTCCGAGTCATGAAAAATGGTAGCGTAACTGATCTAGTTCCCTATTACTGGTGGGCTTGGGCCATGTTGAGTGTTCACATTTGGGTCCATGAGTTTGGGACCAAGTCATTTACGTTTGGATGTTTGGGTCCATGAGTTTGGGACCAAGTCATTTACGTTTGGACGTTTGGGCTCCCCTCGTGAGGACATAAGGTCTATAAGGAGGAGAGATTGGATGTTTGGGCTCCTCTTGTTAGGACACGAGGTATATAAGGAGGGGAGATTGTGAGGCCCCTGTAGGGTCGGTTAGGTTACCCAATCCCACATCGAAAAAGAACGGGGGAGGTCTTGGGCTTATATGTGTTGTGTGATGGTATCATTTGTAACAAGATGCATCTTTCAGGCCATGTTGTTAGAAGCCCAACTCAGCACTACAATTGTGATCCATCACGCGCACATACACATCTGGGTCCACTGGGCCGAATGTCCGGGGGACTGTAAGGATCCAAAGCCAACCTATTAAGACCCTTACCGCCATGAAACCCAAATAAGCCCTCACAAGGTCCTATTTGAATTCCACAAGGCTCAAGACACCTATATTATTTAAAGGTTGGAGCATATTCATACATTAATGAATTTCTGGCTTATACGGAGTGAAAGAATATATCAGTGTAAGGCTTATATTAATACTCAAAATAAGTGGAAACATAACACACAAGTCCTACAGGAATCTCAAAACATCAATCAATAGTATCATGCATATTTCAGAAGCAACAAAAAGAGAAAGAGGTATTGGAAAGCTAGAATGCAAATCCACACAAGTTCAAAGACATGGCATACGCATTCAATAGAAAAGGTGTCCAAATTCATCCAGCCGGGAAGCCTTGATCTTACACGTTTGGTACCAGCAATAAAGTACACACCTAAGCCTGCAAAAGGGAAAAAAAGAAGGGATGAGATTACAAGAATCTTAGTAGGGTCACAGCATCACAAGTCCTATGTATTCCCATTCAAACATCTCCCAAACAACATCAGATCATCCCTACTCATCTAAAGGTATCATGCAATTCAAGAATCAATCAAAAAGGTTAGGGCCGAAACTAAAGCTGAGGGTGGATTGTAACCATTTTTGAAAATCAGAAATACACAGGATGGAAAACTCATCAGGTTACTCTCGGTAGTAGGAAAAGAAAAAGCCATTCCCTTCCACCTGTGTTGTCCAAGGCTTTACTGCATAAAGGGTAAATGGTTGGACAATCAATATTACAGCAAGCATTTTAGTTGTCTCCGACATCCAGACTTGAACTGGCCTAGGAGCACTCTTGCAGTAGCACATACAAGTCATCTTGTCACTCTCAAACAGGGCAACCTAACGTCTAGACTTGAACTGGCCTATAGGGCATTAGGACGTCTAGACTCGAACTGGCCTACAAGGCATCCTGATGTCCGGACTTGAACCGGCCTACAAGGCATCCAGCGAGCTCTTGCTAGGAATAACAACCCAAAAACCTCTCGGTTCGGTAAGCATCTCTCCTCTCCCTAGGAACAACAATACTTACCTCACATGGCCAGCGACAAATGGATCTTTCAAACAAAGCACAAACAGGGCACATGCACGCATACACACATAGTACGTGCATACACAAATCACAACAAAGGATCCTCAATCAATTCACAATACAAATCAAAGATTAATCCTCAAAGATTCCCTATCATCATAATCACACATTCCGCAAGCATATAACCAAGATCGGCTATCAAATTGACTCATATTCAGACAATCAAACAATAAGGTAACCAAAGGAACCGATGAGGCATAGATCCTACCTCTCTCGTATCTGAATCAGATGCAATCCTTTTCCTTTCCAATAAGATCAGAATCTCGTAAAAAATTACAAGGCAAAGACCACACAATACTAAACCACAAGACTACTTAATTAAAAACCAAAGGCATTGGGAATCCTTACCAATTAACCTACCCAAATCCAGCGATCCGGATGCAGCAATATCTTTCCCCTGAATGATTCATATGATGGCCAATAACTCAATAAGAATCTACTTGATATTTCACCTTAATTCAATCTACAAATTTCGGCAACACCTTAAGATTGATAGGGAAACTTGCGATTTCAACATTAGAGAGGTTAAGGGTTGTGATTTCATGAAGTTAAGAAAGGAATAGTTGTTTATAACATGTACAATCAAAAGCAACAAGGTTAGAATCCAATAGGTTAATCAGTTGATCAAGATAGGCATTAATAAGGCAAAGGTAGGGCATGATGATTTCATGAATAGGGAAGATTCAAAGGATGAATTTATGATTTTAAAAACATGAATGGATGCTAAACAATCATACGAACAAGAGGAACAATAAAAGAAATCAATTGAAGGCAGAATCACACAATTTTGAAACCTAATCCCGCCGAATTTCAACCTAAATTGTGGCAAATAAAAACTAACTTCCAGAAGAAAAAATTAATATTTCTAGATAGAGAACGGAATGAGCTTTCGAACAAGCTATTATTCACAAGAATCCGACAAAGGATGAGTGAGTTATGCTATTTTGAAGTTCAAGCAGATTCTGGCAATTCTGCCAAAATACGATATAACTTTTAACAAAGAAAAAATAACCTTCAGATGAAAAAAACTATCTGGTTCGAAATAAGATGAAGAGAGATTTCCAAGAAGCTATTATTTTGCAAGAATCCGACAAAGGATGACAGAGTTATGCTATTTTGAAGTTCAAACAGATTTTGGCAATTCCGTTAAAAATACGATTTAACTTTTAACAAAAAAAAACTAAACTCCAGATGGAAAACCCAAGATGGTTGGAAAGATAATGAAGATAGCTTTCCAATAAGTTATTATTTGCAAAAATCCGATAAAAGATGAGAGAGTTATGCCAAGATAAATATTAAGGAGTTTCTAATAGGGTTTAGGCAAAAATCAGAAATTGAAAAGAAGGAGATAAATTATGAAATTTCTATGTGGGTTTCGGAGTGTTTAGGTGAGATAGGATGACCACTCTTTCATAGATGTCTAAGGAGATTTAGCTAAGAGATAAATCCCTAGTTTTAAGCTTAAAAAAAATAATTAAAGGATAATTCTATTTAAAAAGATTAATATATTAAAAGAGATATTCTATTTTAAAAGAATAATTATCTAATACCTTAGATAATAAAGAATAAAACTAAGGATAATTAATATAAAATATCAGAATTAAAATAGGAAAGATCTGGTAGCAACCACTTTAGGCCATCATGCAACCATTTTAGGCCATCACACATCCATTTCTTCAGGGCAAAATAGTCATTTCAACTATATCGGCTACTGGACTTCCTGGACAACTAGACTAGGAAGGGCCGGGGTCTCACAAAACAGGTATGCAAATATGATGCGATATCGCTCCGCCGTGCAGCCTTGATATCACATACTGGTACCATGAACAGTGAATGCACTTAAGCCTGAAAAATGGTGGAAACAATAAGGTGAGATTACAAGAATATCAGTAGGGTCACAACATCATAAAATCTATAGAAATCTTAAACAAACATCTCCCGAACAACATCAGATTAACCTATACAACTAAAGGGAATCACGCATTGATCATTCAACCAAAAAGGGATAGGACCAAACATTTCCAAAAGTCAGAAGTACACAAGAAGGTAAATCATCAATCAATCTCATCAACAGGAAAGGCAATCCCCTTCCACCTGTGTTTTCCAAGGCTTCGCTGCACAAAGGTTAAAGGGTTAGTACACAAGCTAATCAGCAAGCCTATTCATCTTGCCACTCAAGGACAAGGCATCCAAGCCACACAAGGACAAGAGCATCCAAACCAAACAAGGATAAGGGCATCCAAACCACACAAGGATAAGGGCATCTAAACCATATAAGGATAAAGGCATCCAAACCACATAAGGATAAGGGCATCTTGCCACATAAGGACAAAACGTCTAGCCACACAAGGACTAGGCATTCAGTATACGCAAGCTGGGGATTGCCACCCATACGACTCCTATACTAGTAAGAACCTCTCCTCTCCCAAGGAGCATCAGCGTTTATCCCAAATGGACACCAGAAAAGAAACTTAACACACAAGCATGTACAAGCACACACAAGAAAGTGCAAGCACACACAAGCAAGTACAAGGCATTATACCATAGCAGGGCACCCTCAATCATGCCAGAACACAATCAGCATGTTCAATACACAAAATACATGCACATTAGGCACTCACAATCTATCTCAAGGGTTCGGTATAGCCTAAGTGAGCCTCAAATCAATCCACAAATCATGTATACACTATCTCACACATGTGCATACAAATATCAAGCATATGCACCGAAATTAACAAGCAACCAACAAGGATCTCTGAAGAATAGACCAAAAGGTAGGGCATGCCGATTTCAAATATAGGGAAGATTTAAAGGATGAATTCATGATTTTACAACATGAATGGATGCCAAACAATCATACAAACAAAAGGAACAACAACAGAAATCAATTGAAGGAAGAATCAAACAATTTTGGCACCATAACCTTTGAATTATGATTAGCATTTTGATAGGAAAGAACTAACCTTCTGATGATCAAACCAAGATAGGTATATAGAGGAAGAAAATATATTTTCAAAAAGCTATTATTTTCAGAAATGCAACAAAGGATAAGAGAATTATGCTAAGATGAAGATCAAGGAAATTTTGGCAACAATAGGATATGGTGTAGGGTTTGATCTGTAATGACCCCAATTCCTACCTATTAAAATTTGCTCCGATTAAGGCTATTACCGCTGTGAAATTCAAAAAAGCCCAAATATAACTTGAACCTATCTAAATCCCACCAGGCTTACCCATTAATTTTTTTTTAAAAAAACAAATGGAGCATGATATTGGACAATCATTCTGGTATCATACGGAGTGAATAAAACATCAGCGGAAGTCTTTAAATTTAATTATTGTAATCAAAACACACAAGTCCCATAGGGATTCAAATAACCAGCAAGAAATCCTTCAACATGTTCTAAAATATAACAAGCAAAAGAAGAATCTTGAAAAGCCAGAAAAGTAGTCCAATCTATGATCATATTGTATTCGCAAGCAACCAAGAAAATAAGAATGCAAAGATGATGCAATATTGCCTCGTCGTGCTGTCTTGATCTAACATACTGGTACCATGATCAGTGAATGTACCTAAGCCTGAAAAATGGTGTAAACAACAGAATGAGATTACAAAAATTTCAGTAGTGTCACAACATCATAAGATCAGCAGAAACCATAAACACAAATCTCCCCAAACAATATCAGATCATTCCTAGCAACTAAAGAGGATCACGCAATTCAAGAAATCAGTTAAAAAGGGTAGGGCCAAATGTAATACTAAGGGGGGACTACAAATACTTTCAAAAATTCAGAAGTACACAGGCAGGTAGAACTCATCAGATTTCTCTCGACAATGAAGAAGAAAGGTCATCCCCTTCCACCTGTGTTGTCCAAGGCTTAATGCACAAAAGGTAAATAGTTAACACATAAGCTAATCAGTAATCCTATTCATCTTGCGAAGCATGGACAAGGCATCCCAAGCCACACAAGGACAAGGGCTTCCTGCCACACAAGAACAGGACTTCTGGCCTCACAAGGACTAAACATCTAGCAAGCTCATGCTAGGGATTACCCCGAATGGCCACTGAAAAAGGATCCTGACACACAACACGTACCAGAACACATAAGCAAGTTCAAAATATTATACCCCACAGGGTATCCTTAATCATGTCAAAACACAAGCAACATATTCAATACACACATCACATGCAAACTAGGCACTCATAATCTATCTTAAGGGATTCGGTATAGCCTAGGGGATCGCATCTTGGTCCAGAATTCAAGCATTCCTACTACAACATATACACATACAACATTACATGTAAAGGCACCGAAATTAACAAGCAAACAACAAAGATATCTGGAGAAACTGATAAGGCTTAGATCTTACCTCTCTTGTCTCTAAACAAGAAGTTATTCCCTTGTGTTTATCCAATAATTCTGCACTACCTATAGCATCACAAGGCAAAACCAAAACGAAACTAAGTATGCATATCCAATATCCACTTAAATACCCTATTTCCTTACCAACTCCACTCACCAAATCTATCAAAACCAGTGATCAGATGCCGAAGGTACCTCCCCCTTGGATGTGTGATGTGATAGCCAAGAACTTAACAAGAAATAACCTGAATTACCATCCCTAATTATCATACAATTTTCGACACTAAGAATAGGGCAATAGAGCAAGTTAAGATCTCATGTTAACAAGGAAGGATTAAGGTTTTATAACATGTATAGTCAAAAGAAACAAGATCAGAATCCAATAGGTTAATCAATTGATCAAGATAGACAACAATAGGGCAGTAAGGCAAAGGTAGGGCATACTGATTTCATGTATAGAAAAAATTCAAAGGATGAATTCATGATTGTTCACTTTGAATGGATATTAAAAAACCATACGTATAAAGGTAACAACAACAGATATCAATCAAAGGCTGAATTATAAAAATCTGAAAACCTAATTCCGCCGAATTTCAATTTATCTTTAGAGAAGGAAATTCTAACCTTCAGACAAAAAAACATAGATTTTTGGAAAGAGGATGAAGAGATCTTTCTAACAAGTTATTATTTGCAGGAATTCAACAAACGATGAGAGAGTTATGCTTGTTTGATGTTCAAGAAGATTTTAATAATTTTGACAAGTTTTGATTTAACTTTAGAGAGAGAAATACTAACTTTCAGACAAAAAATAAAACATTTCTGGAAAGAGGATGAAAAGGACCTTTGAACAAGCTATTATTTTCAGCAATCTGACAAACGATGAGAGAATTATGGTTGTTTCAAGTTTAAAAATATTTTGGCAGTTTCGCATAATTTCGATTTAACTTTAAAGAAAGAAATAATAACCTTCAGACAAAAAAAAAATATTTCTGTAAAGAGGATTAAGAGAGATTTCCAACAAGCTATTATTTGCAGGAATTCAACAAACATTGAGAGAGTTATGCTTGTTTGAAGTTCAAGAAGATTTTGGCAGAAATTGGGAGGTGTAGGGTTTTTAGGTCCTACGCATTTTGTGTGTTTTCTGTATAAGATTTTTGTGTGGCTGACTTCCTATTTATATAAGATGGTTATAGGATTAAAATCCCTATCTTCAAGGCTTAATTAAAGAAAATTATCAGAATTAAATTCTATAACTATCCCCTTAAACTTATTTATTTCCTAAGATAATTATCAACCAATAAAGAATCAATTTAAAAGGAATTAATACAAGAATTTCGTCCTCGAAATTTTTAGCACAAGTACCTAAAAAAACAGATAAGAAAATTTTGCATAGATAGATTCCTCAGTCTCCCAAGATTGTTCCTCAATTTGGCCATTACGTCAAACAACTCGCACAATAGGCACACTTTGACTGTGAAGCTATCGAACTGACCGATCAAGTGTGGCAACTGGTTGTACGTGATAGGATAGGTCTTCAGCAATTACAACTAGGGGTTCTTTGAGCACGTGAGCAGGGTCTTGCACATATTTTCTCAATATAGATACATGGAAAACATTGTGAATTCTTTCCAAATTTGGAGGTAAGGCAAGTCGGTATGCAACAAGGCCGATCCTCTCGACAATGTCATACAGACCAATGTAACGAGGTGCTAGCTTACCTCGCTGCTGAAAACGAAGGACTCCTTTCCATGGGGCAACCTTCAGAAACACTTTGTCACCTACCACAAATTCTAACTCCCTCTGTTGATTAGCTGCATAGTTTTTCTGTCAATTTTGGGTTGTTTTTAGCCATTGTCGAATCAAGTTCAACTATTTTGTTGCTTGATCAATCAATTCTGGATTGTCTAGGCGTCTTGCGCCTACTTCATTCCAGAAAATGGGAGTCCTGCAACGTCTCCCATATAATGCTTCATAAGGTGTCATGCCAATGCTTACATGAAAACTATTGTTGTAAAAAAATTCTGCCAACGACAGGCATCGATCCCAACCGATTTGCTGATCCAACATACTCGCTCGTAGCATGTCTTCGAGTGTTTGAATCATCTTTTCTGTTTGGCCATCGGTCTGGGGATGAAATACCGTATTGAAATTCAATCTCGATCCCAGTGCATTCTGGAATTTCTCCCAAAATCATGAGGTGAAATGAGGGTCACGATAGAAACTGGCACTCCATGCAATCGAACAATCTCATCCAAGTAACGAACAGGAAATTTCTCGGGTGTATCCGTCACACGTATAGGGAGGAAGTGTGCAGATTTCGTCAGTCGATCCACAATCACCCAAATGGCATCGTATCCTTACTGCGATCTAGGCAAACCGGTCATAAAATCCATTGTGACATGCTCCCATTTCCATTCTGGAATTGGAAGTGACTGAAGTAGTCCAGCGGGTTGATGATGTTCGATCTTTACTTGTTGACATACGAGGCATCGAGCAACGAACTCAGCAATGTGGCGTTTCATGTTTGGCTACCAGTAGTACTCCTTTAAATCTTGGTACATCTTAGTGCTTCCAGGATGAATAGCAAACTTCGAACTATGCGCCTTCGATAGGATAAGGTTACGAATATCAATATCTTGTGGAACACATATCCGGTTTCTGAAGACAAGCACTTCATCATCTCGTATTCTGAAATCACGAACTATGGCATCAACACCATCAGAAAGTTGCTTCTGAATTTCAATTAGTTTCGGATCCTCTAATTGCTGATTCCGGATTTCCTCAATCAAGGTAGGTGTGACTTCGATTCGTGCCAACAATGAACCAGAATAATCAGTGCCAAGATACACACGATTAGTTCTCAAATCCAGCAACATAGGCATGTAATGCGTGCGCATATAGGCCAAAACCAACGGGGAAGGAGGATGAAACTTTTGGCTTAAGGCATCATCAACAACATTTGCCTTTTCTAGGATGATATTCGATGATCAAATTGTAGTCTTGGATCAGCTCTACCCATTTTTATTGTCTCATATTCAATTCTTTTTGTGTGAGTAGGTACTTCAAGCTTTTGTGATCAGTGAAGACTCGGCATGTCTCGCCATATAAGTAATGTTGCCATATTTTCAACACAAACACCACGGCTGCAAGCTCCAAATCATGTGTAGGATAGTTGTTTCCATGCGGTCGTAACTGTGGGGAAGCATATGCAACAACTTTCCTATCTTGCATCAATACGCATCTAAGTTCGGATTTCGACGAATCGCTATAAACCACATACTCCTTTTCACAAATAGGTAAAGTAAGGATAGGTGCGAAAACTAACCGATTTTTCAGTTCTTCGAAACTTTGCTGGAATTTTTTGTTCCACATGAATGGCTCACCCTTGCGCGTCAGTTTTGTCAATGGTCTAGCAAGCGATGAAAAATTCTTCACAAAGCAACGGTACCTGTCAACACATCAGGACTAGCCTCGACATCAGTTAGGGTGAATAGCCTTGTTGTTCTTGGTTGCGCCTCAATTGTGAATCCATTGGATGGTCCTCCTGGTGCGTGCATTGGCGGTTTGGTGGGGTTAGCATACCCACCTCGTCCCGCACTAGGTGCGCCTGTGATACGTCTCGACTTCTGGCATTCCCGCTGAATGTGTCCCATTTCGCCAGAATTGTAACATCGACGTTGCTGAGAATTCCATGTAGATCCACTGGAATTCGAACCAGAAAAGTTCTTCTTGATGTTACTTCCTTTGCCTTTAATTTTAGGAGGATAGGGTCTCATACGCCAATTAAATTTCAAATCTCGCCAGAAGGATCCACCACTAGTGGCTGCGGATGGCCTTTTGGTTTGCACAATCTTTTCGACTTCAGTCGCGGCAACAATTAGTTCTTGCAAATTTTGTACCGGTTTCGTACCAACGATGGTTTTGAGTTCGGTACACAGCCCATCCTGAAATCGCCTTAGAAGCTGGTACGGTGAGAGATCCTCTTCAGGTGCAAATCGGGACACTTCCCTTAATGCCTTTTCATATTCCAGAACCGAACGGGTTCCTTGTTCAAGCTTGTAGAAAGCTTGTCGCTGCTAGCTTTTATGGAATCTTGTACAAAACCTTTCGTCCAATTCATATCAAAATTCTTCTCATGTAGGTAGACGATCGCAAAATCGCAAGCTCACAGCTGTCCACCATGCGAGGGCTTCTCCCTGCAATAGGAAAGTGGTGATGGCTACCTTTTCATCATCAGAGATACGTAAAAAAAAAGATACTCGGCACAAGGTGTCGATCCATTCGCGAGCGATAGCAGCCCTGGCTGAACCATTGAAATCTTTACATCCCAATTGTCGAGCTTCCTTCAATAGTTTTGTAATCATGAGGGGAAATCTCTCGGCCTCCTCAGGATGTACCAGCTGTACAGGTTCAAGTGAAGGAATAGGTTCTTCCACACGTGCAGGTCCTGGAGCATTATGAAGTTGCGTCTCCATACGTTGATGATTTGCAGCAATTCCTTGCAATACGTTTAAGATTTGTGCCATCACATGATCGATGGCTGGTGCCTTAGGTTGGTTTATGGGTTTAGCTTGCTCACCCTGCTCAGTTTGTGCATTCGGCTCCTCTTGCTGAACCTCATACCTACCCCGTCGATTCCTTTTAGCATTCAACCTTGCCATACTATATAAACATACGATTGTTACTTAACATATAAATAATTATAATACTAGGAAAAGAAATGGTACCTAGTGGAGAGGCATGCACCGGACGATACGCAGATGCTAGAAATCAAAGTACTCATGCACACGAGTATGGAAATTTTGGAAACCACATGCAGACATGCAATGCACACTCGGCAATTACCTCAACACACAGATAAGCACTCAACAACAGTACAAACCTTACATAGAAATCATGCAAAACCACATCTCATGCATTCGGCAAGAAACATGTCTCACACATATTCACATTCGGCAAGCATAGGTTCACACAAAACATACTTGACTTGCATACAAATCAATCACATGCTCGGAAAACTTGACAATAATACATAAAGACATACCTGGCAATGATAAGAAATCACATAAGGATACTCAGCAGCATGCACCAACAAATACACATTCTCGACAATGATAAGAAACCCAGCTAAATACTCAAAACACATCAACTTATACAACACATAAAAATACTCATAGACACGCAAAAAGTTAATCAATTAGACATGACATGTAAACATTTCTAACCAGGTTCTTAACATCTGATTATTTTTTGGTATTAGCTCTCTAAGTAAGTGGGTGTGTGCGCATGTACCTTCCAAAATCAACAATCTAGATCGCATGAAATACAACAAGAGAAGATATCAAAAACATCAAGAAAATAACAAGGGTCTTTGGAGAAATCGATGAGGCGTAGATCCTACCTCTCTCGTCTCTGAACAAGAAGCTACTCCTTTTCCTTTATTAGGTAATTCCGAACCACCTATATTATCACAAGGCAAAGACGAAAACAAACTAAGCATGCATATTCAATAATCAATTAAATACCCTATTTCCTTACCAATTCCACTCACCAAACCTATCAGAAACCAGTGATCAGATGCTGCAGGTGCCTCCCCCTTGGATGTGTGATGTGATAGCCAGGAACTTAACAAGATTCAACCTGAATTACCATTCCAATCAACTATGCAAATTTCGTCGCTAAAAGTAGAACATTGGACAATTTTGACTTTTAAGCATAGAGAAGTTTAAAAGAAAGAAATTAATAATCATACATCATGAATAGATGCTAAGAAATCATATGAACATGAGAACCGACAACAGAAATCAACCGAAGACAAAAACTGTAGAAATCTAAAAAAAGACCTAATTTCATCGTCGATTTTCGACTTAACATTAGACAAGAAAATATTTATTTACAAATAAAAAAATATATATGGTTGTAAAGAGGATGAAAAAATCTTTCCAACAAGATATTATTTGTAGGTATCCGACAGACGATGAGAAAGTTATGCTGTTTTGAAGTTCAAGAAGATTTGGCAAAAACCTAATTCCGCCGTCGATTTTCAACTTATCTTTAGAGAAAGAAATACTAATCTCCAGAGAAAAAAACAGATATGGTTGGAAAGAGAATAAAGAGAGATTTCCAAAAAGCTATTATTTCTGAGATACAACAAAAGGCAAAAAACGTTATGCTATTTTAAATTTCAAGAAGATTTGGCAAAAACTTAATTCCACTGCCGATTTTTAACTTATCTTTAAAGAAAGAAATACTAACCTCCTGAAGAAAAACCAAAGATGGTTGGAAATAAAATGAAGAGAGATTTCCAGAAAGCTATTATTTGCAGGGATCCAATGAACTGTAAGTGAGTTATGTCAGTTTAAAGTTTCAGCAAATTTTGGCAGCTATAGGAAGGTGTAGGGTTTTAGGCTTATACGAATTTTGTATGTTTTCTCTGAATGGTTTTTGTGAGGTTGACTTCCTATTTATAATGAATGGGTATAGAATTATGATTACTACTTTTAAGATTTTATTAAAAATAAGATAATTACCAAATAATTAAATTCTTTAATTATCTTCCCCTATTATTAGGGATTTTAATCTCTAAGGCAAATATCTATCTATAAGGACTTAGATTAAAGGGAATTTATACCAGAATTAACTACCATATCAATCTTACCAATATCAGCCATCACACATCGTTGCCTTCAGGGGAAAAATCATTTTTTCACCTGCACTGGCTTCGGGACTTCTAGGATTCAGAATTTTGGGTCTCACATCCTCCCCTCCTTACAGGAATTTCATCCTCGAAATTTTAACATATGTACCTAATCAAACAGGTGAGGAAATTTTGCACACATAGATTTCTCAGTCTCCCAAGACTATTCCTCAATTTGGTCATTACGCCAAACGACTCGTACCATAGGCATGCTTCGACTGCGAAGCTGTAGAACTCACCGATCTAGCATGGCAACTGGCTATACAGGATAAAATAGGTCTTCAGCAACTTCAACTATCAGTTCTCTAAGCACATGAGCAGGATCTCGCATATACTTTCTTAGCATTGAAATGTGAAATACGTTGTGAATTCTTTCCATATTTGGAGGTAGGGAAAGTCAGTATGCAATAAGGCCAATTCTTTCGACAATGTCATACGGACCAATGTAGCGAGGTGCTAGTTTACCTCGCTGCTGAAAACGAAGGACTCCTTTCCATGGGGTGACCTTCAAAAATACTTTGTCACCTACCACAAATTCTATCTCCCTTCGTCAGTTGTCGGCGTAGCTTTTCTACCGATCCTGAGCTATTTTTAGCCGTTGTCGGATCATGTTCAACTACTTTGTTGCTTGATCAATCAATTCCGGATTGTCTAGGCATCTTTCGCTTACTTCATTCAAGCAAATGGGAGTTCTGCAACGTTTCCCATACAGTGCTTCATAGGGTTCCATACCCATGCTTGCATGAAAACTATTGTTGTAAGAAAATTCTGCCAATGGGAGGCATCGATCCCAACCGGTTTGCTGATCCAACACACTTGCTCGTAGTATGTCTTTGAGTGTCTGAATCGTTCTTTCTGATTGACCATCGGTCTGGGGATGAAATGCCGTACTGAAATTCAATCTTGAACCCAGCGCATTCTGGAATTTCTCCCAAAATCATGAGATGAAACAATGGTCACGATCTGAAACAATAGAAACTGGCACTCCATGCAATCAAACAATCTCATCTAAGTAACGAACTGCCAATTTTTCTGGTGTATCTGTTATGCGTATAGGAAGAAAGTGTGCAGATTTCGTTAGTCGATCCACGATCACCCAAATGGCATTATATCCTCGCTGAGATCTAGGCAAACCAATCACAAAATCCATTGTGACGTGCTCCCACTTCCATTCTGGAATCGAAAGTGACTGAAGTAGACCAGCGGGTCTTTGATGTTCGATCTTTACTTGTTGACATATGAGGCATCGGGCAACAAATTTAGCAATGTGACGTTTCATGTTTGGCCACCAATACTGCACCTTCAAATCTCGGTACATCTTTGTGCTTCCAGGATGAAAAGCAAACTTCGAACTATGCGCCTTTGAATGAATAAGGTTACGAATATCAATATTTTGTGGAACACACACCCGGTTTCTAAAGACTAGTACTTCGTCATCTCGTATTCTGAAATCGCAAACTATGGCATCAACACCATCAGCAAGTTGCTTCTGAATTTCAGTAAATTTTGGATCCTCTAATTGTTCATTCAGGATTTCTTCAATTAAGGTAGGTTCGACTTCAACTCGTGCCAACAACGAACCAGAAAAATTGGTGCCAAGATGTACATGGTTAGCTTTCAATTCCAACATCATTGGCAGGTAATAGGTGCACATGTATGCCAAAACTGATGGGGAAGGAGGATGATACTTTCGGCTCAGGACATCAGCAACAACATTCCCCTTTCCAGGATGATATTCGATGATTAAATCACAGTCTTTAATCAGCTCTACCCATCTTCGTTGTCTCATATTCAATTCTTTTTGCGTGAGGAGGTACTTCAGGCTTTTGTGGTCAGTGAAGATTCGGCACATCTCGCCGTATAAGTAATGTCGCCATATTTTTAGGGCAAACACCATGGCTCCAAGTTCCAAATCATGCGTGGGGTAGTTGCTCTCGTGCGGTCACAATTTCCGGGAAGCGTAGGCAATGACTTTCCCATCTTGTATCAATACGCATCCAAGTCCAGATTTTGACGCATCACTGTAAACCACATACTCCTTTCCACAAATAGGTAGGGTAAGGATAGGTGCAGAACCTAACCGATTATTTAGCTCTTCTAAACTTTGCTGGCATTTCTCGTTCCATACGAACCGCTCACCCTTGCGTGTCAGTTTTGTCAATGGTCTGGCAAGCAATGAAAAATTCTCCACAAAGCGACGGTAGTATCCTGCTAAGCCAAGGAAACTACAAACTTTGAACACACTTCGCTGAGGTTCCCAAGCAATCACGACATCAATCTTCTTGGGATCAACTAACACACCTTGGGCGGAAACAATATGGCCAAGGAAACCAACTTCGTGTAACCAGAATTCGCATTTGGAGTACTTTGCGAACAACCGTCAATCTTTCAGGATTTTAAGCATAATCCGCAAGTGCATAGCATGATCCTCTTATGATTTTGAGTAAATCAGAATGTCGTCAATGAAGACTATCACAAATTTATCTAAGAATTCGCGGAACACATGATTCATCAAGTCCATAAACACAGCTGGTGCATTGGTCAAGCCGAATGGCATAACCAGATATTCATAGTGGCCGTATCGCGATCTGATTGCGGTATTCGGAATATCAGCATCACGAACTCTCAATTGATGGTATCCAGATCTGAGATCAATCTTAGAGAATACGGCTGCACCCTGGAGTTGATATTTTGCCAGACAGTCCATGCCTAAGATCACATCCAGCTCTCGGATGTCTAATGGAATCAGATCCACTTCAAGTACATTCGAACCCATATGTACAGCACAGCCGATGTAGACTAGATCATAAATCAGTTGCTCTCCCTGCTCAACATGTGAATCAGATTCATTCTGCCCTATGGGTTGCTGTTCAGCCTGAACCTCATACCTACCCCATCTATCCCTTTGTACACTCGGCCTTGCCATACTATACAAGCATACGATTGTTACTTACACATAACTAAATACGATACTAAGAAAAGAAGTGGTACCTGGTGGAGAGGCATGCACCGGACGATACGCATATGCTGGAAAGCAACATACAAATTTTCGAAAATCTCATGCACACATGCAAAGGTATTCTCGGCAGTTACATCAACACTCATATATACTCTCAGAAATCATCATCAAACATTAAACAAGCATGGATTCACACAACATCCATATTCGGCAATACACACCTGCAAATCACATACATATACATTCAGCAATATAGAAGTCAAATACGGATACTCGGCAGCATGTAGAAATCAACACACACATTCTCGGCAATAATAAAAAACACAGCAAACACTCACTGAAACATATTATGGCATACCAGGCATAAGAACATACATGAAAAAACATCACATCAGATTATCATTTGAATTATTTAAATCTTACAAATCAATCCCATTTAGCATTAGTTCACTTTCAGTATTAGCCCCTAAGTGAGTGAGTGTGTGCACATGCCCTTACCTACAAACACCAAAATCAACAAATAAGTTATCATATAACAAATTATGCTCCCTAAACCATGCTCCGCTTCCAAACCTGAGACAACCCCAATTCCTAACTATTACTATTTGCTCCGATTAAGGTCATCACCGCCGTGAAACCCAAATAAGCCTAAATGACTCCTAAGACCTATCTGAATCTCACCAAGCATATCATTAACTTCCAAATTTTAGCATGTTTATTTTAATGTTTAACAACAATTAGAGAATGATATCGGACACACATTCTGGTAACATACGGAGTAAATAAAACATCAGCGGAAGTCTTTAGATTAAATCATTGGGTTCATAACACACAAGTCCCATAGGGATCCAATTAACCAGTAAGAAATCCTCCAACATATTTCAGAAATAGCAAGCAAAGGAGGGATCTTAAAATAAATCAGAAAGTAGCCCAATCATCCATGCTATACGCACAAGTAAACAAGTATACAAATGTGATGCGATATCAGCCCGCCGTGCAGCCTTGATCTCACACACTGGTACCACGGATAGTGGATGTACCTAAGCCTGAAAAAAATGGTAAAAATAACGGTATGAGATTACAAGAATCTCAGTAGGGTCACAGCATCATAAGATCTGCAGAAACCCTAAACACAAATCTCCAAATTCACATTAGATCATTCTTAAACAACTAAAGGGGATTACACAATTCAAGAATCAATCAAAAAGAGGTTAAGGCCGAATTTATGGTTAAGGGAGGACTACAAATACTTCCGAAAAATCAGAAGTACAGAGGTAGGTAGAACTCATCAAATTACTCTTGACAATGAAGAAGAAAGGCCATCCCTTTGTACCTGTGTTGTCCAAGGATTACTGTACAAAGGGTAGATGGTTAACACACAAACTAATAAGTAAGCCTATTCATCTTGCCTCGCAAGGAAAAGTCATCTTGCCACACACAGACAAGTCTTCCCAAGCCACACACGGACTATTGCATCCCAAACCTCTCAAGAATAAGGGCTTCCTGCCTTGCAAGGATAGGGTTCCGGCCTTGCAAGGACAGGGTTCCGGCCTCGCAAGGATAAACATCCAGCGAGTTTGCCACCCAAACAACTCCCATACCAGTAAGAACCTCTCCTCTCCCTAGGAGCATCAACGCTTACCCTAAATGGCCACCAGAAAAGGATCCTGACACACAAACACGTACAAGCACACACAGACAAGTACAAAGCATAATACTATAACAGGGTATCCTCAATTATTCCAGAACATAATCAACATATTCAATTCACATAACATATGCAACTCAGGCATTCAATACCTAACTCAGGGGTTCGATATAGCCTATGAGATCCATATCTCAATCCAAAATTCATAATCTCACCCTATAATGAATCACATGAAATACAACAAAGACAGGTATCAAAAACATCAAGAAAATAACAGGGATCTTTGGAAAAACCGATAAGACGTAGATCCTACCTCTCTTGTCTCTAAATAAAAGCTACTCCTTTGCCTTTATTAGGTAATTCCGAACCACCTATACTATCACAAGGCAAAGACTCAAACAAATTAAGCATGCATATTCAATAATCAATTGAATACCCTATTTCCTTACCAATTCCACTCACCAAACCTATCCGAAACCAATGATCAGATGCTGCAGGTGCCTTCCCCTTGGATGTGTGATGTGATAGCCAGGAACTTAACAAGATTCAACCTGAATTACCATTCCAATCAACTATGCAAATTTTGTCGCTAAAAGTAGGACATAGGACAATTTCGACTTGTAAGCATAAAGAAGTTTAAAAGAAAGAAATTCATGATCATAAATCATGAATAGATTCTAAGAAATCATATGAACATGAGAACCGACAACAGAAATCAACCAAAGACAAAAACTGCAGAAATCTAAAAAAAGACCTAATTTCATCGTTGATTTTCGACTTAACATTAGATAAGAAAATATTTAATTCAAAATAAAAAAACATATATGGTTGTAAAGAGGATGAAAAAATCTTTCCAACAAGATATTATTTGTAGGTATCCGACAAACGATGAGAGAGTTATACTGTTTTGAAGTTCAAGAAGATTTGGCAAAAACCTAATTCCGCCATTGATTTTCAACTTATCTTTAGAGATAGAAATACTAACCTTCTAACAAAAAACCAGAGGTTTTTGGAAAGAAGATGAATAGAGCTTTCCAGAAAGCTATTATTTGTAAGGATCCGATGAATGATAAGAGAGTTATGCTAGTTTAACGTTTTAGCGAGTTTTGGCGGTTATAGGGAGGTGTAGGGTTTTAGGCTTATACAAATTTTGTATGTTTTCTCTGAATGATTTTTATGAGGTTGGCTTCCTATTTATAATGAATGGGTATAGAATTATGATTACTACATTTAAGATTTTATTAAAAATAAGATAATTACCATATAATTAAATTCTTTAATTATCTTCCCCTATTATTAGGGATTTTAATCTCTAAGGCAAATATCTATCTATAAGGACTTAGATTAAAGAGAATTTATACCAGAATTAACTACCATATCACTTTTACTAATTTCGGCCATCACACATCCTTTTCTTCCTGAGCAAAATTGTCTTTTAACCTGCACTGGTTTCTGGACTTTTAGCACTCAAAATTTAGGTTTCACACATTATACTCCCACAAGGTATCCTTAATCATGTCAGAACACAATCAACATGTTCAATACACACATCAAATGCAAACTAGGCACTCACATCCTATCTTACAAGATTCGGTATGGCCTAGAGGATCGCATCTTGGTCCACAATTCAAGCATTCCTACTACAACATACAACATTACATGTAAAGGCACCGAAATTAACAAGCAAAGAATAATGATCTCTGGAGAAACTGATAAGGCTTAGATCCTACCTCTCTTGTCTCTGAACAAGAAGTTATTCCCTTTCCTTTATCCATTAATGATGCACTACCTATAGCATCACAAGGCAAAGCCAAGACCAAACTAAATATGCATATCCAATATCCAATTAAATACCCTATTTCCTTACCAATTCCACTCACCAAATCTATCAAAACCATTGATCAGATGCCGCAGGTACCTCCCCTTTGGATGTGTGATGTGATAGCCAGGAACTTAACAAAAAACAACCTGAATTACCATCCATAATTATCATATAATTTTCGGCACTAAGAATAGGGCAATAGGGCAAGTTGCGATTTCATGTTAACAAGTTGTACGAGTTACGATCTCATGTTAGCAAGGAAGGATTAAGGTTTTATAACATGTATAATCAAAAGAAACGGTAACAATTGATCAAGATAGGTAACAATAGGGCAGTAGGGCAACGGTAAGGCTTACTGATTTCATGTATAGAAAAGATTCAAAGGATGAATTCATTATTGTTCACTATAAATGAATACTAAACAATCATACGTATAAAGGTAACAACATCAGAGATCAATCAAAGGTAGAATTATAAAAATCTTAAAACCTAATTCCGCTGAATTTTGATTTATCTTTAGAGAAAGAAATACTAACCTTCATACAAAAAAAATATTTGTGGAAAGAGAATGAAAAGAGCTTTCGGACAAGCTATTATTTGTAGGAATCTGACAAACGATGAGAGCATTATGCTTGTTTGAAGTTTAAGAAGATTTTGGCAGTTCTGTTGAATTTAGATTTCACTTTAGAGAAAGAAATGTAACCTTCAGACAAAAAACCAAAGATTTTTGGAAAGAGGATGAAAATATCTTTCCAACACTCAAAGTTCAGGGTCTCATATCAGCCCCTCCTTATAAGAATTTTGTTCTCAAAATTTTAGCACAAGTACCTAAGCAAACAGATAAGGTAATTTTGCATGCATAGATTCCTCAGTCTTCCAAGACTGTTCCTCAATTTCGCCATTACGCCAAACAACTCGCACCATAGGCACGCTTCGACTGCGAAGCTGTCAAACTGACCAATCTAGTATGGCAATTGGCTGTACGGGATAGGAGAGGTCTTCAGCGATTACAACTTGGGGTTTTTCGAGCATGTGAGCAGGGTCTTGCACATACTCTCTCAGCATTGAAACGTTACGTTGTGAATTCTTTCGATATTTGGAGGTAAGGCAAGTCGATATGCAACAGGGCCAATCCTCTCGACGATGTCATATAAAACGAGGTGCTAGTTTACCTTGCTGATGAAAACCAAGAACTCCCTTCCATGGGGCGACCTTCAGAAACACTTTGTCACCTACCACAAATTCCAGCTCCCTTCGTCGAATATCCGCGAAGTTTTTCTGCCGATTCTGGGCTCTTTTTAGCCGTTGTCGAAGCAAGTTCAACTGCTCTGTTGCTTGATCAATCAATTCCGGATTCTCTAGGCGTCTCTCGCTTACTTCATTCCAGAAAATGGGAGTACTGCAATGTCTCCCATATAATGCTTCGTAAGGTGCCATACCGATGCTTACATGAAAATTATTATTGTAAGCAAATTCTGCCAATGGCAGGCATCGATCCCATTCTGTTTGCTGGTCCAACACACTCGCACGTAACATGTCTTCGATTGTCTAAATCATCCTTTCTGATTGGCCATTAGTTTGGGGATGAAATGCTATACTGAAATTCAATCTCGAACCTAGCACATTCTGAAATTTCTCTGAAAATCATGAGGTGAAACGGGGGTCACGGTCTGAAACGATAGAAACTGGCACTTCATGCAATCGAAAAATCTCGTCCAATTAACAAACAACCAATTTCTCAGGTGTATCTGTCACACATATAGGAAAGAAGTGTGCAAATTCGTCAATTGATCCACAATCACCCAAATGGAATCTTATCCTCGCTGCGATCTAGGCAAGCCAGTCACAAAATCCATTGTGACATGCTCCCACTTCCATTGTGGAATCAGGAGTGACTGAAGTAGACAAACGGGTCATTGATGTTCGATCTTCACTTGTTGACATACAAGGCATCAGGCAACGAACTTAGCAATGTAGCATTTTATGTTTGGCCACCAATACTGCTCCTTTAAATCTCGGTACATCTTAGTGCTTTAGGGATGGATAGCGAACTTCGAACTATGCGCCTCCAATAAAATAAGGTTACAAATATCAACATCTTGTGGAACACATACCCAGTTTCTGAAGACAAGCACTTCGTCATCTCGTATTCTGAAATCACTAACTATGTCATCAACACCATCAGAAAGTTGCTTCCGAATTTTAATCAGTTTTGGATCCTCTAATTGATGATTCCGGATTTCCTCAATCAAGGTAAGCGTGACATCGATTCATGCCAATAATGATCCAGAAAAATCAGTGCCAAGATGCACATGATTAGCTTTCAAATCCAGCAACATAGGCATGTAATGGGTGCGCATGTACGCCAAAACC
This sequence comes from Passiflora organensis, assembly GCA_019739055.1. Lineage (NCBI taxonomy): Eukaryota > Viridiplantae > Streptophyta > Magnoliopsida > Malpighiales > Passifloraceae > Passiflora > Passiflora organensis. The sequence goes on along the minus strand of JAEPBF010000208.1, from coordinate 377,850 downwards.
GATGGGGAAGGAGGATGAAACTATCGGCTCAAGGCATCAGCAACAACATTTGCTTTTCCAGGATGATATTCAATGATCAAATCGTAGTATTTAATCAGCTCCACCCATCTTCATTGTCTCATATTCAATGCTTTTTGTGTGAGGAGGTACTTCAGGCTTTTGTGGTCAGTAAAGATACGGCATGTCTCGCCGTATAAGTAATATCGCCATATTTTCAACGCACACACCACGGCTGCAAGCTCCAAATCATGCATAGGGTAGTTACTTTCGTGCAGTCGTAACTGTCGGGAAGCATAAGAAATGCGCATCAATGCGCATCTAAGTCTGGATTTCGACGAATTGCTGTAAACCACATACTACTTTCCGCAAATAGGTAAGGTAAGGATAGGTGTGGAAATTAACTGGTTTTTCAGTTCTTCAAAACTTCGCTGGTATTTCTCATTCCACACGAACGGCTCACCCTTGTGTGTCAGTTTTGTTAATGGTGCGGCAAGCAATGAAAAATTCTCCACAAAGCGATGGTAGTATCCTGCTAAGCCAAGAAAACTACGAACTTCAAACACAGTTCACAGGGGTTCCCAAGCAACTACGACTTCAATTTTCTTTGGATCAACTAACACACCTTGGGCGGAAACAATATGGCCAAGGAAACCAACTTCACATGACCAGAATTCGCATTTGGAGTACTTTACAAACAACTGCCGATTCTTCAAAGCATTCAGCGCAATCCGCAAATGTTTAGCATGTTCCTCTTTCGATTTTGAATAAATCAGAATGTCGTCGATGAAGACTATCACAAATTTATCCAAGAACTTATGGAACACACTGTGACGACCCCAATTCCTATCTATTACTAATTGCTCCGATTAAGGTCATCACCACCGTGAAACCTAATGACAACTAGGACCTATCAGAATCTCACCAGGCTTACCATTAACTTCTGATTTTTATAGCACATTTATTTCAATTTTAAACAACAATTGGAGCATGATATTGGACAAATATTTTGGTAATATATGGAGTAAATAAAACATCAGCGGAAGTCTTTAGATTAAATCATTGGGTTCATAACACACAAGTCCCATAAGGATCCAAACAATCAGCAAGAAATCCTCTAACATATTTCGCAAATAGCAAGCTAAGGAGGGATCTGAAAATAAACCAGAAAGTAGCCCAATCATTCATGTTATATGCACAAGTAAACAAGTATGCAAATGTGATGCAATATCGCCCCACCGTGCAGTTTTGATCTCACACACTGGTACCACGGACAGTGGATGTACCTTAGCCTAAAAAAAGGTAAAAACAACGGTATGAGATTACAAGAATCTCAGTAGGGTCACAGCATCATAAGATCTGCAGAAACCCTAAACACAAATCTCCCAATTCACATTAGATCATTCCTAAACAACTAAAGGGGATCACTTAATTGAAGAATCAATCAAAAAGAGGTTAGGGCCGAATCTATGGTTGTGGGAGGACTACAAACACTTCCGAAATATCAAAAGTACACAGGCAGGTAGAACTCAACATATTACTCTCGGAAATGGAGAAAAAAGGCCATCCCCTTCCACTTGTGTTGTCCAAGGCTTACTGCACAAAGGGTAGATGGTTAACACACAAACTAATCAGTAAATCTATTCATCTTACCTCGCAAGGACAAGTCGTCTTGCCACACACGGACAAGTCTTCCCTAGCCACACACGGAAAAATCTTCCCTAGCCATACACAGACTAGGGACATCCTAAACCTCGCAAGGATAAGGGCTTCCTGCATCGCAAGGACAGGGTTCCGGCCTCGCAAGGACAGATATCCAGTGCGCGCATGCTGGGGTTTGCCGCCCATACAACTCCCACACCAGTAAGAACCTCTCCTCTCCCTAGAAGCATCAGCGCTTACCCCGAATGGACATCGGAAAAGGACCCTGACACACAAACGTGTACAAGCACACACAGGCAACTACACAGCATAATACCAAAGCAGAGTATCCTTAATCATGTCAGAACACAATCAGCATATTCAATTCACATAACATATGCAACCCAGGCACTCAATACCTAACTCAAGGGTTCGATATAGCCTATGAGATCCATATCTCATCCCGAATTTTATACTCTCACCCTATCATCCAATCGCATGCAATACAACAAGGGCAGGTAACAAAAACATCAAGAAAGTAACAGGGGTCTCTGGAGAAACCGATGAGGCATAGATCCTACCTCTCTTATCTCTGAACAAGAAGCTACTCCTTTACCTTTATTAGATAATTCTGAACCACCTATATTTTCACCAGGCAAAGACGAAAACAAACTAAGCATGCACATTCAATAATCAATTGAATACTCTATTTCCTTACCAATACCACTCACCAAACCTATCAGAAACTAGTGATCAGATACTGTAGGTTCCTCCCCCTTGGATGTGTGATGTGATAGCCAGGAACTTAACAAGATTCAACCTGAATTACCATTCCAATTAACTATGAAGATTTCGTCTCCCATTTTCAACTTAACCTTAGACAAGAAAATATTTACGTCCAAACAACAAAACATATATGGTTGGAAAGAGGATGAAAAGAGATTTCTAATAAGATATTACTTGTAGGGATCTGACAAACGATGAGAGAGTTATGGTATTTTTCAATTCAAGAAGATTTGGCGAAAACCTAATTTCGCCGCCGATTTTCAACTTATATTTAGAGAAAGAAATACTAACCTCCTGAAAAAAAACCGAAGAATTTTGGAAAGAGGATGAAGAGAGATTTCCAACAAGCTATTATTTGTAGAGATATAATAAATGATGAAAGAGTTATGTTATTCTGAATTTCAAGAAGATTTGGCAGTGCCGCCGAATTTCAACTTAACTGTAGAGAAATAAATACTAAGCTCCTGATAAAAACCCAGAATTTTTTAGAAAGAGGATGAAGAGAGCTTTCCAACAAGCTATTATTTCCAGGGATCTGATGAACGATGAGAGAGTTATACTGGTTTAAATTTTCTGCGAATTTTGGCGGCTATAGGGAGGTATAGGGTTTTAGGCTTATACGAATTTTGTATGTTTTCTATGAATGATTTTTGTGGGGTTGGCTTCCTATTTATAATGAATGAGTATAGAATTATGATTATTACTTTTAATCACTTTATCAAAATAAGATAATTTACCAGATAATTAAACTCTTTAATTATCTTCCCCTATTTTAGGGATTTTAATCTCTAAGGCAATTATCTATCTATAAGGACTTAGATTAAAGGGAATTTGAAACAGAATTAACTACTAAACAATCTTTCCAATTTTGGCCATCACACATCCTTTCCTTCAAGGGCAAAATTATCTTTTCACCTGCACTGGCTTCTGTACTTCTAAAACTCAAAATTCGAGGTCTCACACACACGATTCATCAGATCCATGAACACAGCTGGTGCATTGGTCAAACCGAATGGCATAACCAGAAATTCGTAGTGGTTGTATCGCTATTCGAACGCGGTCCTCGGAATATCAGCATCACGAACTCGCAATTGATGGTATCCAGATCTGAGGTCGATCTTGGAGAACACGGCTGCACCTTGGAGTTGGTCGAACAAATCATCGTTGTGTGGCAAAGGGTACTTGTTCTTCACGGTCACACGATTCAACTACCGATAGTCAATGCATAATTATAACGAGCCATCTTTCTTCTTTACGAACAAGACAGGTGCTCCCTAAGGTGACACAGTAGGTCGGATGAAACCGCGATCCAACAAATCTTCCAATTGTGTTTTTAGTTCCTTCATTTCCGCAGGAGCCATATGATACGGAGGAATGGAAATCGGATTCGTACCAGGAACTAATTCAATGCCGAATTCCACTTCTCTTGCTGGTGGTAAACCGGCTATATCTTCTGGAAATACTTCTAGAAATTCACGAACCACTGGAATAGAATACAAATTCGAGGACTCTTTAGAAATATCATGTACGTGCATGAGGTATGCTGTACATCCTTTGTTGATTAATTGCTTCACATCCAGCCCATGCAAGTTGGAACAACTCGCCTATCACCTTCAAAGCTGTATTCGACACCATCAGGAAAAGTGAACCACACATGTTTGGTGAAACACTCCATACTGGTTTGATATTTCGCCAGACAGTGCATGCCTAAGATTGCATCCAACTATTGGATGTTTAATGGAATTAGATCCATTTCAAGTACATTCGGACCCATACGTATAGCACAACCGATGTAGACTATATCACAAATTAATTGTTGTTCGATTGTTACTTAACACATATGATTGTTACTTAACACATATGATTGTTAATTAACACATAACTAAATATGATACTAAGAAAAGAAGTGGTACCTTGTGGAGAGGCATGCACCGGACGATACGCATATGCTGAAAAAAAAAATACACTTGCACACAAATACTCACAAGTTTCGGAAATCATATGTACACATGCGATGCACACTGGACAGTTACACCAACACTCTCATAAGCATTCGGCAACAATACTATCATACAAACTATTCTCGGAAATCATTGCAACAAACTCTAAAGACAATGATAAGAAGTCACATAGGGACACTCGACATTATGGCAAAAACACGCATTCGGCAATGACAAGAAATACATTAAGATTTATCAAAACACATCAAGGCATACTAGGCATAAGAACATTCATAAACACACAGCAAATCAGATTATCATTCTCATTATTTAAATCTTACAAATCAATCCCTTTATAGCTTTAGTTTACTTTCGGTATTAGGCCCTAAGTGAGTGAGTGTGTGCGTATGTTCTTACCTACAAACAAAAAATCAACAAACAAGTTAGCATATAACCAATTATATTCCTTAAACCATGCTCCGCTACCAAACCTATAACGATCCCAAATCCGAACCTACTATTAATAGCTCCGATTAGGGCCACTACCGCCGTGAAACTCAAACAAGCCCAAGAACCAGGACGTATCTGAATTCCACAAGGCTTACCTATCAAATTCTCGATTTTTAGCATGTACATTTGTTATGTTCATTAGTTATTGGAGCATGATATTGGACATGTATTCTGGTATCATTTGGAGTGAATAAAATATCAGAGGAAGTCTTTAAATAAAATCAATGAATCCACAACTCACAAGTCCCTTAAGGATCCAAACATCCAGTAAGTTAATTCCAAAAATAAAACGGAAACAAGTAAAGGAGGAACCTTGAAAACCAGAAAAATTGTCTAATCATAATTCATGTTATATGCGCAAGCAATCAAGGAACAGGTATGCTAATGTGATGCGATATCGTCCCGTTATGAAGCCTTGGTCTCACACATTGGTACCACGGACAGTGGATGTACCTAAGCTAAAAAAATGGTGAATACAATAGGATGAGATTACAAGAATCTCAGTAGGGTCATAGCATCATAAGATCTACTGAAATCTTAAACACAAGTCTCCCGAACAACATTAGATCATTCCTACACATCTATAGGCATCACGCAATTCAAAAATCAATCAAAGGGATAGGGCCGAAACTAAGGCTGAGGGTGGACTGCAAACACTTCCAAAAATTATATGTACACAGGCAGGTAAAACTCATCATATTGCTCTTGGCAATAGGAAAAAGAAAGGTCGATCTCTTCCATCTGTGTTGTCCAAGACTTACTGCACAAAGATTAAAATGTTAGCACAAAAGCTTATCAGTAAGCCTATTCATCCTGCCACACAAGGACAAGACATTCTAAGCTACACAAGGAAAATGGTATCCCAAACCACACAAGAATAAAGGCATCCTGCCACACAAGGACAAGACTTTTAGCCACACAAGGACTAGAAATCCAAGCCACACAAGGACAAGGCTTCCAGTGCGTGCATGCTGGGGATTGCCACGCATACAACTCCCACACCAGTAAGTGCCTCCCCTCTCCCAAGGAGCATCAGCTCTTACCCTGAATGGCCATCGAAACAGGATCCTGACCCACAAATATGTACAAGCACACACAGGCAAGCACAAGCACAATATCGTTACAAGGTATCCTCAATCATGTCAGAACACAATTACCTTATTCAATTCACATATCATATGCAATTCGGGCACTCAAACCTAACTCAAAAGTTCAGTATAGCCTATGGGATTCATATCTCAATCCGCAATTCTTGCACATATCCTATAATCAATTCGTATGCAATAATAAGAAAAGCATGCATCAAAAACAACAAACAAACAATAGAGATCTCTAGAGAAACCGATAAGGCATATATCCTACCACTCTTGTCTCTGAACAATAAGCTATTCCTTTGTCTTTATTTAATAATTCCGAACCACCTAGAAAATATTCAAGGATGAATTCATGATTTTATAACATGAATAGATTCCAATCAATCTTATAAACAAGAGGAACAACAACAGAAATCGATTGAAGACAGAATCACACAATCTTGAGCCCTAATCCCGTAGAAATTTGACTTATCTTACGATAAAGAAAAACTAACCTCCTGACAAAAAATTAAATTTTTCTGGAAATAGGATGAAAAGAGCTTTCCAACAAGCTATTATTCACAAGAATCCAACAAAGAATGAGAGAGTTATGTTATTTTGAAGTTCAAGAAGATTTTGGCAACTCTGTCGAAATTCGATTTAATTTTTAACAAAGAAAAACTAATCTTCTGACAAAAACCAAAGCTTTCTGGAAAGAGGATGAAGAGAGGTTTCCAACAAGCTATTAATTTTAAGAATCCGATAAACGATGAGAATGTTATGCTTGTTTGAAATTCCAGTGGATTTCAGCAGAAATTGATAGGTGTAGGTTTTTAGGTCTTACGAATTTTGTGTGTTTTCTGTATATGATTTTTGTGTTACTGACTTCCTATTTATATAAGGTGGTTATGGGATTAAAATCCCTACCTTAAAGGCTTAATTAAAGTAAGATAATTATCAGAATTATATTCTGTAATTATCTCCCCTTAAACTTAGGGTTTTTATTTTCTAGGGTAATTATCAAACAATAAAGAATCAATTTAAAGGGAATTAATACTAGAAATAATTACTAGACATCTCTTACCAATTTCGGCCATCACACATCCTTTTTTTCAGGGGAAAATCTCACAACCTCCCCCTTCTTATAAGAATTTTGTCCTCAAAATTTCAGCACAATTACTTAAGAAAATAGGTAAGGAAATTTTGCATGCATAGATTCCTCGATCTCCCAAGATTGTTCTTCGATTTAGCCATTACGTCAAACAATTCATACCATAGGCATTCTTCGACTTTGAAGTTCTTTGAGCACATGAGTAGGATCTCGCATATACTTTCTTAACATCGAAACATGAAACACGTTGCGTATCCTTTCCATATTTGGAGGTAGTGCAAGTCGGTACGTAACAGGTCCGATTCTTTCAATCATGTCATACAGACCAATGTAATGAGGTGCTAGCTTTCCCCGCTACTGAAATTGAAGGTCTCCTTTCTATGGGATGACCTTTAGAAACACTTTGTCACCTACTGCAAATTCTAGCTCCCTTCGTTGATTATCGGCATAATTTTTCTGCCGATTTTGCGCTGTCTTTAGGCATTGTCGAATCAAATTCAGCTACTCTGTTGCTTGATCAATCAATTATGGATTATCTAAGCGTCTCTAGCCTACTTCATTATAGCATACAGGAGTTCTGCAACGTGTCCCATATAATGCTTGATAACGAGTCATATCGATGCTTACATGGAAACTATTGTTCTAAACGAATTCTGCCAACGGTAGACATCGATCCCAATAGGTATGTTGGTCTATTACACTTGCACGCAGCATGTCCTCTAGTGTCTAAATCGACCTCTCAGATTGGCCTTCGATCTGAGAATGAAACGCTGTACTGAAATTCAATCTCGAACCTAGCACATTTTGGAATTTCTCCTAAAATTGAGATATAAAACGAAGGTCACGATCTGTAACGGTGGAAACTGACACTCTGTGCAACCGAACAATCTTGTCCAATTAACGAACAACCAATCTTTCAGGTGTGTCTGTCACACGAACATGAAGGAAGTGTGCAGATTTAATCAGTCGATCCAAAATCACCCAAATGACATCAAATCCTCACTGAGATCTAGGCAAACCAGTCACAAAATCCACCATAAGATGCTCCCACTTCCATTCTAGAATTGGAAGTGAATGAAGTAAACCAGTGAGTCTTTGATGCCCGATCTTTACTTGTTGGCATATGACGCATTGAGAAACAAACTCAACGATGTGGTTCTTCATGTTTGGTCACCAATATTGCTTCTTTAAATCTCGGTACATGTTAGTGCTACCAGGATGGATAGCGAACTTCAAACTATACATCTCAGATAAAATCAGAATGCGAATATCAACATCTTGTGGTACACATACCTAGTTTCTAAAGAGAAGAACTCCATCATCTCGCACTCTGAAATCGCGCGCTATGACATCAACACCATCAGATAGTTTCTTCCAAATTTCAGCGAATCTTGGATCTTCTGATTGCTGATTCCGGATTTCTTCAATCAAGCTAGGAGTGACTTCGATTCGTGCCAACAACGAACCTGAAAAAATCAGTGCCAAGATGCACACGTGTAGCTCTCAAATCCAGCAACATTGGCATGCATTGGGTATGCCTGTAAACCAAAATTTGATGGGGAAGGAGAATGAATCTTCTGGCTCAAGGCATCAGCAACAACATTCACCTTTCCAGGATGATATTTGATAATTAGATTGTATTCGTTAATCAGCTCCACCCATCTTCGTTGTCTCATGTTTAATTCTTTCTGCGTAAGGAGATACTTCAAGCTTTTGTGATCAGTGAAGATTCAACACGTCTCACTATATAGATAATGCTTCCATATTTTCAATACAAACATCATGGCCGCAAGCTCCAATTTTGTGTGGTCGCAACTATCGTGAAGCATAGGCAATGACTTTCCAGTTTTGCATCAATACGCATCCATGTTCAGATTTTGATGCATCGCTATAAACCATATACTCCTTTTCGGAAATTCATATACCACTGGAACAGAATCCAGATCTAAAGACTTTTTAGATGCATCATGTACGTGCGCGAGGTATGTAGTACATCCTTTGCTGATCAATCGCTTCGCATCAAGCCGGGAAATCATGCAAGTCAGAAAAACTTATCTATCACCTTCAAAGCAGTATTCAGAACCATCAAGAAAGGTGAACCACACACACTTGGTGAAACACTCCATTCGGGTTTGGTATTTTGCCAGACAGTCCATGCTTAAGATCACATCCAGCTCTCAGATGTCCAATGGAATCATATCCACCTCAAGAACATTCGGACCCATATATACAACACAACCGATGTAGACTAGATCATAAATTAGTTACTCTCCCAAAGAAGTCAAAACTGCAATAGGAGGAGAAAAGGGAGACAGAGGCCAATCCGTGCTAAGTACTATCCTTGAACTTAAAAATGACTTGTTTGCTCCGGGATCTAAAAACACTATAGCATTTTGAGAAAAGACTGAAATAGTACCTATCACGTCATCAAGGCTAGCCTCGGTATCAATTAGGGTGAATAGCCTTGTTGGTCTTGGTTGCGCCTCACTTGTGGATCCGTTGGGTGGTCCTCCTGGTGCACATGCTGGTGGTTTGGTGGGGTTAGCATAGCCACCTCGGCCTGCACTAGGTACGCCTGTGATACGCCTTGGTTTCAGACATTCCCTCTAAATATGCCTCATCTTGCCACAGTTGTAACATCGATATTGCTGAGAATTCCATGTAAATCCATTTGAATTCGGACTATAAAAGTTCATCTTGTCGTTACCTCCATTGCCAGTATTTTTCGGAGGGTAGGACCTCAAAGGATAGGGTCCCGTACGTCAATTGAACTTCGAATCTAGCCTGAAGGATCCGCCACTATTTTCTGCGGATGGCTTCCTGGTTTGCATGATCTTCTCGACTTCAATCATGACAATGATTAATTCCTACAAATTCTGCACCGGTGTCTTACCAACGATGGTTTTGAGCTTTGTATTCAGCCCATCCTGAAAATTGTCTGGAAAACTAGTACTGTAAGGACCCAAACCAAACCTTTTAGGACCCTTATCGCAGTGAAACCGAAATAAGCTCTCACAACGTCCTATTTGAATTACACAAGGCTCAAGTCTTACAAATTACAAATTTTATTGGTTGATTCATATATTATTTAAAAGTTGGAGCATGTTTATACATTAATGAGTTTCTGGCTTATACGGAGTGAAAAAAAATATTAGCGGAAGACTTACATTAACATTGAAAGCAAATGGAAACATAGCACGCAAGCCCTATAGGAATCTCAAAATTTCAACCTATAGTATCATTTATATTTCGGAAGCAACAAGAAAGGGAAAGAGGGATTGAAAAGCCAGAATGCAAATCCACACAAGTTTAAAACATGGCATGCATGTTCAATAAAAAAGTGGTGCAAATTCATCCAGCCGTGCAGCTTTGATCTCACACCTTTGGTACCAGCAACAAAGCACACACCTAAGCCTACAAAGAGGGAGGAAAAAAGGGATGAGATTACAAGAATTTCAGTAGGGTCGCAGCATCATAAGTCCTAGGGATTCCTAATCAAACATCTCCCAATAACCAAAAGATCAACACCTAAAAGCAACTAAGATATCTAATTAAAACTGCAAGCATCAAACACATATAATAGGGGCAGAAATCATCACAAGCACACACAATATGAGTTTAGGCTAAAATTAGTAGAAAACAAAGAGAATGGCTGAAAACAATTCTTATTCAGAAACACACAGGCAGCCTATACATAATCTGAATTTCAAAACCTAGGTTTGTCCCCATCTGTCCATGTTGTCCAAGGCTATGCTGCAAAAATTGTAAAATAGTTAGACAATCAATATTACAGTAAGCCTTTTAGTTGTCTTCGACATCCAGACTTTAACTGGCCTAGGAGCACTCTTGCAGCTGCATATACAAGTTATCTTGCCACTCAATGCATCCTAACATCCAGACTCAAATTGGTCTATAGAGCATCTTGACATCCTGATTCGAACTGGCCTACAAGGCATCTTGAGGTCCGAACTTAAACCGGTCTACAAGGCATCTAGCGAGCTCTTACTGGGAATAACCACCCATAAACTTCTTGGCTTGGTAAGCATCTCCCCTCTCCCTAGGAGCAACAATACTTACCTCGCATGGCCAGCGATAAAGGGATCCTTCAAACAAAGCACAAACAAGGTACATACATGCTTACACACATAGTACATGCATACACAAATCAAAGATCAATGCTCAAAGTCATAACCGAATTAGGTAACCTATTGCCCTATTAACTTTCAAGATTCCCTATCATCATAATAACACATTCTGCATGCATATAACCAAGATAGACAGTCAAATTCAATCATATTCAAACAGTCAAACAATAAGGTAACCAAAGGAACCGATGAGACGTAAATCCTACCTCTCATGTGTCTGAATCATATGCAATCATTTTCCTTTCCAATAAGATCAGAATCCTTTAAACAATCACAAGCCAAAGACCACACAATACTAAGCCACAAGATTATTTAATTAAAACCCAAAGGAATTGGGAATCCTTACCAATTAACCTACCAAAATCCAGCAATCCAGATACAGTAATATCTTCCCCACTGAATGTGTGATGTGATGGCCAAAGCCTCTGTAAGAATAAACCTGATTATTCACCCTAATCTAATATACAAATTTCGGCAACACCTTAGGGTTTATAGGGAAACTTGCGATTTCAACATACACATAAGAAGAACCTGAGATTTGATGTGAATAAGGAAGGAATAGGTGCCAGTTACTCAAACGATTAAAAGGAACAAGATTTGAAACCAATAAACAAGTCAATTGATCAAATTTGACAAACATATGGTTAGAAATGGGGCATGCCAATTTCATGTATAGGGAAGATTCAAAGGATGAATTCATGATTTTATAACGAGAATGGATGCCAAACAATCATATAAACAAATGGAACAAAATAGAAAACAATTGAACGAACAATCACACAATTTTGGCACAAAAACCGACGAATTTTGACTTGAATTTAGACATGGAATAACTAACCTTATAATTAGAAACGCAAGATATCTGGATAGAGGATGGAAAGATCTTTCCAACAATCTATTATTTGCATAAATCCGACAAAGGATGAGAGAGTTATGCTAGGATTAAGATCAAGGAATTTCTTACACAAAACAAACGAATTACGAGTTGAATTTTGATAGTGAAAAACTAATCTTCTGATTAAAAAACAAAGATAGATAAATAGAGGATAGAAAGAGCTTTCCAACAAGCTATTATTTGTAGAAATCCGTTAAAGAATGAAAGAGTTATACTAAGATGAAGATCAAGGAATTTCGGCTAAGGTTTAGGCAAAAATCGGAAATTGAGAGGAAGGGAATAAATTTTGAAATTTCCAACTGGGTTTTGGTATGTTTAGGTGGGACAGGCTGGCCACTCTTTTATAGGTGTTTAAGGAGGTTTAGCTAAGAGATAATTCTCTATTTTTAAGCTTAAAAGAATAATTAAAGAATAATTCTTTTAGAAAGATAATTTTATTTAAAATAATAATTCTATTAAAAAAGATATTTTATTTAAAAGGAAGAACTATCTAATACTTTGGATAATAAGGGACAAACTAAGGTTAATTAATATAAATATACCAGAATTAAAATAAGAAATATCTGGCAGCAACCATTTTAGGTCATCACACATCCGTTTCTTCGAGGATAAATTAGTCTTTTCAACTACATCGGCTGCTGGACTTGCCGGACATCTAAACTACGAAGGATTGGGGTCTCACAGGTACGGTGACTGATTCTCCTCTAGTGCAAATCAGGACAACTTCGTCAATGCCTTCTCGTATTCCAACACCAAACGGGTGCCCTGTTTAAGCTTATAGAAAGCTTGTCGTTGTTCGATTTTATGGAATCTCGAATAGAACCTCTCATCGAACTCATACCGAAATTCCTCCAAGGTAGGCAAACGATCTCTGAATCGCAAGCTCATGGCTGTCCACCATGTGAGGGCTTCTCCCTCAAGTAGGAAAGTGGTGATGGAAACCTTGTCATCATCCGAGATACGCAAAAATAGGGACACGCGGCATAAAGTGTCCATCCATTCACAAGCCACAACGGCACTGGCTGACCCGCTGAAAGCTTTACATCCCAGTTGATGAGTTTCCTTCAGCAACTTTGTAATAACGACTGGGAGGCTCTCAGCTTCCTTAGAATGAGTTGGCTGTACAGGTTCGAGTGGAGGAATAGGATCTTCCACGGGCAGGGTGCAAGAGCATTCTGAAATTGCGCCTCCATACGTTGCTTATTTGCGGCAATTCCTTGTAATACATTCAGAATTTGTGCCATCATAGGATTGATGGCTGGTGCGGCTGGTGACTCATGTTGGTTTACGGGCTCAATTTGCCCTCCCTACTCAATTTGTGCCTCGGGTTCATTCTGCTCTACAGGTTGCTATTCGGCATGAACCCCATACCTACTCTGTCTATCCCTTTGTTCATTCGGCCTTGCCTTACTATACAAACACAAAATTGTTAACCAACACATAACCAATAGTACAAATACTAAGAAAGAAGTGGTACCTAGTGGAGAGGCATACACCGGACGATACGTATATGCTGGAAAATAAATCACACATGCTCACAAGTTTCGTAAATCACATGCACATATACAAATGCACACTTGGCAATCACATACACACAAACACACGGCAATAATCAAAACATTCGGCAAGCATGGATTCACACATATCATACTCGGCAGCCAACATACAGAAACATACTCATCATGTTTACAAATCACTCATATACATCTGGTAGTTATGCAGGATCACTCGGCAACCAACATACAGAAATATACTTGTCATGCTTACAAACCATTCATATGGATCCGGTCGTTGTGGAGGATCACTCGGCAATATACAACCATAGATCGCATTCAACATGCATCATCAATACACACACATCCGATAATGGAAAAGAAAACATAGCACACAACAAAACACATGAAATCATACAATGCATAAAAACACACTTAAACACACAGCAAATCAAACAATCAAACACATTATTCAAATAATTCAAACAAGGTTTTTAGCATCAGATTATTTTCGGTATTAGTCACTAAGTGAGTGGGTGTGTGCGCATGTACCTACCTATAAACACAAAACAGACAGAACAGGTTAGCATATAACAAATCATATTTCCTAAACCATTCTCTGCTACCAAACCTGTAAGAACCCGAATTCCAACCTATTAGGACCCTTACCGCCGTGAAACTCAAACAAGCCCAAAACCAGGACTTATCTGAATCCCACAAGGCTTATCCATCTAGTTCCAATTTTAATAGGTTTATTGTTTATGCTTATAATGACTGAAGCATGATGATGGATATACATTCTAGTAATAAATAGAATGATTAAATCATCAGCAGAAGTTTTTATAATTCAGTAAGGATACCACAACACACATGTCCTAAAGGGATCACAAAATCCAGCGAGTATACCTCTAATAAATTTCGGTAACAAGCAAACAAAAAAGGTAATAAAAATCCAGAAAGTAGCCCAATTGAACTTCATGTTATATGCACAAGTAATTAAGGAAAAAGGTTTACAAATATGATATGATATCACCCTCCCATGAAGTCTTGATCTCACACACTGGTACCATGAACAGTGAATGCACTTAAGCCTGAAAAATGATGAAAATAATAGGATAAGTTTACAAGAATCTCAGTAGGGTCACAACATCATAAGATCTTCAGAAATCTTAAACAAACATCTCCCAAACAACATCAGATCAGCCTATACAACTGCAGGGAATCATGCATTCATCATTCAAAAAACAAGGGATGGGGCCGAAAGCTAAGGCTGAGGGTGGACTATAAACGCTTCCAAAAATCAGAAGAACATAGGCAGGTAAATCAGCAATCAATCTCATCAATAGAAAAGTCCATCCCCTTCCACCTGTGTTGTCCAAGGCTTCACTACATAAAGGTTAAACGGTTAGCACACAAGCTAATCAGCAAGCCTATTCATTTTTCCACTCAAGGACAAGGCATCCAAACCACACAAGGATAAGGCATCCAAACCACACAAGGATAAGAGCATCCAAACCACATCAGCAAGCCTATCTCGTGCAAGCTTGGATTGCCACCCATATGACTCCCATATTAGTAAGAACATCTCCTAGCCAAGGAGCATCAGCGCTTGCCTCGAATGACCACTGGAAAAAGATCCTGACGCACAATCACATCCAAGCACACACAAGCAAGTACAAGGCACAATACCACAACAGGGTATCCTCAATCATGTCAGAACACAATCAGCATGTTCATACACAAAACACATGCAAATTAGGCACTCACAACCTATCTCAAGGGTTTGGTATAGCCTAAGTTAGCCTTAAATCAATCCGCAAATTATGTATACACTATCTCACATATGCGTATACAAATATCAAGCACATGCACCAAAAGTAACAAGTAATCAACAAGGATATCTGGAGAAATTGATGCGGCATAGATCCTATCTCTCTTCTCTATGAATATGAAGCTATTCCTTTGCCTTTATTCAAAGGATCCGAACCAACTATAACATTATAAAGCAAAGACAAAACCAAAGTAATCATGCATACTCAATAATCAAGTAGATATCCTATTTCCTTACCAATTCAATTCACCAAACCTATTAGTAATCAGTGATCAGATGTCGCAGGTGTCTCCCCCTTGAATGATGTAATAGCCAAGAACTCACAAGAATCAACTTGAATTACCATCCCAATCGACTATACAAATTTCGTCACTAAGAATAGAACAATAGGGAAAATTGTGATTTTATGTATACAACCCTTAGGGGTTGCGATTTCTTGTATACAAGCCTTAGGATTAAGTGTTAATAACACACAATCAAAAGGAACAAGATAAAAAACCAATAGGTTAATCAATTGATAAAAAACGGCAACAATAGGGCAAAGAGTAGGGCATGAAAATTTCATGGATAGGGAAGATTTAAAGGATGCCAAACAATCATATGAACAAAAGAAACAATAATAGAAAACAATTGAAGGAAGAAACACAATTTCGGCACCAAAACCCACGAATTACTGTAAGGATTTTGACAGGGAACAACTAACCTTATGATGATCCAACCAAAATGGCTAGATAAAGGATGAAAAGAGCATTGCAACAAGCTATTATTTGCAGAAATCCGACAAAGGATGAGAGAGTTATACTAAGACGAAGATCAAGAAAATTTTGGTAGTAATAGGGTATGGTGTAAGGTTTGATCACATGATAATTTTGTGTATTTTTTGGAGTAGGGATTAAGTGTGGCCGACTACTCTACATATAGGGTGTTTATGGGATTAATTTTTCATACTTTAAAGGCTAGATAAGTGAAAATAATCATTATAATTAAGTTCTGGAATTATCCTTACTTAATTTTAGGAATTTTATCACCTAAGGTAAGATTGAACCAATAAAGAAATAAATCATAGGGAAATGAAACCAGAAATGATTACAAGACCTTCCATACTATTTTCGACCATCAAACATCCATTTCTTCTGGGTTAAAATGGTCATTTCACCTGCACTAGCACCTGAACTTCTAAGACTTAAAATTCGGGTCTCACAGGTCAGATTGGGTACTTATACTCCAAACTCAAAATCTTGAAAAAAAACCCGAATGGGTTATTTTAAAAAATTCGATATGCCTTGAGTGGGCTAAAACAAGTTTTAAAATCAATAAATATAAAAAATAGGATAAAATAATTAAATAGGCTAAAGAATGGGTAATTAGGCTCGAATAATATTAAACAAGCTCAACAAGGGTTTTTTGGATCAAAGACCCGCGGTCACTCAAAACAGACCCAGATTGTGAAACCTCGAATTTTGAGTCCTAGAAGTCCAGAAGCCAGTGCAGGTAAAGAGAAGATTTTTCCCCTGAAGGAAAGGATATGTGATGGCCGAAATTGGTAAGAGTGGTATGGTAGTTAATTCTGGTATAAATTCCCTTTAATCTAAGTCCTTATAGATAGGTAATTGCTTTAGAGATTAAAATCCCTAAAAATAGGGGAAGATAATTATAGAATTTAATTATGATAATTATCTTACTTTAATTAAGCTTTGAAGATAGGGATTATAATCATAACCATCTTATATAAATACAAGCCAACCCCCACAAAAATTATTAGTAGAAAACACAAAAAAAAAATCGTATAGCCTAAAATGCTAACACCTTCCTATATCTGTCAAAATTCATTGAAACTTTAAACCAGCATAACTCACTCATCGCTTGTCAGATTCCTACAAATAATAGCTTGTTGGAAAGCTCTCTTCATCCTATTTTGAAAACTATCTGGTTTTTCATAAGTAGGTTAGTATTTCGTTCACATAAGATAAGTCGAAAATCGGCGACGGAATTTTCGCCAAATCTTCTTGAACTTCAAAATAGCATAACTCTTTCATGGTTTGTTGTATCTCTACAAATAATAGATTATTGAAAATTTATTTTCATTCTCTTTTCAAAAATATATTTTTTGTTGTTTGGACGTAAATATTTCAAAATCAGCGACGGAATTAAGTTTCTTTTTTAGATTTCTACAGTTTTTGTCTTCGGTTGATTTCTGTTGTCGTTTCGCATGTTCCTATGATTGCTTAGCATCTATTAATGATTTATGATCATGAATTTCATTCTTTTAAACTTCTTTATGCTTAAAGTTGTATGCCCTACTTTTAGCTACGAAATTTGAATAGTTGATTGGAATGGTAATTCAGGTTGAATCTTGTTAAGTTCCTGGCTATCACATCACACATCCAAGGGGGAGGCACCTGCAGCATCTGATCACTGGTTTATGATAGGTTTGGTGAGTGGAATTGGTAAGAAAATAGGGTATTCAATTGATTATTGAATATGCATGTTTAGTTTGTTTTCTTCTTTGCTTGGTAATAATATAGGTGATTCGAAATTACCTAATAAAGGTAAAAGAGTAGGTTCTTGTTCAGAGAAAAAAGAGGTAGAATCTACGCCTCATTGGTTTCTCCAGAGACCTGTGTTATTTTCTTGATTTTTTGTTACCTTTACTTGTTGTATTGCATGCGATTGGATTATACGGTGAGAGTATGAATTTCGGATTGAGATATTGATCTCATAGGCTATATCGAACCCTTAAGTTAGGTATTGAATGCCTGAGTTGCATATATTATGTGAATTGAATTTGTTGATTGTGTTCTGACATGATTAAGGGTACCTTGCTATAGTATTATGCCTTGTACTTGCTTGTGTTTGTTTGTGCTTGAATGTGTATCAGGATCCTTTTCCAGTGGCCATTCAGGGTAAGAACTGATGCTCCTCGGGAGAGGAGAGGTTCTTACTGATATGGGAGTCGTTTGGGTGGCAAAGCCCAGCATGCACACGCTGGATATCTGGTCCTTGTGTGGCCGGAACCCTGTCCTCGTGTGGAAGGAAGCCCTTATCCTTGTGTGGTTTGGGATGCCCAAGTCCGTGCGTGGCTTGGGAAGACTTGTCCTTGTGTGGCAAGATGACTTACTAAGCTTACTAATTAGCTTGTGTGTTAACCCTTTACCCTTTGTGCAGTAAGCCTTGGACAACATAGGTGGAAGGGGATGGCCTTTCTTCTTTATTTCCGAGAGCAATCTAATGAGTTCCACCTACCTGTGTACTTCTGATAATTTCGGAAGTGTTTGTAGTCCTCCCTCAACCATAGATTCGGCCTTAACCCCTTTCTGAATGATTCTTGAATTGTATGATTCCCTTTAGATGTTTAGGAATGATCTAATGCGAATTGGGAGATTTGTGTTTAGAGTTTCTGCAGATCTTATGATGCTGCAACCCTACTGAGATTCTTGTAATCTCAAACCGTTATTTTTTACCATTTTTCAGGCTAGTTATATCAACTATCCGTGGTACCAGTGTGTGAGATCAAGGCTGCACAGTGGGGCGATATCGCATCACATTTGCATACTTGATCCTTGTTTACTTGTGCATATAGCATGAATGATTGGGCTACTTTCTGGTTTATTTTCAGATCCCTCCTTTGCTTGCTATTTCCGAAATATGTTAGAAAATTTCTTACTGATTGTTTGGATCCCTATGGGACTTCTGTGTTATGAACCCAATGATTTAATCTAAAGACTTCCGCGGATGTTTTATTTATTCCGTATGTTACCAGAATATTTGTCCAATATCATGCTCCAATTGTTGTTAAAAATTGAAACAAAACATGCTATAAAAATCGGAAGTTAATGGTAAGCCTGGTGAGATTCAGATAGATCCTAGGTGTCATTTGGGCTTATTTGGGTTTCACGGCGGTGATGACCTTAATCGGAGTAAATCGTAATAGTTAGGAATTAGGGTCGTCACACAGATTTGGCCAATATCAATTTTCACTGACTCAAACCTCAATACTTGACCTAAAACACTCGTTAAAACACCTAGACGCATATGTAGGCTTTCTATGACTATGTCCACCCTATAGGTCAACAGTCAACTCTTGGTCAATGGTCAAAATAAAACATTCTCACTGATTGGTCTCACTGTGTCCACATTATATATATATATATATATATATATATATAATGTTGAGCTCATAATCACATTACTATCGACCTACTGCTCCAAGAAAATGACTAGCTTCATTTGAGCCCTTGTACACCTACATACCAGTATATAAAATATTGGGTTGCCTCCCGGTAGCATCTTTATTTTATGTCGTTGGCTTGACCTAAATAATGATCTGCTTGTAATCTGGCAACTAGAATTTAATATCTTCCATCATTCTTGCTTGTTCATAGTAGGAATTAAGTCTGTGCTCGTTGACTTTAAAATACTTACCATTGGATTCACTAACAGTTTCAAAGGCTCCACGGAAAAGTATATGATGAATTATGAAAAGACCTATCCATCGTGACTTCAATTTGTCTGGAAATAATTTGAGTTTTAAATGGTAAAACAATGCCTTTTGTCCTTGGAATATCTTTGGTCGAATCTGATCGTGAAAAATGTTAGTCTTTTCCTTGTATATTTTAGAATTTTCATAAGAATTTAATCATAAGCCATCTAACTCCTGAAGCTGTAATTTCTTGTGTTCCCCTACTTTATTCATTTGTGTATTACATACTTTAATAGCCTTGTAAGCTCTATTCTCTATTTTTATAGCAAGATGACAATTCTTTCCATATATTAACCGATAGGAAGTAGTTCCAATCGGTGTTTTATAGGTTGTTCTGTATGCCCACAGGGAATCGCCTAATTTGGTGCTCCAATCCTTCCAGTTTGGATTGACTATTTTCTTTAATATGTTCTTGATGTCTCTATTTGAAATCTTAGCTGACTATTTGTCTGTGGATGATAGGCTATTGAAGTCCTGTAATTGACTTGACTCCATATTTTTTTATAAAGGCTTCAAAGATTTTGTTGCAGAAGTGCATGCCTCCATCGCTTATAATCACCTTGGGCATGCCATAACGATTGAATATATGGGTTCGAATGAAATCCACGGCTGTACAAGCATCATCTTTCTTTGTTTCTTTGGCTTCTACTCATTTTGAAACATAATTGACAACGAACAGATATAAATATTTCTAACGGAGGATGGGAATGGCCTTATAAAGTGTATAACCCATACATTGAATACTTTGCATGCTAGTATAGGCATTTGAGGCATCTGGTCGTAGTGTCCAAGGGACTCTATTTTTTGACGTTTCAGGCATGCCTTGCTGGTCACTTAAGCACTCAAAAGATTTTAGGCCGGAATAATCTGCTTTCAAGTTTCTTCCTTGCTGACTTTCGTGGTCCGAAGTACCCACCACAAACTACAGTATGGCAGAATTGTGAGATCGAAGGTATTTCTTCGTTGTCTATAAATATTCTTATTGTTTAGTCTACACAAAATCTCCATAAGTATGGTTCATCCCATACGTAGTGCTTATATTCTCTTCTTATCTTCTCTTTGTTATTCATATTGAACAATTCTGATACAGTTTCCTTTACCAGGTAGTTCACAATATCTGAATACCAGGGAGCACGCTTTGTAGCCATAAGTTGTTAATCTGGAAATGCATCATTGATCACCAGGGGATTATCTATGATGATTCGATTGATATGATCAGCCACATAATTCTCTACCCCCTTCTTGTCTTTAATATCTAGGTCGAATTTCTGTAAGAGTAAAATCCACTAGATAAGCTGTAACTTGGCATCCTTCTTGGTAATGAGTTGATGTAAGGACCTACATTTCGTAATTTGCTCATATTAGGACCCTTACCACCGTGAAACCCAAACAAGCCCAAAACCAGGATTTTAGTATGTTCATTATTTAAGTTTTTAAAGTTTGGAGCATCATAGTATTGGACAAATAATCTGGATTCATACAGAGTGAATAAATCATCAGCGGAAAACATTATTATTAATCAAAAGAACCACAACACACAAGTCCCATAGGGATTTAAAAATCCAGCAAGTAAATCCCCAGTAAGTTTTCAAAACAATCAAACAAAGGAGACATTCTAAAAAACCAAAAAGTAGTCCAATCAATCTTTATGTTATATGAGAAAGTAATAAAGGAACATGTATGCAATTGTGATGTGATATCGTCCTGCCGTGCAGCCTTGATTCTCACACACTGGTACCATGAACAACAATTGTACCTTAGCCTGAAAAATGGTGAAAACAACAGGATAAGATTAAAAAATATCAGTAGGTTACAGCATCATAAGATCTATAGAAATCTTAAACAAACATCTCCCAAACAACATCAGATCATCCTTATGCATCTAAGGAATATCACGTAATTCAAGAATCAACCAATAGGGATAGGGCCAAAACTAAGGCTGAGGGTGGACTACAAACATTTTTGAAAATCAGAAGTACATAGGCAGGAAAACATATCAACCAATCTAGGCAATAAGAAAAGGTCATCCCCTTTCATCTAAGTTGTCCAAGGCTTCGTTGCACAAAAGGTAAAAGATTAGCACACAAGCTAATTAGCAAGCCTATTCATCTTTACCAACACACAAGACAAGGCATGTAGCCAGCACATAAGACTAGGCATGTATTTGGAAAAGGTCCTATGAGACACGGTTCGAGACACGACCACAAACCAAGCAGGGCAATAGAACCATACTATTCAGGGTTGTCGAGGTCGTTTTTCCGAAGACCAATAACATGACCACCCATTCACAACCAGCTACATCGACTTAAAGTGTCAGCAGACCATCAATGTCGTGGTGCATCAACTGCCATCAGCATCATATTCCTCCTTGTCTACATTTTCGGAAGTGTTTCAACTGTATCGAGATCAGCAACATATCCAAAAATTTTCTGAAGTTGAGGCGTAATGCCTCACAGTCGTTAGCAGCCCCGAGGCTGAGTGATAGTAACATGGGTTTTGTATGCTTCTTCTAGACCACTAGCCAAAGCACCAAGAAGGCCTTCTAGTAGAAAACCTATGGGTCAGCATTTTACACAGCCACCACAGCCAAGACAAACTTGACTTTTCACATTGACAAATGCCTAAGTTTGTACAAGCACCGACATGGTGATAGGTACCATTAAAATTTTCTCCACTTATGCTAGAGTTTTGTTAGACCCCGGAATGAATAGGTCATTTATGGGTCCTAGAGTCATTGTTTGTGTAGGCAGGCTATTGTCACCCTTAGAGCCTTCGATTAAGGTTTTGACCCTATTAGGTGAGCAGTTGACTTGCAGTCAGGTGTACCCAAGTTGTGTGCTGAGGATGGGTTCTGTTGCAATCGAAGCAGATCTTATTACATTAGACATTCAAGAGCTAAACATTATATTGGGCATGGATTGCTTAGCCCATTATAGAGCCCAGATGGAGTGCTTCACAAAACGTGTATGGTTCAGTTTGCCAGACGATTCGAAGTACTACTTTGAAGGAGATACGGGTGTTGTGCCTACAAGCATGATTTCGTGGCTGAGTGCAAATAAGATGATCAACAAAGGTTGTACAGTATTTTTGAACCACGTCAGAGGCACATCAGCCAAACCGCTGGAGTTGAGTCAAGTTCCAGTTGCTAGTGAGTATGTAGACATATTTCCAGATGACATTATTGGTTTACCACCAAAGAGAAAAGTTGAGTTTGGGATCGAATTGATACCCGAAATGAGTCCAATATCCATTCTTTCGTATCATATGACTCCATCCGAGATGAAGGAGATGAAGACCCAGTTGGAGGACTTGGTGGATCATGGATTCATCCAGCCTAGTGTATCTCCATAGGGAGCGCCAGTTCTGTTCGTTAAGAAGAAAGATGGTTGTTATGATTGTGTATCAAACTTAAAACTTGGCTTGATAGATATATTCCTATTCTATCGATCTTTACTTGTCCTAATATTTATATCTTCTCGTTAAAACTTAAGATTGTCTCCCAACTAATCCTAAGCTCACTTAAACAAATTTTGATCAAGACTGTTCATTAAACACAAGATAGAAATATGTTGAAGTAGGATGTGTAACAAATAATTGTCATTAAGAATACAAGACCTTAATAAAATAGAAAAAATTATGTAACACATATGAATGCAATATAAAATTCCAACAAAATCACATACCACCATCTTGACTCCTACTGAAAATGAAAAACAAACGAAATGTAAAAGCTAACTATTACAATGAATCCAGAAATCTATGAAAGCTAAGTACCTTTGGCCTACGTCTTGGTATGATTTATATAGTAAATTTTCTCAGCCATATTCACTAGCATACTCCTACATGATGACCTACTCCTTTCGTCTGATCAGCTGGTTCGTGTTCAGTTGGTGTAGCTACACTTTCGGTTTGTGCTTGAACTAATGCGTGTGTAACGAGTTATACTTTGAACTGAATAGTGTGTGAACCAATGGGGGGGGAGATGGGAACGATCAATTTGACTGAGAATAATCAGCCATGTGTTTAGATTTTGTAAGTCTGAAGAATCGAATTTCCATGTCTAAGGTGTCGAGAGGTCAAACTATCGAGCGAGGGGTCGTGTCATGACTTGACCCCCAGACCCCCAACCCAGCGAGCCTATACATGTATGTGCATGTGACGGATCACAATTGTAACGCTGAGTTAGGCTTCTAACCACATAGCCTAAAAGATACAGTTTGTTACCAATGATTCATTCACACAACACATATAAGCCCAAGACTTCACCTACTCCTTTCCGATGTGGGATTAAATAAAATTGACGCTCTACGCAAGCTGGGTCTAATAATCTCCCTACCTTATACACCTTGTGTCCTCACGAGGGAAGCCCAAATAAAACTGACTTGGGCCTAAACTCATAAGCTCAAATATGAACACACAACATGGCTCAAGCCCACTCAGAAGAGGGAGAGGGATCAGCTCCGCTACCATTTGTCAAGACCCGGCCCTTAAACCCCCGGCCTAGTGGACCTAGATATGTATATACATGTGATGGTTCACAACTATAATGCTAAGTTGAGCTTCTAACCACATGGCCCAATAGATACAACTTGTTACAAATGATCTATTCACACAACATATATAAGCCCAAGACTTCCTCCACTCCTTTCCAATGTGGGATTGGATAACACTGACCCACTACGCAGGCTGGGTCTCATAGGTCAGACTAACAAGCAAGGAGTCAGACTATCAAGTGAGGGGTCAGACCGTCGAGCGAGGGGCCAGACCGTCGAGCGAAGGGCCAGACTGCATAGTCCCATTGGTTTGACTAGCATGTCCAACCGGTCAAAAAAGGTTGTCTGACCGATAGGACAAGGCTCTACGACCCAAATCCAACCTATCAGACTTAGCAATCTGATCAATCGGGTTTAATAGTCTAATGAGTCTGACTTAATAGTCTAATGAGTCTGATTTAATAGTCTAATGAATCGGACATAATAGTGTGATGAGTCGTCTCACATGATTATTGTGTTTCAGTTGCTTCTTCCACCTTTAATCTTATATCAAATAAAATCTCACCACATACACTTTTACTAGAACATTTCATTCGAATTTATATCTTAAATATTCTAATTTATGTCATAAACATTCACAAATAATAGTGTATGATACTATAAATAATAGGATCATCAATTACCTAGACCGAAGGGCATACGCCAGTATACAAATATACCAAAGAGGCACATGAAATTTGTCTTCTCTTGATCTTCTGGGCCATAGGTAGTTGGTGAAAACTAGAGTAGCCATCCAAACAATAATACTGTGTCTTTCTGATTAATCTTTTGAGTATCTAATTAATGAATAGAATGGGAAAATGATCCTTTTGGGTTTCATTGTTTAGTTTTCTGTAATTAATACATACCCTCTAACTATTATGGATTCTCATGGGCACTTGCGACTCTAGTCTTCTGAGGCACAACTTGTACTGGACTTATCTATATACTATTGGAGATTAGGTACGTCATTCCAGCATCGAGGATTTTGAGGATTTTCTTCTTCATAACCTGCATTATTTGCAGGTTTAGTATTCTTTGTGCATCTCTGGAAGGTTTGGTCCCTTCTTCTAACAAGATATGATGCATGCAACTTGCAAGATATGATCATGGGAAGGCTTTCGTTTTCATCAATGAATGCATATTTTAGGTGTTCTGGTAACTTTTTCATCTCGATCTTCAAAGGTTTCTCAATAGTCGGTGACAACCTTTCTTTATTGACTAGTCAATCTTCAAAATCAACCCATGTTATATCTTTTATTTCTTGATCATTCATTTCAATTATTAACTGGGAAATATAATCAAGGAAAATCTAGGCATGGGACTCGATTGTGTCAACTACAAAGATGGATCTATCGAAGTCCGAATACTTCATTGCATTATATATATTGAATTTGAATTTATTTCCATTAAACTCTATGGTGAACATATCGTCATGTACATTGATCTTAGTTCTAGACATCTTCAAGAATGGCCGTCTGAGCAAGATTAGTTTGGACCTATCGTTTTCCATATTTAGCACGTTGAAGTCTGCTCACCATGCCCTCTACTTGGACTAACAAATCTTCTTGGATGCCAGTGGGATGTTCCAATAATCTATCTATAAGTTGAATGATTACACATGTTTTCTTCAATTCTTTGACATTCAACTATTGAAATATTGAGTAAGGCAAGACATCGGATAAGGCACCAAGGTCGCACATGGCATGACCTACTTTTATATTGCGGATCATATAGAGCACGGAAAGCATTCCAAGGGTCCGTGCATTTGGCTGGTATTTTCTTTTGTAAAACAACTGACATGTTCTCTCCTATAGTAACTTTTTCTACTCCCTATAATTTTCTCTTATTTTTATAAAGTTCTTTGAGGAATTTAGCAAACCGTGGTCTCTATTTTACAGCAACAAGGATTGAGATATTCAATTCTACCTTGCAGAGAATCTCAAGAATCTTTTTTTCTTCCTGAATGTTTTTTATTTTTGCTAATTAAGAAGGGAAAGGTGGTGGAATAATAACCTGAGGTAGGCCTGTGACTTTTTCTTCAGATTCAATTTGAACTTCTGATCTTTTTTCGTGGTCATGCTTATCATCTATCTTCATTTTTTATTCTTTTTGTGCTTTGTCTTTCTAGGTACGAGTCTTCATGATGGGCATATCTAGTAATTATTTCCCATCCCATAAGATCATGGCAATGATGTTCTGTTTTTGGGGTTGATTTTTGGCTGTGAAGGGAGCTTTCCCATTGGTTTCAAACGATTCATGATAGAGTCAATTTGGCTCACTTGGTTTTCTAGATTTTTGATGCCTTTATCAGTTTTGTGTTGGAACAATTGTATAAATATGGCGGGAGGATTTACTATATCTTCTAAAGATGATCCTCCCTCATTTGTTGGTGGTCGAGGGATGTATCCATTTGGTATTGGTGATGGTTGAGGTCGTGATGTCACTGATAGTAGTTGTTGTGCCTCTTGATTAGACTAGGAGAAATTTGGATGCTTCTTCCAATTTTTACTGTAGTAGAATCCATAATTCTCATTCTTCTTTTCTATATTGTATCCCCTAAAATCTTTGAATCACTCAACACTATCTTCTTAAAATGTTAGGCATGCATTCGTCGGATGATCGTCGTGATCACAAAATTGGCATAGCTTTGATCTATGGGTTTCGACTGTTAGCTTCTGAATTAAGGATGATATATGTTTCATCTATTCTTTAACTTTAGTCATGGCTTTCATAACCGGCTGGGACGGTTCTTCTCTATCATCTCTTAATGGTTGGGTGTTTACAGCTATTTCAGCAATGATATCTCGTACTTCTCAATAGTTATGGTTTATAATCGATCTTCCAAAACTAGAGTTCAGCATGAGCTTGTTCGCCTTTGTTAGTGCTTCATAGAAGTACTGGATAAGCTGTTTATTTGAGAATCTATGTGTAGGGAACAATGCAGACATACCCTTACACTATTCCTAATATTCATAGAAAGATTCATCTCTATACTATCTTACTGCTAAAATATTCTTACGAAGACCTAAGGCATGGGAAGCTGGAAAGAATTTGGTTAAGAACGCTTTTACCATTTCTTCCTCGGTGGATATTGATCGTGGTGGAAGACTTCTTAGCCATCGGTTAGCTATATCTTTCAAGGAGAATTGGAAAGTACGGAGCCTGATATCATCTTCCCTCATCCCTCTTAGTTTAAAACTCATGCATACTGCCTCAAAATCGTGAATATGAGTGTTAGGGTCTTTCTTTGGTCGTCATAATAGGTTGGTAATAGTTGAATAAGAGTCAGTTTCAGTTCAAAATTGGCATTGATATCCTATTTTTGAAGAATTAATGGATTATCGTTTCGTTGAGGTTCTTATTCTTCGTTCATTGGTTTTAGTGGCACATTATCTCGATCTTCAGCACCGTCATTAAGAAAGTCCTCTTGAACTCTGTTTTGCATAGATGCCTAATTATTGTTGTTGTTGTTGTTGTTGTTGTTGTTGTTGTTATTGTTTTTCCCTCCCCTGGTATTATGTTGATCATGCCCACAGTTATTATTTCCGCGACCACGGTTAATATTTGCAGCATTGCCTTGATTCGCTTGATTGGCCAGATTGACTACTACTGGCTGGACAAATTGATTCTGAAGATCCTCATCTACTACATTCTGCATAATTTAATCTACCATAAAGAATAATAGATTGATTCGTATGGAAGTTGTCACTTGCTAAGAGGAATTTGTGAAAGTTTTAGTGTCCTGCCGTGATTGTTCTGATTCAAGGCTGGAATCTGAATTAATAGGACTGACAAACTGAGTTATTCTCCATTTTCAGGGAACATTGTTCCTCCTATGAGTGATGTCGATCTTTGGATCAAAAGAGACTAAGGGTCCAGTCTGTGATGATCTGAGCATACAATGTTGTGACTTATAGACAACTGTTTGTACGTCGATTTCCTGGAAACTGTGCTAAAATTTGATATGCAATAAAAACACTCCAAAGATAAAGTCCTACTTCGTGAATATATTTGTAATCTAGATAGTAGGGTCGAATTCACAAGAAATCAAGATCAAGTCATGGTTGAGTGTCGGTTTTAATATATGAACTGCCCGTAAGCACTCGATTGAAAGGCATGGGCATGGGATGATAAATTGGTTTTGTAGTGTTTGTAAACTATTGAATCAATAGCAGAAAGCAAGTAAAATAGGTAATCAATAATAGAATAGTATTTAGCCCTAACTTAAATTCAATTATTGTCTCACTTCGTTTATAGATTTGATCGTAAGATGACTTGATTCCTTCACTAGAGAACTCGATTGAGAGGAAACTAGGCACGATTGTGGCACTTAGGAGGCTTAGTATGACTAAAGGGGCTCCTTCACTTATCCTAGCAATGATTCTCTTATCTCCTTGAACACTAACCTAGATATCTAAGGTGATAACTTCTTCTCTGGGGATGTCACTAGATTCCAGAGAAGTTGTACGACAAGAACTCCTTTTGACTCTGCAGCGATCAAACATAATAGTCCGGCTGTAATCACGGTAATGAACTTCTACTTATAACGATAATAGAGAAGAGAATAAATAAAGAAATTCAACTGTTATTAAAAGAATCTTCCAAAGATTTTGAAAATAACCTAATATAAAGTCGTGACTAGATTATAAGTTTAGAACCAAATATGTTGAGAGTAATTGCTTAAGGTTTTTATTCTATGCTAAGAACTTGGATGCCCAGATCACATGTGATCATGGGTTAATATATTCCTTAAAGGATAACTATCGTGTCCTATATATCTATGTTGTCTATTTCTCATTATACTTAAACATTAGAAGCAAATAATATCGTACAAGTAATATAGTTGTTCGAAGAACAGGATTCATCCTTGGGGAACTTAATAGTATTTATAATCTATTATTTCAACTCTAAATTCTAGTTAAAGTAATCCACACTTTCTGATAATGAAACTACAATCATTAAAAGCAATGAATAACCAAAACTTCATTAATTAAAACTAAGAATCATATTTACCCTTTATCGCATTTGAAGTACATCATTTAAATTCATCTCACCCTTTATTCTGAACATTTAACTAAGCATCTTCCAATGACTTAATTATTCAACTCAATCCATTCTTTACTATATTCCTATATAAATAACAAAATCAAGATAATGAGTTAAACGATTTACTAGGGTAATAGGTATATTCCTATCCTATCACATTTCACCATTCTATCCTATTTTGTGCGTTAATCTGTCGGATTATAAGTAAATTTCCCTTACACTTATAACTACCTTCGACGAGTTGATCAGATTCATTATTGTATTCCTCAATGCACAAGGAAGATGAATACACTTTTTAGTGCTAGTATGACAAGAATTGACACACTCCAAAAAGGATTACAACATATATGAAATAGTAATTCTCTTTTTGAGTAATCATTCATGTTGATTATAAATCACAATTACATACCCTGTGCCTCGAATTCCAAGGGCATAATGCACTAAAAACTATGAATATGATCCTTATAAAATATTTGAAATTTTTCAACCACACCCTCTTTATTTCCTACCTGTTATGTTTATAAGGTTTTAACTTTGACTGATCGAATTCAAATACTTTTGATCAGTCATATAACTCCAATGGTCAAAAATTTCCTATAACTGTCTTTAACTGCTTGTTCAACCAGTTGAACTTGTATTACTTTGATCGGTCAATAACCTTTATTTGATCAGTCAAAAGTTTACACATCGACCAGTTGAAATTGGTCTTCCTATCTACTTAGGCTTTCTATCGGTCGATTCCTTGTAATTTTAACCGATCATGAAGTTCTCTTGATATGTTGGATGACTTTAACTTGTCAAAACTAAGGTTTAAAAACCAACCGGTCGAACTAGGCAAACTTTGATTGATCATTGACTTCTCTAGAACTTTCTTAATGAATTCGACTGGCCAAAATAAGCCATTTTTGTGATGCAAGATGTAAGACCCCGATCTTTTCCTTGATAGATATCCTAGAATTCTAAGCACCAGTGAAGCTGAAATGACTATTTTTTCCCTAAAGAAAAGGATGTGTGGTAGTCAAAAATGGTATCGAAGGTTCTTTCCTTTTTTATTTTATTTCTTTCCTATTTCATTTTTATCATAAATAGTTTATTTTTTATTCTTAAGAGATAATTCCAGAATGAAATCTTAAGCACTATCTCCTTATATCTAGCCTTAAAGTAGGGAAAATTAATCTCATTAAACCTTATAAACATAGCTTTCGGACACACACATGTCCTCACAACAAAAACACCCTAAATTAACAAGTGAGAACCTCTTTTCTTTTCATTTGCTGTCAAAATTCTCCCTACACAAACCATAGTAGAATTATTTCATCTTTCATCCAATTTTTGCAAATAATAACTCGTTGGAATCCTTCTTTCATCCTCCATCTTGTTATCTTAGTTTAATCATTAGAAGGTTAGTGCTTCCCTTCCCTATATTTATTGTTATCACAGTTCCTAAGGTGTTGCTGCAAAAATTCCTTGATTCTTTCTTCAATTGATTTTAGTTTTTGTTCCTTTTTTTTGTATGATTGTTTGGCACCCATTCTTGTTATAATATCATAAATTCAGCCTTTCTATCCTCTTTATATATGAAATTGGCATACCCTATTCTTTTCCCTATTACTGCCAAAATTTGTCAATTGGGTTGCTTGCGGTTTCTGATTTTGTTTCTTTTAATCGTTTGGGTAATTGGCACCTAATCATTTCTTGGTATCATGAAGTCACAACCTCTAACCTACTTATGCATGAAATCAAAATTTGCCCTTATGCCCTAACTTGGTGTCGAAATTTGCATGGTGAATTGGGGTTGAAAAATTAGGTTGATTCTTGTTGTGTTCTTGGCTATCACATCACATATCCAAGGTGGTGGTTCCAGCCGCTTCTAAGAGATGTCTAGTAATTATTTATAATATTAATTCCTTTTAAATTGATTTTTTATTTGTTGATAATTACCTTAGGAAATATAAACCGTATGTTTTAGGAGGGATAATTACAGAATTTAATTTTGATCATTATTTTACTTTAATTAAGCCTTGAAGATAAGTATTTTAATCCTATCTAGGTATTTTAATCCTATCTAGGTATTTTAATCTTATAACCATCTTATATAAATAGGAAGTCGGCCACACAAAAATACTATACACCTCCCAATTTCTGCCAAAATCTTCTTGAACTTCAAACTAGCATAACTCTCTCATGGTTTGTCGGATTCTTTCAAATAATAGCTTGTTGGAAACAGATTTTCATCTTCTTTCAAAAAAGCTTTGGTTTTTTTTCTGAAGGTTAGTATTTCTTTCTCTAAAGCTAAATCAAAATTCGGCGGAACTGCCAAAATCTTCTTGAACTTCAAACAAGCATAAATCTCTCATCATTTGTTAGATTTCTGGAAATAATAGCTTGTTGGAAAGCTCTCTTAATCCTCTTTCCAATCATCATTTTTTTTGTCTGAAGGTGTGAGACCCAGCCCATAGGGGGGGTCAGGTTATCCAATCCCACATCAGAAAGGAGCGGGGGAGGCACCTGCAACGTCTGATCACTGGTTTTCTGATAGGTTTTGTGAGTTGTATTGGTAAGGAAATAGGTTATCAATTGACTGTTGAATATGCATGTTTAGTTTGCTTTTGTCTTTGCCTGGTGATAATTTAGGTGGTTCGGATTTACTTAATTAAGGCAAGGAGTAGCTTCTTGTTCAGAAACAAGAGAGGTAGGATCTACGCCTCATCGGTTTCCCCAGAGACCCCTGTTATTTTCTTGATATTTTTGTTACCTGCCCTTGTTGTGTTATATGTGATTGGATTATAGGGTGAGAATACGAAATGCAGAATGAGATATGAATCTCCTACGCTATCTCAAACCCCTGAGTTAGGAATTGAGTGCCTGGGATGTAATTCTTATGTGAATTGGATATGTTGATTCTGTTCTGACTTGATTGAGGATACCCTGTTGTGGTATTATGCTTTGTACTTGCCTGTGTGCACTTGTACGTGTTTGTGTGTCAGAATCCTGTTCCGGTGTCCATTTGGGATAAGCGCTGATGCTCCTAGAGAGAGCAGAGGTTCTTGTCGGTTTAGGGTGTTGTATGGGAGGCAAACCAGTAAGTGCACGCTGGATATCTGTTATTGCAAGGCCAGATCCCTGTCTTGCGAGGCAGGAAACCCTTATCTTGCGAGGCAGGAAACCCTTATCCTTGTGTGGTTTGGGATGACCTAGTAGGTATGTGACTAGGGAAGACTTGTTCGTGTGGGACTAGTCGACTTGTCCTTGCGAGGATAAGATGAAAGACTTACTGAATAGTTTGCGTGTTAACCATCTACCGTTTGTGCAGTAAGTTTTGGACAACACAGGTGGAAGGGGATGGTCTTTCTTCTTCATTGCCAAGGGCAAACTGATGTGTATCACCTGCCTGTGTACTTCTGATCTTTCGGAAGTGTTTGTAGTCCTCCCTCAGCCATAGATTCGGCCTTAACCCCTTTGATTGGTTTATTGATTTGTGTGATCCCCTTTAGTTGTTTAGGAATCATCTTATATGAATTTAGAGATTTGTGTTTAGGGATTCTGTAGATCTTATGATGATGTGACCCTACTGAGATTCTTGTAATCTCATACCTTTGTTTTTACCATTTTTCAGGCTTAGGTACATCCACTATTCGTGGTACCAGCGTGTGAGATCAAGACTGCACGGCGGGGCGATATCGCATAATATTTGCTTACTTGTTTACTTGCGCATATAACATGAATGATTGAGCAATTTTCTGGTTTATTTTAAGCACTCTTCTTTACTTGTTATTTCCGAACCTTGATGAAGAATTTCATGCTGGATCTCTATGGAACTTGTGTGTTATGTACCCAAAGGTTTAATTTAAGACTTCCGCTGATCTTTTATTTACTCCGTATGATACCAGAACATGTGTACAATGTCATGCTCCAATTGTTGATAAGAAATAAAATAAACAACCTAAAAATCGGTAGTTCATGAAAAGTCTGGTGGGCTTCAAGTAGGTCTTAGATGTCATTTAGGCTTGTTTGGGTTTTACGGCGGTAATGACCTTAATCGGAGCAACTATTAATCATTAGGTATTGGGGTCGTTACAAGTTTGGTAGCGGAGCATGGTCTAAGGATTATAATTTGTTATATGCTAACTTATTTGTTGATTTTTGGTGATTGCAGGTAAGAATATGGGCACACACTCACTCACTTAGGGGCTAAAACCGAAACGGAACTAAGGCTACCATGGGATTTTATTGATGGGAATAATAATCTGATATGATAATTGTTCATCTTTAGTATGTCTTAATATATTTCCGTGGATGATTAGCTATGTTTCTTGTTATTACCGAATGTTTATGCATATGATTGATGATGTGTATTGCCGAATATGGGTGATGTGTCAGTCTATGCTTGCTTGAAGGTTGATAATGATTCCTATGAGTGTTGATGGAATTGCCAAGAATACCTTTGCATGTGTGCATGTGATTTCCTAAAATTTGTATATTTCTTTCCAGCATATGCGTATCGTCCGGTGCATGCCTCTCCACCAGGTACCACTCCTATTCCTAGTGTCGTATTTAGTGTGTGTTGAAGTAACAATCGTACATTTGTGTGGTATGGCACGCTCGAGGCAACAAAGGGACCAACGGTGTAGGTTTGAGATTCAGACTGAACAGCAACCTGTTGAGCAAGATGAGTCAAATGCACAAATTGAGCAAGAAGGGCAAGCTGAGTCTGAAAACCAACCTAAGACACCAGCCTCACCAGGAATTGACCCTATTATGGCACAAATCTTAAATGTGTTACAAGGAATTGCTGCAAACCAGCAGCGAATGGAGGTGCAGTTTCAGAATACTCCTGCGCCTGCACCAGAACCTATTCCTCCACTTGAACCTGTGCAGCCGGCGCATCATAAGGAGACAGAGAGATTTCCCGTTATGATTACAAAATTGCTGAAGGAAGCTCGACAACTTGGATGTAAAGATTTCGGTGGTTCAGCTGGAGTTGCAGCCGCTCATGAGTGGATGGACACCTTATGCCGAGTATCCTTGTTCCTGTGTATCTTGGATGATGACAAGGTTTCCATTGCTACATTCTTACTTGAGGGAGAAGCCCACGTTTGGTGGACATCTGTTAGCTTGTGATTCGGAAATCGTTTGCCAACTTGGGAAGAATTCCGGTACGAATTCGATGAAAGATTTTATACGAGATTCCATAAAAGCGAGCAGCGACAAGCCTTTTACAAGCTTGAACAAGGCACCCGTTCGGTGTTGGAATATGAGAAAGTGTTGAGGGAGTTGTCCCGATTTTCCCCCGAAGAAGATCGTACACCGTATCAGCTTGCGAGACGATTTCAGGATGGGTTGAGTACCGAACTCAAAACCATCGTTGGTACGACACCAGTGCAGAATTTGCAAGAACTAATTGTTGCCACAACGGAAGCTGAAAAGATCTTGCAAACCAAGAAGGCATCTGCAGCCACTAGTGACGGATCCTATAGGCGACATTCAAAGTTCAACCGACGAAGGGGACCATATCCTTTAAGGTCCTATCCTTCAAAAATTAATGGCAATGGAAATACCAACAGGAAGAACTTTTCTGATCCAAATTTAATGAACCTTCGTGGAAGTTTCATAAACGGCGATCCTACAACTGTGGCGAGATGGGACATATTCAGACTGATTGACCGAAACCAAAGCGAATCACAGGAATAACTAACACCGGCCGAGATGGGAATGTCAACCTCGCTAGACCACCAACACGCTCACCAGGAGGACCACCCAACAGATCCATAAGTGTGGTGCAACCAAGACCAACAAGGCTCTTTACTTTGACTGATGCCGAGGCTAGTCTTGATGTGGTGACAGGTACTGTTTCAGTCTTTTCTCGAAACGCTAAAGTATTATTTGATCCAAGAGCAAATAGATCGTTTGTAAATCCAAGGATAACACTTAGCGCGGATCATCCTTTATCTCCCTTGACTCCTCCTATTGCAGTTCTAACTCCTTTGGGAGAACAACTGATTTGTGATCTAGTCTACATCGGCTGTGTTATACGTATGGGATCGAATGTAGTTGAAGTGAATCTAATTCCATTAGACATCAGGGAGCTGGATGTGATTTTAGACATGGATTGTCTGGCAAAATATCAAGCCCGTGTGGAGTGTTTCACCAAGAGGGTGTGGTTCACTTTTTCTGATGGTACCGAATACTGTTTTGAAGGCGATAGGCGAGTTGTACCAGTTTGCATGATTTCCTGGCTTAAGACGAAGCGATTAATCAACAAAGGATGTATAGCGTACCTTGCGCATCTACAGGATATTTCTAAAGAATCCACAGATCTGAATTCTGTTCCTATGGTTTGCGAATTTCCAGAAGTATTTCTTGAGGACATAGGCGGGCTACCACCATCAAGGGATGTGGAATTCGGCATTGAGCTAGTGCCAGGTACGAATCCGATTTCCATTCCCCCGTATTGCATGGCTCCTGCAGAAATGAAGAAACTAAAGACGCAATTGGAAGATTTGCTGGATCGTGGTTTTATTTGACCTTGTATGTCACCCTGAGGAGCACCTGTTCTGTTCGTGAAAAAGAAAGACGGTTCGCTGCGATTGTGCATTGATTATTGGCAGCTGAACCGTGTGACCATGAAAAATAAATACTCTTTGCCACGCATCGATGATTTGTTTGACAAACTCCAAGGTGCAGCCGTGTTCTCCAAGATTGATCTCAGATCTGGATACCATCAATTGAGAGTTCGTGATCCAAATATTCCAAAGACCGCGTTCAAATCGCGATACGGCCACTACAAATTTTTGGTTATGCCATTCGGCTTGACCAATGCACCAGCTGTGTTTACGGATTTGATGAATTGTGTGTTCCGCAAATTCTTAGATAAATTTGTGGTAGTCTTCATCGACGACATTCTGATTTACTCAAAATCGGAAGAGGATCATGCTATGCATTTGCGGATTGTGCTTAAAATCCTGAAGGATCGACGGTTGTTCGCAAGGTACTCAAAATGCAAATTCTGGTTATGCGAAGTTAGTTTCCTTGGCCATATTGTTTCTGCCCAAGGTGTGTTAGTTGATGAAAAGAAGATTGAAGATGTGATTGCTTGGGAACCTCCGTGAAGTGTGTTCGAAGTTCGTAGTTTCCTAGGCTTAGCAGGATACTACTGTCGCTTTGTGGAAAATTTTTCATCACTTGCAGGACCATTGACAAAATTGACACGCAAGGGTGAGCAGTTCGTTTGGAACGAGAAATGCCAGCAAAGTTTTGAAGAACTAAAGAATTGGTTAGTTTCTGCACCTATCCTTACCTTACCTATTTGCGGAAAGGAGTATGTGGTTTACAGTGACGCGTCAAAATTTAGACTTGGATGTGTATTGATGCAAGATGGGAAAGTCATTGCCTACGCTTCAAGGAAATTGCGACCACACGAGATAAACTACCCTACACATAACCTGGAACTTGCAGCCGTGGTATTTGCCTTAAAAATATTGCGACATTACTTATACGGCGAGACGTGCCAAATCTTCACTGATCACAAAAGCCTGAAGTACCTCCTCACGCAAAAAGAATTGAATATGAGACAACGAAGATGGGTGGAGCTGATTAAAGACTACGATTTAATCATCGAATATCATCCTGGAAAGGCGAATGTTGTTGCTGATGCCCTGAACTGAAAGGTTCATCCTCCTTCCCCAAGAGTTTTGGCCTACATGCGCACCTATTACCTACCGATGATGCTGTAATTGAAAACTAATCGTGTGCATCTTGGCACCGATTTCTCTGGTTCGTTGTTGGCACGAATTGAAGTCGCACCTACCTTAATTGAAGAAATCCGGAATCAATAATTAGAGGATCCGAAATTTACTGAATTCGGAAGCAACTTGCTGATGGTGTTGATGCCATAGTTCGTGATTTCAGAATATGAGATGACGAAGTACTAGTCTTCAGAAACCGGGTATGTGTTCCACAAAATGTTGATATTCGTAACCTAATTCTATCAGAGGCGCATAGTTCGAAGTTCGCTATTCATCCTAGAAACACTAAGATGTACCGAGATTTGAAAGGGCAGTATTGGTGGCCAAACATGAAATGTCATATTGCTGAATTCGTTGCCCGATGCCTCGTTTGTCAACAAGTAAAGATTGAACATCAAAGACCCGCTGGTCTATTTCAGTCACTTCCGATTCCAGAATGGAAGTGGGAGCACGTCACAATGGATTTTGTGACCGGTTTGCCTAGATCGCAGCGAGGATACAATGCCATTTGGGTGATCGTGGATCAACTGACGAAATCTGCACACTTTCTTTGTATACGTGTAACAGATACACCAGAAAAATTGGCAGTTTGTTACTTGGACGAGATTGTTCGGTTGCATGAAGTACCAGTTTCTATAGTTTCTGATCGTGACCCTCATTTCACTTCACGATTTTGGGAGAAATTCCAGAATGCACTGGGTTCAGGATTGAATTTCAGTACAGCATTTCATCCCCAGACCGATGGTCAATCAGAAAGGATGATTCAGACACTTGAAGACATACTACGTGCAAGTGTATTGGATCAGCAAACCGGCTGGGATCGAAGCTTACTATTGGCAGAATATGGTTACAACAATAGTTTTCATGTAAGCATCGGTATGGAACCCTATGAAGCACTATATGGGAGACGCTGCAGAACCCCCCATTTGCTGGAATGAAGTAGGCGAGAGACACCTAGACAATCCGGAATTAACTGACCAAGCAACAGAGCAATTAAGCTTGATTCGACAAAGGTTAAAAGAAGCCCAGGATCGGAAGAAAAGTTATGCCGACAATTGACGAAGGGAGATGGAATTTGCGGTAGGAGACAAAGTGGTTTTGAAAGTCTCCCCATGGAAAGGAGTCCTTCGTTTTCAGCAGCGAGGTAAGCTAACACTTCGCTACATTGGTCCATATGACATTGTTGAAAGAATCGGCCCTGTTGCATACCGACTTGCACTACCTCTAAATATGGAATGAATTCACAATGTATTTCATGTTTCAATGTTAAAAAAGTATATGCGAGATCCTGCTCATGTGCTTAAAGAACCGCCAGTTGAAGTTGCTGAAGACCTATCCTATCCCGTACAGCCAATTGCCATACAAGAACTGCAGTCGAAACGTGCCTATGGTACGAGTTGTTTGGCGTAATGGCCAAATTGACAAGCAGTCTTGGGAGACTGAGGAATCTATGCGTGCAAAATTTCCTTACTTGTTTGATTAGGTACTTATGTTAAAAATTTCAAGGACGAAATTCTTATAAGGAGGGGAGGATGTACGACCCCGAATTTTGAGTCCAATAAATCCAGAAGCCAGTACAGGTGAAAAGACGATTTTGCCCCTGATGGAAAAAATGTGTGATGGCCGAAATTGGTAAGATGGTTTAGTAGTTAATTTTGTTTTAAATTCCTTTAGATCTAGATCCTTATAGATGGTTAATTTCCTTAGGAATCATCCTTAAAGATAGATAGTTGCCTTAGAGATTAAAGTCCCTAAAAGTAGGGAAGATAATTTAAGAGTTTAATTATCTGGTAAATTATATTATTTTGATAGAGTGATTAAAAGTAGTAATCATAATTCTACACTGATTTATTATATATAGGAAGTCAACCACACAAAAATCCCTCATAGAAAACATACAAAATTCGTATGAGTCTAAAACCCTATACCTCCCTATAGCCGCTATAATTTGCAGAAACTTTAAACCAGCATAACTCACTCATTGTTCGTCAAATCCCTACAAATAATAGCTTGTTGTAAAGCTCTCTTCATTCTCTTTCCAACCAGTTTTTTTTTTTTGTCAGAAGGTTAGTATTTCTTTGTCTAAGGTTAACTTGAAAATCGGCGGCAGAATTAGGTTTTCGCCAATTCTTCTTGAACTTCAAAATAACATAATTTTCCAATTGTTTGTCAGATCCTTACAAATAATAGCTCGCTGGAAAGATTTTTTATCCTCATTCCAACCATATATAAATCGCAGCTTTGATGTAAATATTTCCTTGTTTAAGGTTAAAAAGAAATCGTTTTATGCCCTACTTTTAGCGACAAGATTTGCATAGTTAATTGAAATGGTAAATTCAGGTTGAATCTTGTTAAGTTCCTGGCTATCGCATCACACATCCAAAGGGGAGGCACCTGCAACGTCTTATCACTGGTTTTCTGATAGGTTTGGTGAGTGGTATTGGTAAGGAAATAAGGTATTCAATTGACTATTGAATATGCATGCTTAGTTTGTTTTTCTCTTTGCCTGGTGATAATTTAGGTGGTTCGGATTTACTTAATAAAGGAAAAGGAGTAGCTTCTTGTTCAGAGACAAGAGAGGTAGGATCTACGCCTCATCGGTTTCCCTAGAGACCCCTGTTATTTTCTTGATATTTTTGTTACCTGCTCTTGTTGTATTGTTTGTGATTGGATTATAGGGTGAGAATATGAAATTCGGAATGAGATATGAATTTTCTAGGCTATATCGAACCCCTGAGTTAAGAATTGAGTGCCTAGGATGTAATTGTTATGTGAATTGGATATGTTGATTCTGTTCTGACATGATTGAGGATACCCTGTTGTGGTATTATGCTTTGTACATGCCTGTGTGTGCTTGTACATGTCTGTGTGTCAGGATCCTGTTCCGGTGGCCATTCGGGGTAAGCGTTGATGCTCCTAGGGAGAGGAGTGGTTCTTACCGGTTTAGGGAGTTGTATGGGCGGCAAACCAGCAAGTGCACCTGGATATCTGTTCTTGCGAGGCCGGATCCCTGTCTTGCGAGGCAGGAAGCCCTTATCTTGCAAAGTTTGGGATGCCCTAGTATGTATGTGACTAGGGAAGACTTGTCCGTGTGGGACTAGTCGACTTATCCTTGCGAGCACAAGATGAAAGGCTTACTGATTAGTTTGCGTGTTAACCATCTACCCTTTGTGCTGTAAGTTTTGGACAACACAGGTGGAAGGGGATGGCCTTTCTTCTTCATTGCCGAGGGCAATCTGATATGTTTCATCTGCCTATGTACTTCTGACCTTTCGAAAGTGTTTGCAGTCCTCCCTCAGCTATAGATTCGGCCCTAACCCCTTTTGATTGATTTTTGAATTGCGTGATCCTCTTTAGTTGTTTAGGAATGATATTTTGTGAAATGGGAGATTTGTGTTTAGGGATTCTGTAGATCTTATGATGATGTGACCCTACTGAGATTCTTGTAATCTCATACTATTGTTTTTATTATTTTTCAGGCTTAGGTACATCCACTGTTCATGGTACCAATGTGTGAGATCAAGGCTGCACGACGGGGCGATAGCGCATTACATTTTCTTACTTGTTTACTTGCGCATATAACATGAATGATTGGGCAACTTTCTGGTTTATTTTAAGCACTCTTCTTTACTTGCTATTTCTGAACCTTGATGAAGAATTTCTTGCTGGTTATGTGGATCTTTATGGGACTTGTGTGTTATGTACCCAAAGGTTTAATTTAAGACTTCAGCTGATGTTTTATTTACTCCGTATGATACAAGAACATATGTCCAATATCATGCTCTAATTGTTGATAAGCAATAAAACTAACAAGCTAAAAATCGGTAGTTCATGGTAAGCCTAGTGGGATGCAAGTAGGTCTTAGGTGTCATTTAGGCTTATTTGGGTTTCACAGCGGTAATTACCTTAATCGGAGCAAATAATAATAGTTAGGAATTGGGGTCGTTACATACTGGGCCGAAGGTCCGGGGGCTGGGTCGTGATAAATGGTAGCGGAGCCGATCTCGCTCCCTCTTCCGGGTGGGCTTGAGCTGTATTGTGTGTTACGTTTGGGCCCAAGTCAGTTACGTTTGGGCTCCCCTCGTGAGGACACGAGGTCTATAAGAAGAGGAAATTGTGAGACCCAGCCCATAGAGGGGGTCAGGTTACCCAATCCCACATCGGCTCCACTACCATTTGTCACGATCCGGCCCCCAGACCCTTGGCCCAACGGACCTGGACGTGTATGTGTGCGTGATGGATCACAACTGCAATGCTCAGTTGGGATTTTAACCACTGGGCCCAAAAGATGCATTTTGTTAAAAATGATCCACTCACACAACATATATAAGCCCAAGACCTCCCCTGCTGGGTGAGACCCAACCCGTACGGGGGGTCAGGTTACCCAATCCCCCACATTGGGAAGGAACGGGAGAGGTCTTGGGTTTATATTATATGTGTTGTGTGAGTGGATCATTTGTAACAAGATGCATCTTTTGCGCTCTGTGGTTAAAAACCCAACTGAGCGTTGCAGTTGTGATCCATCACGCACACATACACGTGTAGACCCGCTGGACCAAGAGTTCGGGGGCCGGATCGTGACAAATGGTAGCGGAGCCGATCTCGCTCCCTCTTCCTGGTGGGCTTGGGCTGTGTTGCGTGTTATATTTGGGCCCATGAGTTTGGGCCCAAATCAGTTACGTTTGGGCTCCTCTTGTGAGGACACGAGGTCTATAAGGAGGAGAGATTGTGAGACCCAGCTCATAGAGGGGGTCAGGTTACCCAATCCCACATCGGAAAGGAGCGGGGGAGGTCTTGGGTTTATATGTGTTGTGTGATGGTATCATTTGTAACAAGATGCATCTTCTGAGCCCTATGGTTAAAAGCCCAACTGAGCATTGCAGTTGTGATCCATCATGTGCACATACACGTCCGGGCCCGCTGAACCAAAGGTCCGGGGGCCGGGTCGTGACAAATGGTAGTGGAACCGATCTCGCTCCTTCTTCCGGGTGGGCTTGGGCTGTGTTGTGTGTTACGTTTGGACCTGTGAGTTTAAGCCCAATTCAGTTACGTTTGGGCTCCTCTCGTGAGGACACGAGGTCTATGAGAAGGGGAGATTATGAGACCTATCCCGTAGGGGGGGTCAGGTCACCCAATCCCACATTAGAAAGGAACGGGAGAGGTCTTGGGCTTATATATGTTGTGTGAGTGGATCATTTGTAACAAGATGCATCTTTTGGGCCATGTGGTTAAAAGCCCAACAGAGCGTTGCAGTTGTGATCCATCACGCACATATACACGTCCAGGCC
Organism: Passiflora organensis; assembly: GCA_019739055.1. Classification (NCBI taxonomy): domain Eukaryota; kingdom Viridiplantae; phylum Streptophyta; class Magnoliopsida; order Malpighiales; family Passifloraceae; genus Passiflora; species Passiflora organensis. The sequence goes on along the minus strand of JAEPBF010000208.1, from coordinate 335,334 downwards.
CGCTGAGCCAAGGGTCCGGGGGCCGGATCGTGACAAATGGTAGCGGAGCCGATCTCGCTCCCTCTTCCGGGTGGGCTTGAGCTGTGTTGTGTGTTACGTTTGGTCCCGTGAGTTTAGGCCCAAGTCAGTTACATTTGGGCTCCCCTCGTGAGGACACGAGGTCTATAAAGAGGAGAGATTATGAGACCCAGCCCATAGAGGGGGTCAGGTTATCCAATCCCACATCGGAAAGGATCGGGGAGGTCCTGGGCTTTGTATCAGTTGTGTTATGCTATTATGAAGTTCAAACAGATTTTGGCAATTTCATCTAAATATATTTTAACTTTTGATAAAGAAAACCTAACCTCCAGAAAAAAACCAACTATGGTTGAAAAGAGAATGAAGAGAGCTTTCCAACAACCTATTATTTTCATGAATCCGACAAAGGATGAGAGAGTTATGCTGGTTTGAAGTTCCAGCAGATTTCGGCAGAAATTGGGAGGTGTAAGGTTTTTATGTTTTACGAATTTTGTGTGTTTTCTGTATAAGATTTTTGTGTGGCTGACTTTCTATTTATATAAGGTGGTTATGGAATTAAATTCTTATTTTAAAGACGTTGTTAAAATAAGATGATTATTACAATTAAATTCTGTAATTATCCCCTCCGTAATTTTAGGGATTTTAATTTTTAAGGTAATTATCAACCTATAAAAAACTAGATTAAAGGGAATTAAAACCAAAATTAATTACCGGATATTTCTTACCAATTTCGGCCATTACACATCTTTTCTTCAGAAGAAAAATGGTCTTTTCACTTGCACTGGCTTCTGGACTTCTAGGATTCAAAATTCGGAGTCTCACACTTCAATTCTTCAAAACTTTGCTAGTATTTCTCGATTCATATGAATGGCTCTCCTTTGTGCGTCAGCTTCATCAAAGGTCCAGCAAGCAATGAGAAATTCTCCACAAAGCTACGGTAGTATCCAGCTAGGTCAAGGAAACTCCAAACTTCAAATACAGTCCATAGGGATTCCTAAGCAACAACGGCTTCATTCTTCTTTGGATCAACAAGAATACCACAGGCAGAAACAACATGGCCAACGAAACTGACTTCACGTAACAAGAATTTTCATTTGGAGTACTTCACAAACAGCTTCCCATCTCTCAGAATTTTTAGCACAACCTGAAAGGATGTCGTCCATGAAGACTATCACAAATCAGTCCAGGAAATCTCGGAATACTCTGTTCATCAATTCCATGAACACTGCTGGAGCATTGGTCAAACTGAAAGCAATAACCAGAAATTAATAATGGCCATATCAAAATCAGAATACGGTTTTCGGAATATCAGCTTCACGAACATGAAACGGATGGTATCCCGATCTGAGATCAATCTTGGAAAACATGGCTACACCTTGGAACTGGTCAGACAAGTCATCAATTCACAGCAGAGGAAACTTGTTCTTCACTGTCACACGATTCAGCTGCCGATAGTCAATGTACGATCTTAGCAAACCATTTTTTTTTCAAGAACAAGACAGGTGCTCCCCAAGGTGAAACACTAGGTCGGATGAAACCATGATCCAGAAAATCTTCCAATTGCGTCTTCAATTCATTCATTTCCGCAAGAGCCATACAACAAGAAGGAATGGAAATCAGATTCGTACCCGGCACTAATTCAATGCCGAATTCAACTTCTCTTGCTGGTGGCAAACCGGCTACATCTTCTAGAAATACTTTTGGACATTCACGAACTACGGGGACAGAATTCAAATCTCAGAACTCTTTGGAGATGTCATCATGCACATGCATGAGGTACACAATACATCTTTTGCTGATCAATAGCTTCACATCGAGATAGGAAATCATGCAAGATGAAACAACTCGCCTATCACCTTCAAAACAGATTTTGAAACCATCTGGAAGGCTGAACCATACATGCTTGGTGAATTCGGGCTTGATATTTGACCAAACAATCCATGCCTAAGATTACATCCAGCTCTCGGATGTCTAATGGAATCAAGTCCACTTCAAGCACAATAGAACCCATATGTACAGCACAGCCGATGAAGACTAGATCACAAGTCAATTTCTCTCCAAAAGGGGTCAGAACCGTAATAGAAGGAGATAAGGGATATAGAGGCCGATCTAAACTTAAGTGCTATCCTTGGACTCACAAATGATCTATTTGCTCTAGGATATAATAACACTTTAGTATTTTGAGAAAAGAATGAAATAGTACCTGTCACCATATCTGGGCTTGTCTCGGTATCAGTCAAAGTGAACAACCTTGTGGTTCTGGGTTGCTTCTCACTTGTAGATTTGCTAGGTGGTCCTCCGAGTGCAAGGCCTGGTGGTTTAGTGGGATTGGCATACCCATCTCGGTTTGTATTTGCTGAGCCTATATTATGCCTTGGTTTGGGGCACTCCCTCTAAATATGGCCCATTTCTCCACAATTATAGCATTGTTATGGCAGTGAACTCCATGTAGATCCGTTAAAATTAGGATTGGAACCAGAGAAATTCTTCAAATTACCTTCATTGCCACTGTACTTCGGAGCATAGAACCTCAAAGGATAGGGTCCCATACGTTGGTTGAATCTGGAACCACGTAAAAATGAACCACCATTATTTGCTGCAGGAGGTTTCTTGCAAACAAACAATCTTGGTGATGTGCCCACAATGGTTTTGAGCTTGGTACTCAGCCCATCTTGGAATCATCTTACGAGCTGACAAGGTGTGCGATCCTCTTCTAGTGAAAAATGGGACAGCTCCCTCAATTCTTTTTCATACTCTAGTACCGAACGGGTACCCCTCTCAACCTTGTAGAAATCTTTTCGTTGCTCACTCTTATGGAACCGAGTGTAGAACCTTTTATTAAATTCCTAATGGAACTCATCCCAAGAAGGTAGATGATCTCTGAATTGCAAACTCATAGCTGTCCACCATATGAGGGCTTCTCCCTCAAGTAGGAAAGTGGCAATGGAAACCTTATTGTCATCAAAGGTATGGAAGAACAAGGATACACGGCATATGGTATCAATCTACTCACGAGCTGTAGCAACACCTGCTAAACCACTAAAATCCTTGCATCCCAATTGATGGGCTTCTTTCCGCAACTTTGTAATGACAATCGGAAGTCTCTCGGCTTCTTTAGGATAAGCCTGCTGGACAAGTTCAAGTGGAGGCATAGGATCTTCCTCAGGAGGTGCGGGTGCAGGAAAGTTCTGAAATTGAGCTTCCATTCGTTGTTGGTTCACAGCAATTCCTTGCAATACTTTCAGTATCTGTGTCATTATGGGATCCATGGCTGGAGCTTCAGGTTCAGGTTGATTTTTAGCCTCAGCTTGTCCTCCTTGCTCATTCTACTCATTCAGTTGCTGTTCAGCTTGGGCTTCATACCTACCCCAATGATCCTTAGGTACATTCTACCTTTCCATACTAAAAAAACATACAAAGTCACTCTCAATACATAGCACAAATATGAAACTAAGGAAAGAAAATAGTACCTGGTGGAGAGGCATTCATCGGATAATATGCATATGCTAAAAACAAAACACACATGCACCTAAGTACATACAGGTCTCGGCATGCATACATACACATAAAGGTACACTCGGCATTCATATAGAATATACGCATACATGCTTACATATAGGAGTATTCGGTAACATACACATCACATATCAAAAAATCACAATCAACATTCAGAAAAATACATCAGAACATATAAAATCATACAACACATAATCACATGTAAGAACACGTAAAAACACGCAGTAAACACAGTTAATCATAGTACTTAAACACTACAAACCAAGCATTTTAACATCACAAACACTCCTAGCATTAGCATCTAAAGGTGTGGGTGTGTGCGCATGTACCATCCTACAAGCACCAAACCAGAAGACATGTTAGCATATAATCAATTATATTTCCTAAACCAGGCTCTGCTACCAAACTTGTAAGGACCCAAACCCAACCTATTAGGACCCTTACCGCCGTGAAACCCAAACAAGCCCTTCCAAGGACCTATCTGAATCCCACAAGGCTATAATCATCCTAATTACGATTTATTAAGTTCATTCTTATGTTTTTAAAGGTTGAAGCATGATAATAATAGATATATATTTTGGTAACACACGGAGTGAATAAAACATCAGCGGAAGTCTTTTTATTTAATCAAAAAAATCATAACACACAAGTCCCAAAGGAGTTTCATAATCCAGTAAGTAGCCCTCAAATATATTTCTGAAATAAGAAGGAAAAAAATGGAACTAAAGAACCAGAAAGTAGTCCAATCAAATTGCATATTCAAGGGTATATGCGCAAGCAATCAATAAACAAGGAGGTATGCGAATGTGATGCAGTATTTTTCTATATGCCTTTATTCCACCGGATATGCTTATGACATTCTAACTCCCATTGATATCTTTGATCTCATCCCCGTTTCTTGATATCTTTTCAAGGCTAGTCCGTTCGAGTAGTCATGTGTCCTTGAGGTCGAGTCTTTCTAGGTACTGGTCTTAGGGCTAGACTACTGCACTTGCACGTCTTGAAAACTCAGCATGTTTATGTTTTTTATATTTGCATACATTGACGATATACATACTCTTTTTGGATTTTGGTTATTTATATAGACCCGTTGTGGGCTTATTTCTAATTTAACTCTTGTTAGCATGTATTACTCCTATTTTATGTCATGATATGAGATACGTGCCTTGAAAACTTTTTGTATGGATCCTTATGGACTCGTGTGTAGCATGTTTGAGGTCATGTGGTCTACTGTGTGTCATTTAAAGTCTTCTGCTGATATGTGTGCGCACTTCGTTGATCGTTTTATTGTCTGCTATGACTTGTGGCATGTCATGCTCCTTTAAAATGAAAATTAAATTTATACGCATTTTTTGAAAATTAGTTTTGAAAAGTTAATGGAATCCTTGTATAGTTTGGATTTATCCACATGTTGGTTGATCAGGGCTTCACGGCGGTAAAGGTCTCATTTACCTAGAGCAGATCCTCACTGAACTTTGATTGAAAAACATACTTGTTTGCATGGGAAGAGGGGTTATGGAGCTGAAAACTTCTCTAGTGGGGCCCCCTCTTTGTACAGAGCGCAATGACAAGATGGTATGGGACTCAGGTCAAAAGGATTAATCAGTTAAATTCTATTGTAATATGCTAGCAGATGTCCAGTTCTAGGATGTGGAGATGGTGAAGCCAAAGATTTGGAGTTATCATGGTACTCCTAAAAGCAAGATTTTCTTATGACTTGCTTGTCAAGATAGAATTTTAACTAAATAAAGGTTATCTAGATTAAACCTGATGTGGATGAAGGAGTTACAATGTCCCTCTTGTGTATATATTGAAGCTAACATAGATCATACTTTGTTTCAGTGTGAATTTTCTTAAAAATGCTGATATAAGGTGATGAGTAAGTTTGGTGTCTAGTGGGTTCACCCTAGCTCCCTAGGGGACCTAGTGAATCAGTGGGAGAGCATTTTCATCAGCAAAAAGAAGCATAAGATTTGGGATAATATCTTACTAGCAGTGATATTGTGAGACCCTGATCCTCGTTGGGTTAGATGTCCTACATGTAAGGACCAAACCCAACCTATTAGGACCCTTAAGATCATAAGACCCAAACAAGCCCTTCCAAGGACTTATCTGAGTCCCACAAGGCTTTAATCATCCTATTTATGTTTTATTGAAGTTCATTCTTATGTTTTTTAATAATTGGAGCAAGATAATAGTAGACATACATTCTAGTAACACAAGGAGTGAGTAAAACATCAGCAAAAGTCTTTATAATTAATCAAAGAAACCATAACACATAAGTCCCAAAAGAGTATCAAAATCCAGCAAGTAGCCCTCAAATATATTTCCGAAATAATTAGGAAAAAGAGGGATCTAAAGAACCAGAAAGTAGTCCAACCGAATTGCATATTCTGGGGTATATGCGCAAGCAATCAGCAAAGAAGGAGGTATGCGAATGTGATTCAATATCATCCCGTCATGTAGCTTCGATCTTACACCTCACTGCCACTGACAGAAGATGTACCTAGGCCTAAAAAAGATAAAAACAACAGGGTGAGATTACAGGAATCTCAAAAGGGTCAAAACATCATAAGATCTGCAAAAATAAACAAACATCTCCCAATCAACATCAGATTCACTCATACTACTAAAGGGGTATCAAACAAACATCAATTAAGCATAGTAAGGTTAGGACTGAATAACAAGGCTTCGGGTAGACTAAGAACACTTCTGAAATGAGTCTTATTTAGATAGGTAATTGATTATCTGATTTGAACAATTGAATGGTTATCCCCTTCCACCTAAGTTGTCCAAGTCTTAACCGCACAAAGGGTAAAAGGTTAGCAAGCAACCTAATCAGCAAGTCTATCCATCTTGCCACCCGAGGACAAGCATCCAAGCCACACAAGGACAAGGACATCCAATCCACGCAAGGATAAGGAAATCTTCCCACGCAAGGATAAGGACATCTTGCCACACAAGGACAAGGAAACTAGACAAACAAGGACTAGGCTTCTAGCCACACAAGGACTAAAAAATCCAGCGTGCACTTGCTGAGGATTTCCACCCATGCGACTCCCATACTAGTAAATATCTCTCCTCTCACTAGGAGCATCAATCACTTACCCTGAATGGCCACCGAAAAAGGATCCTGACACACAATCAAGTACAAGCAAACACAAACAAGTACAAGGCATAACACCATAGCAGGGCATCCTCAATCATATCATAATACAATCATCAAGTCAAATGCAAAAGTTATAACCTAAATAGGCACACATAACAGAGTATAGGGATTCGCAATAGCCTAGGGAACCACAAACCAATCTGCAATCATACACATCAAGTCCTAAGCATGTGCATATATTATATTAAGGAACACAACCAAAACATCAACAAACAAAAAGGATCTCTGGAGAAACTGATGAGGTATAGATTCTACCTCCCTTGTCTTTGAACAAATAGGTAGTCCTTTTCCTTTATCAATAGAACCAAAACCATCTATACAGTCATAAGGCAAAGAAAAAACCATACTAAGCATGTATATTTGGAAACCAAATAAACATCCTAGTTCTTTACCAATTCCACTCACAAAACCTATCAGAAACCAATGATTAGAAGCTACTAGAACCACCCCCTTGGATGTGTGATGTGATAGCCAAGAACATAATAAGAATCAACCTGACTTTTCAACCCAATTCACTATTGAAATTTTGGCACCACGTTAGGGCATAAGGAAAAATTTTAATTTCATGGAAAGTAGGTTAGAGGTTGCGATTTCAAGATAACAAGGAAGGATTAGGTGCTAATTACCCAAATGATTAAAAGGAACAAGATCAGAAACCAATAGGCAACCCAATTGACAAATTTCGGCAATAATAGGGCAAAGAATAGGATATGTCGATTTCACATATAAAGAGGATACAAAGTCTGAATTCATGATATTATAACTAGAATAGGCTCCAAACAATCATACAAAAAAGAGGAACAAAAACTAAAACCAATTGAAGGAAGATTCTAGGAATTTCGGCTTCAACACCTTAGGAATTGCAATAGCAATAAATATAAGGAAGCACTAACCTTCTGATGATGAAAACAAGATAACAAGATGAAGGATGAAAAGAGGTTTCCAACGAGCTATTATTTTCAGAAATCGGATGAAAGATGAAAAATTTCAGCTATGGTTTGTGTAGGGTGAATTTTGACAACTAGGGTAAGGAAGAGAGGGTATCACATGATAATTTAGGGTATTTTTGCTGTGAAAACGTGTGTGGCCGGCTGCTATGTTTATCGGGTTTAATGGGATTAAGTTTCCTACTTTTAAAGCTAGATATAAGGAGATAATGCTTAGGATTTAATTCTGGAATTATCTCTTAAGGATAGAAAATAAACCATTTATAATAGAAATAAAACAGGGAAAAAATGAAATCAAAAGAGGAAGGAACCTTCAATACCTTTTCCACCTACTTTCAGGAGTAAAATGGTCATTTCAGCTTCATTAGTACCTGGACATCTAGGACATATATCAAGAAAAGGATCGGGGTCTGACACTTAAACAAACAAATTGAATTCCAACACACTCAATCCTTAAAACCATGCAAAAATTAACTAAATTCAACATCGTAAAAAAAACTCCAAAAACGACACATCACGACTCCACTTCCATAATCACCTCCAAAAATAAACACACAGTAGAGAATGTCTAAAAACACTGACTTGGTGTCAACTCGGATTGAACCTACTGGTCAACTATGGTCGAAGGGATCTCTAAGGAACTAGGTCTCATATTAAGACTGAGGCTCATACAATGCGTGGCATCCTATTGTGGAGTCATGTCACACTCTAGTAGGTTCAGATGGTTGGGTGTTAACGTCTGGTAGTGCCAAATTGCATGTTCTAGTTGGTAAGATTAATTAATATAAAAAAATTTTAAATAATAGAAAAAAGGGTATTCAATTCAAGAAAATAGTAAAAAATTAAGAAAAATTTTCAAATAATTATTTAATAAATGTAAGGACTAAAACCCAACCTATAAGGACCCTTACCACTATGAAATCTGAACAAGCCCTCGCAAGGACTCATTCGAATCCCACAAGGCTCAAGTCTTACTAGTTATCAATTTTATTAATCAATTAAGATGCTTTAAAGGTTGGAGCATGTAATTCATTAGTCAATATTCTAGCATATAACGGAGTGAATAAAAACATCAGCAGAAGGCTTTCATAAATGCAAAAAATTAGTGGAATCGTAACACACAAGTCCTGAAAGAGTCTCAAACTCTATCATTTGTTCATAGTAAGTTTTGAAAATAAGAAGGGAAGGAACATAAATCGAAAGCCAGAAGGTAAGTCCAAGCATGTATGCTTATGTAGGGAATTTTGCAATTAAAAATCAGCAAGGAAGTGCAATATGAATGTGATGCAAATCGTCCCATCATGCAGCCTTGATCTCACACCCTAGTATTGCTAGCAGAACATGTACTTAAGCCTGAAAAAAAGGAAAAATAATGGAATGAGATTACAAGAATCTCAGTAGGGTCACAATACCATAAGATTTGCAAAAATCCAATCAAACATCTCTCAAATATGAATAGATTGATCACATATGCTAGCAATAGGCTCAAACAACCAGCAAAAACACATAGACATAAGTAGGGTCAAATATAATAAAGTAAGGGGTGGACTAAAAATAGTTCGTAGGCAGCCATCACAAGACTGATTCAGAAGCACACAGGCAGTTTATATCACTATCTGACTACCAAGCCGAACGACTCATCCCAGTCTACCTATATTGTACAAGACTATGCTGCAAAAGTGGAAAAATAGTTAGCAAACAAACTCATAGCAAATCTTTCTATCTTGCCACACAAAGACAAGGCATCTGAGCCACACAAGAACAAGGACATCGCAACCACACAAGGACTGAGCATCTTACAACACAAGGACTTGGCATCTTGCCACACAAGGACTGGGCTTCTTGCCACACAAGGACTGGGCTTCTTGCCACACAAGGACTGGGCTTCTTGCCACACAAGGAATGGGTTTCTTGCCACACAAGGACAAGGCATCTTTCCACACAAGGACAAGGCATCCAGCCACACAAGGACTAGACATCTAGTGAGCTCTTGCAAGGGATTTCCACCCATAAGCCTCCCAATATGGTAAGTATCTCCCCTCTCACTAGGAGCATCGATCATTTACCCCGAATGGCCACCTAAACAAGAATCCTGACACACATACAAATACAAGGAAAAATAAGCAAGTACAAGGCATAGTAACACAACAGGGTATCCTCAAACAAGTCATAAGACAATACACATACAAATATCATAAGACCAAACCAAATACGAGCAATCAATCCTAATCATAGGTTCCAAAATCACCTAAGGAACCAGCAATCAATCCTCAAGCATGTACAAGTAATACTCAAGCATGCATAGGCTTAACAGTCAAACCAAAATTAGTAAACAAGTAAAAGGATTTCCGGAGAATCCGATGAGGTATAGATCCTACCTCTCACGTGTCTGAACAAATAGATAGTCCTTTGCTTTTGTCACTAGGATCAGTAACACCTAACCAAATATAAGGCAAAGACAACACAACACTAAGAATTTAATATCAAATTAGAAATCCAAAAGACATTGTATGGTCCCTTACCGATTTTACTCACCAAATCTTACCAAAAACCAGCGATCAGATGCAGCTATAACCTCCCCTTAAATGCGTAATGTGATGGTCATGAACTCAACAAGAATCAACCTAATTATTCAACCCCATTCAAGTACAAATTTCAGCACAGTTAGGGTATTAGGAAAGGAATTTCCGATTTCAACCTACATGAAAATATAGGTTGCAATTTCACAATAATAAAAGAGAAATAGGTGCCAAATACTCATACTAATAACAGGAACAAGATTCAAAAGCATCAAAATGAGATGAAAGAATTTCAGCACACACATCAAGGTAGGAAACTCAGCACCAAAAATAAAAAGGAAGAACCAAGCTTTTAATTGTGAATTCAAAATAGGAAGATGCAGCACAAAAAGACGAATCAAACAAGCTATCACACACAAGAATCTGATAAAGGATGACAAATTTTGGCACTTGAGGGATTAGGGTAAAAGTCAGCACACACAAGAAAGAAAGAGAGAGAAGTCTAGTGTTTTTGGGAGCAAAAGAGAATGAATTGTGTGGATTTATGGGGTGGTCGGCCATGCTATTTATAGATGCCTAAGGGATTAATTTTCCCTACATTCAAGCTTAGATAAGATAGGATAATGCTTAGAAGATAAACCCTTTTAAAAGTTGGTTCTAGAATTCTAAATTTAGGAAAGAAATGAATAAAATACAAGAATTAAAATAGGAAAAATTCGAAACAATCATTTCAGGCCATCACGCACTGGTACCTAGGTGTCATTTCTGACACAGGGACTTCTAGGATATCGAACCTACTGAGGATCAGGACCTAACAATAAATACAAGATTCAATTTGGAATTTAGTGGTATCAAATTTAATATAATTTGATTAATGGGTTAATTAAATAGAAAAATTTTCAGAAAAATAAGGAAAATTACATGAACTTGTCTCAATCATATAGGATCCACAGGGAAATGGGATTAAGTTGTAGTGAGGCAAGTTCTTAAACAGATACTTGACATGGGCAAGTGAGTGAGAGATACGGGAACACAAGGACAAAGAGTTGATTAAAGGTCTTCGTTGCAAGTCAGAAATCTCAAAATATAAATAAAAAATCAGTGTTGTGGGAAAACTATTGGTTAGTGAAATTAAACCAAAGTTTACATCAGTTATTGTTTTCCTTAAACCAATGATTTGATCTTAGGATGTGTATGATTCTTTGTCTAAAAGTCGACAAAGAGATACGAGGTATTACCATAACACTTGAAAACTTAGTACAACTGAAGGTTTCTTCACTTTACCAATCAACAATCTTTCTATCTTTTGAATAGTGTAATGACACTGACTCCTAACCTATTATTAATTGCTCTGATTAGGGTCCTTACTGCCGTGAAACCCAAACAAGCTCAAGAACCAGGACCTATCTGATCTCACACACTACTACCACGGACAGTGGATGTACCTAAGCCTGAAAAATGGTGAATACAACAGGATGAGATTACAAGAATCTCAGTAGGGTCACAACATCATAAGATCTACAGAAATCTTAAACACAAATCTCCCAAACAACATTAGATCATCCGTACACAACTATGGGTATCACAGAATTTCAAGAAGCAATCAAAGGGATAGGACCGAAACTAAGGCTAAGGGTGGACTACAACACTTCCGAAAATCAGAAGTACACACGCAGGTAAAACTCATCAGATTACTCTCGGCAATAGGAAGAAAGAAAGGTCATCTCATTCCACCTGTGTTATCCAAGGCTTGCTGCACAAAGGGTAAAAGGTGAGTACACAAGCTAATCAGCAAAATTATTCATCCTGCTACACAAGGACAAGACATCCAAGCCACACAAGGACAAGGCTTCCAGCCAAAAAAGGACCAGACATCCAAGCCACACAAGGACAAGGCTTCCATCCACACAAGGATCAAGCATCCAAGCCACACAAGAACAACGCTTCTAGCGCATTCATGCTGGGGATTTCCACCCATACAACTCCCATACCAGTAAGAGTCTCCCCTCTCCCAAGGAGCATCAGTGCTTATCCAGAATGGCCATCGGAACAGGATCCTAACACACAAACATGTACAAGCACACACAAACAAGTACAAAGCATAATACCACAACAGGGTATCATCAATCATGTCAGAACACAATTATATGCAATTCAGGCACTCAAAACCTAACTCAAGGGTTCGGTATGGCCTATGGGATTCATATCTCAATCTGCGATTCATCCACATATCGTACAATCAATTCATATGCAATAATAAGAACGGAAGGCATCAAAAATAACAAACAATCAATAGGGATCTTTGGAGAAACTGATGAGGCATAGATCCTACCTCTCTTGTCTCTAAACAAGAAGCTATTCCTTTGTCCTTATTTAATAATTCTGAACCACCTATATCATCACAAAGCAAAGACAAAACCAAACTAAGCATGCATACTCAATAAGTAAGTAACTACCCTATTTCCTTACCAATTCCACACACCAAACCTATCAGAAACTAGTGGTCAAATGCCGCAGCTGCCTCCCCTTTGGATGTGTGATGTGATAGCCAAGAACTTAACAATATTCAACCTGAACTACCCCAACCCCTTCCCCCCCCCTCCCCCCCCCCCCCCCCAATTTAACTATATATACTTCAACACCAAGCATAGGACACAAGATAATTTGTGATTTCATGTTAACAAAGAAGGATTAAGTGTTTATAACTTATACAATTAAAAGAAAAAAGATTGGAATCCAATAGGTTAATCAATCGATCAAGATAGGCAATAATAGGGAAAGGGTAGGGCATACTGATTTCATGTATAGAAAAGATTCAAAGGATGAATTCATGATTTTATAACATGAATGGATGCCAAACAATCATACGAAAAAGAGGAACAACAATAGAAATCAATTGAAGACAGAATCACACAATTTTGAAATCTAATCCCGCCGAAATATGATATAACTTTCGATAAAGAAAAACTAACCTTCAGATGATAAATCAAAGATGGTTGGAAGGAGGATGAAGAGAGTTATCCAACAAGTTATTATTTGCAGGAATTTGACAAAGAATGAGAGATTTATGTTGTTTTGAAATTCCAACGGATTTCAGTAGAAATTGAAAGGTGTAAGGTTTTTAGGTTTTACAAATTGTGAAATCCCAAATTTTGAGTCCTAGAAATCCAGAAGCCAATGCAGGTGAAAAGACAATTTTACCCCTGAAGGAAAGGATGTGTGATGGCCGAAACTGGTAAGCGTGGTATGGTAAATAAATTCTGGTGTAAATTCCCTTTAATCTAAGTCCTTATAGATAAGATAATTGTCTTTGAGATTAAAATCCCTAAAAATAGGGGAAGATAATTATAGAATTTAATTCTGATAATTATCTTATTTTAATTAAGCCTTGAAGATAGGGATTATAATCCCATAACCATCTTATATAAATAGAATCCACCCCCCACAAAAATCATTCATATAAAACACACAAAAAATCGTATAGCCTAAAAACCTAACACCTCCCTATATTTGCAAAAATTCGTTGAAACTTTAAACTAGCATAACTCACTCATCGCTTGTCGGATTCCTGAAAATAATAACTTGTTGGAAAGCTCTCTTCATCCTCTTTCCAAACATCTTTGGGTTTTCATCAGGAGGTTAGTATTTCTTTCTCATAAGATAAGTCAAATATCGGCGACAGAATTAGGTTTTTGCCAAATCTTCTTGAACTTCAAAATAGCATAACTCTTTCATCGTTGGTTGTATTCCTGCAAATAACAGCTTGTTGGAAATCTCTCTTCATACTCTTTCCAACCATCTTTTTTTTTTTATCAGGAGGTTAGTATTTGTTTATCATAAGATAAGTCGAAAATCGGTGACGGAATTAGGTTTTCGCCAAATCTTCTTGAACTTCAAAATAGCATAACTCTTTCATCGTTTGTTGTATCTCTACAAATAATAGCATGTTGGAAAGATTTTTTCATCCTCTTTCCAACCATATATGTTTTTTTTTTGGATATAAATATTTACTTGTCTAAGGTTAAGTCGAAAATCGACGATGGAATTAGGTTTTTAGATTTCTACAGTTTTTGTCTTTGGTTGATTTCTGTTTTCGTTTCGCCTGTTCTTATGATTGCTTAGCATCTATTCATGATGTATGATCATGATGCTTAGCCCTACTTTTAGCAACAAAATTTGCATAGTTAATTGGAATGGTAATTCAAGTTGAATCTTGTTAAGTTTCTAGCTATAACATCACACATCCAAGGGGGAGGCACCTAAAGCATCTGATCACTGGTTTCTGATAGGTTTGGTGAGTGGAATTGGTAAGGAAATAGGGTATTCAATTGATTATTGAATATGCATATTTAGTTTTTTTTCTTCTTTGCCTTGTGATAATATAGGTGGTTCGGAATTACCTAACAAAGGCAAAGGAGTAGCTTCTTATTCAGAGACAATAGAGGTAGGATCTACGCCTCATCGGTTTCTCCATAGACCCCTGTTATTTTCTTGATGTTTTTGATACCTGCCCTTGTTGTATTGCATGCGATTTGATTATAGGGTGAGAGTATGAATTTCGGATTGAGATATGGATCTCATAGGCTATATCGAACCCCTGAGTTAGGTATTGAATGCCTGAGTTGCATATATTATGTGAATTGAATATGTTGATTGTGTTCTGACATGATTGAGGTTACCCTGTTATGGTATTAAGCTTTGTACTTGCCTGTGTGTGCTTGTACGTGTTTGTATGTCAGGATCCTTTTCTGGTAGCCATTCGAGGTAAGCGTTGATGCTCCTAGGGAGAGGAGAGGTTCTTACTGGTATGGGAGTTGTATGGGTGGTAAAGCCCAGCATGCACGCGCTGGAAGACTGGTCTTTGTGTGACCGGAACCCTGTCCTTGTGTGGCAGGAAGCCCTTATCCTTGTGTGGTTTGGGATGCCCAAGACCGTGTGTGGTTTGGGAAGACTTGTCCTTGTGTGGTAAGACGACTTACTAGGCCTACTGATTAGCTTGTGTGTTAACCGTTTACCCTTTGTTAAGTAAGCCTTGGACAACACAGGTAGAAGGGGATGGCCTTTCTTCCTCATTTCCGAGAGCAATCTAATGAGTTCCACCTACCTGTGTACTTCTGATACTTCCGGAAGTGTTTGTAGTTCTCCCTCAACCATAGATTCGACCCTAACCCCGTTTTGAATGATTCTTGAATTGCTTAATCCCCTTTAGATATTTAGGAATGATCTAATACGAATTGGGAGATTTGTGTTTAGGATTTTTGCAGATCTTATGATGTTACGACCCTACTGAGATTCTTGTAATCTCATACCATTATTTTTACCATTTTTCAGGCTTAGGTACATCCACTGTCCAAGGTACCAGTGTGTGAGATCAAGGCTGCACGGCGGGGCGATATCACATCACATTTGCATACTCGTTTACTTGCGCATATAACATGAATGATTGAGCTACTTTTTGGTTGATTTTCAGATCCCTGCTTTGCTTGCTATTTCCGAAATATGTTGGAGGATTTCTTTCTGATTGTTTGGATCCCTATGGGACTTGTGTGTTATGAACCCAATGATTTAATCTAAAAACTTCTGTTGATGTTTTATTTACACTGAATGTTACCAGAATAATTGTCCACTATCATGCTCCAATTGTTGTTAAAAATTGAAATAAACAAGCTATAAAAATCGGAAGTTAATGGTAAGCCTGGTGAGATTCAGATAGGTCCTAGGTGACACTTGGGCTTATTTAGGTTTCACGGCGGTGATGACCTTAATTGGAGCAATTAGTAATAGATAGGAATTGGGGTTGTCACACAAATTTTGTGTGTTTTCTAAATAAGATTTTTGTGTGGTTGGCTTCCTATTTATATAAGGTGGTTATGGGATTAAAATCCCCATTATAAAGGCTTGATTAAAATAAAATAATTATCAGAATTAAATTCTATAGTTATCCCCCCTTAATTTTAGGGATTTTAATTTGTAAGATAATTATCAACCTATAAAGAACTAGATTAAAAGAAATTAAACCAAAATTAATTACTGGACATTTCTTATCAATTTTGGCCATCACACATCGTTTTCTTCAAGGGAAAAATGATTTTTCCACCTGCACTGGCTTCTGGACTTTTAGAACTCAAAATTCGGGGTCTTACATCCTCTCCTCCTTATAAGAATTTCGTCATCGAAATTTTAGCACAAGTATCTAAGCAAACAGGTAAGAAAATTTCACACGCATAGATTTCTTATTCTCTCAAGACTGTTCCTCAATTTGGCCATTACGCCAAACAACTCGTAACATAGGCACACTTCGACTATTAAGGTATCGAACTGACCAATCTAGTATGCCAACTAGCTGTACGAGATAGGATAGATCTTCAGCAACTTCGACTGGGGGTTCTTCGAGCAGATGGGTAGGGTCTCGCACATATTTTCTAAACATTGAAACGTGAAACACGTTGTGAATTCTTTCCATATTTGGAGGTAAGGCATATGCAACAGGGCCGATCCTCTCGACAATGTCATATGAACCAATGTAATGACGTGCTAGCTTACCTCGCTGCTGAAAATGAAGGACTCCTTTCCATGGGGCAACGTTCAAAAACATTTTGTCACCTACCACAAATTCCAGCTCCCTTCATCAATTATCAACGTAGTTTTTTTCTGATCCTTGGCTGCTTTTAGTCGTTGTTGAATCAAGGTCAACTGCTCCTTCGCTTAATCAATCAAGTCCGAATTTTCTAAGCGTCTCTCGCTGACTTCATTCCAGAAAATGGGTGTTCTGCAACGTCTCCCATATTGTGCTTCATAACGTGCCATACTGATGCTTATATGAAAACTATTGTTGTAAGAAAATTCTGCAACCGGCAGGCATCGATTCCAACCGGTATGTTGTCCAACACACTTTCACGTAGCATGTTTTTTAGTGTCTGAATCGTCATTTCTGATTGACCATCGGTCTAGGGATGAAATGCTATACTGAAATTCAATCTCGAACCCAGCACATTCTGGAATTTCTCCCAAAATCATGAGGTGAAATGAGGGTCACGATCTGAAATGATAGAAACTGGCACTCCATGCAATTGAACAATCTCGTCCAAGTAACGAACAACCAATTTCTTAGGTGTATCTGTCACACGTATAGGAAAGAAGTGTGCAGAGTTCATCAATCGATCCATGATTACCCAAATGGCATCGTATCCTTGCTGCGATCTAGGCAAACTGGTTACAAAATCCATTGTGACATGCTCCCACTTCCATTCTGGAATCAGAAGTGACTACAGTAGACCAGTGGGTTATTGATGTTCGATCTTTACTTGTTGACATACGAGGCATCGGTCAACGAACTCAGCAATGAGGCGTTTCATGTTTGGGCACCAATACCGCTCCTTTGAATCTCGATACATCTTAGTGCTTCTGGGATGGATAGCGTACTTCGAACTATGTGCCTTCGATAGAATAAGGTTATGAATATCAACATCTTGTGGAACACATACCCGGTTTTTGAAGACAAGCACATCGTCATCTCGTATTCTGAAATCATGAATTATGGCATCAACACCATCAGAAAGTTGTTTCCGAATTTTGATTAGTTTTGGATCCTCTAAATGCTGATTCCGGATTTCCTCAATCAAGGGCGGCATGACTTCAATTCGTGCCAATAACGTTCCAGAAAAATCAGTGCCAAGATGCACACGGTTAGCTTTTAAATTCAACAACATAGGCATGTAATGGGTATGCATGTGAGCCAAAACCGATGGGGAAGGAGGATGAAACTTTCGGCTCAAGGCATCAGCAACAATATTCGACTTTCCAGGATGATATTCGATGATCAAGTCGTAGTCTTTAATCAGCTCCACCCATCTTCATTGTCTCATATTCAATTCTTTTTGCGTGAGGAGGTACTTCAGGCTTTTGTGGTCCGTAAAGATTCGACACATCTTTCCATATAAATAATGTCGCCATATTTTCAATGCAAAAACCACGGCTGCAAGCTCCAAATCTTGTGTAGGATAGTTGCTTTCGTGCGGTCGTAACTATCGGAAAGCATAAGCAACGACTTTCCTGTCTTGCATCAATATGCATCCAAGTTTGGATTTCGACGCTTCGTTGTAAACCACATACTCCTTTCCGCAAATCGGTAAGGTAAGGATAGGTGTGGAAACTAACCAGTTTTTCAGTTCTTCGAAACTTTGTTGGCATTCTCGTTCCACACGAATGGCTCACCCTTGCGTGTCAGTTTTGTCAATGGTCTAGCAAGCGATGAAAAATTCTTCACAAAGCGACAGTAGTATCCTACTAAACTAAGGAAACTACGAACTTCGAACACAGTTCGCGGGGCTTCCCAAGTAACTACAGCTTCGATCTTCTTCGGATCAACTAAAACACCTTGGGCGGAAACAACATGGCCAAGGAAACCAACTTCGCATAACCAGAATTCGCATTTGAAGTACTTTGCGAACAACCTCCGATCCTTGAAAACATTCAGCACAATCCGTAAATACTTAGCATGTTCCTCTTCCGATTTTGAATAAATCAGAATGTCGTCGATGAAGACTATCACAAATTTATCCAGGAAATCATGGAACACATGATTCATCAGGTCTATGAACACAGCTTGTGCATTGGTCAAACCGAATGGCATAACCAGAAATTCGTAGTGGCCGTATCGCGATCTCAACGAGGTCTTCGGAATATCAGCATCACGAACTCGCAATTGATGGTATCCAGATCTGAGATAGATCTTGGAAAACACGCCTGCACCATGGAGTTGGTCGAATAAATCGTCGATGTGTGGCAAAGGGTACTTGTTCTTCACGGTCACACGTTTCAACTGCCGATAGTCGATGAATAATCACAGCGATCCATCTTTTTTCTTTAGGAACAAGATAGGTGCTCCCCAAAGTGACACAGTAGGTCTGATGAAACCACGATCCAGAAAATCTTCAAATTGTGTTTTTAGTTCCTTCATTTCCGTAGGGACCATACGATACAGAGCAATGAAAATCGGATTCATACCAGGCACTAACTCAATGTCGAATTCCACTTCCTTTGCTGGTGGTAAACCGCCTATGTCTTCTGGAAATACTTCTGGAAATTCGTGAACCACTAGAACAGAATCCAGATCCGAGGATTCTTTAGAAATATCATGTACGTGCGTGAGGTACGTTGTACATCCTTTGCTGATCAATCGTTTTGCATCAAGCCAAAAAATCATACAAGTTGGCACAACTCACCTATCACCTTGAAAACAGTACTCAGCACCATCAGGAAAAATGAACCACACACATTTTGTGAAACACTCCATAAGGGCTTGATATTTCGCTAGACAGTCCATGCCTAAGATTACATCCAGCTCTTGGATGTCCAATGGAATTAGATTCATTTCAAGTATATTTGGACCCATACGTACAGCACAACCGATGTAGACTAGATCACAAATTAGTTGTTCTCCCAAAGGAGTCAGAACCGCAATAGGAGGAGTCAAGGGAGATAGAGGCCGATCAGTGCTAAGTGTTATCCTTGGACTTACAAATAATACCTGTCACCACATCAGGACTAGCCTCAGCATCAATTAGGGTGAATAGCCTTGTTGGTCTTGGTTGCGCCTCACATGTGGATCCGTTGGGTGGTCCTCCTGGTGCGCGCGTTGGCAGTTTGGTGGGGTTAGCATACCCACCTCGGCCCACACTAGGTGCGTCTAAGATACATCTTGGCTTTTGGCATTCCTGCTGAATGTGTCCAATTTCGCCACAATTGTGACATTGACATTGCTGAGGATATTAATTTTATTCGACATTGACATTGACATTGACATTGCTGAGGACATTGATATTGACATTGACATTGACATTTCGTAGCCCCATTGGAATTCTAACCAGAAAAGTTCTTCTTGTTATTACTTCCATAGCTATTAATTTTCTGAGGATAGGACATTAAAGTATAGGGTCCCGTACGTTGATTAAATTTCGAATCTCGCCTGAAGGATCCGTCACTAGTGGCTGCGGATAGCTTCTTGGTTTGCACAATCTTTTCGGCTTCAGTCGCGGCAACAATTAGTTCGTGAAAATTCTATACCGGTGTTGTACCCATGATGGTTTTGAGTTCGGTACTCAGCCCATCCTGAAATCGTCTCGTAACCTATTACTGTGAGCGATCCTCTTCAGGTGCAAATTGAGACAACTCCCTTAATGCCTTCTCATATTCCAGCAATGAACGGGTGCTCTGTTCAAGCTTGTAGAAAGCTCGTCACTGCTCATTTTTATGGAATCTTGTATAGAACCTTTCGTCAAATTCATACCAAAATTCCTCCCATGTAGGTAGACGATCGCCAAATCGCAAGCTCACAGCTGTCCACCAAGCAAGGGCTTCTCCCTCAAGTATGAAAGTGGCGATGGAAACCTTGTCATCATCCGAGATACGTAAGAACAAGGACACTAGGTATAAGGTGTCGATCTATTCACGAGCGGCAGCAGCTCCAGCTGAACCGTTGAAATCTTTATGTCCTAATTGTCGGGCTTCCTTCAATAATTTTATAATCATGATGGGCTGTACAGGTTCAAGTGGAGGAATAGGTTCTTCCACGGGAGCGGGTGCAGGAGTTTTCTCAAATTTTGCCTCCATATGCTGCTGATTCGCAGCAATTCCTTGCAATATGTTTAGGATTTTGGACATCACATGATTGATGGCTGGTGCCTCAGGTTGTTTTTCGGGTTCAGCTTGCCCTCCATGCTCAGTTTTTGCATTTGGCTCATCTTGCTCAACAGGTTGTTGTTTGGCCTGAACCTCATACCTACACCGTCGATCCCTTGTAGAGTTCGACCTTGCACGAAGGGTAAACGGTTAGCACACAAGCTAATCAGCAAACCTATTCATCCTGCCACGCAGGGACAAGAAATCCAAGTCACACAAGGACAAGGCTTCCAGCCACACAAGGACCTGGCATCCAAACCACACAAGGACAAGGCTTTCAGCGCATGCATGCTGGGGATTGCCACCCTTACAACTCCCATACCAGTAAGAGCCTCCCCTCTCCCAAGGAGCATCAACGCTTACCCTAAATGGCCATCAGAACAGGATCCTAACACACAAACACGTACAAGCACACAAAGGAAAGTAAAAAGCATAATACCATAACAGGGTATCTTCAATCATTTCAGAACACAACTATATGCATTTCAGGCACTCAAAACCTAACTCAAGGGTTCGGTATGGCTTATTGGATTCATATCTCAATCCTTGATTCATTCACATTTCCTACAATCAATTCACATACAATAATAACAAGGGTAGGTATCAAAAATAACAAACAAATAACAAGAATCTCTTGAGAAACCGATGAGGCATAGATCCTACCTTTCTTGTCTCTGAACAAGAAGCTATTCCTTTGCCCTTATTTAATAATTCTGAACCACCTATATCATCACAAGGCAAAGACAAAACCAAACTAAGCATGCATGCATACTTAATAACCAAGTAAGTACCCTATTTCCTTACCAATTCCACTCACCAAACCTATTAGAAACCACTGGTCAGATGCCGCAGGTGCCTCCCCTTTGGATGTGTGATGTGATAGCCAAGAACTTAACAAGATTCAACCTGAATTACCACCCCAATTTAACTATGTATATTTCGGCACTAAGAATATGACACAAGATAATTTGCGATTTCAAGTTAGCAAGGTGTAAGGGTTGCGATTTCATATTAACAAAGAAGGATTAAGTGTTTATAACTTATACAATAAAAAGAAACAAGATTAGAATCCAATAGATTAATCAATTTGTCAAGATAGACAACAATAAGGAAAGGGTAGGGCATACTGATTTCATGTATAAAAAAGATTCAAAGCAAGAATTCATGATTTTATAACATGAATGGATGCCAAACAATCATACAGACAAGAGGAAGAACAACAGAAATCAATTGAACACAGAATCACACAATCTTGAAACCTAATCCTGCCGAAATACGATTTAACTTTCGACAAAGAAAAACTAACCTCCAGAAAATAAACCAATGATGATTGGAAAGAGGATGAAGAGAACTTTCCAACAAGCTATTATTCGCAGGAATCTGACAAAGGATGAGAGAGTTATGTCGTTTTGAAGTTCCAGCGGATTTCATCAGAAATTGGGAAGTGTAAGGTTTTTAGGTTTTACAAATTTTGTGTGTTTTCTGCATAAAATTTTTGTATGGCTGGCTTCCTAATTATATAAGGTGGTTATGAGATTAAAATCCCTATTTTTTAAACTTGATTAATGTAAAATAATTATCAGAATTAAATTCTGTAATTATCCCTCTTAATTTTAGGGATTTTAATTTTTAAGGTAATTATCAACCTATAAAGAACTAGATTAAAGGGAATTAAAACCAAAATTAATTACTAAATATTTCTTACCAATTTCGGCCATCACACATCCTTTTCTTCAAGGGAAAAATGGTCTTTTCACTTGCACTGGCTTCTGGACTTCTAGGACTCAAAATTCGGGGTCTCACAAACACTAATGTAGATATTCAAAGAAATACCTTCCTTTATGGATTGCCATTAGATTCGGAGGATTGTACGACAACCTCTAAAATATTGACGATATAAAACTAGACTACAATAGTACAGCTATGACCATGATAAATCAAGTATATGTATGACAATTAAGAAGAAAAGAAAATAGACAAAAAATTAACTGGACTAGTTATATTATAATCTCATGAAGGATTTACAATAACCTATTGCTATGTTAAGGCTAGAATAGGGAGTTTCTAGCTACTCCTTGTAAGCAAATCACAAAGAGATTCTAATGGTGCTAAAGATTGGATAATTGGATATCCTAGCCAAATGCGCCTCAAGGTTTATATGCTCTATTACAGATATAGCATGCCCTATATTCTCGGTGGATGATATGTTTTATCCTCTTGTTGTGTTCTTAACTCTTTTTGTATTTATCTTCTTCTACGTCTTTATTTATTTTTTTCTACAAAACCACTTAAATATCATGCGAAGACATCTTATGGAGATAAATACGCAGATAGATAATAAATTTTCCATCTAACAATTATAAATGGCATATTTAAATTAAAATATTATAACATTAAATATATAACCCCGTACTTTTCCATGTCTAGTCAACATCGCCATCAGTTTTGACATGTCGATTTAGACACCCATAAGTGGTTGAGAGTCCATAAGAATCAAGTCAATAACATTTTGCCTCTTTTGGATCTAATTTTGATTTGGGCTTGTTTTAAGTATTTGTGGGCCTTTGGACCGAATTTTTGGCCTTTGAGCTGGCCTGTTTGTGTTTGGGCCAATTTATTCATATTTGAACGCGTTTATTCATTTCTGGACCGTATTCGTGATCAGGTCAAGTTACTTGTGTTTTGGACCCAGGCTATATAAGTATACCTTAGCCCATCATAATTTATCAATCAGCCACTTTCTTTCCTTTTTCTCTCAAGACATTTATTGTTTCCCTTCTATCCTATTTTGTGTGTTTCCTTCTTTTCTTTCTTGTTCATTGCACACGCACACTATCGTAAAGGATTATCGTTTCTTTATTTTCTTTAGTTCGGATTATTAATCTTTATTCCTAATTCCGATTTCTTTATTCCCTAAGCTGATTTTCACTACACTCGTCTATTTGTGCATTCATGAGTTTAGGGTTCTTGATTGGGGTTTTCTAAGGTAAGAGATTAGTATGTGTCTATGTATACTTGTGTGACTAAGAGGAGTCGGAATGGATCTATAAGGTTCTCTTTCTAATTATTATTTATTGCTCTTTGTCCATTCGTTTCTCAGTTGTGTTGTGTGTTTTTTTAGGATGATTAAGATCGTGTGAGAAGGGAAAAGGTGTAGCCACTACTTCATCTACACATGAGGTGGGAGTCTACGTATCATTGGTTTGATTGGACTGAATTCCTTTCTTTCAGTTAAAATATGATTGTATCATTTTGAATGGAGACATGTACTCTGCTGCATCTATGTGACTCAGGATCATTATGCGTGCTTGCCATGTTTTCTGAAGCATATGTCTATGTGATTGATACATATGGTGAGTGATAGCTTGATTATATGGTTGTGTATGGTTTGAGCTGAAGTTTGAGTTAGTGGTTTCTCTTACTCATTTGATGTGTTTTGTTAGTGTGTGTGTGAGTGGCATAAGATCGTGGTGCAGTTCGTGGGCTTACTACGTTCTTCTATTTCTTGAGTGATGTATAAACGATTGTGGTTGTAAGGGCGATCGGTCGAAGAAATGAGAGTGAGAGTAGACAACTGAGTCAGACTATGTGTAGTTCGACAGGTCTTAGGAGTCTAACTAGTTAGAGAGTGAGGTCCAACCAGTAAGGGTGGGTTTGGCAGACTAGTCGGATCAAATTGTCCAACCACTCTTGTGCATTCTTCCTTCTTTGTTCTTCCGAGTGTACCTATTCATCTTTCCGTGAGTTATCCAATGAGTTATGTATCTGGTTAGTGTGAAAGCTGAGATATTGATTGGGTATAATGAGGATACTTGTGTTGCATTGTATATACTAATATTTTATATATATATACCTGCATTATAAGTATTTTATACACTTGTGACAGATGAGTTTGCTTGGCTAATTTGAGGTAAGTATATAGAATCTTAGTGCAAGGGAATGTTGCTTACCTATATGGGAGATGTGTGGATGGTGTTGAGTATTGCTTGTTCTTATATTTGTTTTATAGGCTTATCTGTTATGTGTGTTGAGATAGGTATGATAGTGTGTGTTCTCTGCATAGTCTCGGATAACACTGGTAGTAGGGGATGTTATACTATTTTTAAATTTTAAACTAACATTGCTAGTGGGCTTCTGGTTTCCCTTTAATGAGGATTACTTGTGAATTATTTTACTATCCATCCTAATAGGTTTTGAGTATATTAGCTCGTGTGTTGAGTTTATGTGAGTATGAGTTTATAAACCTATTGAGCTGGCTTATATACTGAGTTTATACCAGATGCTTTGCATTGTAGTTCTGAATTGTGCATATGCATCTTAGTTGCATCGAATATCAAAAGGTTAAGTTAAACTATTTTATAACTGTGTTGGTTTATGCCTCTATTACACCATTAAGACTTATGACACTGTGACTTTCTCTGATGTTCTTATGATCTCATCCCGTTGTTTTTCTCATTTTTCAAGGATAGCACGTGAGCAATAGCAATTCCGATTTGATGTTGAGTTTCCGGACAACTTAAGACTGACTATTGCATCTTCACTACACGGTTTTACTGGCATTTTATTTTTGGAATTATTATTATGTTTTGGACTTGGATTCGTACTATGTTTTAACCAATATAGTGGTTTTGGACTTTATGTCTAGAGTTGTGGGTTTAAGGACTATTTGTGATTTTGGACATCTGCGTTATGTCCTGACTATGTTATGAGTTTGCTTTATTAATAAGACTTCTATTGTGTTTTAGTTTACTTCAGTTTTACTTTGCTAGGTGTTATGTTATAATTGATCGTGCTTAATTTTATTAAAATTAATTGTACTTTGTTTTTGGAGATGTGTTTAAAAAGTCAAAATAGCCTTATGTGATATTGATTGTGGGTCTTAGTATTGGAGGGTGGATCCTTAGTTTTAAACATGTCATCATTTATTCTAGAAATGACGTGGGTGCTAGTGGATTGTTAAGCGATGAAAAGGGGAATTGGCATGGTTGGTTCTCAAAATATTTGGGTGCATGTTGTGTGAAACCCCGTCCTAGTCGTATGTCCAGTCAGTTTCGTTCTAGTGGTCCACGTGTATGTTTGACATTTTGACTGGGACAAAAATCGAGACGGTAAAAAATTACCGTTTTGTCCCTATTAGACCCGAACTTGTTTCCGGGCCTATTTATTTCCCTAAGGCCTTCTTCGTACATTTTCCTTGTTTCTGGGCCTGTTTATTTCCCTAAGGCCTTATCCATACCTTTATAAGCCCATCTACTTACCCTAGTCGCTGCGACTGCTTTCGTTTCAGACAGAAAACCTATGCCCGTTCATCCTTTATTCTTTTCTCACGCTATTTTTGATCGGCCGCCATCAGTTCTTCTCGCTTGGTGCGCCTTCCTCCATACAACCCAACGCTCGCCTTTAGCCCCCTTCCTTTTTCCACTGTTGGATTGTTCGTCAGTTTTGTAGATCGGTGAGGGAACGGTAGGAATTTTCTTTTCCGTTTTTTATCTGGTTTGTGATTTCTTGTTCTGATAGTGGTTTGATTCAGGTGGTTCTGAATTTGGATTTCGCGATAAGGGTAAAGGAATTCCCACCAGTTCATCTGCACGTAAGGTAGGAGACTATGCCTCATACGTTTAATCGGCAATCGTTTCGTTCTTTTGTCTATGCTTTTGGTCTTCTTCAATCTTCTTCAATTTCTATCTTATTCTCAATCCTTGGCTCCACTCTTAAATTCTTTTGTATAATGGTTTGTGGATCTTTGCTGCCAGTACCTGTTAATGAAATTACGTTTGGTTTTGTTTTTACAGTGTTTGCTTCCTGCCTGGGTTGACTCAAACTTATTATATCGTTCTCCATTGTATTTTACTGTGCAATCAGTTTCCTCTTCCTCTGTTTGACTGGACTTCTCATCTCTGTCATGCACTGTGGCGATTTCTTCTTTCTCGACGTGGTTGCCTGCATCAACGCACTACCACCACAAGTACACCCACCTTTCCCGAAATCCCCTTTTTTTCATAAACCTCTTCTTTACGTGTCGCACTAGGAGTGGTTTATTCTCATATTCGATTTCACTTGTTTCCGTCGGGTTCCTGTCAACCTGATTCCCCAAGTCATGCCCTCGCCGGTTGGGCCTGAGCAGCCCTGGTTGCGTTTCTGTTGGGGCCGGGGCTTTCTTTTTAATCTAGAGTGTTGTTGATCTTGGATATCCCACATCCAGGGTTCTCTTAACTGACCCATTTATCTGATTTCGCGTAAGGGGAAGGAAGCGCATAGCCTCGCCACAGCCTCGCCACCAATATCGCTGCCACTAACCCTAACACGTTCCTGGAGAAGCTCCTCCAGTGCGGCGACATCCATGGTCTTATCCCCTACCGGGTTCATTCCCGTCGCTCCTTTCTTCTTCCCCTGGGAACCACCGGCTGTCCCCGTGTGACCCAACTCGCACCTGCTAATTCCTTTTCTTCTTTCTTCTACGTCGAGCGAGGCATGTTCCCCCCTGTTTGCTCCATCGATTTCCCCACTACTGTTCCTGCGCCCTCTTATTCTTGTTATGTCGAGAGAAGTGCCCTCCTTGTTGCTTCGTTGCTTCCACCACCATCTGTTCCTGCGCGTTCTCTTTTCCTTCTTTTACGTCGAGCGAGGTCTGTCTCATCTACAAACGTCTTGCCCTGCTAAGTTTCCTACTTTCTCGTACGTGCCCTCCCTTTCGCTTCATCAATTTCCCCACATGTTGCTCCCACTTTACGCAACTTGCCCCTCAAAATTTCTTTTCTGCTTTTCATTGAGCGAGGCGTATCTTCCTTTTGCTTCATGCTTATTCTCTTAAATGCTGAACCAAAGCCTTTGTCCAAGCCCCCGTTTCTTCGCAAGATCAGCAAACATTAATACTTTGCTTTTCGTCCTGGCTGCAACCTGTTTATGGCTGTTACTTGCAAATTCACCTGTTATGGAGCCTTCAGTGCTTAATAACTTGAGCTTCTCTGAGATGTCTCTACCGCTAGAAATCTCTGAATTCAGCCGACACCATTTTGAAGTGTCTTATCAAAAGATACAACTTTGGCTAGATCAATGTTCTTCTTACACCAAGCTCTTAATTGCAATTGTTTCTGCATAATTCAATTTTACTGTAGTAAAGTAGTCCCTTCCTCTGTTATGTACAGAATTGACTTTGTGCCTTATGGAATGTTAAGTAGGGTGTTCTAACCATAGTATTGGCATGTTTGCGTTGTTCTACGTCAACAGAGTGTGGCATGTTGCTCGTGTAAGATCGGAAAAGTATCATCATATGCTCCCCTTGCATGACTATTCATCTGCCCACATTTTTGCCCTGTTTTGTCTTTCCTTGTGAGCTTAGTCTAAAAATAAATAAATCATATTTTTCCTTTTTCTTATTATGGTTACTATTCATAGTTATAATGGACCCCAAAAGAATAATCATCAAGTATACTGATTTATAAAGTAGTATTTTTGGAACTGTAACGTTTATCAAAAATATAGTTTTACAAACCGTCTTTATGCATCAGTTTGGTGTCTACAGTTAGTACACGTTCGCTTGGCCAATGCGAGGTGAGTATACGGAATCCCAGTGATAGGGGAGAGTTACTTACCCGTTTGGGAGTTGTATGGGTGTTGTCTTCATTTACCTGCCACGTCTTCGCAGGTTGGTTCGTATTGAGTATTGAGGCGGGTATGATACATGTTGTGTTTTTCTCTTCCTAGCCTCGGACAACACTGGCAGTAGGGATTACACGTATATTTAGTATTTTTCTTAAAAATATAAACTAACACTGCCAGTGACCTTCCGGTTTCCCTTTAGTGGGGGTTACTCGAGGAGTGATTTATTATGTCCATCCCGATGGGTTTTTGTAGGCTTTGTTAGCCGTGTTGTATTACGAATTGTCAAGTTGTAACCTATTGGGCTGGAATCATGTTTTACGTTGTAAAAATCGAATGTGTGAATTCGATATTCTTCGGGTTGCTTTGGTTACGTCTTTGTTCGTATAGTAAGTCGTTCCTTCTCTTCTTAGTATGTGTTCTCGTTTCCCCGTAGGACATATGATGTTGTGACTCCTACTGAGATTTTTATCTCACCCGTTGATGTGTCTCCCTTTCAGGAGTAGTTCGTGAGCCGTAGACGGCGTTTGAGGTGTGAGAGCTTCTTACGATTTGACTGGATTATCGCACCTGCACATTTTACACGGTTTTCTTTTCTGGCATTTTCTGTTTGACTCGTTTTGATGTTTTGACTCACATTATATTTTTTATTCATTTATTACTCTACTGGATACGGTTTTTATGTACCGGGCTTTAAGCCCAGTTTGTGATTTAAGGCTTGTGACTGTATGGACCCGTTTTCCGTTTTGGATATTTTTGTCCATTCGAATAAAGTCTTCCGCTATGGTATTTTGTTCACTCCGATTTTTATGCCAGATGTCTATTTCTTATTTGACATGCTCCAATTCTTGAAATATTAAATACGTTTGTTTTGGGAATCGCGTTTGAAAAGTCTTCTATGTCTTGTGGGATTCGGATTGGTCCACGTGTTGGGCCTGTCCAGGTTTCACGGCGGTAAGAGCCTGGTTTTTGGGTTCGGGTCCTTACATGTTGAGTATTGGAGGCAGAGATATATGTTGTTCTTCAGACTAAATTTGGTTTTACCAAATGATATCTGACACAAGCAGGAGGAGACAGAAAGTTTTCTACCTGCTCACGGGGGAGATTCTTCGTCATTGTTAAGCCGGTTTAAACTCCTAACCCCTAAACTTCACTGATTCGATCACCAGTCTGGAAACCTTAGTTTTATACAGTTATGGACCAGATCTCTCCTCGTACAAACCCCCCCCCCCCTCAAGCCACAGAAACCCTCACAATCTTTTTGTTGGATTTCGGATTTCTGATTTCTGATTTCTGTTATCTTTATAAGAGAAGAAGTTCATTAGTGCCTGCAAAGGGCCACGTGTTTCCATATCAGGCTTCATCACTTCCAGAGAAATATGGGACGCCCAAGTCTTTTTCCCTCCCCTCTACATTTTCAAACGAAATATCTGAAGCTAACCTGTGAAGTATCCCATTTTTTATGTAATGACATACGCTTCACGGGTCGCAACCTTGAGTTATGAGTTGTCACTATATTAGTCAATGTTTGCCCTCTTAATATGGTAAAAACACCTATAATATGGTAAAAACGCACATAATATGGTAAAAACACCCATAAAAAGTAGCTCTAACCAATCCCAGATTTTCAAAATATTTCATACTTAAATTAAGAATCTAAATTTTAACCAATAATAAAGCATTAATAAATATTACAACACACCGTAGATCACTTAGATTTGCTAAATCACAATATATTGTTTCTAGTAAATATAAAAACCCAAAATCCAAATCGGCACATGAGCACAATTGGAAAAGCACATCTCTGATACAAGGGTTTACAATATAACCATCAAAATGTCAACCTAGTTTGACCTCTTGACAACAGGAACATGACCACCCAACTTAAGATATAAAAAAGGATACAAACAAGCATCAGGCACACTGATTTTCTTTTTCTTTTTTTCTTTTGATACAGGCTATCTCAAGCAGTAACCTCCTCTTCTTCCTCCTCCTCCTCGTACTCATCATCTGCAGTTGCATCCTGGTACTGCTGGTATTCAGCTACCAAATCATTCATGTTACTCTCAGCCTCAGTAAACTCCATTTCATCCATACCTTCACCAGTGTACCAGTGCAAGAAAGCCTTGCGCCTGAACATAGCTGTGAATTGCTCGCTAACACGCCTAAACATCTCCTGAATTGAGGTTGAATTTCCAATAAAAGTGGATGCCATCTTGAGACCTTTAGGTGGGATGTCGCAGACACTGGATTTAACATTGTTGGGGATCCACTCCACAAAGTATGAAGAGTTCTTATTCTGGACATTTATCATTTGTTCGTCAACCTCTTTAGTGCTCATCTTACCACGGAACATGGCTGAAGCAGTCAGGTAGCGGCCATGACGTGGGTCAGCAGCACACATCATGTTCTTAGCATCCCACATCTGCTGGGTCAATTCGGGTACAGTAAGAGCACGGTACTGCTGGGATCCTCTTGATGTCAAGGGAGCGAACCCTACCATGAAAAAATGAAGGCGAGGGAATGGGATAAGGTTAACTGCAAGCTTCCGAAGGTCAGAGTTCAACTGTCCAGGGAACCGGAGGCAGCATGTGACACCACTCATGGTGGCAGAAATGAGGTGGTTAAGATCACCAACTGTGATAAGCCAAAACAAATAAACACAAGACAGAAAATTTAGATGTCATTTTCCCAAATTTCACAGAATCATGATCAATCTAGATCAAGATGTGAGTGAATGGCTTTCAACAATGTATGACCTACATATGCATGCATGATATGATAGCTTCAAACAATTGACGCAGACAAGGAAGATCATGGATGATTAATAGTACAGATATTTTCTAGTTGAACAGTAAAGATTAGAATGCATTCCGTTGTCAACATTATTGGTGGGTATAAGGAGGTGGTGATGGTGGTCTAGGTATACCTTAGAGAGGAAGCCATGCAAAAGTTAACAACCACTAGATAAAATAGACTCACAACCAATAAATCTATCAGAGCCACCAACAAAAATGATTGTTGAACAACACACAAGGGAACAAAACGATTTTTTATCCATCTTTGTCTACAAGGTACCAATCAGGGAGTTAACAGACGTTACCCAGTTATTATTGCAGGATATTACCAGTTTAATTTTCTCCAGTAGTAACAAACTAAGCAAGGAGCATGCTTAAGAAACCCAGAGGAGGCATTTTATAGAAATAAAAATCGAACAACTTACAAGTCGGGGTAGCAAGCTTCAGAGTGCGGAAGCAGATGTCATACAGAGCCTCATTGTCTAGAACCATACATTCGTCAGCATTTTCCACAAGCTGATGCACTGAAAGTGTGGCGTTGTATGGCTCAACAACTGTGTCAGATACCTTCGGAGAAGGAAAAACAGAAAACGTCAACATCATACGATCAGGATACTCCTCCCGAATTTTGGAAATAAGAAGAGTTCCCATGCCAGAACCAGTGCCTCCACCTAATGAATGACAAACTTGAAATCCTGTTCAAAAAGAGGATAAAAAAACATTAAGTGATACTTGAGTCGAAAGGCAAAATCTTCAAACTCATAATATGGGCGAGAATGAAGGTATACTATAATATATGAGAATGTGATGCCATAATGACCATCCATCTGGAATAAGCAAGAAGACTAAGAGAAAAACTACATCCGTGAGAAAAGCATAATAACGAAGATACAAAGAAACAATAGTTTAACAGTAGAGGATATCTACTTATATATAGAACAAAATGAAACAATATGAATTTTGTTGAACAAGAACAAGCAAATATTTACAAAATCAAGAACCTTGCCGCATATATTTGGAAGGCTATTTGACAAAACGAGGAAAGATGAAAGAGAGAAGCTCATTACACGATTGGTATACAAATTACTATCCAAATCCAGTACCATGACATTACAGACAACCATTTCATCACAATTAGTCATGACATTTAATCTATAAGCAAGCAAACACTAGATTCAGGCAGATCTAACAAAACACGAAAATCTTGGCAAAATATAAAAGAATTCACAAGATATCCCACAAAAACAGGCAAAACCCACCACTGAAAACACTATACAAAATTAAGAAACATAACAGGTCACTGAAAAACGCTCCAAAAAATAAACTAACGAGAGATATGGTTACCCTGCAAGCAATCGCAATTCTCGGCCTCTTTCCTGACAACATCGAGCACAGAATCAATGAGCTCGGCTCCCTCAGTGTAATGACCCTTAGCCCAGTTGTTACCGGCGCCGGACTGGCCGAAGACGAAATTGTCAGGCCTAAAAATCTGTCCGAAGGGGCCAGATCTTACAGAATCCATGGTGCCAGGCTCGAGATCCATGAGGACGGCGCGCGGTACGTAGCGCCCGCCGCTGGCCTCGTTGTAGTAGACATTGATGCGCTCAAGCTGGAGCTCGGAATCGCCGCTGTACTTGCCAGTATGGTCAATGCCGTGCTCATCGCAGATCACCTCCCAGAACTTGGCCCCGATCTGGTTCCCGCACTGGCCACCCTGTATATGAAGAATTTCTCTCATTTTTCTTCTTCGTTCTCCTCCTCTACTCCTGCTGTTGGATGGCAAGAAGAAAACAAACGATAAAAGATGCTATGGAGATTGTACTGTGACCACTTGGGGAGCTAGTCCGTTTTAATTGGGTAGTCGCGTGGTGTGGGCGCCTTTTATTGTCCACATTCGCGAACTGTGTTTGTCTTTTTTACGTCACGGTCACACCCAAATTTTATTTTAAAAAAAAACAATTATACAAACATCTTTAACTGATAGATCATACATATATATATATATATATATATTCGAATTTACAGATCAATTGGTTCGATTGTGATATAATTAACAGGAGATTATAATATACTATTAAGTTTCTTTTTATTTAACCCATAGAATTATAAAAAAGATTAGGTGTACTCCAAGACAACCAAGACAACCATTCAAAACATATGAATGATAAGCTAACATATTAGATTTTATTGCGTATTCTTACATTGTCATCATTCCATCTCATTGTTTTATCCGTTTGTCTGGCTCTATTCATAATTTATTTGTTTTTATCTTTTTGGGGTCGGAAGAACTGTAACCCAAAAGATGTTGTAACATAGAAGAAGAAGAAGAGTACTGTGGAAGGGATGGTAATGTGGGCCGAATACAGAGATTGGCCCATTTATTACACTAGACCAGTAATCATATCCTGTCCCTGTAAGGCTGTGGCTGGCTGTGTCCGGCTGTTTTAGAGGTGCAAGCTGATTGTGGAAAATTTTTGAAAACCAGGGTTAATTACTTTTTGCATTGCCACCACATGCAAGCACATGCAGTGGCCCTTTTAACCTCAGTTGTAAGCATATTTGTGGCACTGTTATTCCTCTATCCTTTATTCTCTGTTCTAAGATTGCGTTAAAGTCAGGCACCCAACAAAAGGACCCAGCTTAGGCTTAAATCGGTCCAGCGTTGTTAATGTTCACGTGCTCTTCTAACTTGTATTTCACATCATATCCTCTGTCTTTATGATGGTTTCCGGCGCCACACAACAGCAAATTCACATGTACTTGGGCCCTTTCTATCTCTGCCTTCGCTGCATCTCAGTGCCATTCTGGGGTATCCATTTTCCACAGTGCAACCTGGCATGTCAGTTTTCCAACTTTTGTCCATTAAAAAAAATTTGTAGGAGGGCAGTAAAGAAATGGCATAGTTGGAGCAATCAATGGCTACCAGTTGGTCGTCTTTGCATCTTTTTTCTGAATTAATAAATCATTAATCAAGACTGCAAAAAACATTGTTGAGTTATAACACTAAATAAAATTGAAAAAAACCCCTGCTGATAATATAAAATTTAGCCTCGGTAGCAACTCAAACTCAGTTTTTAAGCTCACACAAAGCACCAAGTCTTGAGAGTGGAGAAGGGAAGATTTTTGAGTTTTACAATTGGTATTTTGATTTTGTCATGTCCCAAACCAAGATCAAGATGTATGTCGAGACACACAATATTACCAATAATATCATTGTGTTACATATGATTTTATAAGTCCATATTTATACATCCAATACCTTCTTAACTTTTGTGTTCTAACTCCACCCCATTCCATTTTTTTTCAATGTGGGATTGGATTTCTCATAGTTTTTCCTTCTTCAAGACCTTGTATTCCGATGAGAAAAACCAGAACGCTCCAAATCGCAAATGACCCCTCCATATAATCTCATAAGATACAGGTCTAAATTTAAAGGTCAAACCCACATAGAAGAGAAGTAAGATCAACTCTATTACTATTTATCACATCCCAAACCAAAAAGCTTGGATGTAACTGTGTATGCTCAGAACTACAAGTGTTGTGAGGACCGTGGAAAGCCTATTTAAAACCTTGAAAACCTAAATCTGTTATTGCTGAGTCTGTTTTTAGTGGTCATGAACTTTTGGCTCAAGTTTGACACTTTGACCAAGTTTTGTTTTATGAGGTTTGTTTCTATTTTAATGAGCCTAAATTGATATTTTATGTTTTAAATTATTAATTAGACCATTTTTCTTTTGTGATTTTTGGGTCTTGAGATATAAATATCTAACCTGAAACTTAGAAAAGTTTTCTTTGTCCCCAAGACATATTCCTTTTTCCCCTCACATGCCACATTACCCCCTGTACAACCAACTTATTTGAATCAGTTTTCTAGCTAAATCGTTGCTTGAGCTTTGTTTATAAACAGTTCTTCAATACTTCACAATATATTTTAACTAGTACAAACAAGATTAAAGGCATTAATCGAGTGTTCTTGGGCTTTTAGGAAAAATTAGATTTTTGGTGGTAATTGCCCTTTTCTTCTGAATTTTTTATTAATTCTGATTCTTTTAGAGTTGTTTGTGATCAATGTGAGTTGTTTATTTGTTGAAATTTATTGGAAACACTCTTTGATTAATGTTTAATGTTTGATGTTTGATGGTTAAGGAACTTATTTTGATAATTATGGGTGCTTGTGATATTGATGTTTAATTATTATTTTGGTAAGTAGATGGTGATAATAGAGTATTCTTGAGTGGATTAGAGGGGAGTGATACCCATTGAATATATTGGTGAATACAACAAGATGAGATTACAAGAATCTCAGTAGGGTCACAACATCATAAGATCTATAAAAATCTTAAACACAAATCTCCCGAACAACATTAGATCATTCCTACACATCTATGGGTATCACGCAATTCAAAAATCAATCAAAGGGATAGCGCCGAAACTAAGGCTGAGGGTGGACTGCAAACACTTCCGAAAATCAGAAGTACGCAGGCAGGTAAAACTCATCTCATCAGATTGCTCTCGACAATAGGAAAAAGAAAGGTCGTCTCCTTCCACCTGTGTTGTCCAAGGCTTACTGCATAAAAGGTAAAAAGTTAGCACACAAGCTAATCAGTAAGCCTATTCATTCTGCCATACAAGGACAAGACATCCCAAGCCACACAAGGACAAAAGTATCCCAAGCCACACAAGGACAAAAGTATCCCAAACCACACAAGGACAAGGGTATCCCAAACCAAACAAGGATTAGGGCATCCTGCCACACAAGGACATAATTTCTGGCCACACAAGGACTAGTCATCCAGCGTGCACATGCTGGGGTTTGCCACCCATACAACTTCCATACCAGTAAGAGCCTCTCCTCTCCCAAGGAGCATAAACACTTACCCCAAATGGCCATCGGAACAGGATCTTGACACACAAACATGTACAAGCACATACAGGCAAGCACAAGCACAATACCATAACAGGGTATCCTCAATCATGTCAGAACACAATTAGCTTATTCAATTCACATATCATATGCAATTCGGACACTCAAAACCTAACTCAAGAGTTTGGTATAGCCTATAGGTGTAACGACTCCAAATCTTAACCTATTATTAATTGCTCCGATTAGGGTCATTACCGCTGTGAAACTCAGACAAGCCCAAGAACCAGGACTTATTTGAATCTCACAAGGCTTACTTATCAAATTCTCGATTTTTAGCATGTACATTCATTATGTTCATTAGTTATTGGAGCATAATATTGGACATGTATTCTGGTATCATACAGAGTGAATAAAATATCAGTGGAAGTCTTTAAATAAAATCAATGAATCCACAACTCACAAGTCCTATAAGGATCCAAACATCCAGTAAGTTAATTCCCAAAATAAAATGGAAACAAGTAAAGGAGGACCTTGAAACCAGAAAATAGTCCAATCATAATTCATGTTATATGCGCAAGCAATCAAAGAACAGGTATGCTAATCTGATGCAATATCGTCCTGCCATGCAGCCTTGATCTCACTGACTGGTACCACAGACAGTGGATGTACCTAAGCCTGAAAAATGGTGAGTACAAAAAGATGAGATTACAAGAATCTCAGTAGGGTCACAACATCATAAGATCCACAGAAATCTTAAACTCAAATCTCCCAAACAATATTAGATCATTCCTGCACATCTATGGGTATCACGTAACTCAAAAATCAATCAAAGGGATAGGACCAAAACTAAGACTGAGGGTGGACTGCAAACACTTCCGAAAATCAGAAGTACACAGGTTGGTAAAACTCATCAGATTGCTCTCAGAAATAGGAAAAAAAAGGTCATCCCCTTCCACCTGTGTTGTTGAAGGCTTACTGCACAAATGGTAAAAGGTTAGCACACAAGCTAATTAGTAAGCCTATTTATCCTAACACACAAGGACAAGACATCCCAAGCCACACAAGGACAAGGGTATCCCAAACCACACAAGGATAAGGGCATCCTGCCACACAAGGACTAGTCATCCAACGCGCGCATGTTGGGGTTTGCCACCCATACCAATAAGAGCCTCCCCTCTCCCAAGGAGCATCAGCGCTTACCCCGAATGGCCATCGGAACAAGATCCTGACACAGAAACATGTACAAGCACACACAGGCAAGCATAAGCACAATACCATAACAGGGTATCCTCAATCATGTCAGAACACAATTAACTTATTCAATTCACATATCATATGCAATTCAGGCACTCAAAACCTAACTCAAGGCTTTGGTATAGCCTATAGGATTCATATCTCAATCTGTAATTCTTGCACATATCCTTCAATCAGTTCACATGCAATAATAACAAAAGCATCGGAAATAACAGGGATCTCTGGAGAAAACGATAAGGCATAGATCCTATCTTTCTTATCTCTGAACAAGAAGCTATTCCTTTGACTTTATTTAATAATTCCAAACTACCTATAGTATCACAAGACAAAGACAAAACCAAACTAAGCATGCATACTCAATAACCAATTGAATACCCTATTTTCTTACCAATTCTACTCACCAAACCTATCAGAAACCAGTGGTAGATGCCACAGGTGCCTCCGCTTTTGATGTGTGATGTGATAGCCAAGAACATAACAAGATTCAACCTGAATTACCACCCAATTTAACTATATATATTTCGGCACTAAGCATAGGACACAAGATAGTCTGCGATTTTATGTTAGCAAGGTGTAAGAGTTGCGATTTCATGCTAACAAAGAAGGATTAAGTGTTTATAACTTATACAATAAAAAAACAAGATCAGAATCCAATAGGTTCATCAATTGATCAAGATAGGCAACAATAAGGCAAGGGTAGGGCATACTAATTTCATGTCTAGAAAAGATTCAAAGGATGAATTCATGATTCTATAATATGAATAGATTCCAAACAATCATACGAACAAGAGAAACAACAATAGAAATCAATTGAAGATAGAATCACATAATCTTGAACCCTAATCTCGTCGAAATTCGACTTATCTTACAATAAAGAAAAACTAATCTCCTGATAAAAAAACCAAATATGTATAGAAATAGGATGAAGAGTGCTTTACAACAAGCTATTATTAGCAAGAATTCAACAAAGGATGAGAGAGTTATGCTATTTTAAAGTTCAAGCAGATTTTGGCAGTTCCGCCAAAATTCGATGAAACTTTTAACAAAGAAAAACTAACCTCCAAAAAAAAAAAAAGATTGTTAGAAAGAAGATGAAGAGATCTTTCCAACAAGCTATTATTCTCAGGAATCCGATAAACGATGAGAGAGTTATGCTTGTTTGAAGTTCCAGCAAATTTCATTAGAAATTGAGAGATGTAAGGTTTTTAGGTCTTAGGAATTTTGTGTGTTTTCTGTATAAGATTTTGTGTGGCTGACTTCCTATTTGTATAAGGTGGTTATGGGATTAAAATCCCTACCTTAAAGTCTTAATTAAAATAAAATAATTATCAAAATTAAACACAGTAATTATCCCGCCTTAAACTTAGGGTTTTTATTTCTTAAGGTAATTATAAACCAATAAAGAATCAATTTAAAAGGAATTAATACTAAAGATAATCACTAGACATCCCTTACCAATTTCAGTCATCACACATCCTTTTCTTCAGGGGCAAAACTATCTTTTTCAGCTGCACTAGCTTCTAAACTTCTAGGACTCAAAATTCAAGATCTCACATTCTCCCCTCCTTATAAGAATTTGGTACTCGAAATTTTACCACAAGTACCTAAGCAAACAGATAAGGAAATTTTGCACGCATAGATTCCTCAGTCTCCGAAGACTGTTCCTCAATTTGGCTATTACGCCAAACAACTTGTACCATAGGTACGCGTCGACTGGGAAGCTATCGAACTGACCGATCTAGTATGACAACTGGCTATACGGGATAGGATAGGTCTTCAGCGATTACAACTGGGGGTTCTTGGAGCACGTGAGCAGGGTCTTGCACATACTTTCTCAACATTGAAATGTGAAACACGTTGTGTATTCTTTCCATATTTGGAGGTAAGGCAAGTCGGTATGCAATAGGGCTGTCCTCTCGATGATGTCATACGAACCAATGTAACAAGGTGCTAGTTTACCTCGCTGCTGAAAATGTGAAGACCCGTACCCGGTAACTGGAAGCCTGACCGCCGTGCAGCCCCGGTTGTCCCAACTGGTGGACCAAGCGGAACTACACAAGCCTTAACCGTAAAACTCTGTTACGCTAATCGTAATAAATACATAATATATGAATTTTTTTTATCAAAACATGGCACGCATCAAATTGTACTCGGCATAACCAACCAACAACGGAGTATCAAACACATACAGCGAAGATAACAAATCACATACAACGAGCCATTCGGCCTTAAACATGTAACACCTCGAGTCCACACTCACAGATTCCCAGAAACTCAAAATAACATCACTTCTTATATATATCAGCACAATGCACAAGTATCCAAATATACAAGAAGATGTAAAGAATGCCGAGTTAAAAAAAATGTGCATGTGCATTTGTCCAACCCTACGACCAATACCGGGATAGCAACCTCGAAGTTGAATAGCTATCTCTCACAACTTAGTCCTGAAACAAAAAAATAGAGAGGGGGGGGGAGGGGAGGGTGGGAGATCAAGGATCTCAGTAGAAGTTACAGCGTCATAAGCATAAACGGTGGAATGGAGACAAAACCAAATCATAGTATCAAACATTTATTCAAACCATTACAATCCATGTTCTTCTATGTATCCATCCTAAGTGCACACACTAAACGACATAAGGAAAATAAATACAAGAGATCCATAAATCACAGCTTTGATATTTGGCTACTATGCCCAAAACATAACGGGGTGGACACAAACCACTTTCATGTAACCCCCACTAAAGGGTTACCTAAAAACCTACCGATGGGTTTCAGTTGTAGCATATATATATACAAAACCCCACCATCAGTATTGTCCAAAATTGAATGGAGAAACACAAGCTATCACATTCAATTTTGAGCACACGTAGATATAACGTCGTAAGATATATATGAAGCATTTGTAAGGCCTTTCCCTTCATAGTGCACACAACACTCAATATACATACATATATCCAACCATACCTCTCCAAGGTAAGCAACTGTCCTCTCTATAAGGACTCTATATACTTACCTAACTTGATCAAGCTTTTACCGTCAATTCCAATCGGTACAGTGCCTAGAAAATATTTATATTTGGTACGCTTATTTATTTATTTTTTTTTACGAAAATATACTGCACAACACATAGCACAATTCATCACACTCAAAAGAAAACTTTTCGGGGTTAAAAACACTCATTCAGGGGTTACAAAAGGGTGTGAACATCATTGGGATCCTTACTGGAAATCGGGAGGTCTGATCGGTTAGTGACCAAATAGTGAAGTTATCACGTATGGATTATTAAATCGAAAAATTTATCATATATGCCATGCATGCAATTAAACATTTCCAGCTTATAAAAAAGGTGCCAAACATCTGAAAATAATATTCAAAGTATTCGGCCACAATGAGAATCATGTATATGGAAATGAAAAATCACATCGTATGGTAGGTCACAAAAAACGAATGAAAATTCGTATGCTTTTAATCCATTTCTCGAAGTGGTCTAGAACAATGTATTTTCCTTTAAAATCTCTTCTCATTTCTCATGCCCAATAACACGTGTATGATCATAATATTATCACAACAAATCACCCACAAGGGACTGCTCACCAAGGGTAACAATGAACACAACTCTCACAAGGGAAGTATACACCAAACAAGTCAGCATGCTTCAGCTTTCAATATACAGTTGATCCATTCACACATGGAAAGCATATTATGATTCTAATATAAATGTTAAACCCAGGTCAAGTTACGCCTCCATTCAAACCAAAAACATTTGATCATTTAATTCTGAAAAGAAAACATTTCGCATGCAAATGAAACATAAACTCCCACCTCTCGTCGCGTCGACGGTTCTCCAACAATATCCTTGCCTCTACCGCTCGATCCGGTATCGCCTAAATAAGCACAAACCATACATAACCAATCAAGGAATCAAATGGAAAATAATTGAAAGCAATCCTATGGATCCTCTCATGCTGCAAACACTTCTACATTTCCCTATCCAATCTAAACAACTAAATTACAATACTCCTTACATTTAGATACTCTGATTACCAGCTCAACATCAATTCGTCACATAATCAACACGTTCCCTCTCAATACTGACTATAACCACTCCATTAACATGAATAAACACACCAACATGATCAATAACATGAAGAAATAACCCCCTGATACTGTTCATCCGGAATTCATACAAGAATCATAGGTTGTTTTGATGCATTTCCATCGATAAAAAATACTTAATCACATCACTAGCAACCTAATAAACTAACCAATCCAAAAAGAAAACCAAAGATTAATCATTTACCAACAACTCTGAAATTTTCGGCCAAAATGAAGAACACCTCAAAATCAGGCCTTAGACCCCAATCTAATAGTGGAAAAGTGTAGAAAATTGTTGGGAAAGTGTTTTGGGACAATCCCCCACAAGTTTTTGGCATCAAATTGAACAAAGTTTGGATTTTGGTAGGTTGGAAGAGTGAAGGAAAGAGAAAAACGGGTTAGGGCTGGTGATGAGTGTGTGTTCTGCTGGTCATTTATGGAAGAGGAGTGTTTAAAGGATGAAGTGTGGGCTTGGGCTGATGGGTTTCGGGCCCAAAAGTTCAACAAGGCTGAAACGTGAAATCAACGGCCCGTTTCATCACAAATGAGCCCAAGTGACATGTGAAATGTCAACCAAGTGGCCCAACAACTTCTTTGAGTATATAAAGCCATAACATAAGGGCTGGGAATGGAAAAAAAATGGCAACAGCCCAATATACAAAATTTTGGCCCAAACGGCTCGCGGTCGCTCAAAACGGACCAAAATCAACCTCGTTTGTTTTCCACTGACTCAACCTCGATCGTCTAACCTATCTCACTCACAATCATACTTAAACACTCTCAGATTTACTATGTGTTACTTAAAGGCTTCCTACGGCCGTGTTCACAACCAACCACTTAGCATCGGTGCGCTGCCACTGGCACTAGTGCTACTATTAACGCTGGCACTGACCAGCTCTACAATAGACGGAATCTCACATCCTCCCCTCCTTACAGAAATTTTGTCCGCGAAATTTACTCACCAAGGTCGTCGAATAACTGTGGATACTGTCGCCTCATCATCTGCTCGGTTTCCCATGTCCGTTCCTCCATGACATTGCTACGCCACAACACAGATACCATTGGCACTGTGCGATTTCGTAATTGTTTTACCTCTCTGTCCACAGTTGCAACAGGCTGCGTCCTGTACGACAAGTCATTGGAAATTTCAATTGGTGGTGACTCCAACACATGGGACGGATCTGGTGTATACTTCCGTAGCATAGATACATGGAAGACATTGTGGATCTTCTCCAACTCCGGTGGCAAATCCAACCGGTATGCCACTGGTCCAACTCTGGCTGTAATGCTGTAAGGTCCAATGAACCTTGGTGCCAACTTGCCTCGCTGTTGAAACCGAAGAACTTCTTTCCACGGTGCCACCTTCGAAAAGACTTTGTCTCCCACAAAAAATTCTAAGTTTCGCCGGTGATTATCAGCGTAATTTTTTTGTCTATCTTATGCTGTTTTTAGCCTTTGTCGAATCAGTAACAATAACTCTGTCGCT
This sequence comes from Passiflora organensis, assembly GCA_019739055.1. Taxonomy (NCBI): domain Eukaryota; kingdom Viridiplantae; phylum Streptophyta; class Magnoliopsida; order Malpighiales; family Passifloraceae; genus Passiflora; species Passiflora organensis. The sequence goes on along the minus strand of JAEPBF010000208.1, from coordinate 292,386 downwards.
TGTTCAACTAATTCGGGACTATCCAGTTTCCGTTCTCCGACCTCGTTCCAACACAAAGGTGTCCGACACTGTCGGCCATACAATGCTTCATACGGTGCTATGCCAATAGACACTTGAAAACTATTGTTATAGGCAAACTCAGCTAACGGTAGGCATCGATCCCATGCCTTTTGCTTATCCAACACGCATGCTCGAAGCATGTCTTCCAAGGTTTGAATCGTCCTCTCAGACTGTCCATCTGTCTGTGGGTGAAATGCGGTGCTGAAGTTTAGTCGTGTGTCTAAAGTACTATGAAGTTTCTCCCAAAATCTGGACGTGAATCTCGGATCCCTATCCGACACAATCGACACTGGCACGCCATGAAGTCTGACAATCTCGTCAAGATACTTTACTGCCAACTTCTCCGGCGTATCTGTCACCTTAATGGGGAGGAAGTGTGCAGACTTGGTCAGTCTGTTCACTATCACCCATATCGCATCATAACCTCGCTGTGATCTCGGCAACCCTGTTACGAAATCCATCGTCACATGCTCCGATTTCCACTCCGGAATGGGTAACGACTATAGTAATCCCGCAGGTTTCTGATGTTCCGCCTTGACTTGCTGACACACTAGGCATTTTCCACAAACTCAGCAATATGCCTCTTTATTCCGGCCCACCAATTATGTTCTCGCAAGTCCCTGTACATCTTGGTGCTGCCCGGATGAATGGCAAACGTCGATCTATGTGCCTCCATCAAAATCAATTGTCTTAGCTCTTCGTCATGAGGGATGCACACTCGTCCTCGAAACGTCAGGATACCATCCTCTCTCACACGATACTCACTTACTGTACTAGTACCACTGTCTACTTCCTCCAACTGTTGCTTTATTTGACTCAACACTGGATCTTCACGTTGCTTGGTCCGAATCTCGTCTGGTAAAGTCGGCCTCACAATCAACTGTGCTATTAATGCTCCAGAGTCATCACTATCAAGTCGTACTCTAGATGTTCTCAGACACATCAACATAGGCATGTACTCGGTGCGAACATAGGCTAAGGAAGATGATATCTTCCTACTCAACGCATCAGCAACGACATTCGCCTTTCCCGGAAGGTAGTCAATCACCAAGTCATAATCTTTGATCAATTCCAACCACCTCCGTTGTCTCAAGTTCAAATCTTTCTGTATTTGAGACTCTTATGATCGGTTAACATCCTGCACGTTTCACCATACAGGTAATGCCGCCAAATCTTGAGTGCAAACACCACCGTAGCCAACTCAAGATCGTGAGTCGGGTAGTTGCTCTCATGCGGTCTCAACTGTCTCGATGCGTAGGCCACTACCTTACCATCTTGCATCAGCACACAACCCAATCCCATCTTCGATGCATCGCTATACACAATGTACCCCTTGCCGCTGACCGGCAAGGTAAGAACCAATGCCGATACAAGTCTGGCCTTCACTTCCTGAAAACTCTTCTCACATGTCTCTGACCATACAAATGGAACTCCCTTGCGTGTTAGACTTATCAACGGGCCTGCCAAGGCGGAGAAGTTTTCCACAAACCTCCGATAGTAGCCGGCCAGACCAAGAAAACTTTGGATTTCCGTGATTCTACGAGGAGGTTCCCATGACACAATGGCTTCTATCTTCTTGGGGTCGATAAGTATACCTTCTACTGATACAACATATCCCAAGAAACCTATTTCCTTCAGCCAGAATTCACACTTAGTGAATCTGACATACAATTGTTGCGTTTTAAGTCTAATCAACACAGCCCGCAAATGCACCAAGTGCTCCTCCTCCGACTTTGAATAGATCAAGACATCATCAATAAACACAATGACAAACTGTAAGACCCCGAATTTTGAGTTCTAGAAATCCAGAAGCCAGTGCAGGTGAAAAGACGATTTTGCCCCTGAAGAAAAGGATGTGTGATGGCCGAAATTGGTAAGATTGTTTAGTTGTTAATTTTTTTTAAAATTCCTTTAGATCTAAGTCCTTATAGATGGGTAATTGCCTTAGAAATTATCCTTACAGATAGGAAGTTGCTTTAGAGATTAAAGTCCCTAAAAATAGGGGAATATAATTAAAGAGTTTAGAGTTTAGTAAATTATCCTATTTAGATAAAGTGATTAAAGTAGTAATCATAATTCTATACCCATTCATTATAAATGGGATGCCAACCTCACAAAGAATTATTCATAGAAAACCTACAAATTTCGTATAGGCTTAAAACCCTATACCTCCCTATAGCCACCATAATTTGCAGAAAATTCAAACCAGTATAACTCACTTATAGTTCGTTGGATCTCTGCGCGTAATAGCTTGTTGGAAAGCTCTATTCATCCTCTTTCCAACCATATTTTATTTTTCGTCAGGAGGTTAGTATTTCTTTGTCTAAAGTTACTTTGAAAATCGACGGCGGGATTAGGTTTTTGCCAAATCTTCTTGAACTTCAAAGTGGCATAACTTTCTGGTCGTTTAGCAGAATCTTACAAATAATTGCTTGATGGAAAGGTCTTTTCGTCTTCTTTCCAACCAAATATAAATCGCAGCTTGTATGTAAATATTTCGTTGTAGGTCAAGACGAAATCGTCCTATGCCCTACTTTTAGAGACAGGTTTTGCATAGTTAATTGGAATGGTAAATTCAGGTTGATTCTTGTTAAGTTTCTGGCTATCACATCACACATCCAAGGGGGAGGCATCTGAAACATCTGATCACTGGTTTTCTGATAGGTTTGGTGAGTGGTATTGGTAAGGAAATAAGGTATTTAATTGATTATTGAATATGCATGCTTAGTTTGTTCTTGTCTTTGCCTGGTGATATTATAGGTGGTTCGGATTTACTTAATAAAGGAAAAGGATTAGCTTATTGTTCAGAGACAAGAGAGGTAGGATCTATGCCTCATCGGTTTCTCCAGAAACCCATGCTCTTATTTGATGTTTTTGTTACCTGCCTTTGTTGTATTGTTTGTGATTGGATTATATGGAGAGAATATGAATTCCGGAATGAGATATGAATCTCCTAGGCTGTATAGAACCCATGAGTTAGGAATTGAGTGCCTGGGATGCTATTGTTATATGAATTGGATGTGTTGATTATTTCCTGACGAGATTGAGAATACCCTGTTATGGTATTGTGCTTTGTACTTGCCTGTGTGTGGTTGTACGTGTTTGTGTGTCAGGATCCTGTTCTTCTGGCCAGGCAGGGTAAGAACTGATGCTCCTAGGGAGAGGAGAGGTTCTTATCGATTTGTGGGAGGTGTATGGGTGATTGAACCAGCAAGTGCACGCTGGATATCTGTCCTTGCGGGGCCGGATCCCTGTCTTGCGGGAAAGGAAGCCCTTATCTTGCGGGATTTGGGGATGCCCTAGTTGCGGCTAAGGGAAGACTTGTCCATGTGGGGCTAGTCGACTTGTCCTTGCGAGGATAAGGTGAAAGGCTTACTGATTAGTTTGTGTGTTAACCATCTACTCTTTGTGCAGTAAGTCTTGGACAACACAGGTGGAAGGGGATGACCTTTCTTTTTCATTGAGAGCGATTTTGTTGTATTTCACCTGCCTGTGTACTTCTGAACTTTCGGAAGTGTGGTCCTCCCTCAACCATAATCTCGGCCTTAACCTCTTTTGGTTTATTGTTGAATTGCGTGACCCCTTTAGTTGTTTAGGAATGATCTTATGTGAATTGGGAGATTTGTGTTTAGGGATTCTGTAGATCTTATGATGCTGTGACCCTACTGAGATTCTTGTAATCTCAAACCATTTTTTTTACCATTTTTCAGGCTTAGGTACATCCTCTGTTCGTGGTACCAGTGTGTGAGATCAAGGCTGCACGGCGGGGCGATATCGCATTACATTTTCAAACTTGTTACTTGCGCATATAACATATGATTGGGCAACTTTCTGGTTTATTTTAAGCACTCTTCTTTACTTGCTATTTCCGAAACTTGTGAAGAATTTCTTGTTGTTTAGTTTGGATCCCTATGGGACTTGTGTGTTATGAACCCAATGGATTAATTTAAGACTTCCGCTGATGTTTTATTTACTCCGTATGTTACCAGAATATGTGTCCAATATCATGCTCCAATTGATTGATAAGCAACAAAATAAACAAGCTTAAAATTGGTATCTTATGAGTAGCCTTGTGGAATTCTAATAGGTCTTAGGTGTAATTGAGGCTTATTTGAGTTTCACGGCGGTAATGACCTTAATTGGAGCAATTAAGAATAGTTAGAAATTGGGGTCGTTACACAAACTGATCTACGTATTCCCGAAAGACTCTATTTATCAAATCCATAAACATGGCTGGCGCATTAGTCACTCCAAATGGCATCACCAGAAATTCGTAATGCCCATACCGTGATCGGAAGGCTGTCTTTGGCACATCAGACTCACGAACCCTCAGTTGATGATAACTGGATCTCAAATCAATTTTGGAAAATACCGAGGCTCCTTGCAGCTGATCAAACAGGTCGTCAATTCGTGGCAACGGGTACCGGTTCTTCACCGTAACCTGATTCAGCTGCCTGTAATCGATACACAGTCTCAACACGCCATCCTTCTTCTTGACAAATAAAACGGGTGCTCCCCAAGGTGAAACACTAGGTCTGATAAATCCACGATCCACTAAGTCCTCCAGTTGAGTCTTCAACTCTTTTCAGTTCAGTTGGTGCCATCCGATATGGTGGAATGGAGATAGGAGTTATTCCTGGCAACAATTCAATCTCAAATTCAATCTCCCCCTCCGGTGGTAACCCTGCCAATTATTCTGGAAACACATCGGGAAAATCTTGTACTACTGGTATTCTGCTCAGCTCCGGCGGCTCAATCGTCAAATCTCTAACATGTGCTAAGAAAGCTGAATAACCCTTGCGGATCATACGCCTGGCATCCAACTATGAAATGACACATGAAGGGACGACTCGTCGATCACCTTCGAAATAGTATTCTAACCCATCCGCCAAACGGAATTTTACCTTCTTTGTGAAGCAGTCCATCCTTGCTCGGTACTTAGCCAAACCGTCCATCCCTAAGATAACATCTATCTCTTTCATACTCAAGGGAATCAGATCAACCTCAATTTCTGCAGAACCCATTCGCAACAAACAACCCAAATACACACTCTCGCAGATCAACCGTTCACCCAACGGAGTTAAAACTTCTATGGGTGGCTCTAGGGGTGATAACTCCCTATCTGCGCTCACAGCTACTCTAGGACCAATAAAGGATCTATTCCCTCCGGGGTCCATTAATACTTTAGCTAATATGGAAAAGACAGTAAATGTACCTGTCACCACATCTAGATTGGCGCTCGCCTCTGCCTCCGCCAAAGTAAACAGGCGTGTCTGAGGTCATTGTGATTGCTGCTGTGAAGATTGATTCGTAGCCTGGCTACTAGATGGCCGGCCCACCTGTGCTCTACTCTATGGTCTCATTGATCCTTGTGAGCCTATCTGACTCACACCAGCCCTTTGAACCGTTGACATTGCTGAGGCTTTCGACTGATATGTCATCGATCTCGCGGTGCCGTCCCGAGGACAATCTCTAGTGAAGTGCCCGGGTTGACCACATGTGTAACAGCGGTTGGGATGTGATTGCGGATACCCAGAGGGTCTGCTAAAACTTGACGTCGAGTGGGCAGGTTGCGTTCTAGTCACAAAGGAAGATGTTCCTTGTAATCTAGTCGGGGCTGTAGCATATGGGGTGTATCTCTTATTTTCTGGTCTTCGATCAAACCGGCTGCCAAACCTCATGGGGCTCTTTTCCTTACCAAAATCCCCTGATCTACTGACTTGTCCATTTTGTCCCCGTGCTATTTTCTCAGATTTCACGGCCTCCACAACCAATTTCTCAAAGTCTGTGCTAGTGTTTGGCCCCATGATAGTGCGGATGTTCTAATTCAGCCCATGCTCAAACCGGCTCGCCAAAATAATCATGTCTTGTTCAATTTCCGGCACAAAATGAACAAATGCCCGGAACTCCGTTTCATACTCCACCACGGTCTTGTTCCCTTGACGAAGCATATAAAATTCAGACCGCTTATTGTTCTGAAAATGAGGTGGAAAATACCGCAAATCAAACTCCCTTTCGAACTCTTCCCACGTGGGCTGACCGCCATAACGGTTCCTAATGGTACCCCATCAGGTAGCTGCATCACGTTCCAGTAAACGGGTAGCCAATATGACTCGGTCCTCAACTGAAATCCTCAGATCCTGAGCTGTCAATACTATCTTGTCTTTCCATAGCTTCGCCATTAATGCATCACTCAAGCCATAGAAACTTTGGCAGCCCAAGTTCCTTGCCTCCTTCAATAGCTTGGACACTTGTATTGGTAATCTACCGCCTTGTACATCAGCTTGCCTTACCTCTGGCTGTACTTCCGGTTTAGGCTGTACCGGTACTTGCACTTGTGGTTGCTGAGTAGCTGAAGTTTGTATCTGTTGCATTGTTTGCTGCATATGACCCAGAGTTGTCTGTAACGCCGTCAATATCTGAATCAAAACCGGGTCTTGGGCCATAGGTGCTGCCTGTCCTACCTGTACTGTCTGTTCTGTTTGTGCCTCTTCCGTTGGTCCACGGGCATCGGACCTTTCCTCAACATCTTCTGCCTGTACCTAGCGTGGTCTCCTCACCTTCTTTTAGGTGCCATCTAAAACCACAGAACACGCAGCTATAGGTATAAGCCTAAGAAAAATAAAAACAAGACAACTAGACACACTCTATGCTGGACAATACAGGTGTCGTGAGTGTGATGCACTTGCCAAAGAAGACTAGTTTACACTAAATGCACACAAAATAACCATGCTCCGCTACCAACCTTGTGAGGACCCGTACCCAGTAACTGGAAGCCTCACCGCAGTGCACCCCGGTTGTCCCAACTGGTGCACCAAGCGGAACTACACAAGACTTAACCGTAAAACTCTGTTACGCTAATCGTAATAAATACACAACATATGAATTTTTTTTATTCAAAACATGGCATGCATCAAATTGTACTCGGCATAACCAACCAAAAACGGAGTATCAAACACATGCAACAAAGATAACAAATCACATACAAAGAGCCATTCGGCCTTAAACATGTAACACCTCGAGTCCACACTCACAGATTCCCATAAACACAAAATAACATCACTTCTTATATATATCAGCACAATGCACAAGTATCCAAATATACAAGAAGATGTGAAGAATGCCGAGTCAAAATAAACGTGCATGTGCTTTTGTCCAGCCCTACGACCAATACTGAGATAACAACCTCGAAGTTGAATAGCTATCTCTCACAACTTAGTCTTGAAACAAAACAATAGAGGGAGGGGGGGACGGGGGGACGGAGGGGGATTTGAGATCAAGGACCTTAGTGGAAGTTACCATGTCATAAGCATAAATGGTGGAATGGAGACAAAACCAAATCATAGTATCAAACAATTATTTAAACCATTACAATCCATGTTCTTCTATGTATCCATCCTAAGTGCACACACCAAACGACATAAGGAAAATAAATACAAGAGATCCATAAATCACAGTTTTGATATTTGGCTACTATGCCCAAAACATAACGGGGTGGACACAAACCACTTTCACGTAACCCCTGCTAAAGGGTTACCTAAAAGCCTATCGATGGTTTTCAGTTGTAGCATATATATATACAAAATCCCACCATCAGTATTGTCCAAAATTGAATGGAGAAACACAAGCTATCACATTCAATTTTGAGCACACGTAGATATAACGTCGTAAGATATATATTAAGCATTTGTAAGGCTTTTCCCTTCATAGTGCACACAGCACTCAGTATACATACATATATCCAACCATACCTCTCCAAGGTAAGCAATTATCCTCTTTATAAGGACTTCATATACTTACCTAACTTGATCAAGCTTTTACCGTCAATTCCAATCGGTACAGTGCCTAGAAAATATTTATATATTGTACTCTTGTTTTTTTTTTTTTTTTTACGAAATTATACTGCACAACACATAGTACAATTCATCACACTCAAAAGAAGACTTTCCGGGGTTAAAAACACTCATTCAGGGGTTACAAAAGGGTGTGAACATCATCGGGATCCTTACTGGAAATCGGGAGGTCTGATCGGTTAGTGACCAAATAGTGAATTTATCACGTATGGATTATTAAATCGAAAAATTCATCATATATGCCACGCATGCAATTAAACATTTCCAGCTTGTAAAACAGGTGCCAGGGACTGCTCACCAACGGTAACAATGAACACAACTCTCACAAGGGAAGTATACACCAAACAAGTCAGCATGCTTCAGCTTTGAATATACAGTTGATGCATTCACACATGACAAACATACTATGATTCTAATATAAATGTTAAACACAGGTCAAGTTACGCCTCCATTCAAACCAAAAATATTTCGCGTATGCAATAGAAACATAAACTCCCACCTCTCGTCGTGTCGATGGTTCTCCAACAACATCCTTGCCTCTACCGCTCGATCCGGTACTGCCTAAACAAGCACAAACCATACAGTCATACTAAGCATAGCCAATCAAGGAATCAAATGGAAAATAATTGAAAACAATCCTTTGGATCCTCTCACGCTGCACACACATCTACATTTCCCTATCCAATCTAAACAACTAAATTACAATACTCCTTACATTCAGATACTCTCATTACCAGCTCAACATCAATTCGTCATATAATCAACACGTTTCCTCTCAATACAGACTACAACCACTCCACTAACATGAATAAACACACCAACATGATCAATAACATGAAGAAACAACCCCCTGATACTGTTCATCCGGAATTCATACAAGAATCATAGGTTATTTTCATGCATTTCCATCCATTAAAAACACTTAATCACATCACTAGCAACCTAATAAACTAACCAATCCAAAAAGAAAACCAAAGATTAATCATTTACCAACAACTCTGAAATTTTGAGCCAAAATGAAGAACACCTCAATATCAGGCCTTAGATCCCAATCTAACAGTGGAAAATTGTAGAAAATTAATGGGAAAGTATTTTGGGACAATCCCCCACAAGTTTTTGGGGTCAAATTGAACAAAGTTTGGATTTTGGTAGGTTGGAAGAGTGAAGGAAGGAGGGGGATTTGAGATCAAGCACCTCAGTGGAAGTTACCATGTCATAAGCATAAACGGTGGAATGGAGACAAAACCAAGTCATAGTAACAAACAATTATTCAAACCATTACAATCCATGTTCTTCTATGTATCCATCCTAAGTGCACACACCAAACGACATAAGGAAAATAAATACAAGAGATCCATAAATCACAGTTTTGATATTTGGCTACTATGCCCAAAACATAACGGGGTGGACACAAACCACTTTCACGTAACCTCTGCTAAAGGGTTACCTAAAAGCCTATCGATGGTTTTCAGTTGTAGCATATATACATACAAAATCCCACCATCAGTATTGTCCAAAATTGAATGGAGAAACACAAGCTATCACATTCAATTTTAAGCACACGTAGATCTAACGTCGTAAGATATATATGAATCATTTTTAAGGCCTTTCCCTTCATATATATTTGAGATCAAGGACCTAGTGGAAGTTACCATGTCATAAGCACAAACGGTGGAATGGAGACAAAACCAAATCATAGTATCAAACGATTATTCAAACCATTACAATCCATGTTCTTCTATGTATCCATCCTAAGTGCACACACCAAACGACATAAGGAAAATAAATACAAGAGATCCATAAATCACAGCTTTGATATTTGGCTACTATGCCCAAAACATAACGGGGTGGACACAAGCCATTTTCACGTAACCCCCGTTAAAGGGTTACCTAAAAGCCTAACAATGGTTTTCAGTTGTAGCATATACATATACAAAATCCCACCATCAGTATTTTCCAAAATTGAATGGAGAAACACAAGCTATCACATTCAATTTTGAGCACATGTAGATATAACATCGTAAGATATATATTAAGCATTTGTAAGGCCTTTCCCTTCATAGTGCACACAACACTCAGTATACATACATATATCCAACCATACCTCTCCAAGGTAAGCAATTATCCTCTTTATAAGGACTTCATATACTTACCTAACTTGATCAAGCTTTTACCGTCAATTCCAATCGGTACAGTGCCTAGAAAATATTTATATATTGTACTCTTGTTTTTTTTTTTTTTTTTTTTAACGAAATTATACTGCACAACACATAGTACAATTCATCACACTCAAAAGAAGACTTTCCGGGGTTAAAAACACTCATTCAGGGGTTACAAAAGGGTGTGAACATCATCGGGATCCTTACTGGAAATCGGGAGGTCTGATCGGTTAGTGACCAAATAGTGAATTTATCACGTATGGATTATTAAATCGAAAAATTCATCATATATGCCACGCATGCAATTAAACATTTCCAGCTTGTAAAACAGGTGCCAAACATCTGAAAATAATATTCAAAGTATTCGGCCACAATGAGAATCATGTATAAGGAAATGAAAAATCACATCGTATGGTAGGTGACAAAACACGTATGAAAATTCGTATGCTTTTAATCCATTTTTCGAAGTGGGCTGGAACAATGTATTTTCATTTTAAAATCTCTTCTCACTTCTCATGCCCAATAACACATGTATGATCATAATATTATCACAACAAATCACCCACAAGGGATTGCTCACCAAGGGTAACAATGAACACAACTCTCACAAGGGAAGTATACACCAAACAAGTCAGCATGCTTCAGCTTTGAATATACAGTTGATGCATTCACACATGACAAACATATTATGATTCTAATATAAATGTTAAACACAGGTCAAGTTACGCCTCCATTCAAACCAAAAATATTTCGCGTATGCAATAGAAACATAAACTCCCACCTCTCGTCGCGTCGATGGTTCTCCAACAACATCCTTGCCTTTATCGTTCGATCCGGTACTGCCTAAACAAGCACAAACCATACAGTCATACTAAGCATAACCAATCAAGGAATCAAATGGAAAATAATTGAAAACAATCCTATGGATCCTCTCATGCTGCACACACATCTACATTTCCCTATCCAATCTAAACAACTAAATTACAATACTCCTTACATTCAGATACTCTCATTACCAGCTCAACATCAATTCGTCATATAATCAACACGTTTCCTCTCAATACAGACTACAACCACTCCATTAACATGAATAAACACACCAACATGATCAATAACATGAAGAAACAACCCCTGATACTGTTCATCCGGAATTCATACAAGAATCATAGGTTATTTTCATGCATTTCCATCCATTAAAAACACTTAATCACATCACTAGCAACCTAATAAACTAACCAATCCAAAAAGAAAACCAAAGATTAATCATTTACCAACAACTCTGAAATTTTCAGCCAAAATGAAGAACACCTCAATATGAGGCCTTAAACCCCAATCTAACAGTGGAAAAGTGTAGAAAATTAATGGGAAAGTGTTTTGGGACAATCCCCCACAAGTTTTTGGGGTCAAATTGAACAAAGTTTGGATTTTGGTAGGTTGGACGAGTGAAGGAAGGAGAAAAACGGGTTAGGGCTGGTGATGAGTGTGTGTTCTGTTGGTCATTTATGGAAGAGGAGTGTTTAAAGGATGAAGTGTGGGCTTGGGCTGATGGGTTTCGGGCCCAAAAGTTCAACAAGCCTAAAACGTGAAATCAATGGCCCGTTTCATCACAAATGAGCCCAAGTGACACGTGAAATGTCAACCAAGTGGCTGATTAGATCCTTCCTAACCTCCCTGGCTTTCCTCCAGCTTAATAACAATCAAGGTCAATAAGAACACAGCAATGAGAACATGCGATAAAAGATAATGAAAACCGATGTTATTACACATACCTAATGGAAGGCCTATCAATACCCCCTCCCAGCATTATCACCTTGTCCTCAAGGTGAAATTCTGGAAATTGACCCTGGATGAAGGCAGCATCCTCCCAAGTACTCTCAAACTCAGGTAGAGAAGTCCACTTAATCAACACTTCCAATCCTTGATTCCTCTGCCGAGAGTTCAATACCTGTTCTGGTTCTGTAGTCCATTCCAACTCTTCCGTCAACGTGGCTAGCAGTACTGGAATGACAGAGGATGTTTCTTTGACTACTTTCTTAAGCTGTGATACGTGAAAAATTGGATGAATCCCTGTCGCTGTCGGTAGCTCCAAATGATAGGCGACAGATCCGATGCGATGCAGAATGGTGAATGGCCCAAAATACCAAGGGGATAGTTTCTCATTCACTCGTTTTGCTAATGATCTCTACCGATACGGACGTAATTTAAGAAACACTCGATCCCCTTCTCGAAACTGTACATCCCTCCTATGCGCATTAGCCGATTTCTTCATCCTGTTCTGCGCCATCGCAAGTTGTTCTCTCAATTCCACTATAGCTACATCACGATCCTTCATCATCACATCCAATTCAGCCACCGAAGACAATGGGGACTCGTCATACTTCACTATGGGTGGAGGATCCCTGCCGTAGACGATAAGGAATTGCGTCATCTTTGTCGACACGTGGTAAGACGTATTAAAACAGTATTCCGCCCACGCAATCCACTTCGACCATTTTTGTGGCTTCTGGCTCGAAAAACATCTCAAGTACGTCTCCAAGCAGCGATTCACCACTTCACTTTGTCCATCGCTCTGGGGATGGTATGCCGAACTACGATTTAACTTGGTTCCCTGCAGCCGAAATAATTCCCACCAGAATATGCTGAGAAAGACCTTGTCCCTGTTTGAAACAATACTTCTAAGAAGCCCATTCAACTTCACTATATTATTTACGAATTCCTCCGCCACTTTCTTAGCAGTAAACGGATGTTGAAGTAAAATAAAATGGGAGTACTTACTCAGCTGATCAACCACCACCAGAATTACGTCAAATTTGTTAGACCATCCCTGCACTACAGACCATCCCTGCACTACAGACCATCACTCGATTTCTACCTCTCCAGAAGATAGTGTAGTTAGGATCTTCTACAACTTCGTACCAGCCCTAACTTCCTCCTGTAACATAGGAATATCCAGGATCATTCTAGATATCAATTGGTTGAGCTCCAGGTTGGCTGGCACTCTTGACAGGGCATCTGCTACACGGTTGGAAGGTCCCGGTCTGTAACGAATCTCGAACGAGTAACCCAGCAACTTCACCAACCAACGTTGGTATTCCGGGGCAATTTCCTTTTGACCTAATAAGAACTTCAAACTCTTTTGGTCGGAGTGTACTATGAAATGGCTCCCCAACAAGTAGTGTCGCCATTTCTGTACTGCTAGGACGATTGCCATGAGTTCCCTTTCATAAACTGACTTATGCTAAGCTCTATTGGACAAGGCTTGGCTATAGAAAGCAATAGGTCTCCCTTTCTGCGACAGTACTGCGCCCAAGCCTATCCCAGACGCATCCGTTTCTAACTCAAACACTGAATCGAAATCTGGTAGGGCGAGAACTGGTACATTAATCATCGCTTCCTTCAATAGTCGTACAACTTCAGTAGCTTCCAACGTCCATTCAAAATCGTCCTTCCGTAGGAGTTTGGTCAGTGGTGCCGCAATTGATCCATAACCCTTCAAAAACCTGCGGTAATATCCCGTCAACCCCAAAAATCCTCTCAGCTCCTTCGGGTTCTTTGGTATCGGCCAATCTCGCATCCCCCAAACCTTTTTCGGATCCGCTGACACACCCAGCCCCGAGATTATATGACCCAAATATTCCAATTCTCGCTGGCCAAAACAGCACTTCTTCTTGTTCAAATACAGACGTTGTTCTCTTAGTGCCGTGAATACCTTCTCCAAATGCCGTAGGTGTTCTTCTATCTACGGCTATACACTAGTATATCATCAAAGAACACCAACACTAACTTCCTCAGGAAATTTTGAAATACCTTGTTCATTAAGGCTTGGAAAGTGGCCGGAGCGTTGGTCAGACCGAAAGGCATGACCAAGAATTCATAATGCCTTTCGTGAGTCCTAAAAGCCGTCTTTTCCATATCCCCCCCATCGCGCACTCGAATCTGGTGGTAACCGGATTTCAAATCCAGGTTGGAGAAGATTTCTGCTCCATGAATTTCATCCATCAACTCATCTATATTCGGAATTGGGAATCTGTCCGGAACAGTCACCTTATTCAACGCCCTGTAATCCACACAAAACCTCCATGTTACATCTTTTTTTTTGACCAGCAATACCAGACTCAAGTATGGGCTTGTACTGGCACGGATGATCCCCGCATTCAACATCTCACCAATCTGCTTCTCTATCTCATTCTTCTGGATATGCGGATATCGATAGGGTCTCACCCTTACCGGACCTGCCTCTGGTTGCAGCGTGATCGTGTGGCTATGCTCTCTGTCCAGAGGCAATCCTGTTGGCAGCTGGAACAAATCCTGGTATTCCTTCATTAACTTCTCAATCTCCGGGTCAATCTCAGTGAATTCTTCTTTTACTCCCTCTGCCTGTAAACTGCAAAGCTCTACCAACACCTCTTTATCACCGGTCTCCATTGATCATGCCAACGCCTTCAGAGAGATAAGGGGTCTGTGCAAACTCGGATCCCTTTTAATCTCGACCTCTTCCCCTTCCACCCTGAACCGCATGCTCAGTTTCTTCCAGTTATGCCAGGTCTCACCAAGGGTCGTCAACCACTTCAACCTTAAAATCATATCGGAACTTCCCATCCAAAGTGGCAGGAAGTCGGCCACTATTCGCAGATCACCTACCAACAGCTCCACTGCTTTACACATTCCCTATCCCTTCGCTACACCGCCATTCCCAATCATTATCCCATACCCAGCCGTTGGTTCTACTACGAATTTCAGCTTTTCTACTACTTATGGGGAGATGAAATTATGCGTGGCACCACTGTCAATCATTACCACAACCTGCTCACCATCCACAGTTCCCACCAGTTTCAATGTGTGAGGCTCGGTGTACCCCTCCTTTGCCCCTTGTGACAGCTCCACATGTTTCAAGTCCTCTTCGTCCCCTATTTCCCCTTGGATTTCTTCGTTTGTCTCTCCCAAATCATCTGGGTCGTCACTGATGATAAGTACATGGACCTCCTTGCTTTTGCACACATGCGCTACATGCCATATCTCATCACATCTAAAACACAACCCTTTCCTCCTCTTCTCTTGTGCCTCTTCAGCCGTTAGCCTTCAGAACCTGCTAGTGTTTGAGCTGTTGTTTTGGTGAGACGAATTCATCGACGGAAATCGCGCAAGCCTGGTGCCTAACCCAGACGAAGGAGTTGTTGCAGTTCTTGTCGGATGGTTCAATACTCCAACTAAAGTTTGATTGGGCTGGTTATTAGGGCTGGGGCTGCTGGATAGAACGGGCTGCTTTGTCGGGCTTAAGTGGGTAATTTTCTTCGAGCTGGACATCGAGTCCTGAGTTGTGTTCCTGGACAGGCTGACACTCCACGAGCTCAAAGCAGACTGGTGCTCCTCCAAAATCTGGTTTCTCTCCTCTATCTTCTCCGCCATTTGTATCATCTGCTGGAGAGTTCCACGGGGTAAAATCATCAAATCGGCTCGGATGAGCGGATTCAATCCTTTGACAAAAATCGCCAGCAGCGTCTCTTCCGACAGATCTTCACATTGCATCGTGAGTAGTTCAAAGGTTTCAGCGTACGACGCCACTATGTTTTCCTGCTTAATGGACAACAGCCTCTCTCGCATGCTGGAAACGTGCTCTCCTCTAAAACGATCAGCCATCCTCTCCTTAAACTCCTTCCAACTCAGAAAAGGCCTCTTCCGGTCTTCTGTTCTCAGCCAAAACAGAGCTGGTCCATTTAAACATAACTTCATCGCCCGTAGTTTTGCCTCTTCCCTCATCTCATGCATCGCGAAGTAGTGCTCTGCTTTGTAGATCCAAATGTCAGCTTCCCTTCCTTCAAACGTCGGCATTTCGATCTTTCGCACATCTGGGTCTGTTCGGTATCCCCGCTGTTGTCCTAAGTTCCCCTGGATAGGGAATCAGTTCTCCCCGCTCCTGGAGCTCTGAGGCGACATCAACACGTTGAGAGCCTCCACATCCTCCGTTACCAGAGGTTCTTTTTCCTTTGCTCTCAAACTGGGTTGATCTTCGTCCGCGGGTGCACTAGCTCTGATCTGAGTTGTGCCGGACAACAACTCCTCCATCCTCTGAGTGAAAGCGGTGAGGGTAGCTTTCAGCTCTGTTCGAACAAGTTCCACCTCGCCTTTTATCGAAGCCACTTCCCCTTCTAAAATCGGTAATCTCCTCAACTCATTCTCTACTGCCTCCAATCTAGACTCCATTCTCGTTACTGGCATACCCACTTCTCAATTTTGCTCCGCTACCAAATTGATAAGATCCTTCCTAACCTCCCTGGATTTCCTCTAGCTTAATAACAATCAAGGTCAATAAGAACACAGCAATGAGAACATGCGATAAAAGATAATGAAAACTGATGTTATTACTATAAGAAAAAGTCCATCAGCATTCGAGAGGCTGAGGCTCTCCTTTCCCAGGAAATGGGACCAAAGACAGATAATCAAAAAAAATCCACGATACCCCCTCTGTGTGCATGTCTGTGTACCTATATTCCCTATACCGTAAAAGACAAATATCCTATATTAACAGAATATTCAGCCAGGAAATCCTATAACTAACTCCCTTGTGGCAAGACAGTTGTCCTATCCTCGCTGTCCCTTTTTCTTCTCCTCTGGTACACATACCTAATGGAAGGCCTATCAGTGGCCCAACAACTTCTTTGAGTATATAAAGCCATAACATAAGGGCTGGGAATGGAAAAAAAAATGGCAACAGCTTAATACACAAAATTTTGGCCCAAACGTCTCGCGGTCGCTCAAAACGGACCAAAATCAACCTGGTTTGTTTTCCACTGACTCAACCCCGATCGTCTAACCTATCTCACTCACAATCATACTTAAACACTCTCAGATTTACTATGGATTACTTAAAGGCTTCCTACGTCCGTGTTCACAACCAACCACTTAGCATCGGCACGTTGCCGCCGGCACTAACGCTACTGTTAATGCTGGCACTGACCGGCCCTACAATAGACGGAATCTAACAGAAAATGAAGAACTCCTTTCCATAGGGCGACCTTCAGAAACACTTTGTCACCTACCTCAAATTCCAGCTCCCTTCATCGATTATCGACGAAGTTTTTCTGCCGATTTTGGGCTGTTTTTAGCCGTTGTCAAATCAAGTTCAACTGCTCTATTGCTTGATCAATCAATTTCGGATTGTCTAGATGTCTCTCGCCTACTTCATTCTAGCAAATGGGAGTTCTGCAACGTCTCCCATATAATGCTTCGTAAGGTACCATACCGATGCTTACATGAAAGCTATTGTTGTAAGAAAATTCTGCCAATGGCAGGCATCAATCCCTACTGCTTTGCTGGTCCAACACACTCGCACGTAACATGTCTTTGAGTGTCTTAATCGTCCTTTCTGATTTGCCATCAGTCTAGGGATGGAATGCTGTACTGAAATTCAATGTCAAACCTAGTGCATTCTTGAATTTTTCCCAAAATCGTAAAGTGAAATGGGGGTCATGATCTGAAATGATTGAAACTTGCACTCTATGCAATTTTGGAATCAGTAGTGACTGAAGTCGACCAGCGGGTATGATGTTCGATCTTTACTTGTTGACATACAAGGCATCAGTCAACAAACTCAGCAATGTGGCGTTTGATGTTTGGCCACCAATACTGCTCATTCAAATCTCGGTACATCTTAGTGCTTCCGGGATGGATAGCGAACTTCGAACTATACGCCTCCAATAGAATAAGGTTACGAATATCAACATCTTCTGGAACACATACCCGTTTTCTGACGACAAGCACTTCGTCATCACGTATTCTGAAATCACGAACTATGACATCAACACCATCAGAAAGTTGCTTCTGAATTTCAATCAGTTTCAGATCCTCTGATTGCTGATTCCAGATTTCCTCAATCAAGGTAGGCGTGACTTTGATTCGTGCCAATAACGATCCAAAAAAAATCAGTGCCAAGATGCACACGGTTAGCTTTCAAATTTAGCAACATAGGCCTGTAATGGGTGCGCATGTAAGCCAAAACCGATAGGGAAGGAGGATGAAACTTTCACCATATTTTTAAGGCAAACACCACGGCTGCAAGTTCCAAATCATGCTTAAGGTAGTTGCTCTCATGCGGTCGCAATTGCCGAGAAGCGTAGGCAATGACTTTCCTATGTTGCATCAATAAGCATCTAAGTCCAGATTTTGACGCGTCGCTGTAAACCACATACTCCTTTCCGCAAATAGGTAGGGTAAGGATAGATGCAGAAACTAACCGATTCTTTAGCTCTTTGAAACTTTTCTGGCATTTCTCGTTCCATACAAATGGCTCACCCTTGTGTGTCAGTTTTGTCATTGGTCCGGCAAGCGATGAAAAATTCTCCACAAAGCGACGGTAGTATCTTGCTAAGCCAAGGAAACTACGAACTTCGAACACACTTTGCGGAGGTTCCCATGCAATCACGACTTCAATCTTCTTTGGATCTACTAACACACCTAGGACGGCAACAATATGGCCAAGGAATTCGCATTTGGAGTACTTTGCGAACAACCGTCGATCTTTCAGGATTTTAAGCACAATCCGCAAGTGCATAGCATGATCCTATTCTGATTTTGACTAAATCAGAATGTCGTCGATGAAGACTATCAAAAATTTATCCAAGAATTCATAGAACACACGATTCGTCAAGTCCATAAACACAACTGGTGCATTGGTCAAGCCGAATGGCATAACCAGAAATTCGTAGTGGCCTTATCTCGATTTGAACGTGGTCTTCGGACTATCAGCATCATGATCTCTCAATTGATGGTATCCAGATCTGAGATCGATCATTAAGAATACGGCTTCACCCTGGAGTTGGTCGAACAAATCGTTGATGCACGACAAAGGGTATATGTTTTTCACAGTGACACGATTCAGCTGCCGATAATCGATGCACAATTGTAACGAACCGTCTTTCTTTTTCTCGAACAGAACAGGTGCTCCCCAAGGTGACACACTAGGTCCGATAAAACCACAATCCAGAAAATCTTCCAATTGCATTTATAGTTTCTTCATTTCCGCAGGAGCCATACGATACGGAGGAATGGAAATCAGATTCATACCAGGCACTAGCTCAATACCGAATTCCACTTCCCTTGCTGGTGGCAGACCGGCTATGTCTTCTGCAAATATTTCTGGAAATTCGCGATTAATCGTGTACGTGCGCGAAGTATGCTGTACATCCTTTGTACACTAATCGCTACAAGGATTCTTTAGAAATATCATGTACGTGCGTGAAGTATGCTGTACATCCTTTGTTGATTAATCGCTTCGCGTTAAGCTAAGAAATCATTCAAGTTGGAACAACTCGCCTATCATCTTCAAAACAGTATTCGGCACCATCAGGAAAAGTGAACCACACATGGTTGGTGAAACACTCCATACGGGCTTGATATTTCGCCAGACAGTCCCTACCTAGGATCACATCCAGCTCTCGGATGTCTAATGGAATAAGATCCACTTCAAGTACATTCGAACCCATACATACAGCACAACCGATGTAGACTAGATTGCAAATCAGTTGCTCTCCAAAAGGAGTTAGAACCGCTATAGGAGGAGTCAAGGGAGACAGAGGCTGATCCGTGCTAAGTGCTATCCTAAGACTTACAAAAGATCTATTTGCTCCGGGATCTAATAATACTTTAGCATTTTGAGAAAAGACCGAAATAGTACCTGTCACCACATCAGGACTAGCCTCGGCATCAGTTAGGGTGAAGAGACTTGTTAGTCTTGGTTTCGCCTCGCTTGTGGATCCGTTGGGTGGTCCTCCTGGTGCGCATGTTGGTGGTCTGGCAGGGTTGGCATTCCCACCTCGGCCTGTGTTTAGTACACCTGTGATTCGCCTTGGTTTTGGGCATTTCCTCTAAACATGTCCCATCTCGCCACAATTATAACATCGATGTGCTTAGAATTCCACAAAAATCCATTGAAATTTGAACCAGAAAAGTTCCTTCTGTTGGTATTTCTATTGCCATTAATTTTCGGAGGATAGGACCTTAAAGGGTAGGGTTTTGTTCGTCTTTTGAACTTCGAATCTCTCCTACAGGATCCGCCACTAGTGGCTGCGGATGGCTTCTTGGTTTGCACGATCTTTTTGGTTTCAGTCATGGCAACAATCAGTTTTTGCAAATTCTGCACTGGTGTCGTAACAACGATGGTTTTGAGTTCGGTACTCAACCGATCCTGAAATCGTCTCGCAAGCTGGTACAGTGTACGATCATCTTCTGGTGCAAATCGGGACAACTCCTTTAACACTTTCTTATATTACAGCACCGTACGGGTGCCTTGTTCAAGTTTGTAAAAAACTTGTTGCTGCTCGCTTTTATGGAATCTCGTATAAAATCTTTCGTCGAATTCTTACAAGAATTCTTCCTATGTTGGCAAATGATCGCCGAATCGCAAGCTAACAGATGTCCACCATGCGAGGGCTTCTCCCTCAAGTAGGAATGTAGTAATGGAAACCTTGTCATCATTCAAGATACGCAAGAACAAGGATACTTGACATAAGGTGTCTATCCACTCACGAGCGGCAGCAGCTCCGGCTGAACCATTGAAATCTTTAATTGTCGAGCTTCCTTCAACAATTTTGTAATCACAACGGGAAATCTCTCGGCTGCTTGAGGATGTGCCAACTGTACAGGTTCAAGTGGAGGAATAGGTTCTTCCACTAGTGCAGGTGCAGGAGCATTCTGAAATTGTGCCCATATGCTGCTGATTTGCAGCAATTCCTTGTAATACGTTTAAGATTTGTGCCATGAGAAGATCAATGACTGGTGCTGCTGGTGCCTCAGGTTGGTTTTCGGGCTCAGCTTGCCCTTCATGATCATTTTGTGCATTCGGTTCCTCTTGCTCAACAGGTTGCTGTTCAGCCTGAATCTCAAACCTACCCCGTTGATCCCTTTGTAGCCTCGAGCGTGCCATACTACACGAATACACCTTTATTACTCAACATATAACTAAATATGATAAACAGAAGTGGTACCTGTTGGAGAGGTATGCACCGGATGATACGCATATGCTGGAAAGCAACATACAAATTTTTGGAAATCTCATGCACACATGCAAAGGTATTCTCGGCAATTACATCAACACTCATATATACTCTCAGAAATCATCATCAAACATTAAGCAAGTATGGATTCACACACCAGCAATCACATACATATACATTCAGCAATATAGGACTTAAATAGGGACACTCGGCAGCATGTATAAATCAACACACAAATTCTCAGCAATGATAAGAAACACAACAAACACTCACCGAAACATATCATGGCATATCAAGTATAAGAACATACACGAACAAACATCACATCAGATTATCATTCTCATCATTTAAATCTTACAAATCAATCCCATTTTAGCTTTAGTTCACTTTCGGTATTAGCTCCTAACTGAGTGAGTGTGTGCGCATGTCCTTACCTACAAACACCAAAATCAACAAATAAGTTAGCATATAACAAATTATATTCCCTAAACCATGCTCCGCTACCAAACCTGTGACGACCCCAATTCTTAACTATTACTATTTGCTCCGATTATGGTCATGACTGTCGTGAAACCCAAATACGCCCAAATGACACCTAGGACGTATCTGAATCTCACCAGGCTTGCCATTAACTTCCGATTTTTATAGCATGTTTATTTCAATTTTTAACAACAATTAGAGCATGATATTGGGCAAATTTTCTGGTAACATAAGGAGTAAATAAAACATCAGCGGAAGTCTTTAGATTAAATCATTGGGTTCATAACACACAAGTCCCATAGGGATCCAAACAATCAGCAAGAAATCCTCCAATATATTTCGAAAATAGCAAGCAAAGGAGGGATCTGAAGATAAACCAAAAAGAAGCCCAATCATTCATGTTATATGCGCAGGTAAACAAGGATAAAGTATGCAAATGTGATGCAATATCGCTCCGTCGTGTAGCCTTGATCTCACACACTGGTACCACGAACAGTGGATGTACCTAAGCCTGAAAAATTGTAAAAACAATGGCATGAGATTACAAGAATCTCAGTAGGTTCGCAGCATTATATGATCTGTAGAAACCCTAAACACAAATCTCCCAATTCGCATTAGATCATTCCTAAACATCTAAAGGGGATCACGTAATTCAAGAATCATTCAGAGAGGGATTAGAGCCAAAAATATGGTTGAGGGAGGACTATAAACACTTCCGAAAGTATCAGAAGTACACAGGTAGGTGGAACTCATTAGATTGCTCTCGGAAAAGAAGAAGAAAGGCCATCCCCTTCCACCTATGTTGTCCAAGGCTTACTGCACAAAGAGTAAACTGTTAACACACAAACTAATCAATAAGCCTAGTAAATCGTCTTTCCACACAAGGACAAGTCTTCCCAAGCCGTACATAGACTTGAGCAGCCCAAACCATACAAGGATAAGGGCTTCCTGCCACACAAGGACATTGTTCCGGCCACACAAGGACCAGACTTCCAGCATGTGCGTGCTGGGCTTTGCCACTCATACAAATCCCATACCAGTAATAACCTCTCCTCTCCCTAGGAGCATCAGCGCTTATCCCGAATGGCCACCGGAAAAAGATCCTGACACATAAACACATACAAGCACACACAGGCAAGTGCAAAGCATAATACCATAGTAGGGTATCCTCAATCATGTCAGAACACAATCAGCATATTCAATTCACATAACATATGCAACCCAGACACTCAATACCTAACTCAGGGGTTTGATATAGCCTATGAGATCGATATCTCAATCCGAAATTCATACTCTCACCATATAATCAAATCATATGCAATACAACAAGGGCATGTGTCAAAAACATCAAGAAAATAATAGGGATCTCTGGAGAAACCGATGAGGTGTAGATCCTACCTCTCTTGTCTCTAAAAAAGAAGCTACTCCTTTTCCTTTATTAGGTAATTCCGAACCACCTACATTATCACCAAGCAAAGACGAAAACAAACTAAGCATGCATATTCAATAATCAATTGAATATCCTATTTTCTTACCAATTCCACTCACCAAACCTATTAGAAACCAATGATCAGATGTAGCAGGTGCCTTCCCCTTGGATGTGTGATGTGATAACCAAGAACTTAACAAGATTCAACCTGAATTATCATTCCAATGAACTATGCAAATTTCATCGCTAAAAGTAGGGCATAAGACAATTTCGATTTTAAGCATAGAGAAGTTTAAAAGAAGGAAATTCATGATCATACATCATGAATAGATTCTAAGCAATCATAAGAACACGAAAAATGACAACAGAAATCAACAGAAGACAAAAACTGTAGAAATTTAAAAACCTAATTCCGTTGCCAATTTTTTACTTCACCTTAGACAAGGAAATATTTATGTCCAAACAAGAAAAAATATATGGTTGGAAAGAGGATGAAGAGAGCTTTCCAACAAGCTGTTATTTTCAGGAATACAACCAACGATGAAAGAGTTATGTTATTTTGAATTTCAAGAATATTTGACAAAAATTTAATTTCGTAACCGATTTTTGACTTATCTTATGAGAAAGAAATACTAACCTTCTGATAAAAAACCAATAATGGTTGGAAAAAAAGATGAAGAGAGCTTTCCAAAAAGATGTTATTTTCAGGAATACAACCAACGATGAAAGAGTTATGCTATTTTGAAATTCAAGAAGATTTGGCAAACATTTAATTCCGCTGCCAATTTTCGACTTATTTTATAAGAAAGTAATACTAACCTCCTCATGAAAAAACAAAGATGGTTGGAAAGCGGATGAAGAGAGATTTCCAACAAGCTATTATTTTCAGGAATTCGACAAGCGATGAGTGAGTTATGCTGGTTTAAATTTTCAACAAAGTTTGACTGATATAGGGAGGTGTTAGGGTTTTAGGCTATACGATTTTTTGTGTGTTTTCTATGAATGATTTTTGTGGGGGTTGGGTTTTATTTATATAAGATGGTTTTAAGATTATAATCCCTATCTTCAAGGCTTAATTAAAGTAAGATAATTATCAAAATTAAATTCTGGAATTATCTTCCCCTATTTTTAGGGATTTTAATCTCTAAGGCAATTACCTATCTATAAGGACTTAGATTAAAGGAAATTTATACCAGAATTAACTACTATACCACTCTTACAAATTTCGGCCATCACACATCCTTTCCTTCAGGGGCAAAATTGTCTTTTCACCTGCACTGGATTCTGGACTTCTAGGACTCAAAATTCGGGATTTCACAACAGAAACACAGATTCTACAATGACAAGAAATACATTAAGGTTTATCAAAACACATTAAGGCATACAAGGCATAAGAACATTCATAAACACACAGCAAATCAGATTATCATTCTCATTATTTAAATCTTACAAATCAATCGATTTTTAGCATTAGTTTACTTTCAGTACTAGCCCCTAAGTGAGTGAGTGTGTGCGCATGTTCTTACCTACAAACACAAAATCAACAAACAAGTTAGCATATAACCAATTATATTCCTTAAACCATGCTCCGTTACCAAACCTGTAACGACCCCAAATCGTAACCTATTATTAATTGCTTCGATTAGGACCATTACTGCCGTGAAACTCAGACAAGCCCAAGAACTAGGACGTATGTGAATTCCACAAGGCTTACTTATGAAATTCTCGATTTTTAGCATGTACATTCGTTATGTTCATTAGTTATTGGAGCATGATGTTGGACATGTATTATGGTATCATATGAAGTGAGTAAAATATAAACGGAAGTTTTTTAAAAAAATAAATGAATCCACAACTCACAAGTCCCATAAGGATTCAAACATCCAGTAAGTTAGTTCCCAAAATAAAACGGAAACAAGTAAAGGAGGAACCTTGAAAACCAGAAAATAGTCCAATCATAATTCATATTATATGCGCAAGCAATCAAGGAACAGGTATGCTAATGTGATGCAATATCGCCCCGTCGTGCAGCCTTGATCTCACACACTGGTACCACGGACAGTGGATGTACCTAAGCCTGAAAAATGGTGAATACAACAGCATGAGATTACAAGAATCTCAGTAGGGTCACAACATTATAAGATCTATAGAAATTTTAAACACAAATCTCCCGAACAACATTAGATCATTCCTACACATCTATGGGTATCACGCAATTCAAAAATCAATCAAAGGGA
Organism: Passiflora organensis; assembly: GCA_019739055.1. Taxonomy (NCBI): domain Eukaryota; kingdom Viridiplantae; phylum Streptophyta; class Magnoliopsida; order Malpighiales; family Passifloraceae; genus Passiflora; species Passiflora organensis. The sequence continues at coordinate 267,180 of JAEPBF010000208.1, read as the reverse complement.
TAGGGACGAAACTAAGGTTGAGAGTGGACAGCAAACACTTCCGAAAATCAGAAGTACACAGTCAGGTAAAACTCATCAGATTGCTCTCAGCAATAGGAAAAAGAAAGGTCGTCCCCTTGCACCTATGTTGTCTAAGGCTTACTGTTAAAAGGATAAAAGGTTAGCACACAAGCTAATCAGTAAGCCTATTCATCCTACCACACAAGGTCAAGACATCCCAAGCCACACAAGGACAAGGGTATCCCAAACCACACAAGGACAAGGGTATCCCAAACCACACAAGGATAAGAACATCCTACCACACAAGGACAAGACTTTTAGCCACACAAAGACTAGTCATCCAGCGTGCGCATGCTGGGGTTTGCCACCCTTACAACTCCCATACTAGTAAGAGCCTTCCCTCTCCCCAAGGAGCATCAACGGTTACCCCGAATGGCCATCAAAACAGGATCCTGACACACAAACATGTACAAGCATATATAGGCAAGAATAAGCACAATACCATAACAGGGAATCCTCAATTATGTCAAAACACAAGTAGCTTATTCAATTCACATATCATATGCAATTCGGGCACTCAAAACCAAACTCAAGGGTTCGGTATAGCCTATAGGATTCACATCTCAATCCGCAATTCTTGCACATATCCTACAATCAATTCGCATGCAATAATAACAAGGGCATGCATCGAAAACAACAAATAAAAAACAGGGATCTCTGGAGAAACTGATGAGGAATAGATCCACCTCTCTTGTCTCTGAACAAGAAGCTATTCCTTTGCCTTTATTTAATAATTCCAGACCACCTATAGTACACAAGGCAAAGACAAAACCAAACTAAGCATGCATACTCAATAACCAATTGAATACCCTATTTCCTTACCCATTCTACTCACTTACCCTATTTTGGCACTAAGCATAGAACACAAGATACTTTACGATTTCATGTTAGTAAGGGTTATGTGTTGCGATTTCATGCTAATAAAGAGGGATTAAGTGCTTATAACTTATACAATAAAAAAAACAAGATCGAAATCCATTAGGTTCATAAATTGAACAAGATAGGCAACAATAAGACAAGGGTAGGGCATACTAATTTCATGCATAGAAGAGATTCAAAGGATGAATTCATGATTTTATAAGATGAATAGATGCCAAAAAGTCATACGAACAAAAGAAACAACAACAAAAATCAATTGAAGACAGAATCACAAAATCTTCAACCCTAATCCTGTCGAAATTTGACTTATCTTACAATAAAGAAAAACCAACATTCTGAAAAAAAAAATTTTGGATGGGAGGAGGATGAAAAGATCTTTCCAACGAGTTATTATTTGCAAGAATCCGACAGAGGATGAGAGAGTTATGCTATTTTGAAGTTCAAGTAGATTTTGATAATTCCGCCGAAATTCGATTTAACTTTTAACAAAGAAAAGCTAACCTCCAAAAAAAAAACCAAAGATGGTTGGAATGAAGATGAAGAGAGCTTTCCAACAAGCTATTATTCACAGAAATTCGATAAACGATGGGAGAGTTATGTTTGTTTGAAATTCTAGCGGATTTCAACAGAAATTGGGAGGTGTAGGTTTTTAGGTTTTACGACATTTGTGTGTTTTTTGTTCAAAATTTTTGTGTGGCTGACTTCCTATTTATATAAGGTGGTTATGGGATTAAAATCCCTACCTTAAAGGCTTAATTAAAATAAAATAATTATCAGAATTAAATTTTATTATTGTCCCCCCATAAACTTAGGATTTTTATTTTCTAAGGTAATTATCAACCAATAAATAATCAATTTAAAAGGAATTAATACCAGATATAATTATTAGACATCCCTTACCAATTTCGGCCATCATACATCCTTTTCTTCAGGGGAAAAATAATCTTTTTCACCTGCACTGGCTTCTGGACTTCTAGGACGCAAAATTTAGGGTCTCACCGGAAATGACTCTAGAGAAAATTGATGAAGGAGTGTGAAGGGGATGAGTGATTCTATGAGGACCCATTCCCGATAAATGAGACCCTCACTGCCGTGTAGTCCCGATTGACCCAACACGTGGACCAATCGAAACCACACAAGGTTCATGTTAACTTTGCAAAACCAAAATCCCCAAAAGGCATACTAGTTTAAATTTTTATTTTAAATAGAGCATGGCACGTTACAAAGTACACATGGCACAAAACAATCTATAGAGTAAGCATTCACATAACGCAAAAATTTTAAATCACAAGTAATAGGCCACACGACCCCAAACATGCAACACACTGAGACCATACACACAAGCCCATATGGATCCACAATAATGCCTAAGGCACGTATCTCATAACATAAACTAAAATCCAAGTCATACATGTATATAAAGTAACAAATCCAGAAAACAAGCCCACAGTAGGTGTAACAAACAATAAAGTCCAAAACAAGCATGTATGTCACTAGAGTATGAAAATGATAAAACATAAGATATGTTGAGCTTCCAAAATGTACTAGTGCAATAGTCAAGCCTTAAGACCAACACTAGAAAAATTCGACCTTAAAGACAAACGACTACGGCTAACGAACTAGCCCTTAAAAGATCAACAAGAGGGTGTGAGATCAAAGACCTCAAATGAAGTTTCAGCGTCTTATGCATATCCGGTTGAATAGAGGCATACGTAAAATCAATTATAAAAAATTGCTTTAAACACCATTATCATTCATGCATACTAAACGTGCACTCAGTGCATCTCATAAGTAATAATGTATAATGCATGAATTTTGAAACACAAGCAATGAAGAACATCTCAATAGGTTCTATAAATCCACAGTACACATCATCGTCATATGGGCTACTATGTCCCAAAAACTTATCAGGGTGGACCACAAAGCACTTTCAAGTAACCCTGGCTAAAGCAAAATTAAAAGCTCATTGGCAGTTATTTTTTCTTTTACAAAATACAAATAATCTCCTACTAACAATGTTATCCAAAATCGAGGGGAAAAAATACACTATCACACTCAATCACCAATCCATACAGATATAACATATAGCCTGCAAAGTCATAGCAAATTCAGGCACACATATATAATCCATTTATATAACAATATTAGGTCAGCAATATTTTCCTTAGCTGGGATTTCATGTACTTACCTTGCTTAGCCAAACATATACCGTCAATTTCAAGTTGCTCCTAAGAACACGTATGTATTGCTTTAATATAGAAAACCATAATGCATGAAATGCAAGAATCACCTAAGGGCACTTATTTAGTGTAGGTTAAGGTGTGATTTGATGTTTATTTAGTATTTGATAGGTTTAGGGTAGGTTTGGGGGTGTCAAGATGGGGTATACGGGCTAGGGGAATGGTATAGGGGCTGCAGGTAATGGCACATGGGTATGTCGTTCTGGAAACAAGGGGTGTGAAAGTACACTGGGTGAAGTACACGGCGTGACGGCCATGTACTCTCCTACACAGGCTGTGTATTGTTCTACCTTGAACAGTACACGGGCTACTAGAAGAGTACACGAGTGTGTACTAGTCCCAGACGAGCTACGCACCCCAAAATTTACTTGGAACGACCCCTAAACTCGCTCAAAACCTCGGAAACTCTCTCTAAGGTTTCTCGAAAAAACACCTCCCAAGTCACAAAACTCACAACTTAAAGAGATCGAAGCTCAATCAATCGCACGGGTACAGACATCACATCACATACCCTCCCAACATGCATAAACATGCAACCATCATGCTTAGGAGTTCAAACATATGGTTAATGCACCCAAAAAATTACAAGAAATTTTGTAAAACTAATGTGAATGTCATTCACAATGCAAGTATAGCCTCTATTAAAAACCATGCAAATTTTCGTATTTTAATTCAACAAAACAAAATATTTTTGTGTAAGTGAATGAAACATAAACTCTCACCTCTTATCGCATAGACGATACAACTGAAATACTCTTGCCCTTATTGACCGCTCCAGGACTTCCTAAGCACACAAATCAAACCAAAGCACATATAAACTCAAAATCGACAAAAACGACAAAAGAACTCAAAACTGGAAATAAATCTAAGAGATCCCATTGACACTCAAACTAACTCGCATCTTACCTTAACAACTCACTCTCAGCTAACAAATCTAAAAATTCGACCGACGGGCGAAACACCCACTCCTCACACATGTTGCTTAAGGCTCCAAATCGACACCCAAGCACAATCGATCAGATGATTGGGTTTCTTTGTTAGGACCCGCTGGTAAATGGGACCCTCACCGCCGTGTAGTCCCAATAGACCTATCATGTGGATATATCGAACCACACAAGGCTCGCATTAACTTTACAAATCCAAAATCCCAAAGTGCATATAAATTTGAACTTTTGCTTTTAAAAGAAGAATGGCACATCACAAATCATACCCGGCACAAATAAACATCAGAATACGCACACAGATATAGTGAAAGTCATTAAAATGCATAAAATAGGCCACACGACCCTAAGACGTGTAAATACAATAGTCAAGCCCTAAGACCAACACTGGGAAAATTCAACCTTGAAGACACGCGACTAAGTCGAACAAACTAACCTTGAAAAGATCAAGAAGAGGGGAGGGGAGATCAATGACCTCATTGGAAGTTACAACGTCATAAACACATTTAGTGGAATAGAGGCATACAGAAAATCAAGTACAAAATAGTTACATTTAAACATTGATTTCATCCATACATACTAGACATGCACCCAAGTGTTTTACAAGTAAGTATGCACAATGCATATTTTGTAAAGCGCTATACAATATATATCAACCCAATAGGTTTCAGAAACTCTCAATACATGTCATCATCACGGGGCTACTATGCCCCAAAACCTATCAGGGTGGATTACAAAACACTTTTTGAATCCCTCATGATAAGAAAAACTGAAAGCCTAATGGAAGTTAATTTTTTGTTTCAAAATAATCACCATGAAGGGCATTCATGTGGGATCAATTTGGGTATGATTTGATGTTTGATTGGGGTTGAATTTGTGAGACCTTGAATTTTGAGTCCTAGAAGTCCAGAAGTTAGTGCAGATGAAATGACCATTTTTCCCATAAAGAATTGGATATGTGATGGCCGAAAATGGTATAGAAGGTCTTGTAATCATTTCTGGTTTCATTTCCCTTTGATTTATTTCCTTATTGATTCAATCTTACCTTAGGTGATAAAATTCCTAAAATTAAGGAAGGATAATTCCAGAATTGAATTCTAATGATTATCTTCCCTTATTTAGTCTTTAAAGTAGGGAAAATTAATCCCATAAACACCCAATATAAAAATTATTCGGCCACACTTAATCCCCACACCAAAAATACATAAAATTATCAAATGATCAAACCCTACACCATACCCTATTGCTGCCAAAATTTCTTTGATTTTCATCGTAGCATAACTCTCTCATCCTTTGTCAAATTTCTGCAAATAATAGCTTGTTGGAAAGCTATTTTCATCCTCAATCTAGATATATTGGGTTGTTCATCAGAAGGTTAGTTCTTCCCTATCAAAATCCTAATCCTAATTCGTAATTTTTGGTGCCGAAATTGTGTGATTCTTCCTTTAAGTGATTTCTGTTGTTGTTCCTTTTATTCGTATGATTGTTTGGCATCCATTAATATTGTAATATTATGAATCAATCATTTAAATATTTCCTATACATAAAATCAGCATGCCTTAACTTTTGCCCTATTATTGCCGATTTTGATCAATTGATTAACCTATTGGTTTATGATCTTATTCTTTTTGATTGTATATGTTATTAAGACCTGATCCTTCCTTGTTAACATGAAATCGCATTCCCTAAGGCTTGTATAAATGAAATCGCAATTTGCCCTATGTCCCCATTCTTAGTGCCGAAAATTGTATGTTTGATTGGGATGGTAATTCAGGTTGATTCTTGTTAAGTTCTTGGCTATTACATCATCCAAGAGTGAGGCACCTGTGGCATCTGATCACTAGTTTCTGATAAGTTTGGTGAGTGGAATTGGTAAGGTAATAAGATTTTTACTTGGTTATTGCACATGCATACTTAGTTTGGTTTTGTCTTTGCCATATGATGTTATAGTTGGTTCGGATCTCTTGAATAAAGGCAAAGGATTAGCTTCTTTTTCAGAGACAAGAGAGGTAGGATCTATGCCTTATCGGTTTCTCTAGAGATCCTTGTTGATTGATTGTTAATTTCAGTATATATGCTTGACATTTATATGTGCATATGTGAGATAGTGTATGCATGATTTACGGATTGATTTGAGGCTCACTTAGGCTATACCAAACTCTTGACTTAGGTTGTGAGTGCCTAATTTGCATGTGTTTTGTGTATTGAACATGCTAATTGTGTTCTGACATCATTGAGGATAACCTAATGTGATATTGTGCCTTGTACTTGCTTGTATGTGCTTGTACGTGTTTGTGTGTCAGGATCCTTTTCTGGTGGCCATTCGAGGAAATTGCTGATGTGCCTTAAGAGAGGAGAGGTTCTTAATGGTATGGGAGTCGTATGGGTGGCAATCCTCAGCTTGTGTGCGTTGGATGCCTAGTCTTTGTATGGCTAGATTCCTTGTCCTTATGTGCCAAGATACCCTTATCCTTGTGTGGTTTGGATGCCTTTATCCTTATATGGTCTGGATGACCTTGCCCATGTGTGGCTTGGATGCCTTATCCTTCAGTGGCAAGATGAATAGGCTTGCTGATTAGCTTGTGTGCTAACCCTTTAACCTTTATGCAACGAAGCCTTGGACACCACAGGTGGAAGGGGATGGCCTTTCCTGTTGATGAGATTGATTGATGATTTACATGCTTGTGTACTTCTGATTTTCAGAATTTTTTGTTGTCCACCATCAGCCTTAGCTTTTGGCCTTATCCCTTTTTGGTTGAATAATGAATGCGCAATTCCCTTTAGTTGTATAGGCTGATCTGATGTTGTTTGGAAGATGTTTGTTTAAGATTTCTGTAGATCTTATGATGTTGTGACCTTATTGAGATTCTTATAATCTCACCCTATTGTTTTCACCTTTTTTCAAGCTTAAGTGCATTAACTATTCGTGGTACTAGTGTGTGAGATCAAGGCTGTATATTTGCATGCCTGTTTCCTTGATTACTTGCTTATATAACATGAAGTTCAATTGAGCTACTTTTTGAATATTTGAATGCCTCTTACGTTTTCTTGTTACCGAAATTTATTGGGGGTATACTTGCTGGATTTTGAGATCCTTTTGGGATATACGTGTTCTGGTACCCTTGTTAAATTATAAAGACTTTCGCTGATAATTTAATCACTCCGTTTATTGCCAGAATGAATGTCCATTATCATGCTCCAAACATTATAAGCATATAGAATAAACTTATTAAAATCGGAACTAGATGGACAAGCCTTGTGGGATTAAGATAAGTCTTGGTTTTGGGCTTGTTTGGGTTTCACGGCGATAAGGGTCCTAAAAGGTTGGAATTCGGGTCCTTACAGAATTGAATTAGGAGTTCCAAAATGGTGGACACGGGTTGTGAGAAGGGTACAGGGGTCGTCGGAATGGCTACGGAGTTTGTCGGAATCGAAACTGGTGGGGTTGACAAAGGAGTACATGACCATGTACTCTACTGGGGGAGGCCGTGTACAGGTACACGGTTTGGCACACGGCTGTATACCCTGTCTAGGAAGGCCATGTATTGGCATACGACCGTGTACCCTCCCAGACAAGCCATGTACTATTCTGTCTAGAACAGTATACAAGCTTTGTACAAGAGGACACGGGAGTGTACCCCTTCATGAAGGGGTAAGCACCACAAAACTAACCCAAAATATACCCAGAACGCTCCCAAAACTTGTTGGAAACATCGAAAAACCTTACCATGGTTTCTCGGCAACCAAAAACTACTCAAAACACTCCAATCACTCAATCGGAGGCTCAACATGAATAACACATGGTATAAACACGAGTAACACGAACAGAGTCCAATAACGGGTCACATGCCCAACTATCATGCACGCACACACAATCAACATACTTAGGAGTTCAATCATATAGATCATAAATTGAAAACATGGCAAGCAAGTTCATGTAGCTAACATGCTGATCAAACACATCATACATATAGCCTCCATTCAAAAAATATTCAATTACTGTATTTTAAATTGAAAACACAAAACAATTTCATATATGCAAATGAAATATAAACTCCTACCTCTTGATATATGGAAAACTCAGAGGCACGCTGGATATCTAGTTCTTGTGTGGTTAATAGCCTCGTCCTGTGTGCTGGCAAAATGACATTATCCTTGTGTGGTTTCGATGCCCTTATCCTTGTGTGGTTTGGATGCTCTTGTTCTTATGTGGCTTGGTTTCCTTCTCTTATGTGCTGGCAAGATGGATAGGCTTGCTGATTAGATTGTGTGTTAACAATTTACCTTTGTGCAGCTAAGCCTTGGACAATACAGGTTGAAGGGGTTGGCCTTTCTTTTGATGAGATCGAATGATGAAATACCTGCCTATGTACTTCTGATTTTCAAAAATGTTTTTAGTTTGACTTTAGCCTATGACTTTTGGCCCTACCTCTTTGCATTTGTGGATGATTGTTTGATACCTATTTAGTTGTTTAGGCAAATTTGACACAGTTCAGGAGATGTTTGTTTAGATTTCTGCAGATATTATGATGTTGTGACCCTACTAAGATTCTTGTAATCTCACCTTGTTGTTTTCATCATTTTTCAGGCTTAATTACATCACCTGCTCGTGGTACCAGTGCGTGAGATCAAGGCTGTACGGCGGGACGATATTGCATCACATTCACATCCCCTTATATCTAGCCTCAAAAGTAGAAAAATTTAATCCCATTGCACCCTATAACTGGAGTAGTCGGCCACACACAAATCCCACACAAAAACCATACAAAATTGTCACGCAATAAACCGTTTTTCCCTACCTTTGCTACCGAAAAATCCTAAACACATAACCTTGTCAAATTCTTTCACCCTTCATCAGATTTCTGTGAATAATAGCTTGTTGGAAATCTCTTTCCATCCTCTATCTTGCTATCTTGGTTTCATCATCATAAGGTTAGATATTCCTTATACTTTTCCTTATTACAATTCCCTAGGTGTGACTGCCAAAATTCTTTGATTAAACCTTCAATTGATTTCTGTTGTTGTCCATCTTGTTCATATGATTTTTTGGCACCTATTCATGTTGTAATATCATCAATTAATCCTTTGAATCTTCCCTATGTATCAAATTGATATGCCCTATACCCTTGCTCCATTGTTGCCAATTGCTTTGTCTATTGATTTATGATCTTGTTCCTTTTAGTTGTATATGTAATTGGCACTTAATCCTTCCATATTATCATAAAATTGCAGTCCCTAAATCCTTTATGCATGAAATCAAAATTTTTCCTATTGCCCTATCTTAGTGCCGAAATTTGCATTGTTAATTAGGATGGTAAATCAGGTTGATTTTTGTTCCTGGCTATCACATAACACATCCAAAGGGAAGGTTCTTGTGGTATCTAATCACTGGTTTCTGATAGGTTTGATGAGTGGAATTGGTAAGAAACTAGGTTGTTTATTTGGTTTTGAATTGTGTTTACTTAGTATAGTTTGTCTTTGGCTTGTGGTTATATAAGTGGTTCGCATCGCCTAAATAAAGACAAAAGGATAGCTATTTGTTCAGAGACAAGAAAGGTAGGATCTATACCTCATCGGTTTCTCCAAAGATCCTTGTTGTTTATTTGATATTTTCGATGCATGTCCTTGTTGATGATTGTATGCGCATGCATTGTATAGTGTATGCATGAGTAGCGGATTGAGCTACGATACATTAGGCAATTTTGGACCTCTTAAACTAGGTTGAGTGTGCCTAATTCGGTTGTATTGTGTGCATATGACTTCCTGATTGTATTGTGGTATAATTGAGGATGCCCTACTGTGATGTTATGTTTTGTACTTACTTGTGTGTGCTTGTAAATGATTGTGTCAGGACCCTTTTTCGGTGGCCATTCGGGGTAAGCGTTGATGCTCCTTGGGAGAGGAGAGGTTCTTACTCGTATGGGAGTTGTATCGGTGGCAATCCCCAAGATGTGCATGCTGGATGCCTAGTCCTTGTGTGGCTAGATGCCTTGTCCTGTGTGCTGGCAAGATGAATAGGCTAGCTGATTAGATTGTGTATTAACCTTTTACCTTTGTGCAGCTAAGCTTTGGACAACACAGGTGAAAGAGGATGACCTTTCTTTTGATCAGATTGAATGATGAAATACCTGCCTGGGTAGCTCCGATTTTCAAAAGTGTTTGTAGTCTACCCTCAACCTATGACTTTCATCCCTACCTCTTTGTATTTATGGATGATTGTTTGATACCAGTTTAGATTTTTAGGCAAATTTGATGTAGTTTGGGAGATATTTGTTTAGATTCTTACAGATCTTATGATGTTGTGACCCTACTGAGATTCTTGTAATCTCACCCTGTTGTTTTCACCATTTTTGAAGCTTAGGTACATCATTTGTTTGTGCTACCAGTGTGTGAGATCAAGACTGCACGGTGGGACGATATTGCATCACATTCCAATCCTTATCTCCTTGCTGATTGCTTGCACATATAACCACTAATTAGAAGTTTGATTGGAATGCTTTTTGGTTTATTGTATCCCTTTTTATTCATGCTTGTTTCTGGAATTTATTGGAAGGTTACTTACTGGATTTTGAGATCCTTATTGGACTTGTGTGTTGTGGTTCCTTTGATTAATTATAAAGACTTTCGCTAATGTTTTTATTCACTTTGTATGTTACCATATTGTTTGTCCATTATTATCATATTTCAATCTTTAAAAAGAAAAAGAAAGAAACTTTATAAAATTGGAACTTAGGATGGATAAACCTTGTTGGATTCAGATAGGTCATAGGTTGGACTTGTTTGGGTTTCACGGCGAAAGAGTCCTAATAGGCTGGGTTTGGGTACTTATAGGTTTGGTAGCGGAGCATGGTTTAGGAAATATAATCTGTTATATGCTAACATGTTTGTTGGTTTTGTGTCTGTAAGAAGGAACATGCGCACACACCTACAATTTTAGGGGTCATTGCCAAAAATATTATGACACTAAAATGATGATTTGTAATGTTTGAATGTCATGATTAAATGAGTATCTTGCTGAGTTTTTATTTACTTTTTTCATGCTATATGATTTGATGTGTTTTGATGTGGGTTTTACTGTGTTTCCTTTATTATTGCTAACTATGTGTATATTGCTGCATGTTGATTGCGACTTATTGATGTGAGCTACCTAGTGTTCCTATATGATTACTATTGTTGCCAAGTATGTCTTTGTATAAATGTGTATGGTTGCCAGGAATGTCTAGTGTGTTTTTGTGAACATGTGCATTTCCAAGACTTATGTATACTTGTGTGAATATGTGTGTTTTATCTTTCAGCATATGTATATCTTCCAGTGTACGCCTCTCCACCAGGTACCACTTATTCTCCTTAGTTTTGTATTTTGGGTTATGTGTTACGTGACTTTATGTGCTTGTATAGTCTGGCAAGGCAGAATGCAACAAGAAATCGTCGGGGTAGGTATGGTATTCAGGCTGAACAACAACCCATTGAGAAAAATGAACCGGATGGATAGAATTAGCAAGGAGGGCAAGCTGAGTCTGAAAACGAAAATGAGGCATTAACTGCATCAGCCATTGTGAGACCCTGAATTTTGAGTCCTAGAAGTCCAAAACCCAGTAGAGGTAGAAAGACTATTTTTTCCTTGAAGAAAAGGATGTGTGATGGCCGAAATTGGTAAGGAATGTTTGATAATTATTTCTAGTCTTAATTACCTTTAATTTGGTTCTCAATTTGTTGATAATTACCTTAGGAATTAAAATCCCTAAAATTAAAAGGGGATAATTACAGAATTTAAATCTGCTAGTTATTTTATTTTAATAAAGCCTTTAAAGTTGTAATCTTAATTCCATACCCATCCATTATAAATAGGAAGCCAACCCCACAAAAATCATTTATAGAAAATACACAAAACTCGTATAGCCTAAAACCCTTACACCCCCCTATATCTGCCAAAATTTGCTGAAACTTGAAACCAGCATAACTCTCTCATCGTTCGTCGGATTCCTGCAAATAATAGCTTGTTGAAAATCTCTCTTCATCCTCTTTCCAAAAAGTCATTGGTTTTTCATCAGAAGGTTAGTATTACTTATTCGTAAGAAAAGCCGATATTCGGTGGAATTGCTAAATTCTTCTTGAACTTCCATATAGTATAACTCTTTCATTGTTTGTCGGATTCCTGAAAATAATAGCTTGTTGGGAATATATCTTCATCCTCTTTCCAACCATATTTTTGTTGTTGTTTGGACGTTTGTATTTCTTTGTCAAAAGATAAGTTGAAAATTGACGGCTGAATTAGGTTTTAAAATTTGTATAATTCTGTCTTTGATTGATCTCTGATGTTATTGTCGTTTATTCATATAATTGTTTAGAATCCATTCATAGTGAAAAATTATGATTTCATCCCTTGAATGCATGAAGTCGAAAATTGTCTTGTGCCTTACTATTAGTGCCGAACTTTGCATAGTTAATTGGGATGGTAAATCAGGTTGAATCTTTAAGTTTCTGGCTATCACATCACACGTCAAAAGGGGAGAGATCTGCGACATCTGATTACTGGTTTCTGATAGGTTTGGTGAGTGGAATTGGTAAGGAAATAAGGTATTTACTTGGTTATTGCATATGCACGTTTAGTTTGTTTTTTTTTTGTTGCCTAATGATGACTTAGGTGGTTTGGAAGTATCTAGTAAGGGCAAAGAAATAGTTTCTTGTTCAGAGACAAGAGAGGTAGGATCTATGCCTCATTGGTTTCTCTAGAGACTTCATTGTTTGCTTAATTGATTTCGGTACCTACGATTGTGGAATTGTATGTGCATTCATATTAAATAATGCATGCTTGAGTTGCGGATTAAATTGAGGAATTTCAAGGCTATAAATCCCTTAAGGTATGTTAGTAATGCCTAGCTTGCATGTGTGATGTGTATTGAATATGCTGAATGTGATCTGGCAGAATTGAGAATACATTGTTGTTGTTTTGTGCTTTGTGCTTGCCTGTGTGTGCTTGTATGTGTTTTTGTGTCAGGATCCTTTTCCAGTGGCCATTCGGGGTAAGCGCTGATGATCCTAGTGAGAGGGGAGGTTCTTACTGATATGAGAGTCGTAAGGGTCGCAAATCCCGGAAGAGCTCGCTAGATGTTTGGTCCTTGTGTTGGCAGAAGCCCTGTCCTTGTGTAGCAGAAACCCCTTATCCTTGTGTGGTTTGGGATGTCCTTGTCCTTGTGCGGCTTGGGATGTTTTGTCTTTGTGTGTATTGCCGAATATGGATGTTGTGTGAATTCATGATTGCTTGATGTTTGATGATGATTTCCGAGAGTATATATGAGTGTTGATGTAATTTCTGAGAATACCTTTGCATGTGTGCATGTGATTTCTGAAAATTTGTATGTTGCTTTCTAGCATATGCGCATCGTCCGATGCACGCCTCTCCACCAGGTACCACTTCGTTTCCTAATATCGTATTTAGTTATGTGTAAGTAACAATCGTATGCTTAAATAGTATGGCAATGTTGAATACTACGAGGGATCGACGGGGTAGGAATGGGATTCAGGGCAAACAACAACCTATTGAGCAAGAGGAGCCGAATGCACAAATTGAGTAGGAAGGGCAAGCTGAGCCCGAAAATCAACCTGAGCCACTAGCTACACTAGAATGCTCCTGCAACTGTACCAGTGGAAGAACCTATTCCTCCACTTGAACATGTACAGCCGACACATACTAAGGAAGCCGAGAGGCTTCCCGTCATGATTACAAAATTGTTGAAGGAAGCTCGACAATTGGGATGTAAAGATTTCAATGATTCAGCCGGAGCTACTGCCGCTCGTGAGTGGATAGACACCTTATGCCGAGTATCCTTGTTCTTACATATCTCGGATGATGAAAAAGTTGCCATTGCCACTTTCCTACTCGAGGGAGAAGCCCTCTCATGGTGGACATCTGTTAACTTGCAATTCGGCGATCTTTTGTGAACTTGGGAAGAATTTCGGTAAAAATTCGATGAAAGATTTTATACGAGGTTCCATAAAAGCGAGCAGCGACAAGTTTTTTACAAACTTGAATAAGGCAACCGTTCGGTGCTGGAATATGAGAAAGTGTTAAAGGAGTTGTCCTGATTTGCACCAGAAGAAGATCATACACCGTACTAGCTTGTGAGACGATTTCAGGATGGGTTAAGTACCGAACTCAAAATCATCGTAGGTACGACACCAGTGCAGAATTTGCAAGAACTAATCATTCCCGAAACCAAAGCCGAAAGGATTGTGAAAATCAAGAAGCCATCCACAACCACTAGTGGCGGATCCTATAGGTACGAAGTTCAATCGATGAACGGGACCCTATCCCTTAAGGTCCTATCCTCTGAAAATTAGTGGCAATGGAAATACCAACAGAAAGAACTTTTCTGGTTCAAATTCCAATGGATCTTCATGGAATTCTCAGCAACGTCGATGTTACAACTGTGGCGAGATGGGATATATTCAGAGGGAATGCCCGAAACCAAGACGAATCACAGGTGTACCAAACCTAGCCCGAGGTGGGAATGCCAACCCCACCAGACCATCAACACGGGCACTAAAAGGACCTCCCAACGGATCCATAAGTGAGGCGCAACCAAGACCAACAAGGCTCTTCACCCTAACTCATACCGAGGCTAGTCCTGATGTGGTGACAGGTACTATTTCAGTCTTTTCTCAAAATGCTAAAGTATTATTAGATCCCGGAGCAAATAGATCATTTGTAAGTCCAAGGATAGCACTTAGCATGGATCAGCCTTTATCTCCCTTGACTCCTCCTATTGCGGTTCTAACTCCATTGGGAAAACAACTGATTTGTAATCTAGTCTACATCGGCTGAGTGGTAAGTATGGGTCCAAATGTACTTGAAGTCGATTTGATTCCATTAAAAATCTGAGAGCTGGATGTGATCTTAGGCATGGACTGTCTGGCAAAATATCAAGCACGTATGGAGTGTTTCACCAAACGCGTGTGGTTCATATTTCCTGATGGTGCTGAGTACTATTTTGTAGGTGATAGGTGAGTTGTTCCAACTTGCATGATTTCTTGCCTTGATGCGAAGCGATTGATCAACAAAGAATGTACAACGTACCTCGCGCACGTACATGTTATTTCAAAAGAATCCTTGGATCTGGATTCTATCCCAGTGGTTCGCGAATTTCCAGAAGTATTTCTAAAAGACATAGCCGGTCTACCACCAGTAAGGGAAATGGAATTCGGCATTGAGTTAGTGCCTGGTATGAATCCGATTTCTATTCCTCCGTACTGTATGGCTCCTGAGGAAATGAAGGAACTAAAAACGTAATTAGAAGATTTTCTGGATCGTGGTTTCATCCAACCAAGTGTGTCACCTTAGGGAGCAGCTGTCCTGTTCGTGAAAAAGAAAGACGGTTCGCTGCGATTGTGCATCAACTATCGGCAGCTGAATCGTGTGAGTGTGAAAAATAAGTACTTGTTGCCATGCATCGATGATTTGTTCGACCAACTCCAGGGTGCAGCCATATTTTCCAAGATTGACCTCAGATCTGGATACCATCAATTGCGAGTTCGTGATGCTGTATTCCGAAAAACGCATTCAGATCGCGATACGGCCACTACGAATTTCTGGTTATGCCATTCGGTTTGACCAATGCACTAGCTGTGTTTATGAACCTGATTAATCGTGTGTTCCAGGAGTTCCTGGATAAATTTGTGATAGTGTTCATCGACGACATTCTGATATATTCAAAATCAGAAGAGGAGCATGCTAAACATTTTCGGATTATGCTGAAAATTTTAAAGGATCGACGGTTGTTCGCAAAATACTCCAAATGCGAATTCTGGTTAAGTTGGCTTCCTTAGCCATATTGTTTCCGCCCAAGGTGTGACAGTTGATCCAAAGAAGATTGAAGCCGTAGTTGCTTGGGAACCTCATTGGATGGTGATCGAAATTCGCAGTTTCCTTTGCTTAGCAAGTTATTACTTATTACTATCGCTTTGTGGAAAATTTTTCATCGCTTGCTGGACTATTGACAAAACGGACGCGCAAGGGTGAGCCATTTGTGTGGAACGAGTAATGCCAGCGACGTTTTGAAGAACTGAAAAACCGGTTAGTTTCCGCACCTATGCTTACTTTACCTATTTGTGGAAAAGGGTATGTGGTTTACAGCGATGCGTCGAAATCCGAACTTGGACGCGTATTGATGCAATACGGGAAAGTTGTTACATATGCTTCCTGACAGTTACAACCGCATGAAAGAAACTATCCTACACATAATTTGGAGCTTGCAGCCGTGGTGTTTGCGTTGAAAATATGGCGACATTACTTATATGGCGAGACATGCCGAATCTTCACCGATAACAGAAGCTTGAAGTACCTACTCACGCAAAAAGAATTGAATATGAGACAATGAAGATGGGTAGAGTTGATCAAAGACTACGATTTGATCATCGAATATCATCCTGGAAAGGAAAATGTTGTTGCTGATGCCTTAAGCCGAAAGTTTCATCCTCCTTCCCCATCAGTTTTGGCTTATATGCATGCCCATTACATGCCTATGTTGCTGGATTTGAGGACTAATCGTGTGCATCTTGGCACTGATTATTCTAGTTCATTGTTGGCATGAATCGAAGTCACACCTACCTTGATTGAGGAAATCCGGAATCAGCAATTAGAGTATCCAAAACTAATTGAAATTCAGAAGAAACTTTCTAATGGTGTTGATGCCATAGTTCGTGATTTCAGAATACGAGATGACAAAGTGCTTGTCTTTAGAAACCAGGTATGTGTTCCACAAGATATTGATATTCGTAACCTTATTCTATCGGAGGCGCATAGTTCGAAGTTCGCTATCCATTCCGAAAGCATTAAGATGTATCGAGATTTAAAAGAGCAGTATTGGTGGCCAAACATGAAATACCACATTGTTGAGTTTGTTGCTCAATGCCTCATATGTTAACAAGTAATGGTCAAACAGCAACGACCCGCTGGAGTACTTCAGTCACTTCCAATTCCGAAATGGAAGTTGGAGTATGTCACAATGGATTTTGTGGCCGGTTTTCGAGGTCACAGCAATTATACGATGCCATTTGGGTGATCGTGGATCAATTGATGAAATCTGCACACTTCCTTCCTATACGTGTGACGGATACACCTGAGAAATTGGATGTGCATTACTTAGATGAGATTGTTCGATTGTATGGAGTGCCACTTTCCATCGTTTCAGATCATGACCCTTGTTTCACCTCACGCTTTTGAGAGAAATTGCAAATTTTTCTCGATTTGAAATTGAATTTCAGTACAGCATTTCATCCTCAGACCGATGGTCAATCAGAAAGGATGATTCAAACACTCGAAGATATGCTACGAGCGAGTGTGTTGGATCAGCAAACCGGCTGGGATCGATGCCTGCCATTGGCAGAATTTGCTTACAACAATAGTTTTCATGTAAGCATCGGTATGGCACCTTATGAAGCATTATATGGGGCACGTTGCAGGACTCCCATTTGCTGGAATGAAGTAGGTGAAAGATGCCTAGACAATCCGGAATTGATTGATCAAGCAACGAGGTAGTTGAACTTGATCCGACAATGGCTAAAACAGCCTAGGATCAGCAAAAAAGCTATGCCGACAATCGACGAAGGGAGCTAGAATTTGTGGTAGGCGACAAAGTGTTTTTAAAGGTTGCCCTATTGAAAGGAGTCCTTCATTTTCAACAGGGAGGTAAGGTAGCACCTCTCTACATTAGTCTGTATGACATCGTTGAAAGAATCGGCCCTGTTGCATACCAACTTGCCTTACCTCCAAATATGGAAAGAATTCACAACGTGCTCAAGGAACCCCCAGTCGAAGTTGCTGAAGACATATCCTATCCAGTACAGCCAGGTGCGATACTAGATCGGTCAGTTCAACAACTTCGCAGTCAAAGTGTGCCTATGGTACGAGTTGTTTGGTGTAATGGCCAAATTGAGGAACAGTCTTGGGAGAGTAAGGAATCTATGCGTGCAAAATTTCTTTACTTGTTTGTTTAGGTACTTGTGCTAAAATTTCGAGGACGAAATTCTTATAAGGAAGGGAGGATGTGAGACACCGAATTTTCAGTCCTAGAAGTCCAGAAGCCAGTGGTGGTGAAAAGATCACTTTGCCCCTGAAGAAAAGGATATGTGATAGCCGAAATTGGTAAGGAATATTTGGTAATTATTTCTGGTATTAATTCCCTTTAATTTGGTTCTGAATTTCTTGATAATCATCTTAGGAATTAAAATCCATAAAAATTTAAAGAGGATAATTACAGAATTTAAATCTGGTAGTTATCTTACTTTAATAAATCTTTTAAAGTAGTAATCTTAATTCCATACCCATCCATTATAAATAGGAAGCCAACCCCACAAAAATCATTCATAGAAAATACACAAAACTCGTATAGCCTAAAACCCTTACAGCTCCCTATATCTGCCAAAATTCGCTGAAACTTTAAACCAGCATAACTTTCTCATCATTTGTCGGATTCCTGAAATTAAGAGCTTGTTGGAAAGTTCTCTTTCTCCTCTTTCCAACTATCTTTTGTTTTTTGTTAGGAGGTTAGTATTTATTTTTTGTAAGATAAGTCAAAACTCGGCGGAACTGCTAAAATCTTCTTGAACTTCCATGTAGCATAACTCTTTCATTGTTTGTCGGATTCCTGAAAATAATAGTCTGTTGGAAAGTTCTCTTCATCCTCTTTCCAATCATATTTTTTTTGTTGTTTGGACATTCGTATTTCTTTGCCCAAAAAAAAATTGAAAATCGGCAGCAGAATTAGGTTTTAAAATTTGTATAATTCTGCCTTTGATTGATCTATGATGTTGTTGCCCTTAGTTATATGATTGTTTAGAATCCATTCATAGTGAACAATTATGATTTCATCCATTGAATGCATGAAGTCGAAAATTATCTTGAGCCTTACTTTTAATGCCGAACTTTGCATAGTTAATTAGGACGGTAAATTAGGTTGAATCGTTAAACTTCTGGCTATCACATCACACATCCAAAGGGGAGACACCTGCGGCATCTGATCACTGGTTTCTGATAGGTTTGGTGAGTGGAATTGGTAAGGAAATAAGGTATTTACGTGGTTATTGCATATGCACGCTTAATTTGTTTTTTTATCTTTGCCTAATGATGACTTAGGTGGTTCGGAAGTATCTAGTAAGGAAAAAAGAATAGCTTCTTATTCAGAGACAAGAGAGCTAGGATTTATGCCTCATCGGTTTCTCCAGAGACCTCGTTGTTTGTTTAATTGATTTTGGTACCTATGATTGTGAAACTGCATGCGCATTCATAATAAATAATGCATGCTTGAGTTGCAGATTGAATTGAGGAATTTCTAGGCTATACCGAATCCCTTAAGGTAGGTTAGGAGTGCCTACCTTGCATGTGTGATGTGTATTGAACATGCTGAATGTGATCTGACAGAATTGAGAATACCATGTTGTGGTTTTGTGCTTTGTGCTTGCCTGTGTGTGCTTGTACGTGTTTGTGCATCAGGATCCTTTTTCGGTGGCCATTTGGGATAAACGCTGATGCTCCTAGTGAGAGATGGGGTTCTTACTGATATGGGAGTCATATGGGTGGCAAATCCCAACTAGAGCTCGCTGGATGTCTGATCCTTGTGTGGTCAGAAGCCCTGTCCTTGTGTGGCAGGAACCCCTTATCCTTGTGTGGTTTGGGAAGCCCTTATCCTTGTGTGGTTTGGGATGCCCTTTTCCTTTTGTGGCTTGGGATGTTTTGTCCTTGTGTGGAAAGATGAATAGGCTTGCTGATTAGCTTGTGTGTTAACTAATTACCTTTCGTGTAGTAAGCCTTAGAAAACACAGGTGGAAGGGGATGACCTTTTCTTCTTCATTGCCGAGAACAATCTGATGAGTTCTTCCTGCCTGTGTACTTCTGATACTTTTCAGAAGTGTTTGTAGTCCCCCTTCAGCCTTAGATTCGGCCTTTCCCTTTTTAATTGAATCTTTGAATTGCATGAATCACTTTAGTTGCATAGGAATGATCCGATGTTGTTCGGGAGATTTTTGTTTATGGTTTCTGCAGATCTAATGATGTTGTGACCCTACTGAGATTCTTGTAATCTCATTCTGTTGTTTCCACCAATTTTCAAGCTTAGGTACATTCATTGTTCCTGGTAACAGTGTGTGAAATCAAGGCTGCACGGCGGGGCGATATTGCATCACCTTTGCATTCCTATTTCCTTTGTTGTTTGTGTAAGACCCCGAATTTTGAGTCCTAGAAGTCCAGAAGCCAGTATAGGTAAAAAGACGATTTGTCCCCTAAAGGAAAGGATGTGTGATGGCCGAAATTGGTAAGCTTGTTTAATAGTTAATTTTGTTTTAAATTCCTTTAGATCTAGGTCCTTATGGATGGGTAATTGCCTTAGAAATCATCCTTAAAGATAGATAGTTGCCTTAGAGATTAAGTCCCTAAAAATAGGGAAGATAATTTAAAAGTTTAATTATCTGGTAAATTATCTTATTTTGATAAAGTAAGTAAAAGTAGTAATCATAATTCTACACTCATTTATTATAAATAGGAAATCAACCCCACAAAAATCCCTCATAGAAAACTTACAAAATTCGTATGACCCTAAAACCTTATACCTCCCTATAACCGCCATAATTCGCATAAACTTTAAACCAGTATAACTCACTCATATTTCGTCAAATCCCTGCGAATAATAGCTTGTTGGAAAGCTCTCTTCATCTTCTTTCCAACCATCTTTGTGTTTTTGTCAGGAGGTTACTATTGCTTTCTTAAAGGTCAAGTTGAAATTGATCGGCACTGCCAAATCTTCTTGAAATTCAGAATAGCATAACTCTTCTGTTGTTTTTTATATCTCTGCGAATAATAGCTTGTTGGAAATATCTCTTCATTCTCTATCCAACCATATTTTGTTTTTTTTCAGAAGGTTAGTATTTCATTGTCTAAGGTTAACTTGAAAATCGACGGTGGAATTAGGTTTTCTCCAAATCTTCTTGAACTTCAAAATAACATAACTTTCTAATCGTTTGTCAAATCATGTCCTTGTGTGGCAGGAAGCCCTTATCCTTGTGTGGTTTGGGGTGCCCAAGTCCGTGTGTGGCTTGGGAAGACTTGTCCATGTGTGACAAGACGACTTACTAGGCTTATTGATTAGTTTGTGTGTTAACCATTTATCCTTTGTGCAGTGAGCCTTGGACAACACAGGTGGAAGGGGATGGCCTTTCTTCTTCATTTCCGAGAGAAATTTGATGTGTTTCACCTGCCTGTGTACTTCTGAACTTTCGAAAGTGTTTGTAGTCCTCCCTTAGCCATAGATTCGGCCCTAACCTTTTTGTTTGATTCTGGAATTGCGTGATCCCCTTTAGTTGTTTAGGATTGATCTAATGTAAATTGCGAGATTTGTGTTTAAGGTTTCTGCAGATCTTATGATACTGTGACCCTACTGAGATTCTTGTAATCTCATACCATTATTGTTTACCATTTTTCAGGCTTAGGTACATCCATTGTTCGTAGTACCAGTGTGTGAGATCAAGGCTGCACGGCAGGGCGATATCGCATCACATTTGCATACTTGTTACTTGCACATATAACAGGAATGATTGGGCAACTTTCTGGTTTATTTTAAGCACCCTTCTTTGTTTGCTATTTCCGAAACTTGTTGAAGGATTTCTTGCTGGTTATTTGGATTCCTATGGGACTTGTGTGTTATGAACCCAATGAATTAATTTAAGACTTCCGCTGATGTTTTTATTTATTCCGTATGATACCAGAATATGTGTCTAATATCATGCTCCAATTTTTGATAAGCAATAAGATTAACAAACTTAAAATCAGAAATTTATGATTAGCCTGGTGAGATTCAAATAGGTCTTAGGTGTCATTTAGGCTTATTTGGGTTTCACGGCGGTAATGACCTTAATCGGAGCAATTATTAATAGTCAAGAATTGGGGTCGTTACAGTTTGCATATACAATATGATCATAGATTGGATTACTTTTCTGTTTTTTTTTCAAGATCCCTCTTTTGCTTGTTATATTTTGGAACATGTTGGAGGATTTCTTGCTGGTTATTTGGATCCATATGTGACTTGTGTGTTTTGATTTCAATAATTAAATTTAAAGACTTTCGTTGATGTTTTATTCACTTCGTATGATACCAGAATGATTGTCCAATATCATGCTCTATTTGTTATTAAACATATAGAACGATCATGCTAAAAGTAAAAAAAAAATTTAATGGGTAAGCCTGGTGGGATTCAGATAGGTTCTAGGTGTCTTTGGGCTTGTTTAGATTTCACGGCAGTAATGGCCTTAATCGGAGCAAATTTTAATAGGTAGGAATTGGGGTCATTACAGCTATTGATCCTGTAATGGCATAAATACTGAATGTGTTGCAAGGGATTGTTGCGAACCACTTGCTAATGGAGGCTCAATTCTGGAATGCCCTTGCACCTACACGACCTGTGAAAGATTCTACTCCTCCACTTGAACCTGTTCAGCCGGCTAATCCTAAGGAAGTTGAGAGACTTACAGTTGTCATTACGAAGTTGCTGAAGGAACCCCGTCAGTTGGGATGTAAAGATTTCAGCGGTTCAGCAGGTGCTACTGCGACTTGTGAATGGATTGACACCCTATGCCGGGTGTCCTTGTTCCTACAGATCTCTGATGACGACAAGGTTGCAATATCAACTTTCCTATTTGAGGGAGAAGCCCTCGTATGGTGGACAGTAGTGAGTTTGTGGTGTAGGGATCGTTTGCCTTTATGGAAAGAATTCTAGCATGAATTCGATGAAAGGTTCTACACCTGATTTGAAAAAAATGAAGAGCAAAAAGTTTTCTATAAGCTTGAACAAGGCACCCTTTTGGTGCTGGAATATGAGAAGGAATTGAGAGAGTTGTCCCGATTTTCACTAGAGGAGGATTTCTCACCTTATCAACTTGTGAAGCGATTCCAAGATAGGCTAAGTACCGAGCTCAAAACCATTATGGGCATGACATCGGTGCAGAATTTGCAGCAACTGATCGTTGCTGCAACTGAAGCTGAGAAGATCATACAAAGCAAGAAGCCATCCGTAGCAAGTAGTGACGAATCATTTAGACATGATTCAAAGTTCAACTGACATACAGAACCCTATCCATTGAGGTCCTACCCTCCAAAGATTAATAGAAATAAGAGAAAGTTCAGCAAAAATTTTTCTGGTCTTATTCCTAATGGATCTACGTGGAGTTCACAGCCATGTCAATGCTACAACTATGGCAAAATGGGTCATATTAGAGGGAGTGTCCCAAACCAAGACGTATCATAAATGCATCTAATGCAAGCCGAGGTGGGTATGCTAATCCCACTAAACAACCAACACGCGCACCTGGAAGACCACCTAGCGGATCTACAATTGAGGCGCAACCCAAGCCAACAAGGTTGTTCACCTTGACTGATTCCAAAGCAAGCCCAGATGTGGTGATAGGTATTGTTTCCGTCTTTACTCAAAATGCTTAAGTGTTATTAGATCTTGGAGTGAATAGATCATTTGAAATTCCAAGGATAACACTTAGCATGGATCGACCTTTGTCTCCCCTATCTCGTCTTATTGTGCTTCTAACTCTTTTGGGAGAACAACTGACTTGTGATCTAGTCTACATTGGTTGTGTTGTATGTATGAGTGCAAGTACACTTGAAGTGGATCTGATTCCATTGGACATCCGAGAGCTGGATGTGATTTTAGTAATGGATTTTCTGGCCAAATATCAGGCTTGAATAAAGTGTTTCACCAAGCGTGTGTGGTTCACTCTTCCTGATCGTTTCGAGTATTCCTTTGAAGGTGATAGGTGATTTGTTCCAACTTGCATGATTTCATAGCTCGATGCGAAGCGATTGTTCAGCAAAGGATGTACTGCATACCTCATGCATGTACATGACATTTCTAAAGAGTCCTCGGATCTAGATTCTGTTCCAGTGGTTCGTGAATTTCTGGATGTGTTTCCCGAAGACATGGCTGGTTTGCCACCAGCAAGAGAAGTGGAATTCGGCATTGAACTAGTGCCTGGTACGAATCCAATTTCTATTCTTCCTTATCGTATGACTCCTGCAGAAATGAAGGAATTGAAGAAGCAATTGGAAGATTTACTGGATGGTGGTTTCATCCTACCCAGTGTGTCACCTTGGGGAGCATTTGTCTTGTTCCTAAAGAAGAAAGATGGTTCACTGCGAATGTGCATCAACTATCGGCAACTGAATTGTGTGAATATGAAGAACAAGTACCCTCTACCATGAATCGATGACTTATTCGACCAGCTCCAAGTTGCAGCCATGTTTTCCAAGATCGATCTCAGATCGGGATACCATCAGTTGAATGTTCGTGAAGCTGATATTTCGAAGACTGCATTCATAACACAATGCGGCCACTACGAATTTCTGGTTATGCCATTCGGTTTGAGCAATACACCAGCTATGTTCATGGACCTGATGAATCGAGTATTCCGAGAGTTCCTAGACAGATTTGTCATAGTCTTCATCAACGACATTCTTATTTACTCAAAATCAAAAGAGAAGCATGCTGAACACTTGCAGATTGTGCTAAAAATTCTGAGGGATCGACACTTGTTTGCGAAGTAATCTAAATGAAAATTCTGGTTATGCGAAGTGGGTTTCGTTTGCCATGTTGTTTCTACCCATGGTGTTCTTGTTGATTCAAAGAAGATTGAAGTCGTTGCTTGGGAACTCCCACAGACTGTATTTGAGGTTCACAGTTTCCTTGGCTTAACTGGATACTACCGTTGCTTCATGGAGAATTTTTCCTCGCTTGTTGGACCTTTGACAAAATCGACTCACAAAGGAGAGCCATTCGTATGGAATGAGAAATGCCAGTGAAATTTCAAAAAACTGAAGAACAGATTGGTAACCGCACCTATCCTCACTTTTCCGGTTAGCGGAAAAGAATATATGGTGTACAGTGATGCATTGAAATCTGGACTTGGATGCGTGTTGATGCAAGAAGGGAAAGTCGTTGCCTATGCTTCCCAAAAGTTATGTCCAAATGAAAACAACTATCCTATGCATGATTTGGAACTTGTAGCCATGGTGTTCGTATTGAAGATATTGCGCCACTACTTGTATGGTGAGATGTGCAGAATCTTCACCGACCACAAAAGCTTGAAGTATCGCCTTACATAGAAGGAATTGAATATGAGACAACGAAGATGGGTGGAGCTGATTAAAGATTACGATTTGATCATCGAATGTCATCCTGGAAAAGAAAATGTTATTGCTGATACCTTAAGTCGGAAGACACATTCTTCTTCTCCAACTTTTTTAGCCTATATGCGTGAGCAATACATGCGAATATTGCTGGATTTGAGAGCTACGTGAGATGATGGAATTCTTTTTTTCAGAAATTGAGTATAGATGTCGATGTTCACAATCTGATTTTCTCCGAAGCATATAGTGCAAAGTTTCCTATTTATCTTGGTAGCACAAAGATATACCGAGATTTGAAAGAACAATATTGGTGGCTGAACATGAAGCATCACAATGCTGAGTTCGTTGTCCAATGCCTTGTATGTCAGCAAATGAAGATCGAGCATCAAAGACCCGCTAGTTTACTTCAGCTACTTCAGATTCCAGAATGAAAGTGGGAGCATGTCATGATGGAGTTTGTGACCAGTTTTCCTGGATCCCAGCGAGGATATGATGCCATTTGGGTGATTGAGGACCGACTGACAAAATCTGCACACTTCCATTCTATTTGTGTGATAGACAACCCTGAGAAAATGGCTATTCGTTATTTGGATGAGATTGTTTGTCTACATGGAGTGCAAGTTTCTATTGTTTCAGATCGTGACCCTCGCTTTACTTCACAATTATGGGAGAAATTCCAGAATGTGTTGGGTTCGAGATTGAATTTTAGTACAATATTTCACTCCCAGACCGATGTTCAATCTGAAAGAGAGATTCGGACGCTTGAAGACAGGTTGCGTGCATGCGTAATGGATTGGAATGCCGTTGGGATCGATGTCTACATTTGGCGGAGTTCACTTACAATAACAGTTTTCATGTAAGCATCAGAATGACTCCATATGAAGCATAGTATGGGAGATGTTATAGAACCCCAATTTGCTGGAATGAAGTAGGCAAGAGACGCCTATATAACCCAGAATTGGTTGATCAAGCAACGAAACAATTGAATCTAATTCAAGAAAGGCTGAGGAAATATGCTAATAATCGAAGAAGGGAGCTAGAATTTGCGGTGTGTGACAAGTTATTCCTAAAAGTCGCCCTGTGGAAAGGTGTCCTTTGTTTTCAGCAACTAGGTAAGCTAGCACCTCGTTATATTGGTCCATACGATATTGTTGAAAGAATAGGCCCTGTTGCATACCAACTTGCATTCCCTCCAAACATGGAAAGAATTCACAATGTGTTTTATGTTTTAATGTTGAGAAAGTATGTGCGAGACCCTGTTCATGTGCTTGAAGAACCACCAGTTGAGGTTGCTGAAGACCTATCCTACCGCATACAGCCAGTTGCCAAAATAGATTGGTTAGTTCGCCAGCTTCGTAGTCAAAGCATGCCTATGGTACGAGTTATTTGGCGTAATGACCAAGTTGAGGAACAGTGTTGAGAGGTTGAGGAATTTATGAGTGCAAAATTTTCTAACCTGTTTTCTTGGGTACTTGTGCTGAAATTTCGAGGATGAAATTTTTATAAGGAGTGGAGGATGTTAGACCCCGATTTTTGTGTCCAAGAACTCCAAAAGCCAATGCAGGTGAAATGACCGTGTTACCCTTGAAGAAATGGATGTGTGATAGCCGAAAATGGTGCTGAAGGTTCAAGGCTCATTTCCAAAATCTTTTCTCCTTTGTTTCATTTTCTTCTTGATTCATTTATATCTTAAATGATAATCTCCTAAAATTAAGGGATAATTCTAAAATTTAATCCTAATGATTATTCCCTTACATCTAGCCTTAAAAGTAGAAAAATTAAATCCCATTACACCGTACAAAAGGAGTAGTGAGCCACACATAAATCCCACACAAAAACTTACAAAATCATCAGGCAATAAACCCCTCTTCCCTACCCTTGCTGCCAAAAATTCCTAAACACCTATCCTAGCTGAAATCTTTTATCTTTCATCAGATTTCTATGAATAATTGCTTGTTGGAAAGATCTTTCCATCCACCATCTTGCTTTCTAGGTTTCATCATTAGAAGGTTAGATCTTCCTTGTACATTTCCTTTCTGCAATTCCCTAGGTGTGACTATCAAAATTTCTTTGATTAAACCGTCAATTGGTTTCTGTTGTTCCTTTTGTTCATATGATTATTTTTCACCTATTCATGTTGCAATATCATGGATTCATCCTTTGAATCTTTCCTATGTATGATATCGGCATATCCTATACCCTTGCCCTATTGTTGCTGATTTTTGCCAATTGTTTTGTCTATTGGTTTTTGATCTTGTTCCTTTTAATTATATGTGTATTTGGCACCTAATCCATCCATATTATCATGAATCGCAACCCCAAAATCCTTTATGCATGAAATCACAAATTGTGTTATTGCCCTATCTTAGTGCTGAAATTTGCATGGGTAATTAGGATGGTAAATCAGGTTGATTCTTATTATGTTCCTAGCTATCACATCACCCATCAAAGGAGGAGGTGCCTATGACATCTGATCACTAGTTTCTGATGGGTTTGGTGAGTGGAATTGATAAGGAACTTAGGTTGTTTATTTGGTTTATGAATTGTGTATGCTTAGTATGGTTTGTCTTGGCCATATGGTTATATAGGTGGTTCGGATCCCCTTAATAAAACAAAGGGATAGCTACTTGTTCAGAAACAAGAAAGGTAGGATCTATACCTCATCGATTTCTCCAGAGATCCTTGTTGTTTGTTTGATATTTTTGGTGCATGTCCTTGTTTATGAATATATGTGCATGTGTTGTATAGTGTATCCATTAGTTGTGGTTTGAGCTATGATACATTAGGCAATTTCAGACTCCTTAAACTAGGTTGTGTGTGCCTAATTCTGTTGTATTCTGTGCATATAACTTGCTGATTGTATTGTGGTATGATTAATTATGCCCTGCTCTAATGTTATGCTTTGTACTTGCTTGTATGTGCTTGTACATCATTGTTGTGTCAGGATTCTTTTCAGGTGGCCATTCAAGGTAAGTGTTGATGCTCCTTGGGAGAGGAGAGGTTCTTATTGGTATTGGAGTCGTATGGGTGGCAATCCCCATCATGTGCATGCTGGATGCCTAGTCCTTGTGTGGCTAAATGCCTTGTCCTGTATACTGGAAAAATGTCCTTATCCTTGTGTGGTTTGGATGCCCTTATCCTTGTGTGGTTTGAATGCTCTTGTCCTGTGTGGTTTGGATGCCTTGTCCTATGTAACGACCCCAATTCCTAACTATTAATATTTTCTCCAATTAAGGTCATTACCACCGTGAAACCCAAACAAGCCCAAAGACACCTAGGACCTATTTGAATCCCACCAGGCTTACTCATTAAGTTTTCGACTTTTAGCATGTTCATTCTACATGTTTAATAACAGTTGGAGCATGATATTGGAAAATCATTCTGGTATCATACGGAGTGAGTAAAAACATCGGCGGAAGTCTTTAAGTTAAATCACAAGATTCATAACACACAAGTCTTGTAAGGATCCAAATAACCAGCAAGAATTCCTCCAATATAGTCGAAAATAACAAGCAAAGGAGGAATCTTAAAATAAACTAGAAAGTAGTACAATTTTTATTCATGTTATAAGCGCAACTAATCAAGGAATAGGTATGCAAAGTGATGCGATATCGCCCCGCCGTACGACCTTAATTTCACACACTGATACCAATAACAGTGAATGTACCTAAGCCTGAAAAAAATGGTGAAAACAACGGAAGGAGATTACAAGAATCTCAGTAGGGTTACAACATCATAAGATCTACAGAAACTATAAACACAAATCTCCCGAACAACATCTTATCATTCCTACGCAACTAAAGGGATTCATGCAATTCAAAGAATCAATCAAAAAGGGTAGGGCCGAATCTAAGGCTGAGAGGGACTACAAAAACTTCCAAAAAATATCAGACCTACACAGGCAGGCAGAACTCATCAGATTGTTCTCGGCATTGAAGAAGAAAAGGCCATGCCCTTCCACCTGTGTTGTCCAAGGCATATTGCACGAAAGGTAATTGGTTAAGACACAAGTTGATCAGCAAGCCTATTCATCTTGCCACACAAGGACAAAACATCCCAAGCCACACAAGGACAACGACATTCCAAAACACACAAGGATAAGGGGTTCCTGCCATACAAGGATAGGGCTTCTGGCCACACAAGGACCTAACATCCAGCGAGCTCTTGCTGGGATTTGCCACCTATACGACTCCCATACCAATAAGAACCTCCCCTCTCACTAGGAGCATCAGTGCTTACCCCGAATGGCCACTGGAAAAAGATTCTGACACACAAACACGTACAAGCACACACAGTCAAGCACAAAGTACAAAACCACAACAGGGTATTCTCAATTCTGTCAGATCACATTCAGCATGTTCAATACACATCACACATGCAAGCTAGGCATTCCTAACCTACCTTAAGGGACTCGGTATAACCTAGGATTTCCTCAATTCAATCTGCAACTTAAGCATGCATTATTTAATATGAATTCGTATACAGTTTCACAATCATAGGTACCGAAATCAATTAAGCAAACAACGATGTCTCTGGAGAAACCGATGAGGAATAGATCCTACCTCTCTTGTCTCTGAACAAGAAGTTATTCCCTTGTCTTTATTCAGTAATTCTGCACTACCTATAACATCATAAGGCAAAGCCAAAACCAAACTAAGTATACATATCCAATATCCAATTAAATAACCTATTTCCTTACAAATTCAACTCACCAACCTATCAGAAACCAGTGATCAGAAGCCACAAGTACCTCCCCCTTGGATATGTGATGTGATAGCTAAGAACTTTACAAGAAACAACCTGAATTACCATCCGTAATTATCATATAATTTTTGGTACTAAGAATAGGACAATAGGGAAAGTTGCGATTTCATGTTAACAAGTTGTAGGAGTTGCGATCTCATGTTAACATGGAAGGATTAATGGTTCATAATATGTATAATCAAAAGAAACAAGATCAAAATCCAATAGAATAATCAATTGATCAAGATAGGCAATAGTAGGGCAGTAGGAAAAAGGTACGGCATACTGATTTCATGTATAGAAAAGATTCAAAGGATGAATTCATGATTTTTCACTATGAATGGATACTAAACAGTCATATGAATAATGGTAACAACATCAGAGATCAATCAAAGGCAGAATTATACAAATCTTAAAACCTAATTCTGCCGCCGTTTTTCAACTTATCTTTTGTCAAAGAAATACGAATATAAAAATAACAAAACAGATATGGTTGGAAAGAGAATGAAGAGATCTTTCCAACAAACTATTATTTGCAAGAATCTGACAAACGATGAAAGAGTTATGCTATATTGAATTTAAAAAATATTTTTGCAGTTCCACCCGAGTTTTGACTTTTTTTTTGACAAATAATTACGAATATGAAAACAAAAAAAAATATATATCTGGAAAGAGGATGAAGAGAGCTTTCCAACAAGCTATTATTTTCAGGAATCTTACAAACGATGAAAGAGTTACACTACAATGAAGTTAAAGAAAATTTTAGTAGTTCTGCCGAGTTTCAACTTATCTTACGAAAAATAAATACTAACCTCCTGACAAAAAAAAAGGATGGTTGGAAAGAGGATGAATAGAGTTTTCCAACAAGCTATTATTTTCAGGAATCTGACAAACGATAAGAGAGTAATACTGGTTTAAAGTTTCAGCGAATTTTGGCAGATATAGGGAGGTGCAAGGGTTTTAGGTTATACAAGTTTTGTGTGTTTTCTATGAATGATTTTTGTGGGGTTGGCTTCCTATTTATATAAGATGGTTATAAGATTATAATCCCTATCTTCAAGTCTTAATTAAAGTAAGATAATTATCAGAATTAAATTCTGTAATTATCCCGTTTTAATTTTAGGGATTTTAATTTCTAAGGTAATTATCAACAAATTAATAACCAAATTAAAGGGAATTAATACCAGAAATAGTTACTAAATATTCCTTACCAATTTTGGCCATCACACATCTTTTTCTTCAGGAGAAAAATGGTCTTTTCACCTGTACTGATTTATAGACTTTTAGGACTCAAAATTCAGGGTCTCACATCCTCCCCTCCTTATAAGAATTTCATCCTCGAAATTTTAACACAAGTACCTAAACAAACAAGTAAGGAAATTTTGTACGCATAGAATCCCTAGTCTCCCAAGAGTGTTCCTCAATTTGGCCATTACGTCAAACAACTCGTACCATAGGCACACTTATACTGCGAAGCTGTCGAACTGACTGATCTAGTATGGAAACTGGCTGTACGAGATAGAATAGGTCCTTAGAAACTTCTACTTGGGGTTCCTCAGGCACATGAGCAGGGTTTTGTACATACTTTCTCAACATTGAAACGTGAAACACGTTGTGAATTCTTTCCATGTTTGGAGGTAAGGCAAGTTGGTATGCAACAGAGCCGATTCTTTTAATGATGTCATACGACCAATGTAGCGAGGTGCTAGCTTACCCCGCTGCTCAAAACGAAGGACTCCTTTCCATGGGGTCACATTCAAAAACACTTTGTGACCTACTGCAAATTCCAGCTCCCTTCGTTGATTGTCGGCGTAGCTTTTCTGCTAATCCTGGGCTATTTTTAGCCGTTAACGGATCAAGGTCAACTGCTCCGTTGCTTGATCAATCAATTCCTGATTGACTAGGAATCTTTCACCTACTTCATTCCAGAAAATGAGAGTCCTACAATGTCTCCCATATAATGCTTCATAAGGTGCCATACCGATGCTTACATGAAAACTATTGTTGTAAGAAAATTCTGCCAACGGCAGGCATCGATCCCAACTGGTTTGCTGATCCAACACACTCGCTCGTAGCATGTCTTCGAGTGTCTGAATAGTCCTTTCTGATTGACCACCGGTCTGAGGATGAAATGCTGTACTGAAATTCAATTTCGAACCCAGCGAAATTTGGAAATTTTACCAAAATTGTGAGGTGAAACGAGGGTCACAATCTGAAATAATGGAAACTGGCACTCCATGCAATAAAACAATCTCATCTAAGTAATGAACAACCGATTTCTCAGGTGTATCCATCACACGTATAAGAAGGAAGTGTGCAGATTTCGTCAATCGATCCACGATCACCAAAATAGCATCGTATCCTTGCTGTGACCTAGGCAAACCGGCCAAAAAATCCATTGTGACGTGCTCCCACATCCATTCTGGAATTGGAAGTGACTAAAGAAGTCCAGCGGGTCGTTGATGTTCGATCTTTACTTGTTGACATACAAGGCATCAGACAAAAAACTCAACAACGTGGCATTTCATGTTTGGCCACCAATACTGCTCCTTTAAATCTGGGTACATCTTAGTGCTTCCGGGATGGATAGCGAACTTCGAACTATGCGCCTCCGATAGAATAAGGTTTCAGATATCAATATTTTGTGGAACACATACCCGGTTTCTGAAGACAAGCACTTTGTCATATCGTATTCTGAAATCACGAACTATGGCATCAACACCATCAGAAAGTTGCTTCCGAATTTCAGTTAGTTTCAGATCTCCTAATTGCTGATTCCGGATTTCCTCAATCAAGGTAGATGTGACTTCGATTCATGCCAACAATGAACCAGAATAATCAGTGCTAAGGTGCACACAATTAGTCCTCAAGTCCAGCAACATAGGAATGTAATGGGCGCGCATATAGGCCAAAACTGATGGGGAAGGAGGATGAAACTTTCAGCTTAAGGCATCAGCAACAACATTTTCCTTTCCAATATGATATTCGATGATCAAATCGTAGTCTTTTATCAGCTCTACCCATCTTCGTTATCTCATATTCAATTTTTTTGGTGAGTAGGTACTTCAAGCTATTGTGATCGGTGAAGATTCGACATGTCTCGCCGTATAAGTAATGTCGCCATATTTTCAACACAAACACCACGGCTGCAAGCTCCAAATCATGTGTAGGATAATTGTTTTCATGCGGTTGTAACTCTCGGGAAGTATATGCAACAACTTTCCCATCTTGCATCAATACTCATCCAAGTCCGGATTTTGACGCATCGCTGTAAAATACATACCTCTTTTCGCAATAAAGCAAGGATAGGTGCGGAAACTAACCGGTTTTTCAGTTCTTCAAAACTTTGCTGGCATTTCTCGTTCTACATGAACGACTTACCCTTCCGTGTCAGTTTTGTCAATGTTCCGGAAAGCGATGAAAATTTTTCCACAAAGCGACGGTAATAACGTGCTAAGCCAAGGAAACTATGAATTTTGAACACAGTCCGTGGGGTTCCCAAGCAACTATGGCTTCAATCTTCTTTGGATCAACTGTCATACCTTGGGCGGAAACAATATGGCTAAGGAATCCAACTTTGCGTAACCAGAATTCGCATTTGGAGTATCTTGCGAACGATCGTCTATCCTCTAAAAATTTCAGCATAATCCGCAAATGCTTAGCATGCTCCTCTTCCGATTTTGAATATATCAGAATGTCATTGATGGAAACTATCACAAATTTATCCAAGAACTCATGGAACACACGATTCATCAGGTTCATAAACACAGCTGGTGCATTGGTCAAACCGAATGGCATAACCAGAAATTCGTAGTGGCCGTATCGCGATCTCAATGCGGTCTTCAAAATATCAGCATCATGAACTCGCAATTGATGGTATCCAGATTTGAGATCAATTATGGAAAATATGGCTGCATCCTAGAGTTGGTCGAACAAATCATCGAAGAGTGGCAAAGGGTACTTGTTTTCAACAATCACACGATTCAGCTGCCGATAGTAGATGCTCAATCACAGTGAACCGTCTTTCTTTTTCACGAACAGGACAGGTGCTCCCCAAGGTCACACACTTGGTCAGATGAAACCACAATCCAGCAAATCTTCCAATTACATTTTTAGTTCCTTCATTTCCGCAGGAGCCATACGGTACGGAGGAATGGAAATCGGATTCGTACTAGGCACTAACTCAATGCAAAATTCCACTTTACTTACTGGTGGTCGACCGGCTATGTCTTCTAGAAATACTTTTGGAAATTTGCGAACCACTAGGATAGAATCCAGATCCAAGGATTCTTTTGAAATATCATGTACTTGCGAGAGATACGCTATACATCCTTTGTTGATCAATCGATTCGCATCAAGCCAAGAAATCATGCAAGTTGGACAACTCGCCTATCACCTTCAAAACATTACTCGGAACCATCAGGAAATATGAACCACACATGTTTGGTGAAACACTCCATACGGGCTTGATATTTCGCCAGACAGTCAATGCCTAAGATCACATCCAGCTCTCAGATGTCTAATGGAATCAGATCCATTTCAAGTACATTCGGACCCATACGTACCGAACAGACGATGTAGACTAGAATACAAATCAGTTTCTCTCCCAATGGAGTTAGAACCGCAATAGGAGGAGTCAAGGGAGATAGAGGCCGATCCACGCTAAGTGCTATCCTTGGACTTACAAATGATCTATTTGCTCCAGGATCTAATAATACTTTAGCATTTAGAGAAAAGACTGAAATAGTACCTGTCACCACATCAGGACTAGCCTCGGCATCAGTTAGGGTGAAGAGCCTTGTTGGTCTTGGTTGCGCCTCGCTTGTGGATCCATTGGGTGGTCCTCCTAGTGTGTGTGTTGGTGTTCTGGCGGGGTTGGCATTCCCACCTCGACCTGCATTTGGTACTCCTGTGATTCACCTTGTTTTTGGGCATTCCCTCTAAATATGTCCCATCTCGCCACAGTTGTAACATCAAAGGCAGAATTATACAAATCTTAAAACCTAATTCCGCCGCCGATTTTCAACTTATCTTTTGACAAAGAAATATGAATTTAAAAACAACAAAACAAATATGTTGGAAAGAGAATGAAAAGAGCTTTCCAACAAGCTACTATTTGCAGGAATCTGACAAACGATGAAAGAGTTATGCTATATTGAATTTAAAAAAGATGTTTGCAGTTCCGCCGAGTTTTGACTTTTCTTTTGACAAATAATTACGAATATTATAACAAAAAAAATATTTCTGGAAATAAGATTAAGAGAGCTTTCCAACAAGCTATTATTTGCAGGAATCCAACAAACAATGAAAGAGTTATGCTACATTAAAGTTCAAGAAGATTTTGGCAATTCTGCTGAGTTTCGACTTATCTTATGAGAAAGAAATACTAATCTCCTGAAAAAAAACCAAAAATTGTTAGAAAGATGATAAAGAGAGATTTCTAACAAGCTATTATTTTCAGGAGTCCCATAAACGATGAGAGAGTTATGTTGGTTTAAATTTTCATCAAATTTTGACAAATATAGGGAGATGTAAGGGTTTTAGGCTATATGAGTTTTGTGTGTCTTCTATGAATGATTTTTGTGGGGTTGACTTCCTATTTATATAAGATGGTTATGAGATTATAATCTCTATCTTCAAGGCTTAATTAAAGTAAGATAATTATCAGAATTAAATTCTATAATTATCCCGTTTTAATTTTAGGGATTTTAACTCCTAAGGTGATTATCAACAAATTAATAACCAAATTAAAGAAAATTAATACTAGAAATAATTATCAAACATTCCTTACCAACTTTGACCATCACACATCCTTTTCTTCAGAGGAAAAATGATATTTTTACCTGTACTGGCTTTTGGACTTCTAGGACTCAAAATTCGGGGTCTCACATCCTCCCCTCCTTATAAGAATTTTGTTCTCTAAATTTTTGCACAAGTACCTAAACAAACAAGTAAGGAAATTTTGTACTCATAGATTCCTCAGTCTCCCAAGACTATTCCTCAATTTGGACATTACCCCAAACAATTCGTACCATAGGCATGCTTCGACTGCGAGGCTGTCGAACTGATCAATCTAGTATGGCAACTGGCTTTACGGGATAGGTCTTCAGGAGATTCGACTAGGGGTTCCTCGAGTATGTGAGAAGGGTCTTGTACATACTTTCTCAACATTCAAACATGAAACACATTGTGAATTCTTTCCATATTTGGAGATAAGGCAAGTTGGTATGCAACATGGCCGATTCTTTCAACGACGTCATACAGACAAATGTAGGGAGGTGCTAGCTTACCCCGCTACTGAAAACGAAGGACTCCTTTCCATGGGGCGACCTTCAAAAACTTTTTGTGACCTACCATAAATTCCAGATCCTTTCGTCAATTGTCGGCGTAGCTTTTCTGCCGATCCTGGGCTGTGTTTAGCCATTGTCGGATCAATCTCAACTGCTTCGTTGCTTGATCAATAAATTCCGGATTGTCTAGGCGTCTTTCACCATACAGATCAATTCCGGATAGGCCTTGTGGGATTCAGATAGGTCCTAGGTTGGGCTTGTTTGGGTTTCACGGAGATAAAGGTCCTAATAGGTTGTGTTTGGGTCTTAATAGGATTAGTGGATGTTTTCAACAGATCAAAACCACTAAACTGACTGAGCAACTTTGAAACCCCGAATTTTGAGTCCTAGAAGTCCAAAACCCAATGTTAGTGAAAT
Organism: Passiflora organensis; assembly: GCA_019739055.1. NCBI lineage: Eukaryota > Viridiplantae > Streptophyta > Magnoliopsida > Malpighiales > Passifloraceae > Passiflora > Passiflora organensis. Next base: position 230,432 of record JAEPBF010000208.1, on the reverse strand, counting down.
AATCATTTTTCCCATAAATAAAAGGATTTGTGATGGCCGAAAATAGTATGGAATGTCTAGTAATCACTTCTGGTTTCATTTTCGTTTGATTTGATTCCTTATTGGTTCAAACTTACCTTAGAAGATAACATTTCTAAAATTAAGGAAGGATAATTCCATATCTAAACTACAGTAATTATCTTACCTCATCTAGCTGTTAAAGTAGGGAAATTAATCCCATAAGCACCCTATTTAAATAGTAGCTGGCCACACTTATCCACACACACCAAAAACACATAAAATTGGTCAAACCTCAAATCCTACAACATATCCTATTGATGCCGAAATTTTCTTGATCTTTAAACTAGCATAACTCTCTTATCCTTTGTTAGAATTCTGCAAATAATAACTTGTTGGAAAGATATTTGTATCCTCTATCAAGTTATCTTGGGTTGGTTATCATAAGGTTAGTTTTCATCTATCGAAATTCTAGTCTTGATTTGTCAATTTTGATGCCAAAATTGTGTGATTCTTCCTTCAACTGATATTTGTTGTTGTTCCTCTTGTTCGTATGATTTTTTGCCATCCATTCATGTTGTAAAATCATGAATTCATTTTTTGAATCTTCCCTATACATGAAATCAGCATGCCCTACCCTTTTTTCCTGTTGTTGTCGATTTTGATCAATTGATTAACCTATTGGTTTCTAATCTTGTTCCTTTTGATTGTATGTGTTATTGACACCTAATCCTTCTTTGTAATTATGAAATTGCAACCCCTATACCTTTTTTTCATGAAATCACAATTGCCTTGCGAACCCTATCTTAGTGCCAAAATTTGTATAGTTAATTGGGATGGTAACTCAGGTTGAATCTTGTAGAATTCTTGGCTATCACATCACACATCCGAGGCGGAGGCACCTATGACATCTCATCACTGGTTTCTAATATGTTTGGTTAGTGGAATTGGTAATGAAATAGGTTGTTTACCTGATTTATTAAGTATGCATGCTTAGTTTGCTTTTTTCTTTGCCTTACAATGATATAGGTGGTTTGGATCCTTTGAATAAAGGCAAAGGAATAACTTCTTGTTCAGAGACAAGATAGGCAGGATCTATGCCTCAACGTTTTCTCCAGAGATCCTTTAATTTTTTTGTTTGTTTCGGTTTGTGTGTTGGGATTTCATTGATCAAATTTAAAGACTTCCACTGATGTTTTTATTCTCTCTGTATATTACAAGGATACTTGTCTTGTACGAACCCGAATTTTGAGTTCTAGAAGTCCAGAAGCCAGTGTAAGTGAAATGACCATTTTGCCCTTGAAGAAATAGATGTATGATGGCCGAAAATGGTATGAAATGTCTAGCAATCATTTCTGGTTTCATTTACGTTTGATTTGGTTCCTTATTGGTTCAAAATTACCTTAGGAGATAAAATCCCTAAAATTAAGGAAGGATAATTCCAAAATTTAATTCTAATAATTATCTTACTTTAATTTAGCCTTTAAAGTAGGGAAATGAATCCCATAACCACTCTATAAAAATAGATAGCCGGCCACACTTAGATCTTACACAAAAAATACACAAAATTCGTCAAACCTCAAACCCTACACCTCCCAATTGCTGCCGAAATTTCTTTAAGTTCAAACTAGCATAACTCTATTATCCTTTGTTGGATTTATGAAAATAATGGCTTGTTGGAAAGCTCTTTCCATCCTCTATCTATGTACGTTGGTCTGGTCATCAGGAGGTTAGATCTTCACTATCGAATTTTAAATCATAATTCGTCGATTTTGGTGCCAAAATTGTGTGTGATTTTTCCTTTGATTCATTTCTGTTGTTGTTCCTCTTGTTCCTATGATTTTTTTTTCATCCATTCATGTTGTAAAATCATGAATTCATCCTTTGAATTTTCTTGAAATATAAAATCGGTATGCCCTACCCTTGCCTTATTGTTGCCAATTTTTGATCAGTTGAATAACTTTTTGAATTTTGATCTTTTTCCTTTTGATTGTATGTAATATTAACACCTAATCCTTCTTTGTTAACATGAAATCAAAACCCTTATAGCTTGCTAACATGAAATCATAATTTGATCTATTTCCCTATTCTTAGTGTCGAAAGTTGTATGTTGATTGGGACGCTAATTTAGGTTGTTTCTTGTTAAAGTCTTGGCTATCATATCACACATCCAAGGGAGAGGCACCTGTAGCATCTGATCACTAGTTTCTGATAGGTTTGGTGAGTTGAATTAATAAGGAAATAGGGTATTTACTTGGTTATTGAGTATACATGCTTAGTTTGATTTTGTCTTTGCTTTATGATGTGGTTCGGAACTCTTGAATAAAAGAAAAGGAATAGCTTCTTGTTCATAGACAAGAGAGGTAGGATCTATGCCTCATCGTTTTCCTAGAGATCCTTGTTGTTGGTTGTTATTTTCAATACGTGTTATGTATTGTTGAATGCGCATATATAAGGTAGTGTATGCATGAGTTACGGATTAATTTGAGGCTTAGTTAGGTATTGTCAAACCCTTGAGTTAGGTTATGTGTGCCTAGTTTGCATGTGTTGTGTGCAATGTTCATGCTGATTGTGTTTTGACATGATTAAGGATACCCTGTTGTGGTATTATGCTTTGTGCTTGCCTGCATGTGTTTGTGTGTAAGGATCCTTTTTCGGTAGCCATTCAGGGTAAGCGCTGATGCTCCTTGGGGGAGGAGAGGTTCGTACAGATATGGGAGTCGTATCAGTGGCAATCACCAGCATTAGCTCACTGGATGCCTAGTCTTAGGTACTGGCTAGATGCCCTTATCCTTATGTGGTTTGGTTGCTCTAATCCTGTATACTGGTTAGGTTGCTTAATCGTGTGTGCTAGCAAGATGCCTTGGCCTGTGTGCTGGCAAGATGATTAAGCTTGCTAATTATCTTGTGTGCTAACCTTTTACCTTTTGTGAAGCGAAGCCTTGGACAACATAGGTGGAAGGGGATGGCCTTTCCTGTTGATGAGTTTGATTGATGATTTACCTGCCTGTTTACTTCTAATTTTCGGAAGTGTTTGTAGTCCACCCTCAGCCTTAGCTATCAGCCCTATCCCTTTTTTGTTTAATGATGATTGCATGATTTCCTTTAGTTGTATAGGATGATTTGATGTTGTTTGGGAGATGTTTGTTTAAGATTTTTGTAGATCTTTTGATGTTGTGACCCTACTAAGATTCTTGTATTCTCATCCTGTTGTTTTCACCAATTTTCAGGTTTAGGTACATTCTTTGTTTGTTGTACCAGTGTGTAAGATCAAGACTGCACAACGGGGCGATATTGCTTCACATTTGCATTCCTGTTTCCCTGGTTGCTTGCACATATAACATGAACTTTAATTGGACTATTTTCTAGTTCTTCGGGTCCCTCCTTTGCTTGTTTATTTCTGAATTATATTGGAGGTTTACTTGTTGGATTTTTAGATCCCTATGGGACTTGTATGTTGTGGTTCCAATAATTCAATTTAAAGACTTCCGCTGAAATTTTATTCACTACGTATGGTACCAGAATGCTTGTTCAAATATTATGCTCAAATTGATAATAGTTGTAACGACCCCAATTTCTAAACCATTATTAATTGCTCCGATTAAGGTCATTACCGCCGTGAAACCCAAATAAGCCTAAATGACACCTGAGACCTATTTGAATCTCACCAGGCTTATCATTAACTACAGATTTTCAGCTTGTTCATTTTGTTGCTTATCAACATTTGGAGCATGATATTGGACACATATTCTGGTAACATACGGAGTAAATAAAACATCAGCAGAAGTTTTAAATCAAATAATTGGGTTCATAACACACAAGTCCCATAGGGATCCAAATAAACAACAAGAAATCTTCCAATAAGTTTCAGAAATAGCAGGCAAAAGAGGGTGCTTAAATTAAACCAGAAAGTTTCCCAATCATTCATGTTATATACGCAAGTAACAATTATGCAAATGTGATGCGATATCACCCCGCCGTGCAGCCTTGATCTCACACCCTGGTACCACGAACAGTGAATGTACCTAAGCCTGAAAAATGGTAAAAACAACGGTTTGAGATTACAAGAATCTCAGTAGGGCCACAGCGTCATAAGATCTACAGAATCCCTAAACACAAATCTCCCAATTCACATAAGATCATTTCTAAACAACTAAAGGGGATTACGCAATTCAAAAACCAATCAAAAGAAGTTAAGGCTGAATCTACGGCTGAGGGAGGACTGCAAACACTTTCGAAAGCTCAGAAGTACACAGGCAGGTGAATCACATCACATTGCCCTTGGCAATGAAGAAGAAAGGCCATCCCCTTCCAATTGTGTTGTCCAAAACTTACTGCACAAAGGGTAGATGGTTAACACGCAAACTAAGCACTAAGTCTATCACCTTGTCCTCGAAAAGACAAGTCGACTAGCCCCACACGGACAAGTCTTCCCTAGTCACATACCTACTAGGGCATCCCAGGTCACATACCTACTAGGGCTTCCTACCACACAAGGACAGAGTTCCGGCCACACAAGGACTAGACCTCCAGCGAGCTCTTGCTGGGATTTGCCGCTCATACAACTCCCATACTAGTAAGAACCTCTCCTCTCCCTAGGAGCATCAGCGCTTACCCCGAATGGCCACCGGAACAGGATCCTGACACACAGACACATACAGGCAAGTACAAAGCATAATACCACAACAGGGTATCCTCAATCATGTCAGAACACAATCAACTTATCCAATTCACATAACAATTGCATCCCAGGCACTCAATTCCTAACTTAGGGGTTCGATATAGCCTAAGCGATTCATATCTCAATCCAAATTTCATACTCTCACCCTATAATCCAATCGCAAGAAATACAACAAGGGCAGGTAACAAAAATATCAAGAAAATAACAAGGGTCTCTGGAGAAACCGATGAGGCGTAGATCCTACCTCTCTTGTCTCTAAACAAGAAGCTACTCCTTTTCTTTTATTAAGTAAATTCGAACCACCTAAATTATCACCAGGCAAAGACAAAAGCAAACTAAGCATACATATTCAATAGTCAATTGAATACCCTATTTCCTTACCAATACCACTCACCAAACCTATCAGAAAACCAGTGATCAGACGTTGCAAGTGCCTCCCTCTTGGATATGTGATGTGATAGCCAGGAACTTAACAAGATTCAACCTGAATTTACCATTCCAATTAACTATGCAAATCTTGTCGCTAAAAGTAGGACATAGGACGATTTTGTCTTAACCTTAAACAAAGAAATATTTACATACAAGCTGCGATTTATATATGGTTGGAAAGAAGATGAAAATATCTTTCCAACGAGCTATTATTTTTAAGGATCTGACAAACGATTAGAAAGTTATACTATTTTGAAGTTCAATAAGATTTGACAAAAACCTAATTCCGCCGCCGATTTTCAAATTAACCTTAGATACAATAAATACTAACCTCCTGAAAAAAACTCAAAGATGGTTGGAAAGATAATTAAGAGAGCTTTCCAACAAGATATTAATCTTAGAGATATAACAAATAATGAAAGAGTTATGCTATTCTGAATTTCAAGAAGAGTTAGTAGTGCCGCTGAATTTCAACTGGCCCTTTAAGAAAGAAATACTAATCTCCTGACACAAACTCAACGATGGTTGAAAATAGGATGAAGAGAGCTTTCCAACAAGCTATTATTCGCAGAGATCCGACGAACGATGAGTGAGTTATGCTGGTTTGAAATTTCTGTGAATTATGGCGGCTATAGGAAGGTATAGGGTTTTAGGCTCATACGAATTTGTAAGTTTTCTATGAATGATTTTTGTAGGGTTGGCTTCCTATTTATAATGAATGGGTATAGAATTATGATTACTACTTTTAATCACTTTATCATATTAATATAATCTACCAGATAATTAAAATCTAAATTATCTTTCCTATTTTTAGGGTCTTTAATCTCTAAGGCAATTATCCCTCTATAAGGACAGTCTCTAAGGAAATTATCCACCTATAAGAACTTAGATCAAAGGAAATTTAAAACAAAGTTAACTACTAAATAATCTTACCAATTTCGGCCATCACACATCCTTTCCTTCAGGGGAAAAATCGTCTTTTCACCTGCATTGGCTTCTGAACTTCTAGGACTCAAAATTTGGGATCTTACAATAGTACAAAGAATAAACATGCTAAAATCGAAAACTAGACGAGTAAGCCTTGTGGAATTCAAATAGGTTCTAGTTTTGCGCTTATTTTGGTTTTACAGAGGTAAAGGTCCTTATAGGAGCAATATAAGAGTAGGTTAGGACTCGTGGTCGTTACAGGTTTTGTAGCGGAGTATGGTTTAGGGAACAGGATTTGTTATCTCCTAACTTATTTGTTGGTTTTGTGTTTGTAGGAAAGGTACATTCGCACACACCCACACTTAGAAGACAAATGCTGAATCTAGTCTAATGCTAAAATACCTAGTTTGAAACGTTTAATTAATGTATTTGGTTGTGGGACTTGCTATGTGTTTTTGTGTATGAGTATGTGCTAAGAAATTGCCAAATGAGCTTGTTGCCAAATAATTGTGATGTGTTTTATGCTTATTGCCGAATGTGTGTTGTTGATGCATGCTTTGCTGCCAAGTGTACTTATATATGGTTTCGAATGTGTTCTAATGCATGTAACTGATTTGTAAGCATTCCAAGTATGCTTTTGTATGAAAGTATGTTTGTCGAGTGCTTGTGTGTGTTAATGTGATTGCCGAGTGTGCAATTGAATGTGTACATATGATTTCCGAAACTTATGAGTACATGTGTGCATGTGTATTTTGTTTTCCAGCATATGCATATCGTCTGATGCACGCCTCTCCACCAGTTATCACTTCTTTTCACAGTTTCGTATTTGGGTTATGTGTTGAGTGACATCTTGTGCTTGTATAGTATGGCAAGGTTGAGCGCTACAAGGGATTGACGAGGTAGGTTTGGGATTTAGGCCGTACAGCAACCTGTAGAACAGAATGAACTCGAGGCACAGATTGAGCAAGAAGGGCAAACTAAGCCCGAAAACCAACCTGAGGCACCAGCAGCACCAGCCATCGATCCTATGATGGCACAATTTCTAAATGTGTTGCAAAGAATTGTTGTGAATTAGAAGTGTATAGAGGCACATTTTTAGAATGCTCCTGCACCCGCACCCGAGGAAGATTCTGTTCCTCCACTTGAACCTGTACAGCTGGTTCATCCTAAGGAAACCGATAGACTTCCAGTTGTTATTACAAAGATGTTGTAGGAAGTTTATCAGTTCAGATGTAAAGATTTTAGTGGTTCAGCCAGAGCCGCAACGTCTCGTGGATGGATAGATACCTTGTAACAACCCCAATTCCTAATTATTAATAATTGCTTTGATTAAAGTCATTACCGCCGTGAAACCCAAATAAGCCTAAATGACACCTAAGACCAATTTGAATCTCACCAGGCTAATCATAAATTTCCGATTTTAAGCTTGTTAATCTTATTGCTTATCAACAATTGGAGAATGATATTGGACACATGTTCTGGTATCATACGGAGTAAATAAAACATCAGCTTAAGTCTTAAATTAAATCTTTGGGTTCATAACATACAAGTCCCATAGGGATCCACATAACCAGCAAGAAATTCTTCATCAAGGTTCAGAAATAGCAAGTAAAGAAGAGTGCTTAAAATAAACCAGAAAGTTGCCCAATCATTCATGTTATATGCGCAAGTAACAAGTATGCAAATGTGATGCGATATTTCCCCGCCGTGCAGCCTTGATCTCACACCCTAGTACCACAAACAGTGAATGTACCTAAGCCTGAAAAATGGTAAAAACAACGGTTTGAGATTACAAGAATCTCAGTAGGGTCACAGCATCATAAGATCTACAGAATCCCTAAACACAAATCTCCCAATTCACATAAGATCATTCCTAAACAAATAAAGGCGATCACGCAATTTAAAAATCAATCAAAAGAGGTTAGGGCCAAATCTATGGCTGTGGGAGGACTGCAAACACTTTCGAAAGCTAAGAAGTACACAGGCAGGTGAAACACATCAAATTGCTCTTGGCAATGAAGAAGAAAAGCCATCCCCTTCCACTTGTGTCGTCAAAGACTTACTGCACAAAGGGTAGATGGTTAACACGCAAACTAATCAGTAAGCCTTTCATCTTTTCCTCGCAAGGACAAGTCGACTAATCCCACATGGACAAGTCTTCCCTAGTCACATACCTACTAAGGCATCCCAAACCTCGCAAGATAAGGGCTTCCTGCCTCGCAAGGACAGATATCCAGTGTTAGCTTGCTGGTTTGCCGCCCATACAACTCCCATACCGGTAAGAACCTCTCCTCTCCCTAGAAGCATCAACGCTTACCCCGAAAGGCCACCGGAACAGGATCCTGACACAGTCTACCTACAAGCACACACAGACAAGTACAAAGCATAATACCACAACAGGGTATCCTCAATCATGTCAGAACACAATTAACATATCCAATTCACATAACAATTGCATCACAGGCACTCAATTTCTAACTCAGGGGTTCAATACAGCCTATGAGATCCATATCTCATTCCAAATTTCATACTCTCACCCTATAATCCAATCGCATGCAATTCAACAAGGGCAGGTAACAAAAACATCAAGAAAATAACAGGGGTCTCTAAAAAAACCGATGAGGCATAGATCCTACCTTTCTTCTCTTTGAACAAGAACCTAGTCCTTTTGCCTTTATTAAGTAAATCCGAACCACCTAAATTATCACCAGACAAAGACAAAAACAAACTAAGCATGCATATTCAATAGTCAATTGAATACCCTATTTCCTTACCAATACCACTCACCAAACCTATCAGAAAACCAGTGATCAGACGTTGCAGGTGCCTCACCCTTGGATGTGTGATGTGATAACCAGGAACTTAACAAGATTCAACCTGAATTTACCATTCCAATTAACTATGGAAATCTTATCGCTAAAAGTAGGGCATAGAACGATTTCGTCTTAACCTTAAAAAAGAAAATATTTATATATGGTTGGAAAGAGGATGAAAAGATCTTTCCAACGAGCTATTATTTGTAAGGATCTGACAAACGATTAGAAAGTTATGCTATTTTGAAGTTATGCTATTTTGAAGTTCAAGAAGATTTGGTGAAAACCTAATTCCGCCACCGATTTTCAAATTAACCTTAGATAAAGAAATAGTAACCTCCTGACGAAAACTCAAAGATTTATGGAAAGAGGATGAAGAGAACTTTCCAACAAGATATTGTTCGCAGAGATCCGACGAACAATGATTGAGTTATGCTGGTTTGAAGTTTCTGCGAATTATGGTGGCTATAGGGAGGCATAGGGTTTTAGGCTCATACGAATTTGTAAGTTTTCTATGAATGATTTTTGTGGGGTTGGCTTCCTATTTATAATGAATGGGTACAGAATTATGATTACTACTTTTAATCACTTTATCATAACAAGATAATCTACCAGATAATTAAACTCTAAATTATTTTTCCTATTTTTAGGGTTTTTAATCTCTAAGGAAATTATCCCTCTATAAGGACAGTCTCTAAGGAAATTATCCATCTATAAGAACTTAGATCAAAGGGAATTTAAAAAAAAGTTAACTACTAAACAATCTTACCAATTTCGGCCATCACACATCCTTTCCTTCAGGGGCAAAATCGTTTTTTCACTGGCACTGACTTCTGGACTTCTAGGACTCAAAATTAGGGGTCTTGTGCTAAGTGTCTTTGCTTTTGTGTATCTCAGATGATAAAAAAGTTATCGTCACTTTCCTACTTGAGAGAAAAGCCTTCGCATGGTGGACAACTGTGAGTTTGTGATTCGGAGATTATTTGCCTACTTGGGAAGAATTTTGGTACGAATTCGACGAGAGATTCTATACAAGATTCCATAAAAACAAGCAGCGACAAGCTTTCTATAAACTTGAACAAGGCACCCGTTTGGTGCTGGAATACAAGAAGGCATTATGGAAGTTTTCTCAATTTCCACCTGAGTAGGATCGTTCATCGTACCAACTTGCAAGACAATTTTAGGATAGGCTGAGTACCGAGCTCAAAACCATCGTTGGTACGACACTAATTCAGAATTTGCAAGAGTTGATCGTTGCTGCGACTGAAGTCAAGAAAATCGTTCAAAGCAAGAAGCCATCTGCAGCAAGTGGTGGCAGATCCTTCAGTCGTGATTCAAAGTTCAATCGACGTACGGGACCCTATCCTATAAGGTCCTATCCTCCGAAAAAACAATGGTGGAAATAGAGGTAAATATAAAAAGAACTTTTCTGGTCGGAATTCTAATCGATCTACATGGAATTCGCAGCCATGTCAATGTTATAATTGTGGCGAGATGAGCCATGTTTAGACGGACTGCCCAAAACCAAGGCATATCATTGGGACACCAAACACAAGCAAGGTAGGAATGTCCAACACCAACAAGAGCACTAGGAGTACCACCAAATGGATTCTCAAGTGAGTCAAAACCAAGACCAACGAGGTTATTCTCCCTAACTGATGCTGAGGCTAGTCCTGTTGTGGTGATAGGTACTATTTCAGTTTTTGTTCAAAATGTTAAAGTATTGTTGGATCCTTGAGCAAATAGGTCATTTGTAAGTCCTTGGATAGCATTTAGCACGGATCGGCCTATGTCTCCCTAGTCTCCTTCTATTGCGGTTCTGACTTTTTTGGGAGAGTAACTGATTTGTAATCTAGTCTACATCGGCTGTGCTGTATGTATGGGTCCGAATGTACTTAAGGTGGATCTGATTTCACTGGACATCCGAGAGGTGGATGTGATCTTAGGCATAGACTGTTTGAAAAAATATCAAGCCCGTATGTAGTGTTTTACCAAGCGTGTATGGTTCACTTTTCCTGGTGGTGCTGAGTACTATTTTGAAGGTGATTGTCGAGTTGTTCCAACTTATATGATTTCCTAGCTCGATATGAAGCGATTGATCAACAAAAGATACACAGCATACCTCGCACACATACCTGATGCGTCTATAGAGTCCTTGGATCTAGATTCTGTTCCAGTGGTACGTGAATTTCTGGATGTGTTTCCATAAGACATAGTCAGTTTGATACTAGCAAGGGCAGCAGAATTCGACATTGAGTTAGTGCCAGGTACGAAACCGATTTCCATTCCTACGTATCGTATGGTTCCTGCAGAAATGAAGGAATTGAAAACACAATTGGAAGAATTGTTGGATTGTGGTTTCATCTAACCCAGTGTGTCACCATGCAGAGCACCTTTCTTGTTCGTGAAGAAAAAAGATGGTTCACTGCGACTGTGCATCAGCTATCGATAGGTGAATCGTGTGATTATGAAGAACAAGTACCCTTTGCTGCGCATTGACGATTGTTAGATCAGCTCCAAGGTGCAGCCATGTTCTCCAAAATTAATCTCAAATTTGGATATCATCAACTGCGAGTTCAAGATGTTGATATTTCGAAGACCGCGTTCAGATTGCGATATGGCCACTACGAATTTCTGGTTATGTCGTTCGGTTTGAACAATGCACCAGTCGCGTTCATGGACCTGATAAATCGTGTGTTCTGTGAGTTCCTAGACAAATTCATGATAGTCTTCATTAATGACAATCTAATTTATTCAAAATCAGAAGAGGAGCATGCTGAGGACTTGTGGATTGTGCTGAATGTCTTGAGGGATCGGTGCTTGTTCGCAAAGTACTACAAATGCTAATTCAGGTTATGCGAAGTTGATTTCCTTGTCAATGTTGTTTCCACCCAAGGTGTGTTAGTTGATCCTAACAAAATTGAAGCCATTACTTGCTTAGAAACCCCCGTAAACTGTGTTCGAAGTCCGTAGTTTCCTTGGCTTAGCCGGATACTACTATCGCTATGTGGAGAATTTTTCATCGCTTTCTGTACCATTGATGAGACTAACGTGTAAGGGGGAGCCATTAGTGTGGATTGAGAAGTGCCAACGAAGTTTTGAAGAACGGAAAAACCGGTTAGTTTCCGCACCTATCCTTACCTTACCTATTGGTAGAAAGGAGTATGTGGTTTACAACGATGCGTGGAAATCCAGACTTGGATGCGTATTGATGCAAGATGGGAAAGTCATTGCCTATGCTTCCTGACAGTTGCAACTGCACGAAAGCAACTATCCTGCACATGATTTGGAGCTTGCAGCCGTGGTGTTTGTGTTGAAAATATGGCGCCACTATCTATATGGCAAGACGTGCAGAAACTTCACCGACCACAAAAGCCTGAAATATCTCCTTACGCAAAAAGGAGTTGAACATTAGACAACGAAGATGGGTGGAGTTGATTAAGGACTATGACTAGATCATTAAATATCATTCTGGAAAAATGAATGTTGTTGCTGATGCCTTAAACAGAAAATTTTATCCTCCATCCCCATCGGTTATGGCTTACATGCGCACCCAATGCATGCCAATGTTGCTGGGTTTGAAAACTACCCGTGTGCATCTTGGCATTGATTTTTCTGGTTCGTTGTTGGCGCAAGTCGAAGTCACGTCTACCTTGATTGAAGAAATCTTGAATCAGCAATCAGAAGATCCAAAATTGACTGGGATTCGGAAGCAACTATCTGATGGTGTTGATGCCATAGCTCACAATATCAAAATGTGAGATGACGGAGATCTTGTCTTCAGAAACAGGATATGTGTTCCACAAGATTTTGATATTCGTAATCTTATTTTTTCCGAGGTGCATAGTTCAAAGTTCGTTATCCATCCTGGTAGTACAAAGATGTACTAAGACTTAAAGGAGCAGTACTGGTGGCCGTATATGAAGCACTACATTGCTGAGTTTGTTGCCCGATGCCTTGTATGTCAACAAGTAAAGATTGAGCATCAAAGACCCACTGGTTTACTTCAGTCACTTCCGATTCCAAAATGGAAGATGGAGCATGTCACGATGGATTTTGTGACCGGTTTGCCTAGATCACAACGAGGATACGATTTCATTTGGGTAACCGTGGATCGATTGACAAAATCTGCACATTTCCTTCCTGTACGGGTGATAGACACACCCAAGAAGTTGGTTGTTCGTTATTTGGACGAGATTGTTCGATTGTATGGATTTCCAGTTTTCACCAGATCATGACCCTTGTTTCACGTCACGATTTTGGAAGAAATTCCAGAATGTGCTAGGTTCAAGATTAAATTTCAGTACAGCGTTTCATCCCCAGACCAATGGTCAATCTGAAAGGATGATTCAGATAGTCGAAGACATGCTATATGCAAGTGTACTAGACCAGCATACTGGTTAGGAGCGATCCCTACCAATGGCAGAATTTTCTTACAATAATAGTTTTCATATAAGCATCGGTATGAAACCTTATAAAGCACTATATGGGAGACATTGCAAAACTCCCATTTGCTGAAATGAAGTGGGAAAGACACGCCTAGACAATCCAGAATTGATTGATCAAGCAACGGTGTTGTTGAACTTGATTCGACAATGGCTAAAGACAGTGCAGGAACGGCAGAAAAATTTTGCTGATATTGACAAAGGAAGCTGGAATTTGAGGTAGGTGAAAAAGTGTTTTTGAAGGTCATCCCATGAAAAGATGTACTTCGTTTTCAGCAACGAGGTAAGCTAGCACCTCGTTACATAGGTTCATATGACATTGTCAAGAGAATCAACTCTGTTGCATACTAACTTGCATTACCTCCGAGTTTGGAAAAAGTTCACAACGTGTTTCACGTTTTGATGTTGATAAAGTATATGCAAGACCCTACTCATGTGCTTGAAGAACTACCAGCTGAAGTTGCTTAAGAACTATCCTATCCCGTATAGCAAATTGCCATACTAGATAGGTCAGTTTGTCATATTCGCAGTCAAAGTGTGCCTATGGTACGAGTTGTTTGGCATAATGGCCAAATCGAGGAACAGTCTTGGGAGACTGAGGAATCTAATTTCCTTACCTATTTTTTTAGGCACTTGTGTAATAATCGAAAATGGTATAGAATGTCTAATAATCATTTTTGGTTTCATTTTGATTTGATTCCTTATTGGTTCAAAATTATCTTTGAAGACAAAATCCCTAAAATTAAGGAAGAATAATTCCAAAATTTAATTCTGATAATAATCTTATTTTAATCTAGCTTTTAAAGTAGGGAAATTAATCTCATAGCCACTCTATATAAAGAGGTAGCCGGCCACACTTAGATCTTACACCAAAAATATACAAAAATCATCAAACCTCAAACCCTACACCCCCGAGTTGCTGTCGAAATTTCCTCAACTTCAAACTAGTATAACTCTCTCATTTTGTCGGTTTTCTGAAAATAATAGCTGGTTTGAAAGCTCTTTACATCCTCTATCTAGCTACATTGGTCTGGTCATCAGGAGGTTAGTTCTTCACTACCGAAATTTAAATCGTAATTTATCGGTTTAGGTGTCAAAATTGTGTGATTCTTCTTTCAATTGATTTCTGTTGTTGTTCTTCTTGTTCTTATGATTGTTTATCATCCATTCATGTTGTAAATCATAAATTTATCCTTTGATAAGTTATTCCCTATACATAAAATTGGTATGCCCTACCCTTGCTCTTTTGTTGCCAACTTTGATCAGTTGATTAACCTGTTGGTTTTTGATCTTATTCCTTTTGATTGTATGTGTTAATAACACCTAATCCTTCCTTGTTAACATGAAATCGCAATTTGTCTTACCCTATTTTTAGTGTCGAAAGTTGGATGCTGATTAAGATGGTAATTCAGGCTGTTTCTTGCTAAAGTCTTGGCTATAACATCACACATCCAAGAGGGAGCCACCTGCGATATCTAATTACTGGTTTCTGATAGGTTTGGTGAATGGAATTGGTAAGGAAATAGGGTATTTACTTGGTTATTAGGTATGCATGCTTAGTTTGGTTTTGTCTTTGCCTTATGATGTTGTAGATGGTTTAGAACCCTTGAATAAAGGCAAAGGAATAGCTTCTTGATCAGAGACAAGGGAGATTGAATCTATGCCTCATCGGTTTCTTCAAAGATCCTTGTTGTTGGTTGTTATTTTCGATGCATGTCTTTATATTGTTGTATACGCATATGTGAGGTAGTGTATGTATGAGTTGCGAATTGATTTGAGGCTTACTTAGGCATTGTGAAACCTTTAAGATAAGTTATGTGTGCTTAGTTTGCAGCGAGCATTAAACATGCCGATTGTGTTCTAACATGATTGAGGATACCTTGTTACGGTAATGTAATTTGTGCTTGCCTGTGTGTGCTTGTATATGTTTGTGTATCAGGATCCTTTTCTGGTGGCCATTCAGGGTAAATGTTGATTCTCCTTGGGAGAGGAGAGGTTCTTACTAGTGTGGGAGTCGTATGGGTGGCAATCCTCAGTATGAGCTCGCTGGATACCTAGTCATGTGTGCTAGCTAGATGCCTTGTCCTGTGTGCTAGCAAGATGCCCTTATCCTTGTGTGGTTTGGATTCCCTTATCCTATGTGCTGGTTAGGATGCCTAGTCCTGTGTGCTGGCTAGATGCCTTATCCTATGTGCTGGCAAGATGAATAGACTTGCTGATTAGCTTGTGTGCTAACCTTTTACCCTTTGTGTAGTGAAGCCTTGAACAACACAGGTGGATGGGGATAGCCTTTCCTGTTGATGAGTTTGTCTGATGATTTACCTGCCTGTGTACTTCTGATTTTCAAAAGTATTTGTAGTCCAGTCTCAGCCTTATCTTTCGGGCCTATCCCTTTTTGGTTGATTGATGATTGCGTGATTCTCTTTAGTTGTATAGGCTGATCTGATGTTGTTTGGGAGATGTTTGTTTTAGATTATAAATCTTATGATGTTGTGACCCTACTGAGATTCTTGTAATTTCATCTAGTTATTTTCACCATTTTTCTGGCTTAGGTAAATTTATTGTTCATGGTACCAGTGTGTGAGATCAAGGCTGCAAGGAGGGGCGGATTCACATTCCTGTTTTCTTTGTTGCTTGCGCATATAATATAAACTTTGATTGGACTATTTTATGATTCTTCGAGTCCCTCCTTTGCTTCTGTATTTCTGGATTATATTGGAGGTTTACTTGTTGGATTTTTAGATCCCTATGGGACTTGTATGTTGTGGTTCCAATGATTCAATTTAAAGACTTCCGCTAATATTTTTTTTACTCCATATGATACTAGAATGCTTGTCCAATTATCATGCTCCCATTGTTATAAGTACAAAGAATGAACTTGCTAAAATCGAAAACTAGATGGGTAAGCCTTGTGGGATTCAAATAGGTCCTAGTTTTGGGCTTTTTTGGGGGGTTTCACTGCGGTAAGGGTCCTCATTCGAGCAATATATGAATAGGTTAGGATTTGGGGTCTTTATATGTCCAATATCATGCTCCAACCTTTAAAAGCATAATAATAAAACTTGTTAAAAATCGGTTCTAAGGAGATAAGCCTTGTGAGATTCAGATAGGTTGGAATTCAGGTCTTTACAGTAACAACAATAGGGGACTATCAAAACAAAAAATTGATAAAACAAAACGGAGATTTAGAGCACTTACCACAAAATCCCCCAAAACTACTCTAAACTCGAAGAACAACAGATTGTAGCTCCTCGATCGACAACTAGTAATGGAAATCGGCTAGGGAACATTAGGAAAGTGGTCAGGGTCGATGCCCGATGGTTTTCATCGGAAGAAAATTGAGAGATTTTGAACGGTGTTACCAGGAGGGAATGGAGGGGAGAGAAAAAAGGAAGAGATGAGGTGAAACGGACAGCTGGCAGTTTCGACACTTAGAAAAATTCTACATTTCGGGTTGGGCAGGGTATTTATAGCCTGGGCCCAAAATCTCAGAAAGATCCGATTAAAATATTTTAAAACCCCGATATGTCCCCATGTGTGGGCCAAAACAGGTTTTAAAACCAATATACATCAAAATGGGTAATCAAGCCTGAAAAATAACTAACAGGCCCAAAATGGGATTTTTGGCCCAATGGCCCCGGTCACTCAAAACGGACCTGGAATTGGCCAATATCGATTTTCATTAACTCAAATCTCGATACTTGACCTAGATCATTTGCCAAGATACCTAAACTCACACATAGGCTTTCTATTATGTGTCACCTGAATGGTAAACTCTCGGGTCAAACCGGTCGAAGACTCACACGGATCAAAAGTTAGACACTCTCACTGAACGATCATGCTGACCAGGCACTTGGAGAGATGAGGTCCCACAGATTCCCCATTCGATTCATTATGTGTTGACTCCCATAGTGGAATTGTATTACTTGAGTGTTATTAAGTGTGTTGAAAGGGGGTTTAAGGATCTGTTTTCACTAGATAATTTAAAAATTGATAAATACACGAGTTTCAATGGAGGTGTAAGGTGTATTGTTGTGTGAATTGGCATGCTACACCATGTGTATGCTTAATATATTTATAATACATCAAATATAAATTTAAAAACTCATATCTCTGATAGAATTATAGAGAGTGTTGGAAGGGGTCTAAGGATCCGTTTTTATTTGATAATTTAAAAATCAATAAATGCATGATTTTGAATGGAGGTAAAATATGCATTGTTGTGTGAATTGGCATGCTAGGAAATATGTATACTTAGAATGTTTTTAACTATTGGTATAAATTGAATTTATCTTTAATTGTAAGCGTATGACTGTCAACAAGTAATATAGTTCAAAAGTTATTTAAAACCAATCAATTCATCTAATTCACTCTTCTAGTTAAATGAAAAAAATAAGAAATTTTAATTAAAATAAATTTAAAACCTAAGTTACTAGCATGATATTAAAGTTAGGTGTGAGACCCCGAATTTTCAGTTCTAGAAGTTCAGAAGCTAGTTGTCACGGGACTAGAGTTTTGCGGAATAGAAAGTCACCGTGCGGCCTTAGACTATCGCACTTGCAATAGGCTAAGTCAGCCTTCCTCACAAAGCTAGCTAGAATGCTAAGCTTAGAACACAACTGAAAAGAGAGAGACACACAAGAGAATGGAGAGAAAGCTCTAAACTCTCAATATTGCAAGAATTGCTGGATGTTGTGGGATGTTTACAAATGAGGGGAGGCACCCCTTATATAGCCTTTACAACTCCCCAATGAATAGTGGAGATCAAGCCGTGTGATCTAACGGTTTATATACAAAAGTATAAAAGCACAAACACGGATCCCAATTGAGTTCACGGATCCCAATTGAGTTCCTTGATTCCCTCTCTTAGTGGGGAACATAGTGGGGAACATGGTCCCTGATTCCCTCCTTGATTAGCTCCTTGATTTCCTCCATGATTCCCTCCTTGATTCCCTTCTGGATTCCCTCTAAAGGTGGGGAACATATTCCTTGAATTGGGGGACGGATCCCGCACGAAACCGAATGACGCGTAATCTGATTTTCGGTCGTGACATTCTCCCCCACCAAACTCGACATCGTCCTCGTTGTATGCTGCCTCAAGAACTCGTTGATTTCGTCTTGGTACTGCCAAATATCGAAATCTTTTTCCCAGTTTGTCTCGCTAGGAGGGTCGCCTTTCCATCGAACCAAGTATTCCACATGGTTCATGTGCTTCCACTTTTTTGCACCACCCGCCTTGATAAGATCTCATCTAGTTTCTTATCATGGGCATTGGTCACAGCTGTGGTAGCTCTTTTTGACTTCCCCCTCTCCGGATCTTCCGTGTCTTGTTTCAATGGTTTCAACAAGCTCACATGTAAGACAGGATGGAACTCCAATCTCAGTGTAATTCCAGCTTGTATGACACCTTGCTGATCCTCTTCAACATCTTGAAAGGACCCTCGTATCGTCGCACTAGTCCCTTGTGCAACTTGGCAAAAACTCGGCTTTGGTGAGGCATCAGCTTCACCAACACAAGATCCCCTTCATCAAACTCCAAGGGTCGCCTCTTGGTATCTACCCATTTTTCCTTCCACTTTGCCTCCTTGGACAATTGCACTCTTGCAATGTCCTTCTGCTTGTCACACTCCTTGACAACGCGGTAAGAGGATGGATTCAGCCCTTGCTTCACTTGTTCTGCCATAGCCTGAACTTGGGGTTTTTGTTTCGTACCCCCTTGGATCCTTTCCAGTAAAGGACTCTCCGGTTGGCTGATGGCTGCAAGTGTTTTTGCCTTCAGCTCCTTCTCTCCAGCAACAAGCACCACGCAACACTGGCTCCCTTCCAAAAGTATGAGGGTGTTGGTGCAAGACACTGGGACTGCTCTCGTCTGATCCAGGAATTGCATCCCTAACACAATCGGAAAATCATCCATAGGAAAAATGGAGAAGTCAAGTTTACCTTTCCATTCTCCCATTTGTAGCTCGACCCCTCGGGCTACTCCAAAGATTGGCTGGGCTTTAGTGTTCACCGTCTTCAGCCAGCCTTTCTCCTCTCGGAACTTGATGCCAAATCATTGTGCTTCCTCCTTCTTCATGAAGTTGTGAGTAGCACCGGTATCGATCAATGCACGGGACTCCCTCCCTTGCACGACGGGTCTAGCAAACATTCTCCCAGCTTGCTCTACCTTGGCATCTTTGGTTGAGGCTTTAACAGCACTCAACAGTTGCATGGAACTCATCTTTGGTGCTTCCATTTCTTCGGCCTCCCTTGCCATGGCTGCCAATTTGTTCCTCTTTGGGCAATCTACAGCTCTACGTGGCCCCTCACATAGAAAACATGAGAGCTTGGGTCTTTCACCCTTGCCCCGATTTTCATCTCCCCCATGTGTGGGTTTGGCTGGACGGAAGGATCTGAAGGACTTGAAGGACTTGAAAGGTTTTTCCTTCCACTCCTTGGTTTCGTGGACTGCTCCCCCACCTTTAGCCTTGTAGTCACGGAAGCTCTTAGGCTTAGGTGGGTTTGAACCCTCGGCCTTTCTCTCAAATTCTGCCAAGGATTCAGCCTCGGTGATTACATCGTTGAGCTCCTTGACATTGCGTCGATGAAGCTCCAACTTGGCCCAATTTTGTAAGCCTCCCAAAAACACGTATATGGCCTCCGTCTCGGGCATGTCTGGGATTTCCAACAAAACTTCCGTGAACTCCCTCATGTATTCTCGGATGTTTCCCTTGTGAGACAACTTGCGGAGCTTCTCTCTCGCCTCTAGCTCCCCATTTCTTGGTGAGAAATGTGCCTTCAGGAGCCTTTTGAAATCTCCCCACGTCTCCATCTTCAAGGTGCCACGCTCAATTTGAGCATGTTTCATCCTCCACCAGGTTGTGGCACTGTCGGTTAGATACAGTGGGGCTTGGGAAAGTCAATCTCCATCGCTCTCCATGCCCACCCCTTGAAAGTATTGTTCAAGGTTGAAAAGGAAGTTGTCCACTTCCTTGGCATTCCTCGTCACACCAAATGATTTTGGCCTCGGGACATCCAGCTTCAGTTTGGGCTTGGCAACCCCTTGCGCAATGCCCTTCTTGCAATCTTCCCTGATGTCAACCAAATCATCCTTAAATAAAGAGATCTCAGAAGGAAGATTTACCTTGAAATCATCTAACTCTTGCTTCTAAGAGTTGATAGCAATGAGGGCACCTTGCATCTCCTCACGAAGCTCATTTACGTCCCCTAACTCGAGCTCGCTTATGCCTTGGCCATACTCCTCAAGCATATCTTTGTCATCGGCAACCTTCATCTCCACACGAGTGATCCTTGCCTCCAACGATGACAGATGATCAACAGTCTTCATTCTCTTCTTGTTTGGTTCGGGAGCACGTTGGGGTAGTCTCCCCACACGGACCTCCTCGACCTCCTCTTCAATATGGATGTTGGCATCAGAAGTAGTAGGCATCTCCATTTCTCTCTCAAAAGATTTGAGCCTTAGCTCCGTTACCAATTGTCGCGGGACTAGAGTTTTGCGGAATAGAAACTCACCGTGCGGCCTTAGACTATCGCACTCGCAATAGGCTAAGTCAGCCTTCCTCACAAACCTAGCTAGAATGCTAAGCATAGAACACAACTGAAAAGAGAGAGACACACAAGAGAATGGAGAGAAAGCTCTAAACTCTCAATATTGCAAGAATTGCTGGATGTTGTGGGATGTTTACAAATGAGGGGAGGCACCCCTTATATAGCCTTTACAACTCCCCAATGAATGGTGGAGATCAAGCCGTACGATCTAACGGATTTTATACAAAAGTATAAAAGCACAAACACGGATCCCAATTGAATTCACGGATCCCAATTGAGTTCCTTAATTCCCTCTCTTAGTGGGGAACATGGTCCCTGATTCCCTCCTTGATTAGCTCCTTGATTTCCTCCATGATTCCCTCCTTGATTCGCTCCTGAATTCCCTCTAAAGGTGGGGAACATATTCCTTGATTTGGGGGACGGGTCCCGCACGAAACCGAATGACGCGTAATCTGATTTTCGGTCGTCACATAGTGCAGGTGAAAAGATCATTTTTCTCATGAAGAAAAAAATGTGTGATGGTCGAAATTAGTAAAGAATGTCTAGTAATTATTTCTGGTTTTAATTCCGTTTGATTTAAATCTTTATTAGTTGATAATTACCTTAGAAAATAAAATTCCTAAAATTAAGAGAGAATAATTAAAGAATTTAATTCTGATAACTATCTTACTTTAATTAATCTCATAACCACCCTATATAAAGAGGAAGCCGGCTACACTTAAAGCTTACACAGAAAATACACAAATTTCGTCAAACCTAAAATCCTATACCTTCCTAATTCTGCTAAAATCTGCTTGAACTTCAAAATAGCATAACTCTCTCGTCTGTCAGATTCCTGAAAATAATAGCTTGTTGGAAAGCTATTTCCATCCTCTATCCAACCATGTTGAGGTTTTCATCAGAAGATTAACTTTTCCTACTCAAAATTTAAGTTGTAATTCTTCGGATTTGCAAAAATCTACTTAAACTTCAAAATAGCATAACTTTTTCATCGTTTGTCAGATTCTTGCAAATAATAGCTTGTTGGAAAAAAATTTCATCCTGTTTCCAGCTATCTTGGGTTTTTTGTCTGGAGGTTAGTATTTCTTTCCGTAAGTTAGGTCGTAATTCAGCGGGATTAAGTTTCAAGATTGTGTGATTCTTCTTCCTTCATTTGATTTCTGTTGTTGTTCCTCTTGTTTATGTTTTTTTTGACATCCATTGATGTTATAAAATCATGAATACATCTTTTGAATCTTTTCTATACATGAAATCAGTATGCTATACCCTTTCCCAATCGTTGCCTATCTTGATCAATTGATTAACCTATTGGAGTCTGATCTTGTTTTGTTTGATTGTACAAGTTGTAAACACCTAATCCTTCTTTGTTAACATGAAATCGCAACTCTTACACTTTGCATGCATAAAATCGCAATTTTTCTTGTGTCCTAAGCTTTGTGCCGAAATATGTATAGTTAATTGGGATGATAACTCAGGTTGAATCTTGTTAAGTTCTTAGCTATCAGATCACATATCCAACGGGGAGGCACCTGCGAGGATTAAGATCTGATTACTAGGCTATACCGAACCATTTGAGAAAGGTTATGTGTGCCTAATTTGCATGTATTTATGTATTAAACATGCTGATTATGTTCTGACATGGTTGAAAATACCTTGTTATGGTATTACACTTTGTACTTGATTGCATGTGCTGGTACATTTTTTTGTGTGTCAGGATCCTATTTCAATGGCCATTCGGAGTAAGCGCTGATGCTTCTTGGGAGAAGGGAGGCTCTTACTGATAAGGGAGTCATATGGGTGGTAATCCCTAGCTTGCGCGCACTGGATGCCTAGTCTTGTGTATTGGCTAGATGCCTAGTCTTGTGTACTGGCTTGATGCCTTGTCTTGTATACTGGCAAGATGCCCTAATCCTGTGTGCTGGTTAGGATGCCTAGTCTTTTGTGCTAGCTAGATGCCTTGTCCTATGTTTTGGCAAGATGAATAGGCTTGCTGATTAGCTTGTGTGTTAACCTTTTACCCTTTGTGCAGCAAAGCCTTGGACAATGCAGGTGGAAGGGGATGGCCTTTCTTTTTCGTACTGTAGAGAGTAATATGACGACTTTTCCTGCTCGTGTACTTCTGATTTTTGGAAGTGTTGTAGTCCACCCTCAGCCTTAGTTTCAGCCCTATCTCATTGATTGATTCTTGAATTGCGTGATACCTATAGTTATGTAGGGATGACTTGATATTGTTTGGGAGATGTTTGTTTAAGATTTTTATAGAACTTCTGATGTTGTGACCTTAGTGAGATTCTTGTAATCTCATCCTGTTATTTACACCATTTTTCAGGTTTAGGTACATTTGTCGTTCGTGGTACCACTATGTTAGTTCAAGGCTGCATGGCGGGGCGATATCACATCACATTTGCATTCCTACCTACTTGATTGATTGTGCATATAACATAAACCTTGATTGGACTATTTTCTGGTTCTTTAAGTCACTCATTTGATGGTTTGTTTCTGTATTACTTTAGGAGGTTTACATGTTGAATTTTTAGATATTTGTGGGACTTATGTGTTATGGTTCCAATGATTAAATGAACAGACTTCCACTGATATTTTATTCACTCCGTATTATGCCAGAATGTTTGTCCAATATCATGCTCCAAATTGTTATAAGTACAAAATATAAACATTTTAGAAACAAAATATTAGATGGGTAAGCCTTGTGGGATTCAAATAGGTTCTAGTATTTGGGCTTGTTTGGGTTTAACGGCAGTAATGGTCCTAATAGGAGCAATTTAATAATAGGTTAGGATTTGAGGTCCTTACATTAGGGTTGTTAGATAATTTAGGAATTAATCCAACTATTGTTCAATTTTAATGTTTTATGTTCTGTTTTTGATTATCTTTCAATTCCCTAATATCTTTCTAGACTATTAAGAGCTAATTCAGAGTCCCAATTAACTATATTCCTATGATAATTAAGATTCTAATTTTTTTTGACCAAATCAATATGAACCCTAGGTTTGACAGATATATTTCTATTCTACTAAGTTTCAGCAATCTCCTTAGGACTTCTAATCTGTTATCGTAGTTTAATTGTTCTTATGAATCAATTTAAACTCACCTATCGAAAAACTGGCCAGATTTGCTACTCAGCGACGAAGCATGGAACAGGCCATCAGGCTTCGGCCATATACGAATCGAAGAATCAACAACCAATTACACTTCACCATGGCGCAAGTGGCCATCTACATGGGCATGCTCAAACAACGAGCATACTCCCTCCAACAACGTACCTCCAACAGACCGGGCACGGACCTTCATCGCCTTAGTCAAACATCTCTCACAGAAGCACAAGAGGCATATCGTTGATCGTGGCAGACAAGTCCTCAAGATAAGATGTCATACCTTATCTTTTCGGGTAAAGGACAAACTACTTTGTTGTCAGGATAGCAAAAATTCCCAGTTTTTGATCTTTGTTTTTGAACTTCTGAGAGTATTGAACACTTAAACAAACTGGTACTTATTACACAGAGAAATAGTAGTATAATTGTCTAGAGAGAGAGTAGTAGACTTAGAGAGTGGTGCTCATGCTCTTAGTACACAAGGGTTTATATAGGCTAAGGAGGATAGCTTGGGTGCTGCTTGTGGACCCCATCGACAACTATCTTCTTTGTACCTATTACCAGGTATTGATTACATATTGGCTGATAAGATTTCTTATCTTATCATCGAATTTTGTGGCCAGGATAAGATTCCTTATCTTATCGTGGCAGACAACTCCTCAAGATAAGATGTCATATCTTATCTTTTTGGGTAAAGGACAAACTACTTTGTTGTCAGGATAAGATTCCTTATCTTATCGTGGCAGACAAAGTATTGTAGCGAATCTTTATCGGCTACAGGTAGACAGTATGGAAATACATACGAGATACATACAGTACAATACGGGTAGTTTTATACAGGATGGTGGTAGATGGAGCTGTGTCTGGTTTTGCACTGTTCAGAGGTCCACACCATGCTCAGCTGGCACTCCGCTGTCAGTGGCGTCGGATAGGTTCCTCACTATTGAAGTCGTCGCTGGAGGTAGAAGTGCTGGTGGGGATGTCGCGAAAGAGGTATGGCTCGCGTCGATAGTAGGGGGAAGGTTCACGACGAGTGGTCGAGCGGGTGGCTGAATGTCGGTCAGTGATGGGATGGATTTGTGCGAATTCCTTGGCCGCCTCAGATTCAGCAAGATCTCGACATTCCCTCTCGATATTTTCAAGGCAACGATATGCCTCTTGTGCTTCTGTGAGAGATGTTTGACTAAGGCGATGAAGGTCCGTGCCCGGTCTGTTGGAGGTACGTTGTTGGAGGGAGTGCATTTGTTATTCGAGCATGCCCATGTAGATGGCTACTTGCGCCATGGTGAAGTGTAATTAGTTGTTGATTCTTTGATTCGTAGATCGCCGAAGCCTGATGGCCTGTTCCATGCTTCGTCGCTGAGTGCTGAAGTATAGTTCGGAAATGTCTTCTTCAAAGGTGCGGAAATGGGCTGGGTGGCCCCAATTTTTTCCTGCCAGTTCCATTTGTCTGGCCCGTATCTGTTCCCATCTGTGTGCTCGTTCCAGGCTTCCTCGATGGTTAATGGAAAAGCTTGTTCTTGGGTAGAACGGCCATCACCTTCCTCGTCCACGGGCGTCCATTCCTGAAAAACCAAACAGGTTAGTCGTGACAAGGTATCTGCTAAAAGATTTTGTTTGCCGTCGATGTGTTCAAAGTGGATGGTTATGCCGGAATCATTGATGAAATCAGTGAAGCCAATCCTTCGAACTCGGAAGGGTTTATGTTGATTACTCTTGTTATGGAAGCTTATGATTGCTTGGCAATCAGTGCGAATTGTTAATTCCTTTCGGTCGAGGTAATATATCTTGAAACTTTGGAGAGCTTCCATGACCGCGCAGATCTCTGCATCAATGGTGGATTTTATCTGAGGGAAGTTGCCACTGGCGTAGACACAAATCTTCTCTTTTGATCTTGGATCCATCTTTTTATTTTTCCATTTACAAACAGCTCCCCAGCCATTCATGCAGCAGTCTGCTTCAATGACTATGGAAGCGGTAGGCGGGGGTAGTTCCATATCAGGTAGATTTTGTATGTGCTGTTTGATTTGTCGGACGAGCTCCCAGTCGGAATTTTTCATTCGTTTGTAGCCATGTGGGCTGATCTTTTCATAGAGGGGGCCTAAGAGCGTTCCTAGGTTGGGAATGTAGGAACGGGCATAATTAAGTATCCCTAGCCAAGATCGGAGACCCCTCTTTTCCTTTAACTGCTCATTTTTTATGTCTACAATTTTCTTGATGATGTGAGGTTGTAAACGGATGCGACTCTTACCAATGATGGCGCCCAAGAATTCGATTTCTTCTACTGCCACTTTCATTTTTGTCGGAGACAAGATGAGTCCTTCTCTTTCACAGATTTGTAACATACGTATGAGGTGCTCAGCATGTTTCTTTTCGTTGCGGGAGAAGACGAAGATATCGTCAATGTATACCGCGATGAAATCCTGACAATCCCTAAAGCAGTTGTCCATTTTGCGCTGAAAGATTGCAGGGGCATTCTTTAATCCGAATGGCATGACCAACCATTCATACAGTCCTTCTGGGGTGATGAAGACTGTCCATGGTATGCTGTCCTTATCCATTGCTACTTGATGGAATCCGCTTTTCAAGTCAAATTTTGAAAAGATGGCAGCATTACCGACCTTGTGGATGATCGTGTTAATCACTGGAAGGGAGTACTGATCTTTGTAGGTATTATCATTGAGAGTTCGATAGTTGCACACCATGCGTTCCTTTCCCTTTGTTTCTACTCCTGTGTCGGGGTCTATGGTTGTGCCTGAGTAGACAATGATTGCCATTGTGCGATGTCTGCTTTTACTTGCTCGAATGACTCCCAAGGTTAGTAGGGCCGTGATATGCTTCTTGAATTGCTCCTTCATTGCCGGTGTGACATGTTTCATGGGTTTATCTTGGATGGTAACATGGGTGTTGATAATGTCGAGGTGGCAAGTGATCTGGTTTTTGGCCCAGTGTTTGAGGGGCTCCTCCCCGATATAGCCTTGGGCCTTTAACCTTTGATGTATATGGTCAAAGCGCTGTACAAATTTTGTGCTTACCTTGGGTCCCACTTGTACTGTGGCTATTTCTTCCTGTACCCAAAGGTATTCGTCTTCTTCCATGTGTAATTCTGGTATTGCCAGGTTGGCTATTTCGAGCTCGGGCCTTGTATTGATTTGTGTAATATTTTTATAGAAGGTGATGGAATTACCTTCTATTCGTAGGCCTCATTGCATGGCTCGGATGAAATTGCAACCAAGCAGCATTTCAATACCATCAGTCATCATGCTGAAGGCGTACACAAAAGGGATCCTGAATTTATTTCCTTCGATCATCATTTGTCCTCCTCTGAGTTTTTTTGTGGCGAGATCTTTGGAATTGATGCCCGTAAACCTTGTTGGTATAGGGCTGTTTTCTAACGTTTCTTTGGGAACGGATCCAATGTTAACACAACATGTGGTACAACCTGTATCCATTATAGCTCTTACTTTGAAGGCTGTCAGTTGTGGAATATGGAATGTTACCTCCAGATTGTAGAGGTTGTTCAGCTTTTTCCTACTTGTTGTTATCAATACTGTCTCTTGAGCTACTTCTGGCTCGAACTCTTCTTCTTGTATTGTTTTTCCTTTCCTCTGTCGTTCCAGAGCATCAAAGTCTGTTCGTAACTCATTCATCAGAATCTGTTGTTTGAGCTTCTGATTCTCTTCCTGTAGCCGTTCATTTTCGTGCACCAGATAATCTGTGTATTTCAATAATTCCCCAATGAGCTGATCTTTGGCTACGTATGTTGTTTGTGGCCGTACGGGCGAGGGAACCTCAATGTGTAGTTGGATTTTGGCACACATAGAACAGAGGAGTAAATTGCAGTCGGCACAAAACATTTTCATGTTGAGGCTTACCTCCACATTACAACTTTGGCATTTTTGAAGTGTGGTGAGCCCGCTGAATTGTTTTGTGGGATGCTTGCAGTTCCATTGTTCTTCTTTGAGTTTGATTTCTGGTAGCCAGCGGAGGTCATGGTCTTGTACCATGAAGATAAAGTCTTCCGTTCCTAGATGGCCTGTGATGTCTCCTGTCTCCCCATCTAGGTAGCTGTAGATATCATTGAGGTCAACTGAAACCACATCTAATTCTTCGGCCAGAGCTAAATCTGTCACGACCGTTTTTCTGGCCATATTTCCTATTTCGCTTTTGCATTCTCTGGCAAAATGTCCCTCCTTTCCACAAATGTAGCATTTGCATTTGCGGACTCTGCCTTTAGCCCCATCTTTGCGTTTGAATACACATACATGTGTCTTATGTGGCTTGCCTTTATAGGTTTGTGATTTACGGAGGGTATATTTCTTCTTTTCTCCGTAATACCGTTCCTCGTGTCATATCTACTTCCATTGTGCCAATAATGGAGCTATCATCTCCTCCCCATCATGTGTCCCGTAGGACAATGAGAACGTTGGTTCCTGTTTCTCTTCGATGTAGCGCATGAATACGAATCATTAGTAATCCGAGGTGTATATGTTCCATACCTTCTTGAAGCAAACGATCATATGCTTGTCGATTAATGAAGCCCAGATCTCTTTGTTCTCCTTCACCAGTGACGAGAACTCGTTCTTCTGAATAGTGCTGCTGAGCTGATATACCCTGTAAACTGGTTCTGACCAGGCAGTTGTGTATAATCTTTCTGCGGGTACCAGGTTGGCACGTATTTGTTGAGACATCCTTAATTCTTCCTTGGGGTTGAGGTATGTTTCAAGACTATGCTGGTACCTTTGCCGTCGTAAGGCTCTTGGCATTCTCCTTGCTGCTTCATAGCGTAGACGACTTGTGCGTCTGTAATCTCGAATTTGGTCTTCCTGTGTAGCCATTCGCGAAGACTCACCTTGGTGATTGACGACTGGTGGTAAGTCCTGAGTTTGAGTTCTTGTTCTGCTCACTTCTTCTTTTTAGGTGGTTGTGAGCTTTCCCCAAGTGGGAGTTTCTCAAGTCTTTTGGGTAGGGACTCAATAGCCCCTTCCAATTCTTCTTTAGGAGTTTCTTCTCTTTTGCGAACGAGGGTTTTCAAGTGTCCTACTTGTTCGTGGAGTTCTTGAACTCCTTCCACTATTTTGACCAGTAATTGGATAAGCAGGTTATTCTGCTTAATGATATTGGAAAAGTTTTCTTGTGTGGTTTGGGTAGGTTTCACAAAGCCAACTGCGGGTGATTGAATGGAGTCTACGGAATTTAAAGCCTCAGTATAGACAGTACTTAAAGTTGTGGTTTTCCAATTCATGTGGTTTCTTCCTGGTGTTGTTTTGTGTGAAAATACTCATGCATAGGAAATCAGTACAATATTGGAATATCTGTTTTCCTCTTGTTTGACTAAGCCATGCCCTTTTGTATCATAGAAAACAAAAGAGAGAAGAAAAGAGTATGTGTACCTGTGAACTTAGCTCCGCTACCATGCAAAAATTCCCAGTTTTTTATCTTTGTTTTCGAACTTCTGAGAGTATTGAACACTTAAACAAATAGGTACTTATTACACAGAGAAATAGTAGTACAATTGTCTAGAGAGAGAGTAGTAGACTTAGAGAGTGGTGCTCATGCTCTTAGTACACAAGGGTTTATATAGGCAAAGGAGGATAGCTCGGGTGCTGATTGTACGCCCCATCGACAGCTATCGTGGCAGACAAGTCCTCAAGATAAGATGTCATATCTTATCTTTTTGGGTAAAGGACAAACTACTTTGTTGTCAGGATAAGATTCCTTATCTTATCGTGGCAGACAAAGTACTGTAGCGAATCTTTATCGGCTACAGGTAGACAGTACGGAAATACATACGAGATACATACAGTACAATACGGGTAGTTTTATACAGGATGGTGGTAGATGGAGCTGTGTCTGGTTTTGCACTGTTCAGAGGTCCACACCATGCTCAGCTTGCACTCCGCTGTCAGTGGCGTCGGATAGGTTCCTCACTATTGAAGTCGTCGCTGGAGGAAGAAGTGCTGGTGGGGATGTCGCGAAAGAGGTATGGCTCGCGTCGATAGTAGGGGGAAGGTTCACGACGAGTGGTCGAGCAGGTGGCTGAATGTCGGTCAGTGATGGGATGGATTTGTGCGAATTCCTCGGCCGTCTCAGATTCAGCAAGATCTCGACTTTCCCTCTCGATATTTTCAAGGCAACGATATGCCTCTTGTGCTTCTGTGAGAGATGTTTGACTAAGGCGATGAAGTTCCGTGCCCGGTCTGTTGGAGGTACGTTGTTGGAAGGAGTGCGCTCGTTGTTCGAGCATGCCCATGTAGATGGCCACTTGCGCCATGGTGAAGTGTAATTGGTTGTTGATTCTTTGATTCGTAGATCGCCGAAGCCTGATGGCCTGTTCCATGCTTCGTCGCTGAGTGCTGAAGTATAGTTCGGAAATGTCTTCTTCAAAGGTGCGGAAATGGGCTGGGTGGCCCCAATTTTCTCCTGCCAAATCCATTTGTCTGGCCCGTATCTGTTCCCATCTGTGTGCTCGTTCCAGGCTTCCTCGATGGTTAATGGAAAAGCTTGTTCTTGGGTAGAAGGGCCATCGCCTTCCTCGTCCACGGGCGTCCATTCCTGAAAAACCAAACAGGTTAGTCGTGACAAGGTATCTGCTAAAAGATTTTGTTTGCCGTCGATGTGTTCAAAGTGGATGGTTATGCCGGAATCATTGATGAAATCAGTGAAGCCAATCCATCGAACTCGAGAGGGTTTATGTTGATTACTCTTGTTATGGAATCTTATGATGGCTTGGCAATCAGTGCAAATTGTTAGTTCCTTTCGGTCGAGGTAATATATCTTGAAACTTTGGAGAGCTTCCATGACCGCGCAGATCTCTGCATCAATGGTGGATTTTATCTGAGGGAAGTTGCCACTGGCGTAGGCACAAATCTTCTCTTTTGATCTTGGATCCATCTTTTTATTTTTCCATTTACAAACAGCTCCCCAGCCTTTCATGCAGCCGTCTGCTTCAATGACCATAGAAACGGTAGGCGGGGGTAGTTCCATATCAGGTAGATTTTGTATGTGCTGTTTGATTTGTCGGACGAGCTCCCAGTCAGAATTCTTCATTCGTTTGTCGCCATGTGGGCTGGTCTTTTCATAGATGGGGCTTAAGAGCGTTCCTAGGTTGGCAATGTAAGAACGGGCATAATTAAGTATCCCTAGCCAAGATCGGAGACGCTTCTTTTCCTTTAACTGCTCATCTTTGATGTCTACAATTTTCTTGATGATGTGAGGTTGTAAACGGATGCGACTCTTACCAATGATGGC
This sequence comes from Passiflora organensis, assembly GCA_019739055.1. NCBI lineage: Eukaryota > Viridiplantae > Streptophyta > Magnoliopsida > Malpighiales > Passifloraceae > Passiflora > Passiflora organensis. The sequence continues at coordinate 199,231 of JAEPBF010000208.1, read as the reverse complement.
GCCCAAGAATTCGATTTCTTCTACTGCCACTTTCATTTTTGTCGGAGACAAGATGAGTCCTTCTCTTTCACAGATTTGTAACATACGTATGAGGTGCTCAGCATGTTCCCTTTCGTTACGGGAGAAGACGAGGATATCGTCAATGTATACCGCGATGAAATTCTGACAATCCCTAAAGCAGTTGTCCATTTTGCACTGAAAGATTGCAGGGGCATTCTTTAATCCGAATGGCATGACCAACCATTCATACAGTCCTTCTGGGGTGATGAAGACTGTCCATGGTATGTTGTCCTTATCCATTGCTACTTGATGGAATCCGCTTTTCAAGTCAAATTTTGAAAAGATGGTAGCATTACCGACCTTGTGGATGATCGTGTTAATCACTGGAAGGGAGTACTGATCTTTGTAGGTATTATCATTGAGAGTTCGATAGTTGCACACCATGCGTTCCTTTCCCTTTGTTTCTACTCCTGTGTCGGGGTCTATGGTTGTGCCTGAGTAGACAATGATTGCCATTGTGCGATGTCTGCTTTTACTTGCTCGAATGACTCCCAAGGTTAGTAGGGTCGTGATATGCTTCTTGAATTGCTCCTTCATTGCCGGTGTGACATGTTTCATGGGTTTATCTTGGATGGTAACATGGGTGTTGATAATGTCGAGGTGGCAAGTGATCTGGTTTTTGGCCCAGTGTTTGAGGGGCTCCTCCCCGATATAGCCTTGGGCCTTTAACCTTTGATGTATATGGTCAAAGCGCTGTACAAATTTTGTGCTTACCTTGGGTCCCACTTGTACTGTGGCTATTTCTTCCTGTACCCAAAGGTATTTGTCTTCTTCCATGTGTAATTCTGGTATTGCCAGGTTGGCTATTTCGAGCTCGGGCCTTGTATTGATTTGTGTAATATTTTTATAGAAGGTGATGGAATTACCTTCTATTCATAGGCCTCCTTGCATGGCTCGGATGAAATTGCAACCAAGCAGCATTTCAATACCATCAGTCATCATGCTGAAGGCGTACACAAAAGGGATCCTGAATTTATTTCCTTCGATCATCATTTGTCCTCCTCTGAGTTTTTTTGTGGCGAGATCTTTGGAATTGATGCCCGTAAACCTTGTTGGTATAGGGCTGTCTTCTAACGCTTCTTTGGGAACAGATCCAATGTTAACACAACATGTGGTACAGCCTGTATCCATTATAGCTCGTACTTTGAAGGCTGTCAGTTGTGGAATATGGAATGTTACCTCCAGATTGTAGAGGTTGTTCAGCTTTTTCCTACTTGTTGTTATCAATACTGTCTCTTGAGCTACTTCTGGCTCGAACTCTTCTTCTTGTATTGTTTTTCCTTTCCTCTGTCGTTCCAGAGCATCAAAGTCTGTTCGTAACTCATTCATCAGAATCTGTTGTTTGAGCTTCTGATTCTCTTCCTGTAGCCGTTCATTTTCGTGCACCAGATAATCTGTGTATTTCAATAATTCCCCAATGAGCTGATCTTTGGCTACGTATGTTGTTTGTGGCCGTACGGGCGAGGGAACCTCAATGTGTAGTTGGATTTTGGCACACATAGAACAGAGGAGTAAATTGCAGTCGGCACAAAACATTTTCATGTTGAGGCTTACCTCCACATTACAACTTTGGCATCTTTGAAGTGTGGTGAGCCCGCTGAATTGTTTTGTGGGATGCTTGCAGTTCCATTGTTCTTCTTTGAGTTTGATTTCTGGTAGCCAGCGAAGGTCTTGGTCTTATACCATGAAGATAAAGTCTTCCATTCCTAGATGGCCTGTGATGTCTCCTGTCTCCCCATCTAGGTAGTTGTAGATATCACTGAGGTCATCTTCATTGAGGTCAACCGAAACCACATCTAATTCTTCGGCCAGGGCAAAATCTGTCACGACCGCTTTTCTGGCCATATTTCCTATTTCGCTTTTGCATTCTCTGGCAAAATGTCCCTCCTTTCCACAAATGTAGCATTTGCATTTGCGGACTCTGCCTTTAGCCCCATCTTTGCGTTTGAATACACGTACATGTGTCTCATGTGGCTTGCCTTTATAGGTTTGTGATTTACGGAGGGTATATTTCTTCTTTTCTCCGTAATAGCCAGGGAGTGGAATTTTCTCACAAAAAGAAAGTTCCTTCAACCCTCTTTGAATAGCTGCCTTCTTGCAAATTTCTGCGAGATAATTATAAGCAAACATAATTCGGGGGATGATACCTGTAACTGGTACTCGATGTTTTTGTAGCCAGGCATCTTCCAGTTCCTTTCCGATCAACGGTGGTAATTTGCGGAATAATTTCTCTGATAATTCCATCCCCAAGTACATACGTCCTGATTTTGCTGCTAGGGTTTTGTAGTCTATGAAATAATCCCAGATGTCTCTGAGATTGTTGCAGGATAGCCGCTCCAATTCTTTATATGCTCTGTCCTGTTCATCAGTCATGCCTTGGTATGGATCTTCCAAGAAGAAGATTCTTCTGACTTGTGAGATTATGTTTTGTGTTTCTCCTGCCTGGTGTAAGACTTCGGCATAGGCCTCTGGAAAGGCCATCCTCCATTGTATCCAAATGAGATTTTCGTCTTCACCCAGTAGGTTTTCCATATAATCTACTTTTGCTTTGTCATCATTCCATACCTTGCCAGGATCATCCATGTGATTTAGGGTTATCTTTTCCCAGCGGTCAAAGACCTCTCGGTATAACCCAATGTCATCTGGGAGGACCAGAATAGCTCCCTAGTTTTGTTGTGCTTACCTTGGGTCCCACTTGTACTGCGGCTATTTCGTCTTGTACCCAAAGGTATTCGTCTTCTTCCATGTATAATTCTGGTATTGCCAGGTTGGCTATTTCGAGCTCGGGCCTTGTATTGATTTGTGTAATATTTTTATAGAAGGTGATGGAATTACCTTCTATTCGTAGGCCTCCTTGCATGGCTCGGATTATCACTGAGGTCATCTTCATTGAGGTCAACCGAAACCACATCTAATTCTTCGGCCAGGGCTAAATTTGTCACGTAGAGTCCACATGTTGGATGTGTATCCTCGGGCTCTTGTCTTGAGTTTGCTTGTGTCATAGCCGACCAAAGGATCTCTTTGGTCGTAAGATGTAGAGGCTCCTCTTGCCGGTGGGTATTGTACGCCTTGCCTCATGTTTTCATCTTGCGGAGGTTTGTAAGGAGATGATAGTACTTCTGAGCTACTCATCTTGACTGCTTCGTTTTGAAATTCTCGAAAGAGAGGATAATCAAGTTCGATTAGGTCCTCTGTGAGGGCGAAACTGTGGTCCGGAAACTGATACCAGCTAGAGTGTTCTGTGTCTACTTCCTTAGAGGTATCTGTTGGTGTTGTGTCCCATACTGGCTCACTCTGTTCCCCGATCACGAACGCGTAGTGTTGTGGGTTCTCATCCTCGTCATTTTGCGGGTCCTCCTCCTCGTCATCCCATCCTGTGGCTTGTGTTGGCCAGGGGTTTTGTTTGGTCATAGTATATTTGACCATAACATCATATTTTTCATTCGTGCAGTGAATATCCCATCCTGGTTGAGTAAGCCATGATCGTTTTTCTTTTTCTTGTCTCGTAATTGCTTCTGGGTTTCGTTCCTGCTCTTCGAGGATTTCTGGAAATAAGCATACCAGTGCTGTGTCCTCTCCGATTTCCTCATGTTCTTGTTCTTCCTGTCTCATAGTGTTTTGGTAATGATTAAATTTAAGGCTGACAGAACCATCTGACCATGTTCGTGTTTGGACGGATGAGGGTCGTCCTGCTGTGAGGAGTGCTGGTGGTTGTAGGAGCCACCTTTGTCCTCGGAGTTCTTCAGTTGTGTGGCGTTCAGCTACTACCGCCTGGATGTCATTGGTTGCTAGATAGTCTGTAACATTCCGCACATTGTAACGGAATCCTGCGTAGCTAGTGTTGGTCAGCCTTCCCACTAGCGATCGTGTGATTAGGAGGTTAGATTCCCCTCCTATCCATTCCTCATAGCCTCGTGTCTGTATAGATAACTGGATATGGCGGAAGAAATCGTAGATGCTGAGCATCATGTTTGGCGCGATATAGATCAATTTCGTTCCTCGTGTCATATCTACTTCCATTGTGCCAATAATGGAGCGATCATCTCCTCCCCATCGTGTGTCCCGTAGGACAATGAGAACGTTGGTTCCTGCTTCTCTTCGATGTAGCGCATGAATATGAATCATTAGTAATCCGAGGTGTATATGTTCCATACCTTCTTGAAGCAAACGATCATATGCTTGTCGATTAATGAAGCCCAGATCTCTTTGTTCTCCTTCACCAGTGACAAGAATTCGTTCTTCTGAATAGTGCTGATATACCCTGTAAATTGGTTCTGACCAGGCAGTTGTGTATAATCTTTCTGCGGGTACCAGGATGGCACGTCTTTGTTGAGACATCCTTAATTCTTCCTCGGGGTTGAGGTATGTTTCAAGACTATGCTGGTACCTTTGTCGTCGTAAGGCTCTTGGCATTCTCCTTGCTGCTTCATAGCGTAGACGACTTGTGCGTCTGTAATCTCGAATTTGGTCTTCCTGTGTAGCCATTCGCGAAGACTCACCTTGGTGATTGATGACTGGTGGTAAGTCCTGAGTTTGAGTTCTTGTTCTGCTCATTTCTTCTTTTTAGGTGGTTGTGAGCTAAATCGTGTAAAACATGCAAGTGCGATAATCCAGCCAAGTCGTAGGAAGCACTCACACCTCAAACGCCGTCTACGGCTCACGAACTACTCCTGAAAGGGGGAAACAACAACGGGTGAGATAATAAAATCTCAGTAGGAGTCACAGCATCATATGTCCTTACAGAGAAATGAGAGCACAAACAAGAAGAGAAGAAACGGATTACTATACGAACAAGGACGTAATCGAAACAACCTGAAGAATATGGAATTCCCACATTTAATTTTATAATGTAAAACATGATTCCAGCCCAATAGGTTATAACTCAACAACTCGTAACATAACACAGCAAACAATGTCAATCAAAAACCCATCGGGATGGACATAATAAATCACTCCTCGGGTAACCCCCGCTAAAGGGCAACTGGGAGCCCACTGGCAGTGTAAATTAATACTTTTAGAAAAAAATACTGAATACGTAACCCTTACCGCCAGTGTTGTCCGAGACTAGGCAGAGGAAACACAACACATATCATACCCGTCTCAATACTCAATACGAATCAACCTTCGAAGACGTGGCAGGCAAACAAAACAACACCCATACGACTCCCAAACAGGTAAGCAACTCTCCCCTATCACTGGGATTCCGTACACTTACCTCGCATTGGCCAAGCGAATGTTTAATGAAATAGATACCATACGGCACACAAAACGTTTATTCAATATCATACTCATTATAAACCATAGTGAGAATAATACGTTTTATGAAAACTATAAAATATATCATACAACAAGGCATCCTCAAGTCTACCATCATAACTCAATTTATTGTTACATTAACCCAATAATTATTGTTTATAAAATCTACTAACATTATTCTTTTGGGATCAATATAAATGTAAACGTAAATGTAAATAATAAGAAATATAATAATACTATGCATATATCTATAAGTGTATATTAAATGCTAATATTTTATAGCCAACCCAACAGTTCAGCCCAATACTCACGGGAAATAAGGAGTCCTATATTTATTTCAGCCTACCTACACCCACGGTCAAAGGCTAGGGAAATAAGATAAGAAAAGAAAAGAATTCTGTATTTTACACCCAAGTTATTTCATCCTTACTCACGGTCAAAGGTTATAGGAAGGGAACAGGAAAAATTCTGCACTTATCAAGAAAAATTAATTGATAACTATGCATGTTAAATAATTGCTAACGACATGGCAAAGCAACACTAATAATTCTTTAAAACCCTGTCTGGATTCACATAGAGAAATTAATGACTGGAAGTTCTGTATATCTTCTGCTTTAATTGCAGAATCATGGGTACTTACTTTCACTCCCTGTTATTGTAAAGCCTCCAACCCGGATGATGTAACGGGCTAACAAATATATTTAATTAGTTGTCAATTAAGTAATTAAATCAAATGGGAAAGGTGGCGATAAAATAAACAATAAATAATCCAGCAAACAGAGAAATTCTGCAGGATGGTAATATTTGTATATATGCGACAGTCAACTCGTAAGGATCGTTGGCTTTCACACGGTTGAAGGCTGATTACGTTTCTTTTGCACCCTCTCCTTTAAATTACTCTCGCATTGACAGCAAATATCAATGCACTATCTTGAGCTCATCGTTTCTCATCATCACAAATCAAGGATCAATCAGAGCTTGGAAATTGTCTTCACTTAGTTTTTTTGTTTGTTTTCTTTTTGATTAGAGGAACTCAGTTAACTGGCTTCAACAATACGACGGACTCCAAGCAAGCTACAGCGAAGGGCTTAAAGGAGTACGTAATACTAGTCTGGAGAATGAATGGCAAAAGGATAGCATTGAGATCAACATTCCATCTGTTGCTACCAAAGGCAAACTTCCCGGAAGTGGCAGGGAAGATGACAGCGGAGGATTCTTACTTTGACTTGACTTTAATTTATTAGATTTAGAAACATTAATTGCGCATAGGAGGACTATAATGAGGAGGACGACAGACCCACTCACGATCTAATTCGTAGAAAGGGCAAGTAGCAGTGTAGGCAATGCTATGTGCAGGGTAGGCAATGTTAGGTGCAGTGTGCTTATCAACGGAACCCAAGGCAATAACAATATCCAAGATAGCTAACGAAAGGAAAAAGAAAACAAATTTACTGCACGCCAACAAATCAATAAAGACTATAGGTTACTAGAAGACAAGCAGTTAAGAAGAAGAGCAAAATGACAGGACGCAAAAGAGTAGAAACGAATTATAAGCAGAACGAAGGGTACTGTCAACGAAAGATCAACAAACGAATACACAAAGAGGAAGGATAAGACAAGAATAATACAAAATTAGGAGGAGAGGAAGAGCAAGAGGAGGCTGGTGGAGGCAGGGAAAACATAGCGTAACCTGGGAATGACTTCATTTACGGGAGTGGGAAAGAATACCATCCGCTAAATATTTTCTCTACGTAAGGAAGAAGATCACGAGGAATCAAGCAACACAGTAACCACAGAAAAGAATTAAATAAGAGAAACCACACACAACACGGACGAATCAATAGCCGATCAAACAGATGAGGCATAGTCTCCTACCTAACATGTAGATGAACTGGTGGCAATTCCTTTGCCTTTATCGCGATACCCAGATTCAGATCCACCTGAATCAACCCGCTATCAGAACAAAAATTACATACCAGAATTAATATATGGGATAGAAAATTCCTACCGTTCCCTCACCGATCTATTGAACTGACGAACAATCCAACAGTGGAAAACATAAGGGGGCTAGAGGCGATCGTTGGGTTGTACGAAGGAGGGCACACCAAATGAAGAAACTGGTGGCGACCGATCAAAAATAATGTGAGATAAAGAATAACAACTAGGGTAAACGGATGGGCTTAAGAAGGTACGTACAGGGCCTTAGGGTAATAAACAGGTCCGGAAATAAGACAAAGGTACGAAGAAGGCCTAGGGGAAATAAACAGGCCCGGAAATAAGTTTGGGTTCGATAGGGGTAAAACGGTAAATTTTACAGTCTTGAATTTTGTCCCAGTCAAAATGTCTAACATACACGTGGACCACTAAGACGAAGGTGATTGGACATAAGACTAGGACGGGGTTTCACACAAAGCACCTGCAGCATCTGATCACTGATTTCTAATAAGTTTAGTGAGTGTATAAAACAGCACAAGGACAAGGGCATCCAGATCACACAAAGATAAGGGCATCCAATGTAAACCTATTATGTGTACCAGATCACCTTTGTATGTTGAATGTGTTATGACATGATTGTTAATACCCCGTTGTGATATTATGCTTTGTACTTGCTCGTGTGTGCTTATATGTGTTTGTGTGTAAGGATCCTTTTCCGGTGGTCATTCAATGTAAATGCTGATGCTCCTTGGGAGAGGGGAGGTTCTTACTGGTATGGGAGTCGTATGGGTGGCAATCCCCAGCATGTGCACGTTGGATGCCTAGTCCTTGTGTGGCTTGATGTCTTGTCCTTGTGTGGTTTGGATGCCCTTATCTTTGTGTGATCTGGATGCCCTTGTCCTTGTGTAGATAACATTCCTTTGTCCTTGTGTGGCAAGTTGAATAAGCTTGCTGATTAGCTTGTGTGCTAACCTTTTGCATAACGAAGCTTTAGACAGCATAGGTGGAAGGGGATGGTCATTCCTGTTGATGAGAATTATTGATGATATACCTACCTGTATACTTCTGATTTTTGGAAGTGATCTTAGGCAAGGATTGTTTGGAAAAGTATCAAGTCCATATGGAGTGTTTCACCAAGCGTGTGTGGTTCATTTTTCATGATGGTGCCGAGTATTATTTTCAAGGTGATAGGCGAGTTGTTCCAACTTGCATGATTTCCTGGTTTGATGCAAAGCGATTGATCAGCAATGTGAGACCCCGAATTTTGAGTCCTAGAAATCCAGAAGCCAGTGCAGGCAAAAAGACCATTTTTTCCTTGAGAAAAAGGATGTGTGATAGCCGAAATTGATAAGAAATGCCCAGTAATTAATTTTGTTTTTAATTCCCTTTATTATAGTTCTTTATAGGTTGATAATTACATTAGAAACTAAAATTCCTAAAATTAAGAGGAGATAATTACAGAATTTAATTCTGTAATTATCTCACTTTAATCAAGTCTTTAAAATAGGGATTTTAATCTCATAACCATCTTATATAAATAGGAAGCCAACCACACAAAAATGTTATAAAAAAAATACCTAAAATTTGTAAAACCTAAAAACCTTACACCTCCCAATTTCTGTCGAAATCCGTTGGAACTTCAAACCAGCATAACTCTCTCATCCTTTATCGGATTCCTGAGAATAATAGCTTATTGGAAATCTCTCTTCATCCACTTTCGAACCATCATTGTTTTTTTGTCTGAAGGTTAGATTTTTCTTATCGAAAGTTAAATCGTATCTCGACGGAATTACCAAAATCTATTTGAACTTCAAAATAGCATAACTCTCTCATCCTTTGTCGAATTCTTGCAAATAATAGCTTGTTGGAAAGATATCTTTATCCTCTTACCATTTATTATGAGTTTTTTTTCTGAAGGTTAGTTTTTCTATGTTGAAAGTTAAATTATATTTCGACGGGATTAGGTTTCAAAATTATATGATTATTTATTCAATTAATTTCTGTTGTTGTTCCTCTTGTCTGTATGATTGTTTGACATCCATTAATGTTATAAAATTGTGAATTTATCCTTTGAATCTTTTCTATACATGAAATCAGTATGCCCTACCCTTATCTTATGGTTGCCTATCTTGATCAATTGATTAACCTATTGGATTCTGATCTTGTTTCTTTTGATTTTATAAGTTATAAACACTTAATCCATCTTTGTTAACATGAAATCGCAACCTTTACACCTTGCTAACATGAAATCGCAACCTTTACACCTTGCTAACATGAAATCGCAAATTATCTTGTGTCTTATACATAGTGCTGAAATATACATATTTAAATTTGGGTGGTAATTCAGGTTGAATCTTGTTAAGTTCTTGGCTATCACATCACACAACAAAAGGGGAGGCACCTGCGGCATCTGACCACTAGTTTCTGATATGTTTGGTGAGCAGAATTGGTAAGGAAATAGGGTACTTACTTGGTTATTGGGTATGCATGCTTAGTTTTGTTTTGTCTTTCCCATGAGATTCCATAGGTGGTTCAAAATTATTAAATAAGGACAAAGGAATAGTTTTTTGTTCTGAGACAAGAGAGGTAGGATCTATGCCTCATCGGTTTCTCTAGAGATCTGTGTTGTTTGTTTGTTATTTTTGATACCTTCCCTTGTTATTATTGCATGCGAATTGATTGTAGGATATGTGCATGAAATCGCAGATTGAGATATGATTCCTATAGGCCATACCAAACACTTGAGTTATGTTTTGAGTGCCTGAATTACATATAATTTTTTTCTGACATGATTGAAGATACCCTGTTAGGTATTATGCTTTGTACTTGTTTGTGTGTGCTTGTACGTGTTTGTGTGTCAGGATCCTGTTCTGATGGCCATTCGGGGTAAGCGCTGATGCTCCTTGGGAGAGGGCAGGCTCTTACTGGTATGGGATTTGTATGGGTGGCAATCCCCAGCATGCTTGCTCTGGAAGCTTTGTCCTTGTGTGGCTTGGATGTCTTGTCCTTGTGTGGCAGGATGAATAGATTTTCTGATTAGCTTGTGTGCTAACCTCTTACCCTTTGTGCAATAAACCTTGGTCAACAGATGTGGAAGGGGATGACCTTTCGTTCTTTCTAGTGCCTAGAGTAATCTGATGAGTTTTACCTTCCTGTGTACTTTTGATTTCGGAAGTGTTGTAGTCCACCCTCAGCCTTAGTTTCTGCCCTATCCCTTTGATTGATTCTTCAATTGCGTGATACCTATAGATGTGTAGGATGATCTGATTTTGTTTGGGAGATTTGTGTTTAAGATTTCTGTAGATCTTATGATGTTGTGACCCTACTGAAATTATTATAATCTTATCCTATTGTATTCACCATTTTTCATGTTTAGGTACATCCATTGTCCGTGGTACCAGTGTGTGAAATCAAGACTGCACGGCGGGGCGATATCGCATCACATTTGCATACCTGTTCCTTGATTGCCTGCGCATATAACATGAATTATGATCGGACTACTTTCTGGTTTTTCAAGATTCCTCCTTTACTTGTTGTGTCTGATTTATGTTGGGAGTTAACATGCTGGATATTTGTATCCCTATGGGACTTGTGTGTTGTGGATTCATTGATTTTATTTAAAGATTTCGTTGATAATTCATTCACTCCATATGATACCAGAATATTTGTCCAATATCATGCTTCAATTGTTGAAAAACATAAAGAATGCACATGCTAAAAATCGAGAATTTCATAAGTAAGCCTTGTGGGATTTAGATAGGTCTTGGTTCTTGGGCTTGTTTTGGTTTCACGGAGGTAAGGGCCCTAATCAGAGAAATTAATAATAGGTTAGAAGTTAGGGTCGTTACAAGTTTTGGTAGCGGAGCATGGCTTATGGAATATAATTGGTTATATGCTAACTTGTTTGTTGATTTTGTGTTTATAGGTAAGAACATGCACACACACTCACTCACTTAGAGGCTACTACCGAAAATGAAGTAATGCTATAAAAGGATTGATTTAAGTGATGAGAATGATAATTTGATTTGCTGTGTGTTTATGTATGTCCTTATGCCTAGTATGCCTTGATGTGTTTCGGTGAATGATTGCTGTGTTTCTTGTCATTGCCGAGAATGTGTATGTTTTTGGGGCATATTACCAAGTGTCCTTATGTGATTTCTATGTTGCTGAATGTATATGCATATGATTGCTGATGTATATTGCCGAATGCATGGGGTGTGAGTTTGCATGATTTCCGATTATGGATTCTGTGATTCCATGCTTGCTTAATGCTTGATGATGATTTTCCGAGAGTACATATGTGTGAGGATATGAGTGACGAATATGAATTTACATGTGTGCATATGATTTCCAAAATTTGTATATTGTTTTCCAGCATATATGTATCGTCCAGTGCACGCATCTCCACCAGGTCCTTCTGGTGCGCGTGTTGGTGGTCTGGCGGGGTTGGCAGTCCCACCTAGGCCTGGGTTTGGTACACCTGTGATTCACCTTTGTTTCGGGCATTCCCTCTGAACATGTCCCATCTCGCCACAATTGTAACATTGACGTTGCTGAGAATTCCATGAAGATCCATTGGAATTTGAACCAGAAAAGTTCTTTCCGTTAGTATTTCCATTGCCACTAATTTTCAGAGCATAAAACCTTAAAGGATAGGGTCCCATTCGTCGTTTCAACTTCGAATCTCGCCTATAGGATCCGCCACTAGTGGCTGCAGATGGCTTCTTGGTTTGCACGATCTTTTCAGATTCAATCGTGGCAACAATCAGTTCTTGGAAATTCTGCACCGGTGTCGTACCAACGATGGTTTTGAGTTCGGTACTCAACCCATCCTGAAATTGTCTCGCAAGCTGGTACGGTGTACAATCTTCTTCTGGTGAAAATTGGGACAACTCCCTTAACACTTTCTCATATTCCAGCACTGAACGGTTTCCTTGTTCAAGTTTGTAAAAAGCTTGTGCTGCTCGTTTTTATGGAATCTCGTATAAAATTTCGTCGAATTTGTACCGGAATTATTCCCAAGTTGGCAAACGATCACTAAATCGCAAGCTAGCAGATGTCCACCATGCGAGGGCTTCTCCCTCAAGTAGGAATGTAGCAATGGCAACCTTGTCATCATCCGAGATACGCAAGAACAAGGATACTCGACATAAGGTGTCTATCCACTCACGAGCGGCTGCGGCTCCAGCTGAACCACGAAAGTCTTTACATCCAAGTTGTCGAGCTTCCTTTAGCAATCTCGTAATCACGACAGGAAGTCTCTTAGCCTCCTTTTGGTGTGCCGGCTGCACAGGTTCAAGTGGAGGAATAGGTTCTTCCACTGGTGCAGGTGCAGGAGCATTCTGAAATTGCGTCTCCATACGATGCTGATATGCAGCAATTCCTTGTAATACGTTTAAGATTTGTGCCATGACAGGATCAATGATTGGTGCGGCTGGTGCCTCAGGTTGGTTTTCGAGCTCAGCTTGCCCTTCCTGCTCATTTTGTGCATTCGGCTCCTCTTGTTCAACAGGTTGTTGTTCAACCTGAATCTCAAACCTACCCCGTTGATCCCTTTGTAGCCTTGAGCATGCCATACTACACGAATACACCTTTATTACTCAACATTTAACTAAATATGATAAATAGAAGTGATACCTGGTGGAGAGACGTGCACCGGACGATAAGCATATGCTGGAAAGCAACATACAAATTTTCGAAAATTTCATGCACACATGCAAAGGTATTCTCAGCAATTACATCAACACTCATATATATATTCTCAGAAATCATCATCAAATATCTAGCAAGCATGGATTCACACAACATCCATATTCGGCAATATACACCAACAATAAAATACATATACATTCAGCAATACAAGAGTCAAATAGGGACACTCGGCAGCATGCATAAATCAACACACACATTCTCAGCAATGATAAGAAACACAGCAAACACTCACCGAAACATATCATGGCATACCAGGCATGAGAATATACACGAACAAACATCACATTAGATTATCATTCTCATTATTTAAATTTTACAAATCAATCCCATTTTAGCATTAGTTCATTTTCGGTATTAGCCCCTAAGTGAGTGAGTGTGTGCGCATGTCCTTACCTATAAACACCAAATTCAACAGATAAGTTAGCATATAACAAATTATATTCCCTAAACCATGCTCCGCTACCAAACCCGTGACGACCCCAATTCCTATCCGATTAAGGTCATCACCGCCGTGAAACCCAAATAAGCCCAAATGACACCTAGGACCTATCTGAATCTCACCAGGCTTAACATTAACTTCTGATTTTTATAGTATATTTATTTCAATTTTTAACAACAATTGGAGCATGATATTGGACAAATATTCTGGTAACATATGGAGTAAATAAAACATCAGCGGAAGTCTTTAGATTAAATCATTGGGTTCATAACACACTAGTCCCAGAGGGATCCAAACAATCAGCAAGAAATCCTCCAACATATTTCGGAAATAGCAAGCAAAGGATGGATCTGAAAATAAACCAGAAAGTAGCCCAATCATTCATGTTATATGCGTAAGTAAACAAGGATAAAGTATGCAAATATGATGCGATATCACCCCGCCATGCAGCCTTGATCTTACACACTGGTACCACTGACAGTGGATGTACCTAAGCCTGAAAAATGGTAAAAAATAATGGCATGAGATTACAAGAATCTCAGTAGGGTCGCAGCATCATAAGATCTGCAAAAACCCTAAACAAAAATCTCCCAATTCGCATTAGATCATTCCTAAACATCTAAAAGGGGTCATGCAATTCAAGAATCATTCAGAAAGGGGTTAGGGCCGAATCTATGGTTGAGGGAGTACTACAAACACTTCCGAAAGTATCGCAAGTACACAGGTAGGTGGAACTCATTAGATTACTCTCGGAAATGAAGAAGAAAAGCCAACCCCTTCCACCTGAGTTGTCCAAGGCTTACTGCACAAAGGGTAAACGGTTAACACACAAGCTAATCAGTAAGCCCAGTAAGTCGTCTTGCCACACAAGGAAAAGTCTTCCCAAGCCACACACGGACTTGGGCATCCCAAGCCACACAAGGATAAGGGCTTCCTGCCACATAAGGATAGGGTTCAGTCGTTTTGCCACACAGGACAAGTCTTCCCAAGCCACACACGGACATGTGCATCTCAAACCACACAAGGATAAAGGCTTCCTGCCACACAAGGACAGGGTTCCGGCCACACAAGGACTAGATTTCCAGTGCTCGCATGTTGGAATTTGCCACCCATACAACTCCCACACCAGTATAAACCTCTCCTCTCTCTAGGAGCATCAACGCTTATCTCGAAAGGCCATCAGAAAAGGATCCTGACACACAAACACGTACAAGCACACTCAGGCAAGTACAAAGCATAATACCATAGCAGGGTATCCTCAATCATGTCAGAACACAATTAGCATATTCAATTCACATAACATATGAAACCCAGGCACTCAATACCTAACTCAAGGGTTCGATATAGCCTATGAGATCCATATCTCAATCGAAAATTCATACTCTCACCCTATAATCAAATCGCATGCAATACAACTAGGGCAGGTATAAAACATATCAAGAAAATAACAGGGGTCTCTGGAGAAACTGATGAGGCGTAGATCTTACCTCTCTTGTCTCTGAACATGAAGCTACTCCTTTGCCTTTATTAGGTAATTCCGAACCACCTATATTATCACCAGGAAAAGACGAACACAAACTAAGCATGCATATTCAGTAATCAATTGAATACCCTATTTCCTTACCAATTCCACTCACCAAACCTATCAGAAACCAGTGATCAGATACTGCAGGTGCCTCCCCCTTTTATGTGTGATGTGATATGATAGCCAGGAACTTAACAAGATTCAACCTAAATTATAATTCCAATTAACTATGCAAATTTCGTCGCTAAAAGTAAGGCATAGGACAATTTCAACTTTAAGCATAGAAAAGCTTAAAAGAAGAAAATTCTTGATCATACAACATGAATAGATGCTTAGAAATCATAAGAACACGCGAAACGACAACAGAAATCAACCGAAGACAAAAACTGTAGAAATTTTAAAAAAAATAATAATTCTGTCGCCGATTTTCGACTTAACCTTAGACAAAGAAATATTTATGTCCAAACAACAAAACATATATGGTTGTAAAGAGAATGAAAATAGATTTCCAAAAAGCTATTATTTGTAGAGATACAAGAAACAATGAAAGAGTTATGCTATTTTAAATTTCAAGAAGATTTGGCGAAAACCTAATTCCGTTGCCGATTTTTGACTTATCTTATGAGAAAGAAATACTAACCTCCTGATGAAAAACCAAAAATTTTTGAAAAGAGAATGAAGATAGATTTCCAACAAGCTATTAGTTTCAAGAATACAACCAACGATGAAAGAGTTATACTATTTTGAAGTTCAAAAAGATTTGGTAAAAACCTAATTCCGTCGACAATTTTTGACTTATCTTATGAGAAAGAAATACTAACCTTCTGAAAAAAAATAAAATATTTTTGGAAAGAGAATGAATAAAGATTTCCAACAAGCTATTATTTTTAGGAATCCGAGAAGCGATGAGTGAGTTATGCTGGTTTAAAGTTTCAACGAATTTTGGCAGATAAAGGGAGGTGCTAGGGTTTTAGGCTATACGATTTTTTGTGTATTTTCTATGAATGATTTTTGTGGGGGTTGGCTTCTTTTTATATAATATGGTTATGAGATTATAATCCCTATCTTCAAGGCTTAATTAAAGTAAGATAATTATCAGAATTAAATTCTGTAATTATCTTTTCCTATTTTTAGTGATTTTAATCTCTAACGCAATTATCTAATCTATAAGGACTTAGATTAAAGGGAATTTATACCAGAATTAACTACCATACCACTCTTACCAATTTTGTCCATCACATATCCTTTCCTTCAGGGAAAAAATTGTCTTTTCACCTGCACTGGCTTCTGGAGTTCTAGAACTCAAAATTCGGGGTTTCAGATGAACCAAAAGTTTCATCCTCCTTCCCAATTGGTTTTGGCTTACATGCGCACCCATTACATGCCTATGTTGTTGAATTTAAAAGCTAACCGTGTGCATCTTGGCACTGATTTTTCTGGATTGTTATTGGCGTGAATTGAATTCATGCCGACCTTGTCTGAAGAAATCCAGAATCAGCAATTAGAGGATCCAAAACTAATTGAAATTCGGAAGAAACTTTCTGATGGTGATGCTATAATTAGTGATTTCAGAATACGATATGACGAAGTGCTTGTGCTCAAAAACCAGGTATGTGTTCCACAAGATGTTGATATTCGTAACCTTATTCTATCAGAGACGCATAGTTCGAAGTTCGCTATCCATCCCGAAAGCACTAAGATCTACCAAGATTTAAAGGAGCAGTATTGGTGGCCAAACATGAAATGCCACGTTTCTGAGTTCGTTGCTCTATGCCTTGTATGTCAACAAGTAAAGATCGAACATCAATGATCCACTGGTTTACTGTAGTCACTTCTGATTCCATAATGAAAGTGGGAGCATGTGTCAATGGGTTTTGTGACCGGTTTGCCTAGATCGCAGGAAGGATTCGATGCCATTTGGGTAATCGTGGATCAATTGACGAAATCTGCACACTTCCTTCCTATACGTGTGATTGATACACTTGAGAAATTGGTTGTTCGTTACTTGGAAGAGATTGCTCGATTTCATGGAGTGCCAGTTTCCATTGTATCAGATCGTGACCCTCGTTTCACCTAATGATTTTGGGAGAAATTCCAGAATGCATTGGGTTCGAGATTGAATTTTAGTACAACATTTCATCCCCAGACCAATGGTCAATCAGAAAGGATGATTCAAATATTTGAAGACATGCTACGTGCGAGTGTGTTGGACCAGCATATCGGTTGGTATCGATGCCTGAAATTGGCAGAATTTGCTTACAACAATAGTTTTCATGTAGGCATTGGTATGGCACCCTATGAATCACTATGTGGGTGATGTTGCAGAACTTCCATTTACTGGAATGAAATAGGCGAGAGACACCTAGAAAATCCAGAATTGATTGATCAAGCAACAGAGCAGTTGAAATTGATTCAATAACGGCTATAAACAGCTCAGGATTGGCAGAAAAATTATATGAAGGGAGTTGGAATTTGAGGTAGGTGACAAAATATTTTTGAAGGTCGCCCCATGGAAAGGAGTCTTTTATTTTCAGCAGTGAGGTAAGCTAACACCTCGTTACATTGGT
Source organism: Passiflora organensis (assembly GCA_019739055.1). NCBI lineage: Eukaryota > Viridiplantae > Streptophyta > Magnoliopsida > Malpighiales > Passifloraceae > Passiflora > Passiflora organensis. Next base: position 181,737 of record JAEPBF010000208.1, on the reverse strand, counting down.
CCGTATAACGTTGTCGAGAGGATCGACCCTATTGCATACCGACTTGCCTTACCTCCAAGTATGGAAAGAATTCACAACGTGTTTTACATTTCAATGTTGAGAAAATATGTGCGAGACCCTACCATTGTGCTTGAAGAATCCCCAGTCGAAGTTTCTAAAGACCTATCCTATCCCCGTACATCCAGTTATCATATTAGATAGGTCAGTTCAACAGCTTCACAGTCGATGCATGCCTATGGTACGAGTTGTCTGATGTAATAGCCAAATTGAGGAACAGTCTTGGGAGACTGAGGAATCTATGCATGTGAAATTTCCATACCTATTTTCTTAGGTACTTGTACTAGAATTTCGAGGACGAAATTCTTGTAAGGAGGGGAGGATGTGAGACCCTGAATTTTGAGTCCTAGAAGTCCAGAAGCCAGTACAGGTAAAAAGACCATTTTGTCCCTAAAGAAAAAAGATGTGTGATGGCCGAAATTGGTAAGAAATATCCAGTAATTAATTTTGTTTTTAATTCCCTTGAATCTAGTTCTTTATAGGTTTATAATTACCTTAGAAATTAAAATCTCTAAAATTAAGGAGGGATAGTTACAAAATTTAATTCTGATAATTATCTTACTTTAATCAATCCTTTAAAACAGGGATTTTAATCTCATAACCATCTTATATAAAAAGGAAGCCACCCACACAAAAATCTTATACAGAAAACACACAGAATTCGTAAAACCTAAGAACCTTACACCTCCCAATTTCTATCGAAATCTGCTGAAACTTCAAACTAGCATAACTTTCTCCTCCTTTGTCGGATTCCTGCTAATAATAGCTTGTTGTAAAGCTCTTTTTATTTTCTTTTAACCATCTTTTTTTTTTTACCGGAGTATGTGTTTCTTTGTCGAAAGTTGAATCATATTTCAATGGAATTGTCAAAATCTGCTTGAACTTCAAAATAACATAACTCTCTCGTCCTTTGTCAGATTCCTGAAAATAATAGCTTGTTGGAAAGATCTCTTCATATTTTTTCCAACTATCTTGAATTTTTTTCTTTAGTTTAGTTTTTCTTTGTCAAAACTTAAATCATATTTCGACAGAATCACCAAAATTTGCTTAAACTTCAAAATAACATAACTCTCTCGTCCTTTGTCGGATTCTTGCAAATAATAGCTTGTTGGGAAGCTCCCTTCATCTTATTTCCAACCATCATGGGTTTCTTGTTTGAATGTTATTTTTTAGGTGTCAAAAATTAAATCATATTTCGGCGGGATTAGGATTCAAGATTGTGTGATTCTGTCTTCAATTGATTTCTGTTGTTGTTCTTCTTGTCCGTATGATTGTTTGACATCCAATCATGTTATATAATCATGAATTCATCCTTTGAATATTTTCTATAAATGAAATCAGTATGCCCTACCCTTGTCCTATGGTTTCCTATCTTGATCAATTTATTAACCAATTGGATTCCGATATTGTTTTTTTTTATTGTATAAGTTATAAACATTTAATCCTTCTTTGTTAACATGAAATCACAACCTTTACACCTTACTAACATGAAATCTCAAATTATCTTGTGTCTTATGCATAGTGCCGAAATATACATAGTTAAATTGGGTGGTAATTCAAGTTGAATCTTTTTAAGTTCTTGGCTATCACATCACACATCCAAAAGGAAGGCACCTGCGGCATCTGACCAATGGTTTCTGATAGGTTTGGCGAGTGGAATTGGTATGGAAATAAGGTACTTACTTGGTTATTGAGTATACATGCTTAGTTTGGTTTTGTCTTTGCCTTGCGATGCTTTAGGTGGTTCAGAATTATTAAATAAAGGCAAAGAAATAGCTTCTTGTTCTGAGACAAGACAGGTAAGATCTATACCTCATCAGTTTCTTTAGAGATCCCTCTTGTTTGTTTGTTAATTTCGATACCTGCCTTTCTTATTATTTTATGTGAATTGATTGTAGGATATGTGCATGAATCGTAGATTGAGATATGAATCCTATTGGCCATACCAAACACTTGAGTTAGGTTTTGAGTGCCTGAATTGCATATAATTGTGTTTTGACATGATTGAAGATACCTTGTTGGGGTATTATGCTTTGTTTTTGTTTGTGTGTGCTTGTACATGTTTGTGTGTTAGGATCCTATTCCGACTGCCATTCGAGGTAAGCACTGATGCTCCTTGAGAAAGGGGAGACTCTTACTGGTATGGGATTTGTATGGGTGGAAATCCCCAACATGAGCGTCCTGGAAGCCTTGTCCTTATATAGTTTGGATGCCTGGTCCTTGTGTGGTTGGAACCCTTGTCCTTGTGTGGCTTGGATGTCTTGTCCATGTGTGGCAGATTGAATAGGTTTGCTAATTTGCTTGTGTGATAACCTTTTATCCTTTGTGCAGTAAACCTTGGACAACAAAGGTGGAAGGGGATGACCTTTCTTTCTTTCAAGTGTTGAGAGTAATCTGATGAGTTTTACCTGCCTATGTGCTTTTGATTTTCAGAAGTGTTGTAGTCCACCCTCAGCCTTAGTTTTGGCCATATCCCTTTGATTGATTCTTAAACTGCGCAATACTTATAATTGTGTAGGATGATCTGATGTTGATTTTATTTGGATCCCTATAGGACTTGTGTGTTATTGATTTATTGATTTTATTTAAAGACTTCCCCAGATATTTCATTCACTCCGTATGATACCAGAATACTTGTCCAATATCATACTTCAATTGCTGATAAACATAAAGAATGTACATGCTAAAAATCGAGAATTTGATGAGTACGCCTTGTGGGATTCAGATAGGCCCTGGTCTTGGGTTTGTTTGGGTTTCACGGTAGTAAAGGCCCTAATCGGAGCAATTAATAATAGGTTAGGAGTTAGGATCGTTACAGGTTTTGATAGCAAAGCATGGTTTAAGGAATATAATTGGTTATATGCTAACTTGTTTGTTGATTTTGTGTTTGTATGTAAGAACATCCACACACACTCACTCACTTAGGGGCTAATAGCGAAAGTGAACTAATACTAAAAATGGATTGGTTTAAATGATGAGAATGATAATTTGATTTGTTGGGTGTTTATATATGTTCTTACGCCTGGTATGTCTGGAATCTCAAAACATCAACCAATAATATCATGCATATTTCGGAAGTAATAAAAAGAGAAAAAGAGATTGGAAAGCCAAAATGCAAATCCTCACAAGCTCAAAGACATGGCATGCGCATTCAATAGAAAATGGGTGCAAATCAATCCAGCCATGCAGCCTTGATTTCACACATTTGGTACCAACAACAAAGTACACACCTAAGCCTGCAAAGGGGGAGAAAAGAAGGGATGAGATTACAAGAATCTTAGTAGGGTCACAACATCATAAGTCCTAGAGATTCCCAATCAAACATCTCCCAAACAACATCAGATCATCCCTACTCATCTAAGGGTATCACGAAATTCAAGAATTAATCAAAAGGGTTAAGGCTGAAACTAAGGTTGAGGGTGGACTATAAACACTTATGAAAATCAGAAGTACATAGGCAGGAAAACTCATCAAGTTACTCTCGACAGTAGGAAAAGAAAAGGTCAACCCCTTCTGCCTGTGTTGTCCAAGGCTTTGCTGCACAAAGGGTAAATGGTTAGACAATCAATATTGCAGAAGGCTTTTAGTTGTCTCCGACATCCAGACTTGAATTGGCTTAGGAGCACTCTTGCAGCAGCGCATACAAGTCATCCTGTCATTCTCAAACAGGGCAACCTAACGTCCAGACTCGAACCGGCCTATAGGGCATCTTGATGTCTAGACTCGAATTGGCCTTCAAGGCTTCCTAACATCCGAAATTGAACCGACATACAAGGCATCCAACAAGCTCTTGCTGGGAATAACCACCCATAAACTTCCCGGTTCCGTAAGAATCTCTCCTCTCCCTAGGAGCAACAATCCTTCAAACAAAGCACAAATAGGTCACATACACGCATACACACATAGTACACACATACACAAATCACAACAAAGGATCCTTAATCAAATCACAATACATATCAAAGATCAATCCTCAAAGTCATAACCGAATCAGGCAACCTATTTTCTATTAACTTCCGAGATTCCCTATCATCATAATCATACATTCCGCTAGCATATAACCAAGATAGACAATCGAATTCATTCATATTCAAACAATCAAACAATAAGGTAACCAAAGGAACCGATGAGGCATAGACCCAACCTCTCACGTGTCTGAATCAGATGCAATCCTTTGCCTTTCCAATAAATCAGAATCTCCTACATAATTATAAGAAAAAGTCCACACAATACTAAGCCAGAAGACTACTTAATTAAAAACAAAATACATTGGGAATCCTTACTAACTAACCTACCAAAATCCAGTGATCCGAATGCAGCAATATCTTTCCCTTGAATGCATGATGTGATGGCCAAAAACTCAGTAAGAATCAACTTGATTACTCACCCTAATTCAATATACAAATTTCAGCAACACCTTAAGGTTTATAGGAAAACTTGCGATTTCAACATTAGAGAGGTTAGGGGTTGTGATTTCATGAAATTAAGAAAGGAATAGATGTTTACAACATGTATAGTCAAAAGAAACAAGATCAGAATCCAATAGGTTAATCAATTGATAAAGATAGGCAACAGTGAGGCAAAGGTAGGGCATATTGATTTCATGAATAGGGAATATTCAAAGGATTAATTCATGATTTTACATCATGAATGGATGCTAAACAATCATACGAACAATAGGAACAATAACAGAAATCAATTGAAGGCAGAATCACACAATTTTGAAACCTAATCCCACTAAATTTCAACTTAAATTACAACTTAAAAAACTAACCTCCAGAATAAAAACCCAAGATTTCTGGATAGAGAACGTAATGAGCTTTCCAACAAGCTATTATTCGCAAGAATCTGACAAAGGATAACAGAGTTATGCTATTTTGAAGTTCAAACAGATTTTGGCAATTCTGATGAAATATGATTTAACTTTTAACAAAGAAAAGCTAACTGCAAGAAAAAAACCCAAGATTTTTGGAAAGAGTATAAAGAGAGCTTTCCAACAAACTATTATTCGTAAGAATCTGACAAAATGTGAAAGAGTTATGCTATTTTGAAGTTCAAGGGGTTTTGGCAAAAATCGGAATTTGAGTGGAAGAGGATAAATTACGAAATTTCTATGTGGGTTTTGGTATGTTTAGGTTGGATAGGCTGGCCACTCTTTTATAGGTATCTAAAGAGATTTAGCTAAAAGATAAATTCCTACTTTTAATCTTAAAAAGATAATTAAAGGATAATTCTATTTAAAATGATAAATCTATTAAAAGAGATATTCTATTTAAAAGGAAGAATTATCTAATACCTTAGATAATAAAGAATAAAACTAAGGATAATTAATATGAAAGTACCAGAATTAAAATAGGAAAATATCTGGCTGCAACCATTTAAGGCTATCACACATCCATTTCTTCAGGGGCAAAATATTCATTTCAGTTGCATCGGCTCCTGGACTTCCTAAACATCTAAAATAAGAAGGGTCGGGGTCTCACTTTCACGGCAGTAAGGGCTCTAATCAGAGCAATTAATAATAGGTTAGGAGTTAGAGTCGTTAAAAGCAAAAGATGTACAACGTCCCTCACGCATGTGCATGATGTTTCTAAAGAATCCTCAGATCTGGATTCTATTCCAGTGGTTTGCGAATTTCTAGAAGTATTTCCAGAAGACATAGCTGGTTTTCCACTAGCAAGAGAAATGGAACTAAGCATTGAGTTAGTGCATGATATGAATCCGATTTCCATTACTCCATATCTTATGGCTCCTGCGGAAATGAAGGAGCTGAAGACGCAATTGGAAGATTTTCTGAATCGTGGTTTCATCCGACTCAGTGTGTCACCATGGGGAGCACCTGTCTTGTTTGTAAAGAAGAAAGATGGTTCGTTGTGATTGTGCATCGACTATTGGCAGCTGAATCGTGTGACCGTAAAGAACAAGTACCTTTTGCCTCGGATTGATGACTTGTTCTACCAGCTCCAAGGTGCAGTTGTATTCTCCAAGGTCGATCTCAGATCTGGATACCATCAATTAAGAGTTTGAGATGTTGATATTCTGAAGACATCGTTCAGATCACGATACGACCACTGTTGTATTCTCCCGGCATCCTGCTGCTGGACCGGGACTACTGGTCGCTGCACCGGAACTGCGGGTGCAGCCGGAGCTGGAACAGGTGGCTGTTGTGCCACTATCTACTGCAATGTGGCCTGCATCGTGGCCAAAATCTGAACCAACGCCGGATCTTGACCCGGCGCCACTGGGGCTGCTGGAGCGGCCTGAGTTGCCTGAGCTATTGGTGCGACCAGAATAGTCGGTGCAGCTGGGGCTTGCTGATCTGCCTGTACCTCGGGCTCGGCTGACCCGTGAACTGACTCGCCACTCCTATCCTGGCAATTCCGAGCGGCGGCGGTACTACGTGTCCTAACCATAGTGGCTGCGTATAGCACATAACAACAACAAAACGTAAGCCTAGAAACTCAAACAATCAACTTAATGATATGATGCTGGACTACGCATGTGCATGTGACTTTAAAACATATTTTCCAAAAACAGTTCTGAAATCGATATGTAAAACCATGCTCCGCTACCACCCTTGTAAGGACCCGAACCCGGAAACCAGGCCCTTACCGCCGTGAAACCCGGAGAAGCTCAACACGTGGACCAATCCGAATCTCACAAGGCTTAGACGACTTTTCAAACACAATTCCCAAAACAAATGTATTTAATATTTTAAGAATTGGAGCATGTCAAATAATAAACGGACATCTGGCATAAAAATCGGAGTGAACAAAATACCACAGCAGAAGACTTTATTCGAATGGACAAAATATTCAAACGGAAAATGGGTCCATACAATCACAAGCCCAAAATCACAAAATGGGCCGAAAGCCCAAAACGTAAACCCGTATCCAGAAGAGTAATAAATGCATAAAAATATAATGTGAGTCAAAACACCAAAACGAGTCAAACAGGAAATGCCAGAAAAGAAAACCGTGTGAAATGTGCAGGTGCGATAGTCCAGCCAAGTCGTAGGAAGCAGTCACACCTCAAACATCTTGTACTGCTCAAGAACTACTCCTGAAAGGGGGAAACATCAATGGGTGAGATAAAAATCTCAGTAGGGGTCACAACATCATATGTCCTACGGGGGAAACGAGAACACATACAAGGAAGGAAAGAAACGGATCACTGTACGAACAAGGACGAAACCGAAACAACCCGAGGAATATGGAATTTACACATTTGATTTTTTTATAACGTATAACGTAATTCCAGCCCAATAGGTTATAACTCAACAACTCGTAACACACACGGCTAACAATGCCAACCAAAAACCCATCGGGATGGACATAATAAAACACTCCTCGAGTAACCCCATCTAAAGGGTAACCTAGAGCCCACTGGCAGTGTAAATTTTATATTTTTAGAAAAATACTAAATACGTAACCCTTACCGCTAGTGTTGTCCGAGACTAGGCAGAGAAAACACAACACGTGTCATACCCGTCTCAATACTCAATACGAACCAACCTATAAAGACTTGGCAGGTAAATGAAGACAACAACATATGACTCCCGAACAGGTAAGCAACTCTCCCCTATCACTGGGATTCCGTATACTCACCTCACATTGTCCAAGCGAACGTTTAATGACTGTAGATACACGAACTGAGGCATATAGACGGTTATTAAAACTATACTTTTTCAAACGTTACAGTTCCAAAAAAAATACCCCGTTATTAATACACGTGATCAAATCCATAATACTAAAACAATAGATATGTAAACTCGTATACCTGACTAACTCACACGTTTCACTATGAACTCACCCTACAATTAAGTTAAGCTACATAACTAATACTTAGAAATTCCAGAAAATGTCGTTGTGGAACCCATAAGTGAATAAAAAGAAATATTAGGAATACATATTACATCACATATACATGATTTATTAATTTATTTAATTAATTAATTAATTAATTATTAACCAAGGAAGGGAATACAGAAATCGTTGGAGAAGGAAACATGGCACGCATCGTACGAAATGAGAACGACTAGCAGGAAATCAATGTGGGGAGAAAAAACACATGGTACGAACTGAAAAAGGGAAGAGGACAAGGATGCAAGGAAATCAACGAGGAAGAAAGGGGATTCGCAGGGCAATTGGGAACACAGGAGCAGCCGGTGGGGGGAAAAAACGGCTGGGAAACCGGAGGGCACGTCTCGCTTGATGTAGAAGAAAGGAGAAATAGTCGAAGGCCAGCTGAGTAATGCAGGAACAGAGGTGATTAAATCGAAGAGCCAAAAGGGGGAGCATGAATCTGGCTTGTGCGAATGGAAGAAAGGAGAGCACACGAAACCGGTGGAGAACAGCTCGCCGGGAAACGGGTGAAGAAAAGAGCACGGATTTGGTAGTGGACATGCTCGGGAAATAGATGAAGAAAAGAGCACAAGTTTGGTGGAGGACAAACTCACGGCTCCGGAAACGAGTGGAGAAGAAGAAGGCACACACACTCGCTCGACATGAAAGGAAGAACAGGGGAAGTCGGGGGGAAAAAGTAACAAGGGAACGTGGGAAGAAGAACCAGCTGGGTATCGGACGATGGGGAAACAATAAGGGAAGGCGTGCCTTGCACGATGTAAAAGAGAGAAAAGAAAGGCCGAAGGTGCGAGTTGGGTGACCAAGGGAAGAAAACAGGGGCCTCGAATCTAGTGGGTCAGCTTCTACTGAAGAAGAACGACGACCGGACGGAAGAAATGGGAGAAGGGAGGGGCTGCGGAGCCGTAACGTACGTACGAGTCTGCTGTCTTCCGTCCTGTGCCTTTCTCGATGCTAGGTTGAGTGACGGATGGGATGGATCCAACCTACCGCTTGAGAATGACGAATGGGAAGGAAGGGAACAAGGGCAGAGGCTCGGCTTTGATCCCGTACATGGCCAGCGCCAGATGTATTACCCAAATCGTATGATCACGGTTTCAATTGGCAAAGGGTATCCGAATTTGATCATCAGGAGCCACTCCAAACGGAAAGGGGAAACAAAGAACAAGCACATCAAGCAACATAATAATTAAGGGAAAGGAATAAACAAAGAGCGCACAAACAACGAGGACGAAACAATAGCCGATCAAACAGATAAGGCGTAGTCTCCTACTTGACGTGCAGATGAACTGGTGGCAATCCCTTTGCCCTTATCACGATACCTAGGCTCAGACCCACCTGAATCAAATCACTATTAGAACGAGAAATCACAAACCTAATTTAAAATACGAAAAGAAAATTCCTACCGTTCCCTCACCAATCTACAAACCTGACAGACAATCCAACAGTGGGAAAAAGGAAGGGCTAAAGGCGATCGTTGGGTTGTAAGGAGGGAGACACAACGAACGAAAAGAATTGATGGCAACTGGTTGGAAATAATGTGAGAAAAAGGATAGCGGATGGCAGAACACAGGTTTTCTATCTGGAATAAAACAGTGCAAGTGATTAGGGTAGGTAAATGGGCTTAAAAGGGTACGTATAGGGCTTTCGAGTAATAAACGGGCCCGAAATTAAAACAAAGGTACGTAGAAGGCCTTAGAGGAAATAAACAGGCCTGGAAACAAGCCCGGGTCCGATAGGGGCGAAATGGTAATATTTCTTACAGTCTCGATTCCCGTCCCGGTCTACATGTCAAACATACACGTGGACCACTACAACGACGCTGACTGGGCTTAAGACTAGGACAGGGTTTCATAGGTATACTAATGTGATGCGATATCGGCTCGCCGTGCAACCTTGATCTCACACACTGGTACCACGAACAGTGGATGTACCTATGTGTGACACCCCGAATTTTGAGTCCTAGAAGTCCAGAAGACAGTACAAATGAAAGACCATTTTGTCCCTGAAGAAATGGATGTGTGATGGCCGAAATTGGTAAGGAATGTTTGGTAATTATTTCTGGAATTAATTCCCTTTAATTTGGATCTTAATTTGTTGATAATCACCATAGGAATTAAAATTCCTAAAATTAAAATGGGATGATTACAGAATTTAAATCTGGTAGTTATCTTACTTCAATAAAGCCTTTAAAGTAGTAATCTTAATTTCATACCCATCCATTATACATAGGAAGCAAACCCCACAAAAATCATTCATATAAAACACACAAAACTCATATAGCCTAAAACCCTTACACATTCCTATATCTGCCAAAATTCGCTGAAACTTTAAACCAGCATAACTCTCTCATCGTTTGTCGAATTCCTGCAAATAATAGCTTGTTGGAAAGCTCTATTCATCCTATTTCCAAAAATATATGATTTGTTTTCAGTAGGTTAGTATTTCTTTCCATAAGATAAGTTGAAACTCGACGGAACTGCCAAAATCTTCTTAAACTTCAATGTACCATAACTCTTTCATCATTTATTGGATTCCTGTACATAATAATTTTTTGGAAAGCTCTCTTCATCCTTTTTTCAACCATATTTTTTTTTTGTTTTAACGTTCATATTTCTTTGTCAAAAGATAAGTTCAAAATCAGCAGCGGAATTAGATTTTAAGATTTGTATAATTCTGCCTTTGATTGATCTCTGATGTTGTTGCCCGTATTCAATACACATCACACATCCAAGGGGGAATCACCTGCGGCATCTGATCACTAGTTTCAGATAGGTTTGGTGACTGGAATTGGTAAGGAAATAGGGTATTTACTTGGTTATTGCATATACACGTTTAGTTTGTTTTTTTTGTCTTTGCCTAGTGATGACTTAGGTGGTACGGAAGTATCTAGTAAGGGTAAGGGAATAGCTTCTTCTTCAGAGACAAGAGAGGTAGGATCTATCCCTCATCGGTTTCTCCAGAGACCTAGTTGTTTGCTTAGTTGATTTCGGTACCTATGAGTGTGAAACTGTATGCGCATTCATATTAAATGATGCATGCTTGAGTTGCGGATTGAAATGAAGAATTTCTAGGCTATATCGAATCCCTTATGGTAGGTTAGGAGTGCCTAGCTTGCATGTGTGATGTGTATTGAACATGCTGAATGTGATCTGACAGAATTGAGAATACCCTGTTGTGGTTTTGTGTTTTGTGCTTGCCTGTGTGTGTTTGTACTTGTTTTTGTGTCAGGATCCTTTTTTAGTGGCCATTCGGGGTAAGTGCTGATGCTCCGAGTGAGAGGGGAGGTTCCTACTGGTATAGGAGTCGTGTTGGTGGCAAATCCCAGCAAGAGCTTGCTGGATGTTTGGTCCTTGTGTGGCCAGAAGCCCTCTTCATGTGTGGCAGGAATCTCTAATCCTTGTGTGATTTGGGAAGCCCTGATCCTTGTGTAGTTTGGGATGCCCTTGTCCTTGTGTGGCTTAGGATGTTTTGTCCTTATGTGGCAAGATGAATAGGCTTGCTGATTAGCTTGTGTGTTAATTAATTACCTTTCGTGCAGTAAGCCTTGGAAAACATAGGTGGAAGGGGATGGTCTTTTCTTCTTCATTGCCGAGAACAATCTGATGAGTTCTGCCTGCCTGTGTACTTCTGATACTTTTCGGAAGTGTTTGTAGTCCCTCTCAGCCTTAGATTCCGCCCTACCCTTTCTGATTGAATCTTTGAATTACATGAATCCCTTTAATTGCGTAGGAATGATCAGATGTTGTACAGGAGATTTATTTTTATGGTTTATGCAGATCTTATGATGTTGTGACCCTACTAAGACTCTTGTAATCTTATTCCGTTGTTTTCACCATATTTTTTAGGCTTAGGTACAATAACTGGTTGTGCTACCAATGTGTGAGATCAAGGCTGTACGACGGGGCGATATCGCATCACTAGTGCATACCTGTTCCTTGATTACATGCGCATATAACTTGAGTCCACACGATGGCTGGAAAACTAACTTGCGCATCTTACGATAAAGTAAAATTAACCTCCTGATTAAATACCAGAGATGGCTGGACAGACGATGAAGAGAGCTTTTGAACAAGCTATTATTCGCAAGAATCCGACAAACGATGAGAGAGTTATGCTATTTTGAAGTTCAAATAGATTTTGGCACTATTGCTGAAATTCGTTATAACTTTGATTATAGAAAAAACTAACCTCCAAATGAAAAATCTAAGATTTTTGGAAAGAAGATTAAGATATCTTTCCAACAAGCTATTATTCGTAGGAATCTGATAAACGATGAGAGAGTTATGCTTGTTTGAAGTTTCAACGAATATCAACAGAAATTGGGAGGTGTAGGGTTTTTAGGTCTTACGAATTTTGTGTGTTTTCTACGTAAGATTTTTGTATACCTGACTTCCTATTTATATAAGGTGGTTATGGGATTAAAATCCCTACCTTAAAGGGTTAATTAAAATAAGATAATTGTCAGAATTAAATTTTGTAATTATCTCCCTTTAAACTTAAGGTTTTTATTTTCTAAGGTAATTATCAACCAATAAAGAATCAATATAAAGGGAATTAATACCACAAATAATTACTAGACATCTCTTACCAATTTTGGCCATCACATACCTTTTTCTTCAGGGGAAAAACGGTCTTTTTCACCTGCACTGGCTTCTGGACTTCTAGGACTCAAAATTCAGGGCCTCGTAGTGTGTTTCATGAATTTTTAGACAAATTTGTGATAGTCTTCATCGATGACATTTTGATTTATTCTAAATCGGAAGAGGAGCATGCTATGCACTTACGGATTGTGCTGAATATTTTGAAGGATCGGCGGTTGTGTGCAAAGTACTCCAAATGTGAATCTGGTTATGCAAAATTGGTTTCATTGTCCATGTCATGTCCGCCAAAGGTATTTTAGTTGGTCCAAACAAAATTGAAGCCGTAGTTGTTTGGAAACCATCGCGAACTGTGTTTGAAGTCCATAGTTTCCTTGGCTTGCTGGACCCTTGACAAAGTTGACATGCAAAGGAGACTTTAATAAAGCCTTTAAGGTCGTATGGGTGGCAAATCCCAGCAAGAGCTCGCTGGATGTCTGGTTCTTGTATGGCCAGAAGCCTTGTCCTTGAGTGGCAGGAAACCCTTATCCTTGTGTGATTTGGAAAGCTCTTATCCTTGTGTGGTTTGGAAAACTCTTATCCTTGAGTGGCAAGATTAATAGGCTTGGTGATTAGTTTATGTGTTAACCAATTACCTTTCATGCAATAAGCCTTGGACAACACAGGTGGAAAGGGATGACTTTTTCTTCTTCATTGTCGGGATCAATCTGATGAGTTCTGCCTGCCTGTGTTCTTCTGATACTTTTCGGAAGTGTTTGTAGTCCCCCTCAGCCGTAGATTCAGCCCTACCTTTTTTGATTGAATCTTTGAATTGCATGAATCCCTTTAGTTGAATAATAATGATCAGATGTTGTTCGGGAGATTTGGGTTTATGGTTTCTGCAGATCTTATGATGTTGTGACCCTACTGAGATTTTTGTAATCTCATTCCGTTGTTTTCACCATTTTTTTTAGGCTTAGGTACATTCACTGCTCATGGTAGTCGTGTGTGAGATCAAGGCTGTACGACGGGGAGATATTGCATCACTTTCGCATACCTGTTCCTTGATTATTTGCGCATATAACTTGAATAAAAATTGGACTACTTTCTGGTTTATTTTAAGATTCCTCCTTTGCTTGTTATTTTCAACTATGTTGGAGGATTTCTTGCGGGTTATTTGGATCCTTATAGGACTTGTTTATTATGAATCCAATGATATAATTTAAAGACTTCCTCTGATGTTTTTACTCAATCCATATGATACCAGAATGAATGTCCCATATCATGCTCCAACTGTTATTAAGCATATAAAAGGAACATACTAAAAGTCAAAAATTTAGTGAGTAAGCCTGGTGGGATTCAGATAGGTCTTAAATGTCTTTGGGCTTGTTTGGGTTTCACAGCGGTAATGACCTTAATCGGAGCAAATATTAATAGGGTAGGAATTGGGGTTGTTACAAGCCTGAAAAATGGTGAATACAACAGGATGAGATTACAAGAATCTCACTAAGGTCACAACATCATAAGATCTACAGAAATCTTAAACACAAATCTCCATAACAACATTACATCATTCCTACATATCTATAGGTATCACACAATTCAAAAATCAATCAAAGGAATAGGGCTAAAACTAAAGCTGAGGGTGGAATGCAATAACTTCCAAAAATCAGAAGTAAACAGGCAGGTAAAACTCATCAGATTGCTCTCGGCAATATGAAAAAGAAAGACCGCCCCCTTCCATCTGTGTTGTCCAAGGCTTACTGCACAAAAGGTAAAAGGTTAGCACACAAACTAATCAGTAAGCCTATTCATCTTGCCACAAAAAGATAAGACATCCCAAGCCACACAAAAACAAGGGTATCCTAAACAATAAAAGGATAAAGGCATCCTTCCACACAAGGACAAGACTTCTAGCCACACAAGGACTAGTCATCTAGCGCGCGCATGTTTGGCTTTGCCACCTATACCACTTCCATACCAGTAAGAGCCTCCCCTCTCCCAAGAAGCATCAGCGTTTACCCCGAATGACCATCAAAATAGGATCCTGACACACAAACATGTACAAGCACACACAGGCAAGCACAAGCATAATACCATAATAGGGTATCATCAATCATGTCAGAACACAATTATCTTATTCAATTCACATATCATATGAAATTCAGGCACTCAAAACCTAACTCAAGAGTTCGGTATAGCCTATAGGATTCATATCTCAATCCGCAATTCTTGCATATATCCTATAATCAATTTTCATGCAATAATAACGACATGCATAGAAAACAACAAGCAACCAATAAGGATCTCTAGAGAAATCGATCAGGCATAGATCCTACCTCTCTGGTCTCTGAACAAGTAGCTATTCCTTTGTCTTTATTTAATAATTCTGAACCATCTATAGTATCACAAGGCAAAGACAAAACCAAACTAAGCATGCATACTCAATAACCAATTGAATACCCTATTTCTTTACCAATTCTACTCACCAAGCCTACCAAAAACCAGTGGTTAGATGCCGCAGGTGCCTCCCATTTTGATGTGTTATGTGATAGCCAAGAACTTAACAAGATTTAACCTGAATTACCACCCAATTTAACTATGTGTATTTTGGCACTAAGCATAGGACACAAGATAGTTTTCGATTTCATGTTAGCAAGGTGTAAGGGTTGCGATTTCATGCTAACAAAGAGGGATTAAGTGTTTATAACTTATACAATCAAAATAAACAAGATCGAAATCCAATAAGTTCATCAATTGATCAAGGTAGGCAATAATAGGGCAAGGATAGGGCATGCTGATTTCATATATAGAAAAGATTTAAAGGATGAATTCATGATTTTATAACATAAATAGATGCCAAACAATCATATAAACAAGAAAAACAACAACAGAAATAAATTGAAGACAAAATCACACAATCTTGAACCCTAGTTCTGTCAAAATTCAACTTATCTTACGGTAAAGAGAAACTTACCTCCTGAAAAAATACCAAAGATTTCTGGAAAGAGGATGAAGAGAGTTTTCGAACAAGCTATTATTCGCAAGAATCTGACAAACGATGAAAGAGTTATGCTATTTTGAAGTTCAAGCAGGTTTTTTTAATTCTGCTGAAATTTGATTTAACTTTGAACATAGAAAATACTAACCTCCAAACAAAAAACAAAATATTTTTGGAAAAAAGATGAAGAGATCTTTCCAACAAGCTATTATTCCCAGGAATCTGATTAACAATGAGAGAGTTATACTTGTTTGAAGTTCCAACGGATTTCAATAGAAAATGGGAGGTGTAGGGTTTTTAGGTCTTACAAATTTTGTATGTTTTCTATAAGATTTTTGTATGGCTGACTTCCTATTTATATAAGGTGGTTATGGGATTAAAATCCCTACCTTAAATTCTTAATTAAAATAAGATAATTATCATAATTAAATTCTGTAATTATCCCCCCTTGAACTTAGGATTTTTATCTTCTAAAGTAAATATCAACCAATAAAGAATTAATTTAAAGGAAATTAATACCAGAAATAATTACTAGATATCCCTTACCAATTTTGGACATCACATATCCTTTTCTTCAGGGGAAAAATGGTATTTTTCACCTGCACTGGCTTCTGGACTTCTAGGACTCAAAATTCAGGGTCTCGCTGTTTGTTTCATGAATTTTTTGACAAATTTGTGATTGTCTTCGTTGAAGACATTCTGATTTATTCAAAATCGAAAGAGGAGCATGCTGAGCACTTACGGATTGTGCTGAATATTTTAAAGCATCAGCGATTGTCCGCAAAGTACTCCAAATGTGAATTCTGGTTATGCAAAGCTGGTTTCATTGTCCATGTCATGTCCGCCCAAGGTATTTTAGTTGATCCAAAGAAAATTGAAGCCGTAGTTGCTTGGGAACTATCACGAACTGTGTTTGAAGTCCATAATTTCCTTGGTTTAGCCGGAGACTATCATAGCTTCGTAAAAAAATTTTCATCGCTTGCTGGACCCTTGACGAAATTGACATGCAAAGGAGAGCCATTCGTGTGGACTAAAAAATTCCAGCAAAGTTTTGAACAACTCAAAAACCGGTTAGTTTCCGCTCCTATCCTTTCCTTACCAATTGGCGGAAAGGAATATGTGGTTTATAGTGATGCATCAAAATCCGGACTTAGATGCATATTAATGCAAGACAGGAAAGTCGTAGCCTATGCTTCCCGATAGTTGTGACCGCACAAAAGCAATTATCCTATTCATGAGTTGGACCTTGCAGTCGTGGTGTTTGCATTAAAAATATGGCGACATTACTTATACAGCGAGATGTGTCGAATCTTCACCGACCACAAAAGCCTGAAGTACCTCATCACGCAAAAAGAGTTGAACATAAGGCAACAAAGATAGGTAGAGTTGATTAAAAACTACAATTTGATCATCAAATATCATCCTGGAAAGGATAATGTTGTTGCTCATGCCCTGAGCCAAAAATTTCATCCTCCTTCTCCATCAGTTTTGGCTTATATGCGCAAGCATTACATACCTATGTTGCTAGATTTGAAAGCTACCCGTGTGCATCTTGGCACTGATTTTTTTGGTTCATTATTGGCACGAATCAAAGTTATGCCTACTTTGATTGAGGAAATCCGGAATCAGCAATTAGAGGATCCAAAACTAGTTGAAATTTGGAAGCAACTATCTGATGGTGTTGATGCCAAAGCCCGCAATTTCAGAGTGTGAGATGATAGAGTTCTTGTCTTCATAAACTGGGTATGTGTTCCACAAGATGTTGACATTCGTAATCTTATTTTATCTGCGGTGCATAGTTTGAAGTTCGCTATTCGTCCTGGTAACACAAAAATATAGTGAGATATAAAGGAGCAGTATTGGTGGCCGAACATGAAACTCTCTATTGCGGAGTTTGTTGCTTGATTTCTTGTATGCCAACAAGTAAAGATTGAGCATCAAAGACCTGCTGGTTTACTACAGTCACTTCCAATTCCATAATGGAAGTGGGAGCATGTCACGATAGATTTTGAGACCGGATTGCCTAGATCTCAGCAAGCATATGATGGCATTTGGGTAATCATAGATCGATTGGAAAAATCTGCACACTTCTTTCTTGTTTGTGCGACAGAAACACCTAAGAAATTGGTTTTCTGTTACTTGGACAAGATTGTTCAATTGCATGGAGTGCCCATTTCCATCGTTTTAAATCGTGATCCTCATTTCACATCACCATTTTGGGAAAAATTCCAGAATGTGCTAGGTTGAAGATTGAATTTCAGTATAGCGTTTCATCCACAGACCGATGGACAATATGAGAGGACGATATAGACACTCAAAGACATGCTACTTGCGAGTGTGTTGTACCAACATATCAGTTGGGAGCAATGCCTTCCATTGGCAGAATTTGCTTACAATAATAGCTTTCATATAAGCATCGGAATGGCACCTTATGAAGCATTATATTGGAGACATTGTAGAATTCCCATTTTCTGGAATGAAGTAGGCAAGAGATGCCTAGAAAATCTGGAATTGATTGATCAAGCAATGGAGCAATTGAACTTGATTTGACAACGGCTAAAGACAGCCTAGGATCAGTAGAAAAACTACGCCGATAATCAACGAAGGGAGCTGGAATTTGTGGTAGGTGACAAAGTGTTTTTGAAGGTCGCTCCATGGAAAGGTTTCCTTCATTTTCAGCAGCTAGGTAAGCTAGCACCTCATTACATTGGTCCATATGACATAGTCAAGAGGATTGGCCCTATTGCATACCAACTTGCCTTACCGCTGAGTATGGAGAGAATTCAGAACATGTTTCACGTATCGATGTTAAGAAAGTATGTTCGATACCCTACTCAAGTGCTCAAAGAACCACAAGTCGAAGTTGTTGAAGACCTATCCTATCTAGTACAGCCAGTTGCCATACTAGATCGGTCAGTTTGTCAGCTTTGCAGTCGAAGCGTGGCTATGGTATAATTTTTTTGGTATAATGGCCAATTAGAGGAACAGTCTTGGGAGATTAAGGAATCTATGCATGCAAAATTTCCTTACTTGTTTGATTAGGTATTGGTGCTGAAATTTTGAGGACGAAATTCTTATAAGGAGGGGAGCTTGTGAGACCTAAAATTTTGAGTCCTACAAGTTCAGACGCCAGTGCAAGTGAAATGACTATTTTATCCCTGAAAAAATGGATGTGTGATTGCCAAAAATGGAATGGAATGTCTAATAATTATTTCTGGTTTTAATTCCCTTTGATTTGGTTCTTTATTGGTTGATAATTACCTTAGAAAATAAAATCCCTAAAATTAACGAAGGATAATTACAGAATTTAATTCTGATATTTATCTTACTTTAACTAATCTCATAACAACCCTATATAAAGAGGAAGCCAGCCACATTTAAACCTTACACAGAAAATACACAAAATTTGTCCAACGTAAAACCCTCACCTCCCTATTGTTACCGAAATCTGCTTGAACTTCAAAATAACATAACTCTCTCATCCTTTGTTGGATTCTTGCAAATAATAGCTTGTTGGAAAGATCTTCTCATTCTCTATCCAAAAATCTTGAATTATTCATTGGAATGTTAGTTTTTCCTTGTCAAAATTTAGGTCGTAATTTTGGTTCTAAAATTGTGTGATTCTACCTTCAATTAATTTCTGTTATTGTTCTTCTTATTCATATGATTGTCTAGCATCCATTCATATTGTAAAATCATGAATTCATCCTTTGAATCTTCTCGATATATGAAATTGGTATGCCTTACCCTTGCCAAATTATTGCCGATTTTGATAAGTTGATTAACCTATTGGATTCTGATTTTGTTTCTTTTAATTGTATATGTTATAAACACTTAATCCTTCCTTGTTAATATGAAATCGCAACCCTTACACCTTTCATGCATGAAATCGCAATTTGTCTTATGTCTTATTCTTAGTGCAAAAATTTGTATAGTTAATTGGGATGGTAATTTAGGTTGTTTCTTGTTAAGTTCTTGGCTATCACATCACACATCCAAGGGGGAGGCACCTACAACATCTAATCATTGGTTTCTGATAGGTTTGCTAAGTGAAATTTGTAAGGAAATAGGGTATTCAATTGGTTATTGAGTATGCATGCTTAGTTTAGATTTGTCTTTGCCTTATGTTATTTTAGGTGGTTTGGATCCCTTGAGTAAAAGAAAAGGAATACTTTCTTGTTCAGAGACAAGAGAGGTAGGATCTATGCGTCATCAGTTTCTTCAGAGATCCTTGTTATTTATTTATTGATTTTGGAGTATATACCTATTGATTATTACATACGCATGTGTTGTATAGAGAATGCTTGAATTATGGATCAAGATGTGATCCTTTAGGCTATACCGAACCCTTGAGTTAGGTTATAAGTGCTTAATTTTCACATGTTGTGTGAATTGAATATGCTGATTGTGTTCTGACATGATTGAGGATACCCTGTTGTGGTATTATGCTTTGTACTTGCTTATGTGTGCTTGTACATGTTTGTGTGTCAGGATTTTTTTTTTGTGGCAATTCAGGATAAGCTCTAATGCTTCTTGGGAGAGGGGAGGTTTTTACTGGTATAGGAGTCGTATGGGTAACAATCCCCAGCATGTGCATACTGAATTCCTAGTCCTTGTCTGGCTAGATGCCTTGTCCTTGTGTAGCAAGATGCTCTTATCCTTGTGTGGTTTGGATGCCGTTATCCTTGTGTGGTTTGGATTCCCTTGTCCTTGTGTGGCTTGGATGCCTTGTCCTTATGTGGCAAGATGAATAGCCTTGCTGATTAGCTTGTATGCTAACCATTTATCCTTTGTGCAGCGAAGCCTTGGACAACACCGATGGAAGGGGATGGACTTTCCTGTTGATGAGATTGATTGATGATTTACCTGCTTGTGTACTTTTGATTTTCGAAAGTGTTTGTAGTCTACCCTCAACCTTAGCTTTCGGACCTATCCTAATTTTTAATTGAATGATGATTGTGTGATTCCTTTTAGTTTTATAGGCTGATCTGATGTTGTTTGGGAGATTTTTGTTTAAGATTTCTATAGATCTTATGATGTAGTGACCCTATTGAGATTCTTATAATCTCATCCTCTTGTTTTCACCATTTTTAAGCTTAGGTGCATTTGCTGTTCGTGGTACCAGTGTGTGAGATCAAGGCTCCATGGAGGGGTGATATTGCATCACATTTGCATTCCTGTTTCCTTGATTGCTTGCGGATATAACATGAACTATGATTGGACTATTTTTTGGTTTTTCAAGATTCCTGCTTTGCTTGTTGTTTCCGAATTATGTTGGAGGTTTACTTGCTGGATATTTGGATCCCTATAGGACTTGTGTGTTGTGGATTCATTGATTAAATTTAAAGACTTCCGTTCATGTTTTACTAACTCCGTATGATACCAGAAAGGTTGTCCAATATCATGCTCCAGTTGTTATGAATTCAAAGAATGAACATGCTAAAAATCGGATATTAGATGGGTAAGCCTTGTGGGATTCAAATGGGTCCTGGTTTTGGGACTTATTTGGATTCATGGCGGTAAGGGTCCTAATAAGAGCAAATAATAATAGGTTAGGATTTAGGGTCCTTACAGGCATAGTCTTCGACCAATCATGCCTACCCTAACGACCGATCAGTCTTATTTTGTTTTCCTCTGACTGGTCATACATGGTCCTAGTCCATCGACCGGTTGTTCTTCCTTTGGACTGGTTTCTTGAAAAGTTTAACCAGTCGTTTGTAGTCCAACACTAGTTGTCATTCCTCAAGTGTGAAACGATGTTCGTACCCTCACATTGTAGGTCTGGTTTCTTCGTTTCTCTCCTTTCCTAGCACCAATTGTTCTCCTATAAGTGTTTGGTTCCAAAAACCTATTACAATGGCTGCTAAACAACATCTAACAAATATGTCAATAGTGTGAGACCTCATCCCTCCGAGTACCTAGTTAGTGTGATGGATCAAAAAAAGTTGTGACGACCCAAATTCCTATCTATTACTAATTGCACCGATTAAGTTCATCACCGCCGTGAAACCCAAATAAGCCCAAATGACACCTAGGACCTATTTGAATCTCACCAGGCTTACCATTAACTTCCGATTTTTATAGCATGTTTATTTCAATTTTTTACAACAATTAGAGCATGATATTGGACAAATATTCTGGTAACATACGGAGTAAATAAAACATCAGCGGAAGTCTTTAGATTAAATCATTGGGTTCATAACACACAAGTCCCATAGAAATCTAAACAATCAGCAAGAAATCCTCCAACATATTTCGGAAATAGCAAGCAAAGGAGGGATTTGAAAATAAACAAGAAAGTAGCCCAATCATTCATGTTATATGCGCAAGTAAACAAAGATCAAGTATGCAACTATGATGTGATATCGCCGTCCAACGTTGATCTCACACAATGGTACCACAGACAGTGGATGTACCTAAGCCTGAAAAATGGTAAAAACAACGGTATGAGATTACAAGAATCTCATTAGGGTCACAACATCATAAGATCTGCAGAAACCCTAAACAAAAATCTCCCAATTTGCATTAGATCATTCCTAAACATCTAAAGGGGATCATGCAATTCAAGAATCATTCAGAAAGGAGGTAGGGCTGAATTTATGGTTAAGGGAGGACTACAAACACTTCCGAAAGTATCAGAAGTACACAGGTAGGTAGAACTCATTAGATTGTTCTCGGCAATGAAGAAGAAAGGCCATCCCCTTCCACCTGTGTTGTCCAAGGCTTCCTGCACAAAAGGTAAACGGTTAACACACAAGCTAATCAGTAAGCCTAGTAAATTGTCTTGCCACACATGGTCAAGTCTTCCTATACCACACACGGACTTGGGCATCCCAAACCACACAAGGATAAGGGCTTCCTGACACACAAGAACAGGGTTCCGGGCACAAAAGGATCAGACTTCCAGCATGCGCATGCTGGGCTTTGCCACTCATACAACTCACATACCAGTAAGAACCTCTCCTCTCCCTAGGAGCAGCAACGCTTACCCTGAATGGCCACCAGAAAAAGATCCTGACACAGAAACACGTACAAGCACACACAGGCAAGTATAAAGCATAGTACCACAACAGGATATCCTTAATCATATCAAAACACAATCAGCATATTCAATTCACATAACATATGCAACCCAGGCACTCAATACCTAACACAGGGGTTCGATATAGCCTATGAGATCCATATCGCAATCTGAAATTCATACTCTCATCCTATAATCAAATCGCATACAATACAGTAAGGGAAGGTGTGAGACCTCGCTCTTTTAGAGGTTTCCATCAGTTATTCTTCCTTTTTATTTTTATCGTATAAGTTATTTTTCAGCATTTTGAGTGTTAGATATGTACTAGACCTATTAGCTAATGACTTTGACGCCCGTACGAGTCATTTCGGCAATGCCTAAATTTTTACTGTATCCATTTCTACTATATTAGTTTGGTCAGTCCCCAAGTTTTACCCCGTCGAGGACTCCGAATGAGTTTTGTTTACCGTGTGACGGTAACATTTTACAATTTAGATGGACCTGAGTGAACTTTAGACACCTGAGTAACCCTATGAAAGGTAAAAGTGAGTAATTAGATTCTTGGCAATGTAACTTCTCAGTTAACATAAATATAAACTACTTATATGACGCAGTTTTACGAATTGTCCGATCGTAAAACTGCTGTTGACCGTAATTGATTCGTATCTTCATATTTTCGGTCCAATTACCATTCCCAAGGCCTAAGTCCATTCGGAAATTTCCTAAGGCCCAATGTACTCATTCTACATTGATTAAATTGGCCATGTAATTAGACAATCATCATAGAGTAAAATCAGATTACACCAGTCACAAAAACAATTGATCACCGTAAATCCCTGATTTTTCTACTGTACCGTAACTCATCAATTACAGTGGGTAATTACATAAAATTTTCACCTGGATTAAACCTACATTACCTTACCATACTTACCTCAGGATCCACATCACATACAGCCATAATTTGGGTCCCTTAGGTGTTTATACAAGTTGATTGTCTAGTTGTGCCATTATTGTTCAAATCTGCCTTCACATGCTTAACCTTTTGTGTAGGCCACATTCTAAATCAAAGTTGTCTGCCATTTTCATACCTGATGCTTTTCCTTTCAAGCTGAAGTCGGAATTCCTCTCCTGGTGGTGATTCTTTTGAATTTTTCTTTGGTTCATTACCCACCTAACTAGACATTACACACATGATTAATTCAAACTTCAACCTTCCCCTAACACATTTGATTAAGCATCATTTCCTGGCCCTCCCACCAGAATTTTTCTCTCCTTTTCCAGCTAAAACACACCTCTCCACTTACCCTTGTCTGCCATTGCAAGATTCCCACTCACTTTCATCTGATTGCCATTGGTTTGGGAACCCCTTTGATCACTCACCATCTTGCAAATTCTGGATTCTCTTGTGTGTCCCCTCTTGAGTCCGACTTTCCCTATCTTTGGCATGCATTTTTTTTCACTTTCTGGTCTATTCTTTCTTGCCTGAATGTACACCTAAGTCACCAGAAGTCTCACCTGAAATACCAAACCTTTATCTGAAATCCAATCATCCAACCAAGTGCTGCTGCAACCAGACTTTTTCTTCTATATGTGGAACTAATCTGTTCTTGATCTTGATACCCATCTTCTTTAATTTTATTCCTTCTATAAGCCTAGCTGAACACCCTCTCTGATACCTTGAACTCTTCTTTGAACCAACCTGCCAAGAAACTCAAGACTGAACCCAGAAATTCATCCACCAAGTTCATAAACCAAACTCGTCACCCTACAGTTTCCGAAACTTGTAGATTTTCTATCTTTTTTTCTACTCAGCCAAATTTTTCATTCTTTATATCCACGTTCGTCTCAGAATGTCAGGAATCTACGATAAAACTTTCATGAGAAATCGTTAAGTTTAACCTATCGGAAGTACCCTTAGACCCACAAGTATCACAATCAAACAAGATACATCAAGGTGAGTTGTTGATTAGTGAGTATATATATATATATACTTGGGTCAATTAGATCCATAAGTGTTCTTTGAGTATGGATCTGATGGATCCTAACATGGTAGGCATAGCAGGGCTTGTAGGAAAGGACTCCGTGATCAGAGACAAAAGGTGGGAGACTTCGTATCATCGGTTTGATCGGCTACTCAGTTTTAATATAGTTTACATAAATGATTTTGTTTTGGTTTTGAGTATGAGGCATGCTTGAAATGGTTTAATTGCGACTAGTGATATACTCGGCATGTGTTTGAAAATTAATATTTATGTATGTGTTTTTGGTTTTGTGAAATATGCGTGAAAACTACCCACATGTTTTAATGTGTTTAAGATGAAGAATAGAAACTTGGATGGGTGATGTTTACACTTGATGTTGTCGAGTATCACATGCCGTTTTCTAAGTATTTTTCCCTTTTTGTTTTGGCATGATTTGGGTGTTAAGAACTTACAAGGATGCATGATTGAAAAAATTTATGAAAGATGATTTAGCATGATTTTTGGTTACTTTACCATTTCTATACACATGTGTTGTATGATGTTTTGAACATGTGTAAATTATCCCATTGAAATGATTTTATGAATTTTGGGGCATGTTGGTGGGTATATATATGAGAGATATGATACCGTGAATTACACGAAGCGCTTGGCCAATGAGAGGTAAGTATTCGGACGTCCCGTAGTAGGGGAGCGATTCTTACCGTAGGGAGTTGTATGGTTGTGTTATGTGACCTTTGATCACAGGTCGTGAGTATGGAGTGTGGAGGACGTGTGTATTCCCTCCGCTCCACAGACAACAATGGCGGTGGGACATTTATACATAACTTGTAATAACTCAAACTTTACTGCCATTGGGCCTCCGACGGTTCTACGTGCCGAACCGATTCGTGTGGTGTTTTATGTCTGTCCGTGGGATTTCTCGATACGATATGATGCATTTACCCTAACCACTCATTTTAGATCGTTGAGTCTGATTTTTGAACTTTCACTATTCATGTTACTTACACCGGTTTTATACTTGCATTTTTTAAAAAAAGGTTTTTCGTATTGCCTCTACTCACTCCCCGTGAACGCTTATGATGCTGTGTCTCTCACGGAGGTCCTAGTGATCTCACCCCCATTTGTTATCCCTTTCAGGTTCAGCTGAGGAGAAGCCTAGCCTCCCCTAGAATATCAAACAGTAGGTGCTGAACTATGGCTATGCAGTTGTGTTTATGGTTTGCATGCATTTTTCTTTTCTTTGATATTTATATTTCGGACTGTAATAAATAATTTGGACTGGATTTTCATCCTTTTTGGGTTGATTTGGTTTCCCATTGTTTTATTTTTTTTATTTATTTGTTGAAATGTTTTCCCGGATTGTGTTTTCAAAATAAATGTTTTTTTGTTTTTTTTAAGCCTTCCGCTAAACAACTCCGCAACTTGGTGTTTGAAATAAATATTTTGAAACCCTTTACAAATACAAACATTTTAGAACCATGCTCAAACAAGTTTTCATGAGTTAGTAAGGGTTTCCTTGAATATATGAGAATCCAATAAACTTGGTTGTATTGCTGATAAACGGCAACCAGAATTTTATAACTTTATGGATTTTGTAAGAGAAGCCTTGTAGGGTTCTGGTTGGTCCCTCGGTGGGGTCAATTCGAGTCCTACGGCGGTGAGGTCCGGTATCCGGGATCGGGTCCTCACAGAAGGTATCAAAAACATAAAGAAAATAACATGGCTCTCTGGAGAAACCAATGAGGAGTAGATCCTACCTCTTTTGTCTTTGAACAAGAAGCTACTCCTTTTCCATTATTAGGTAATTCCGAACCACCTATGTTATCACAAGGAAAAGATGAAAACAAACTAAGCATGCATATTCATAATCAGTTGAATACCCTATTCCTTACCAATTCTACTCACCAAAACTATTAGAAATCAGTGATCAGATGCTGCAGGTGCCTCCCTCTTCGATGTGTGATGTGATAGCCAGGAACTTAACAAGATTCAACCTGAATTACCATTCCAATTAACTATGCAAATTTCGTCGCTAAAAGTAAGGCATAGTAAAATTTCGAATTTAAGCATAGAGAAGTTTAAACGAAGAAAATTCATGATCATACATCATGAATAGATGCTAAGCAATCATAAGAACATGCGAAACAACAACAGAAATCAACCGAAGACAAAAACTGTAGAAATCTGAAAACCTAAATCCGTCATCGATTTGAACTTATAATACGAGAAAGAAATACTAATCTCCTGATAAAAAACCAAAGATGGTTGCAATTAGGATGAAGAGATCTTTCCCACAAGATATTAGTTTCAGGAATCCGACAAACGATGAAGGAGTTATGCTACATTGAAGTTCAAGAAGATTTTGGCAGTTCCGCCGAAAACCTAATTCCCCCAAGGATTTTCAACTTAACCATAGAAAAGGAAATATTTATGTCTAAACAACAAATCATGTATGGTTAAAAAGAGGATGCAAAGAGCTTTTCAACAAGTTATTATTTGTAGAGATACAACAAACGATGAAAGAGTTATGCTACATTGAAGTTTAAGAAAATTTGGCGAAAACCTAATTCCTTCGTCGTTTTTCAACTTAACCTTATACAAGTAAATATTTATGTATAAACAACAAAAAATATATGGTTGGAAAGAGGATGAAAAAAGCTTTCCAACAAGCTATTATTTGTAGAGATACAACAAACGATGAAAGAGTTATGCTATTTTGAAGTTCAAGAAGATTTGACGAAAACTTAATTCCATCACTGATTTTCGACTTATCTTATGAGAAATAAATACTAACCTCCTGAAGAAAAACCAAATATGGTTGAAAAGAGGATGAAGAGATCTTTCCAACAAGCTATTATTTGTAGGAATCCAACAAGCGATGAGTGAGTTATACTAGTTTAAATTTTCAACAAATTTTGGCAGATATAGGGAGGTGTTAGGGTTTTAGGCTATACGATTTTTCTGTGTTTTCTATGAATAATTTTTGTGGGGGTTGGCTTCTACTTATATCAGATTGTTATAAGATTATAATCCTTATATTCAAGGCTTAATTAAAATAAGATAATTATCAGAATTAAATTCTGTAATTATCTTAGCCTATTTTTAGGGATTTTAATCTCTAAGGCAATTATCTTATCAATAAGGACTTTGAATAAAGGGAATTTATGCCAGAATTAACTACCATACCACTCTTACCAATTTCGGCCATAAAGAGAAAAATCATCTTTTCATCTGCACTGGCTTCTGGACTTCTAGGACTCAAAATTCGGGATTTCATAAAACTGTTCAATTTTGACCAGTTTGACCAAGAGTTGACCGTGGACCTGAGAGTTGACCATTAAGGTGGCCACAGTCATAAAAAGCCTAGGTGTGTGTCTATGTGTCTTAGCAAGTGGTATAGGTTGAGTGTCGAGCTTTGAGTTAGGGTAAATCGATATTGGTCGGTTCTAGGTCCGTTTTGAGTAACCGAGGGCCTTTGGACTGAAAAATTCATTTTGGGCTCGTTTGATATTTTCCAAGCCTACTTACCTATTTTTTAGCCCAATTAATTATTTTAACCCATTTTTTATGAATATTGATTTTAAAGCCCATTTTGGTCCATCCGGGCCATATTAAGCTTTTAAAATACTTCATCCGGGTTTTTCAAAATTTTTAGCCAAGGTATAAATACCCAGCCTGACCCAACACTAAGAATTTTTCAAAGTGTTGGAGCTGCAGCCTACCAATTTCTTTTCCCTTTCTCTACCCCTTCTCTCCCTTTCTTTCTTACGGGTCACTTCCCAAAGAAACCCCTTCAAATTCCATCAATTTTTGTTTGAAAAAAACTACCTAGCTTCATCTCAAAACACATTCATAACCTTCCCTAGCTGAATTCCACTAGTAGTTGCTGATCGTGGAGCCATAATCTGATCGTGGGATTTCAAGGTAAGTGCCCTAATTCTTATGTTTTTGTTGTCAATTTTTTGGTTCCTTTTGTGTGCTTTCAATGTTCTTAAGGATGTTTGGTGGTTTGGATTGTTCGAAAATGCCTCATGATCCTTGAGTGAACGTTTTTTATTTTAGTGACATTTTTTGGAAATTTTGGGTGTTTTGAGATTTCAATTGCATTGCAATTTTGGCTGTTTTTTTCAGTTGGGTTTGTTGAATTATGAGTACAGAGTATATTTATGGGCTGAGAAACCCAATTGTGTGATAGGGTGAGCTTGGGTGTCGATGTGGAGCCATGCGTGGCTTGTGTGAGGTTTGGGCGTTTCGCCTGTTAGTGGAATGTCAGGATTTGTGAGCTGAGAATGTGTTGTTATGTTGTTTGTGTGAGATGTGAGTTAGTGTTATTGGTCTATTCGGTCTCATAAGGTTCATTTTAAGTTTTAACTTTTGAGTCATTTTGGTTCAGATTGTGTGTTTAGGCGGTGCTGAAGCGGCCGATAAGGACAAGAGTATTGTCGTTGAGTTTTCTGAGCGACAAAGAGGTGAGAATTTATATTTCATTTGCTTACACAAAAATATTTTTAATTTGATGAGTTAAAATAAGGAATATGCTTGGTTTTCAAAGTAGGCTTTGTATGCATTGTGTATGACATTCATTTTAGCTTCACGATATTGCTTACTAGGATTTGGGTGCATAAACTATGTGTTTCACCTCTTAAGCAAGTTGGTTATGATTTTATGCATATTGAGTGGGCATGTGATCCGATGTTCATAACCGTTTGATTGTTTGCATTTGTACTCATGCGAGTGATTGTGTTGAACTCCTTTTAATTTGAGTGTTTTGTGGCTTCTAAGGTGTTTTTCGTTGCCGAGAAACCTTGGTAAGATTCCCGAGGGTTTGAGCGAGTTCCGATAGCATTCTGAGTCATTTTCAGAGTGCGTAACTCATCCAAGACATACACACCTGTGTACCCTCCCAGAGGCCTGTGTACACGGCTATATACTCACGCCATGTACTTGTACATGGCCTACATAGGCTAGTACATGCTCGTGTACTCAATCTGTGTACTTGTACATGGCCTGTTCCAAAACGTACATGATCGTGTACTTAAGCCGTGTACTCAGGCCGTGTACCACTCTGTTTCCCCCTGTTTCGATTCCACACGCCAACGTACTTGTCCCAGTGAGCCCTGTACCTCAATTTGAGACCCCCAAACCTACCCTAGACCTACCCAACAGTAAATAAACATTGAATAACACCCTAAATTTACCTTATATGAGTGCTCCTTAATGTGTTTTGCATTTCATACATTATGGGTTTCAATGTCAAAGCTATATATAAGTGTTCTTAGGAATGACATGGAATTGACAGTTAATGCTTGGCCAAGCAAGGTATGTACATTGAATCCCAGGAAAGGGGAATATTGCTTACTTATTATTGTTGTATTTATTGATTATTTATGTGTGTGGATTATGTACGTACATGGAATCCCATTAGAGGAGAATATTACTTACTTAAGGTTGTTATATGGATGGATTGTATATGTGTGGATTAAGTAAGCACGGAATCCCAATAGAGGGAAATATTGCTTACCTAATGTTGTTGTATGGTGGATTGTGATTGAGTGCGATAATGTGATTTCTCCACTTAGTTTCGGATAACATTGGTAGTAGAGAATTTATATGTATTTTGTAAACGAAAAATTAACTGTCAATGGGATTTTTGTTTCCCTTTAGTTGGGGTCACTTGAAAGTACTTTGTGATCCACCCTGATAGGTTTTTCAGGCAAAGTAGCCCATGTGACATTGTTGTGTGCTATGAGTTTATGAAACCTATTGTGCTGGCCTTTACTATATTGTGTTTTATAATTCATGCATTATACTTAATAGTTTGTGAAATGCATTGATATGCACGCTTAGTATACATGGATGGTAACTATGATTTAAAGTAACTGTTTACAATTGATTTTTTGTATGTCTCTATTCTACCGGATATGCTTATGACACTATAACTTCCACTGAGGTCTTTCATCTCACCCCCTCTTGTTGATATTTTCAGGACTATATCATTTTTCGTAGCCATGCATCTTTGAGGTCGTGTTTTCCTAGTGTTGGTCTTAGAGCTGGACTATTACACTTGCATGTCTTGAAAGCTTGGCATGTTTTATATCGATATAGATGTTTGTTTTATACTATGCTTGTTCTTATGGACCTTTTGAGCGCATGTTTTCTAGAGTTCGCACTTTATTTCCATAAATAACTCGGATTCCCATTTAAGTGATGAGAAGTGTGCCTTGGGCACTCTTGTTGATCCATATAAGCTTGTGTGTATGGTCTCAGTGTGTTGTATGTTTGGGGCAGCGTGGCTTGTTGTATGTGATTTAAGACTTCTGTTATATGTGTTTATGTACTTCGTTCCTTGTTTGTACTAGGTGTATATTGTAATGTGCTATGCTCTTTTTAAAAGTAAAAATTCAAATTTATATGTATTTTTTGGATTTCGGTTTTGGAAAGTTAATGTGAACCTTATGTGTCTTCTATTGATTCACGTGTTGAGTCTATCGGGACGACATCGCGGTGAGGGTCCCATTTACTGGGAGCGAGTCCTCACAAATATGCTCTGTTTAATTGATAAAAAGACACATAATTCAATCCAAATAATGCCCAATAATAGACTAAATAACTAATACAAATGCGGATCATCAAATCTCCTCAAACATAAAACATTGCTAGTCCCTAGCAAAATAGTTCAATAACTAGAAATAAAACAAGAACAAACATCACACTCAAAGTCATCAAAGATCTCCATTCACTCTCAAAAATAAATTTTCAATGCTATGCCTGGCTACCTTGGTAAATCAATTCACAGTCTTAATTGTACCTAATCAACACTTATATAAGAGAATTAAAAATTTCAAACAACTTATACTCTTGCACTAGTACAATAAATCAATATGAATAGAAGTGCAGCTCAAAGGTCCCATTATACTAACTGGTAATCTTTGTTTTTTTAAGCACAAATTCATGCTTTTGCAATAATTTGATTTTTTTTTTTTTTAATATAGCCTGCAAAATACAAACCAATCATAATAGATTAACCAGTACTACCAACCCTCACTGGTTTTCTCCTCAATATAAACAAGTCATTTCATTGCTTCGCTACTCTATATATGATTTAGTGTGTACCCAATGTCACTCTTAATTCATAAGGTTGTCAATCAAATACAGTTTTAACAATAAACCAATCACTATTCAAACCAAACTAGCATTTTCTATTCATAAACTGGAGTGAATGACAACCTCTTCAAACTTATGCATAATGGACTTCCACGAATATAAGCCATAATAAAACCATAACATAAATGAAATAACAAGACTAAAGATTGAATATCCATAATGACAAAAAATTACGAGAATAAAAAAAAGTGCAATAAATAAAAGATAAGAAAGATAATACTTAGTATAATCCAGCTGATCATCTGCATCCCCCCACTATGGTGGTGGAGCGAAATCCAGATCCTGGCAAACAAAGTAAGAGTGCAACCAGCTATTGCTATCCTACTGGAATCAAACAGTCCTCATATGTGTGTCTGCCATTTGTAGCTTACTCTCCTGTACCTCTTGTAGTTCCTCAATCATTGTCTATTGCTGAAGCTTAATAGTAGCTAGTCGAGATGCCAACTCAACATCCTCGTCAGTTACGTGTGACAAAAAATCCCATGATCTCTTAGCCAAAGTAGGCAAAGGCATAGTGTCTGATGCTAGAAGGGGAACTACAGTCCCTGTAGGTCCATACCGCCTCCTAAACCAACTTAAGCATGTTAAATTCCTGATTGGTTCTTCATTTAGTACTTTAATTTTCCTTTTAATATTAGTAGCAGTAAATAGGGGTGAGGGCTGCAACATCGGAAACCAAGGCTTTGAAGGCAACTCTATCCTATGCTCCATACTTAAACATGCAATGAGATGAGGAAAAAGCTACCTGCTCTTTGACTTTTTCTTCTAAGAAGACAACTTATTGTGAATGATCTTCCCCACATCCACCTTGGTGCCCAACACTATCTTATACAATAATAACGTCACCTCCCTGCTAATCTTATGCTCTTGAGATGTTGTTATCAGATTGTGCTGGCTCCTGTACTCCTCTACCAATAATCAGAACATCATTAATCATCCCAAAATCTGGCTCCTCCTCACGATACTCCAAATCAAAATTATCATTAATTATAGCAGAAGCAAATGACAGATGTCTATGTTGAACCATTATAATAGACCCAATCGCATCAGGAAAATTAGCATAGAACTCAAACAGTAAATCAGGGCAAACCTCAATAGAAGTCTTAGCAGCAAAATATGTCTAACCCAATTTTTCACATAAGTTTTTGTAAGGAAGGAGTGTACCATAATATTTGTTGGATGTTGTTGTTTACGACTTGAAATCACATAACTTCTCTTGGTATAAAGACTTGCCTTTGAGTGCCTCATACCGCTTTTCAGTTTTTACGGAGGTGAACCTCTCAGTATCGAAATCAATGACGGGAAGAGCCCTAAAGAGGAAGCCTGTCCTCTCTTTGGCCGGTATTGGGGAGGTGATGGATCCCACGGCATATTCTTCATTTTCACCATGTTTAGCACTAGAAAAGGTGGCTGGAATCTTCAAGGTTTTAGACTATAAGGTTGAAGGGAAATGTGTTTGTAAGAGAGCTTGAGTGAGGAGAGAGGATCTGAAATTAGTGGAGCTAGAGAGAGTTAGAAGATTTCTGTGTTTTGAAAAAGAAACAAAATAACGCCCAATAATAAATTAAATAACTAATACAAATCCGGGTTATCAATAATACATCAAATATAAATTTTGAAACTCTTACACATAGACTCAGTAGTCACATCAACACATTCATATGCACTCGGCAACAATCACTAAAACATTCGGCAAGCATGGATTCACACAAATTATACTCGGCAATCAATATACAGAAACATGCTTCGACATGCTTACAAACCAATTACATGGATAAGGACACATTCGAAACCATATAAGTACACTCGGCAGCAAAGCATGCATCAACAATACACATTCGGCAATAAGCATAAAACACATCATAATTATTTGGCAACAAGCTCATTCGGCACTTTCATAACACATATTTATACACAAAAACACACAGAAAGTCACACAAACAATTATATTAATTAAACGTTTCAAACTAGGTATTTTAGCATTAGATTACATTCGACATTAGTCTTCTAAGTGTGGGTGTGTGCACATGTACCTTTCATACAAACACAAAAATAACAAAATAGGTTAACATATAACAAATCATATTCTCTAAACCATACTCCGCTACCATACCTGTAAGGACCCTGAATCCTAACCTATTCTTATTTCCTCTTAATAAGACCTTTACTGTCATGAAACCCAAACAAGCCCAAAACCAGGACCTATTTGAATCCCACAAGGCTTATCCATCTAATTTCTAATTTTAGCATGTTCATTCTTTGTACTTATAACAATTGGAGCTTGATATTGGACAAGCATTTTGGTATCATAAGCAATGAGTAAAATATCAGCGGAAGTCTTAAAATCGAATTATTGGAACCACAACTCACAAGTCCCATAAGGATTTAAAAATCCAACAAGTAAATCTCCAATATAATCCTGAAACAAACAAGGAAAGGAGGGACTCGAAGAACCAGAAAATAGTCCAATCAAAGTTCTTGTTATATGCACAAGCAACCAAGGAGACAAGAATGCGAATGTGATGCAATATCATCCCACTATGCAACCTTGATCTCACACACTGGTACCACAAACAACGAATGTACCTAAGCCTGAGCTTGATTTTTTGTTGGATTCGGTTTGATTATTCTTGAAATTGCATGCGAAATTAGTTGATATATCTATAGGGAAGCTCGAAAATTTATAAGGCCATGTGTTTCCTAATTTAGTGATGATTTTGAGTATTGATCTATGATTTGTATTGTGATTTGATTGAGGAGTCTTTGTTATGATTAATGTATGTGTGTACTATGTGTGTATGCATGCATGTGCCTTGTTTGTACTTTGTTTGAAGGATTCTTTTCTCGCTGTCCATGCAAGGTAAGTATTGTTACTCCTAAGGAGAGGAGAGATGCTTACTGAACCAGGAGGTTTATGGGTGGTTATTCCCAGCAAGAGCTCGCTAGATCCCTTGTATGCTGGTTCAAGTCTGGATGTCAGGATGCTCTGTATCTCACTTCGAGCAATGTGGCAGGATGATTTGTAGGCCAATTCGAGTCTAGATATCAAGAGTTCCCCTAGGCTAGTTCGAGTGTTGATGTTGGGGACAAAGGCTTGCTGTGCTATTGATCGACTAACCATTTTACCCTTTTTGTAGCAAAGCCTTGGACAACAATAGCAGATAGGGACAAACATTGTTTTTGAAAATCAGATAGGGATGTAAGCTTCCTGTGTGCTTCTGAATGAGAAGTGTTTTCAGTCCTTTCCCCCTTGTTTTCTATTACTTTCAGCTTAGTCTATATAACTAAGTGTGCTTGTGTTAGTTTCGGCCCCACTTTTGTACATATGTGCTTGCGAATTAGTTATATGTTTAGGTGTTGATCTTATGTCATATTGGGTAATGTTTGATTGGAAATCCATAGGTCTTATGATGTTATGACCTTACTGAAATTCTTGTAATCTCACCCTCCTTATTGCTTCTTCTATGAAGGCTTAGGTGTATGCTTTGCTGGTGGTACCAAAGGTGTAAGATCAAGGCTGCATGGCTAAACAAATTTGCACCTCATTTGCATCTCATTTGCACCCCTTTCCCATTAATTGCGCATGCATCCTATCTGAAACATGTGTGGACTTTCTTTCAAGCTTTTCAACTCCTCTTCTTCCTATTGTTGCTTTCGGAATTTCTTATGAATAATTGGTTGATGTTTTGAGATTCCTTTGAGACTTGTGTGTTATGTTTCTACTTGTTTTATGCATTACTATAAGTCTTCCACTGAAGTATTCTTTTATTCCATATAACCCAGAATTTTGTTTAATAAATTACATGCTCCAACCTTTTAAAAAGCATATGAATCAACCAATAAAATTTGTACTTTGTGAGACTTGAGCCTTATGGGATTCGAATAGGACCTTGCGAGGGCTTATTCAGGTTTTACGGTGGTAAGGGTCATTATAGTTTGGGTTTGGGTCCTTACAAATAGAGTACGCACACAAATACAACAGAAGTCTGTAAATCACATACAACAGGCCACAAGGCCCCAAACATGCTACACAAGAGACATACTAAAAAGTGTCCCAAGGCACGCATCTCAAATCATACACAAAAATACATCTCATGCATGCAAGTACATACCAAATCCCAAAAAATAAACCGTTATCAGGTCCACAACAAGAAACATAGTCTAAAACAAGCATGTATAATGATAGATTATGAAATATCAAAACATAAAACATGTCGAGCTTCCAAGATGTGCAATTGCAATAGTCTAGCTCTAAGATCAACACTATGAAAACACAACCTCAAAGACGCATGGCTACAAATAACCTAGCTCTGAAAAGAACAACAAGAGGGAGTGAGATCAAAGACCTCAGTAGAAGTGAGAGTATCATAAGCATATTCGGTGGAATAGAGACATACGGAAAATCAAGTATAAAAAATATTTACTTAAAACACAGTTATCATCCATGTATACTAAACATGCACTTAATGTGTTTCAGAAACAAGTATGCATAATGAATGAATTGTAAAACAGAATGCAATAAAGACCAACCCAATAGGTTTTATAAAGTCATAGCACACAACATCGTCACACGAGCTACTATGCCCCAAAAACCTATCGGGGTGGATCACAAAGCACTTTCAAGTAAACCCTGCATTAAAGGGAAACCAAAAGCCTATTGGCAGTTAATTTTCGTTTATAAAATATATATAAATCCCCTACTACCAATGTTATCCGAAACTGAGTGGAAAAACTACATTATCACACTTAATCATAGTCCATACATATATAAACACACAGCCTACTACGTCATAGCAAATTCAGACACACATATATAACTTATCCATTCAACAACATTAGGTAAGTAATATTCCCCTTTGTTAAGATTCCATGTACTTACCTTGCTTGCCTAAGCATTAATCGTCAATTTTAATTCATTTCTAAGAACATGAGCAAATAGCTTTTATATTGAAAACCTATAATGCATGAAATGCAAGCAATCACCAAAGGCATTCATACAAGGTTTTTTAGGGTATGGTTTGGTGTTCATTTGATGTTGGATGATAGGTTTAGGGTAGGTTTGGGGGTCTCAAAGTGAGGTACACAGGCTGTGGGAAGGGTACAGGGCTGCTAGGACAGGTATGTGGGCGTGTGGATTTTAAATAGTGGGTGTAGAGGTAGTACACGGCCTAAGTGCATGGGCCTATCCTCACTTGTCTAGGCCATGTACATGTACACGGCCTGAGTACATGACCATTTACTCCTCCACACAGGTCATGTACGTCAACGTGTCCTAGCGAGTGTTCTTGGACGAATGTCGAGGTTTGAGTCAATGAAAATCGATATTAGCCGATTCCGAGTCCATTTTGAGTGAACTTGAGCTTTTGGACCGAAAAACTCATTTTGGGCTCGTTAATTATTTTCTGGGTCTAATTACTCATTTTTTAGCTCAATTAATTATTTTAGTCCATTTTTTATGTTTATTGGTTTTAAAAGCCGTTTTGGCTCACTTGGGGCATATTGGACTTTTAAAACATTTCATGTGAGACCCTAATCCTTTCCTTGATAGATGTCCTAGAAGTCCAGGTACTAGTATAGCTGAAATGACTATTTTACACCTGGAGAAATGGATGTGTTGTGAGACCCCGAATTTTGAGTTCTAGAAGTCCAGAAGTCAGTACAGGTAAAATGACTATTTTGCCCATGAAAAAATTGATGTATGATGGCCGAAAATGGTATAGAAGGTCTAGTAATCATTTTTGGTTTCATTCCCTTTTGATTTATTTCCTTATTGGTTCAAACTTACCTTAGGAGATAAAATTCCTAAAATTAAAGAAAGGATAAATTCTAATGATTATCTTCCCTTATCTAGCCTTTAAATAGGGAAATTAATCCCATAAACTATATTAAGAGATAGCCAGCCACACCTACATCCTACATCAGAAACATACAAAATTATCAAGTGATCAAACCCTACACCATACCTTATTGTTGCCGAAATTTCCTTGATCTTCATCTTAGTATAACTCTCTCATCTTTTGTCAAATTTATGCAAGTAATAGCTTGTTCGAAAGCTCTTTTCATCCTCTATCTAGCTAACTTGGTTTGATCATGAGAAGGTTAGTTTTCCCTATCAAAATTAAAATCATAATTCATAGGTTTGGGAGCCAAAATTGTGTGATTCTTCCTGCAATTGGTTTCTATTGTTGTTCTTTTTGTTCATATGGTTATTTGGCATCCATTCATTTTGTAATATTATGAATTATTCCTTTAAATCTTCCATATATATGAAATCGGCATGCCTTACTCTTTTTCCCTATTATTGCCGATTATGATTAATTGATTAACCTGTTGGTTTCTGATCTTGTTCCTTTTAATTATGTGTTATTAACACCCAATCATTCGTTGTAATCCTGAAATCCCAACCTCTATACCTTGTATGTATGAAATCGTAATATTTCCCTATCCTAAGTGTCGAAGTTTGTACTATTGATTGGGTCAGGTTGAATCTTGTTAAGTTCTTAGCTATCACTTCACACATCCGAAGGGGAGCCACCTGCAGCATCTGATAACTTGTTTCTGATAGGTTTGGTCGTTCCTTGAATAAAGGCAAAGAAATAGCTTATTGTTGTTTGTTTGTTGATTTCGGTGCATATACTTGTTGATGATTTCACATATGTTGGATAGTGTATGCTTGAATTAAGGATTGAGATGTGATCCTCTAGGCTATATAAAACCTTTGAGATAGGTTATGAGTGCCTAAGTTTCATGTATTGTGTGAATTGAACATGTTGATTGTGTTCTAACATGATTATACACTGTTGTGGTATTGTGCTATATACTTGCTTATGTCTACTTGTACATGTTTGTGTGTCAGGATCCTTTTCTAGTAGCCATTCGAGGTAAGCGCTGATGCTCTTAGGGAGAGGAGAGGTTCTTACTGGTATAGGAGTCGTATGAGTGGCAATCCTTTGCATGTGTACGCTAGATGCCTAGTTCTTGTGTGGCAAGATGCCCTTATCCTTGTGTTGTTTGGATGCCCTTATCCTTGTGTGGTTTAGATGCCCTTGTCCTTGTGTGGCTTGGATTCCTTGTCCTTGTTTGGCAAGATGAATAGGCTTGCTGATTAGCTTGTATGCTAACCTTTTACCCTTTGTGCAGCGAAGCCTTAGACAACACAGGTGGAAGGGGATGTCTTTTTCGTTTTGCTGAGATGATTGATGAGTTTTTTCTGCTTGTGTACTTCTGATTTTTGGAAATGTTTATAGTTCACCCTCATCCTTAGTTATAGCCCTAACCTTATTGGTTGATTCCTGAATTGTGTGATATCCCTTAGATGTGTAAGGATGAATTGATGTTGTTTGGGAGATGTTTATTTAAGATTTCTATAGATCTTATGATGTTGTGACCTTACTGAGATTCTTGTAATCTCATCTTGTTATTTTCACCATTTTTCAGGCTTAGGTTTATTCGTTGTCCATGGTACCAGTGTGTGAGAATCAAGGCTACACGACAGGGCGATATCACATTACATTTGCATACCTATTCCTTGATTACCTGAGCATATAACATGAAATTCTATTGGACTACTTTCTAGATTTTTGAATGCTTTCTTTATTTGCTTGTTACTGAAATTTATTGGGGTTATACTTGTTGGATTTTGAGATCTCTATGGGATTTGTGTGTTGTGGTACCTTTACTGAATTATAAAGACTTCTGCTGAAATTTTCATTCACTTCATTTATTACCAGAATGTGATTGTCCAATATCATTATGCTTCAAACTTTAAAAACATAAAGAATGAACATACTAAAATTGGAACTAGATGGATAAGCCTTATGGGATTCAGATAGGTCTTGGTTTGGGGCTTGTTTGGGTTTCACGGCGGTAAGGGTCTCACTTAGGAGCAAATTAGGAAATATGGAATGTGGATCCTTACAGGTTTGGTAGCGGAGCATGGTTTAGGGAATATGATTTGTTATATGCTAACCTATTTTGTTGGTTTTGTGTTTGTAAAATGGTAAATGCGCACACACCCCCACCCTTAGAGGAGTAATAGCAAAATTAATCAGATGTTAAAACCTGGTTTGAAATTTATAAATGCTATGTTTGATTACTTTATTTGTTGTGTATTTATGTGTGCTTTTATGCATTGTATGACGTGATGTGTTTTGCTGAGTTTTGATGGGTGCTTTGATGTGTTTTTTTGTCATTGCCGAGTATGCTGCAGAGTGTCCCTATGTGATTTCTATGTTGCTGAATGTATATGCATGTGTTTGTTGTTTACTAATGTGTGCTGCCGAGTGTGATTTGCATGAATTGTGTATTGCCGAATGAATGGAGTGTGAATTTGTATGATTGCCAAGTATGGTTTGTATAAAAGTATGCTTTCCGAAAGCTTGAATGATTATTGCCGAGTGCTTGTGTACGTTAATATGATTGTTGAGTGTGCATTTGCATGTGTGCATGTGATTTCCGAAACTTATATGTTTGTGTGTATTTGTGTTTTGTTTTCTAGTATATGCATATCGTCCGGTGTACGCCTCTCCACCAGGTACCACTTTTTTCTTTGTATTCGTACTATTGGTTATGTATTGAGTAACACTGTGTGCTCGTATAGAATGGCAAGGCCTAGTCTACAAAGGGATCGACAGGGTAGGTATGGGATTTAGGCCGAACAGAAACCTATTGAGCAAGAGGAGCCGAATTCACAAATTGAGCCAAGAGGGCAAGCTGAGCCCGAAAACCAACCTTAGGTACCAGCCGCACCAGCTATTGATCTTGTAATGGCACAGATACTAAACGTGTTACAAGGAATTGTTGCAAATTAGTAGTGTATGAAGGCGCAATTTCATAATGCTCTTGTACCCGCACCCGTGGAAGATTCTGTTCCTCCACTTGAACCAATACAACCGACACATCCCAAAGAAGTCGAGAGACTCCCAGTTGTTATTATGAAGTTGCTAAAGGAGGCTCGTCAATTGAGATGTAAAGATTTCAGCGATTCAGCCAGTGCTGCTATGGCTCATGAATGGATCGACGTTTTAAGCCGAGTGTCCGTGTTCTTGCGTATCTCGAAAGATGACAAGGCTGCCATTGCTACTTTCCTACTTGAGGAAGAAGGCCTCCCATGGTAGACAGTTGTGACCTGGTGATTCGGAGATCACTTTCCTATGTGGGAGGAATTTTGCTATGAGTTCGATGAGAGGTTTGATATAAGATTCAACAAAAGTGAACAGTGAAAAGTTTTTATAAACTTGAACAGGGCACCCGTTCGGTGCTAGAATACGAGAAGGCATTAAGAGAGTTGTCCCAGTTTGCACCAGAGGAGGATCATTCACTGTACCACCTTGCGAAACGATTTCAGGATGGGCTGAGTATCGAGCTCAAAACTATCGTTGGTACGACACCGGTGCAGAATTTGTAAGAACTAATAATTATCGTGATTGAAGCCGAGAAGATCATGCAAACTAGGAAGCCATCTGCAGCAACTAGTGGAATATCCTTCAGGCACAATTCAAAGTTCAATTGGTGTACGGGACCTTATCCTTTGAGGTCCTACCCTCCAAAATTCAGTGGCAATGGAGGTAACAACAAAAAGAACTTTTCTGGTTCAAATTCTAATGGATCTACAAGGAATTTTCAACAACATTGATATTACAACTGTGGCGATATGGAGCATATTTAGAGGGAATGTCCGAAACCAAGGCATATCACAGGCGCACCTAGTGCGAATCAAGATGGGTATGCTATGACCACCAAACCACCAGCACATGCACCAGGAGGACCACCCAAAGGATCCATAAATGATGCACAACCAAGACCAACGAGACTGTTCACCCTGACTGATGCCGAAGCTAGCCTTGATGTGGTGACAAGTACTATTTTAATCTTTTCTCAATGTAAGTCCAAGGATAGCATTTAGCACGGATCGGCCACTGTCTCCCTTGTCTCCTCCTATTACGGTTCTGACTCATTTGGGAGAGCAACTGATTTGTGAACTAGTCTACATCAGCTGTGTTGTACGTATGGGTCCGAATATACTTGAGGTGGATCTGATCCCATTGGACATCTGAGAGCTCGATATGTGAGACCCCAAATTTTGAGTCCTAAAAGTCTAGAAGCCAGTGCAGGTGAAAATATCATTTTTCTCCTGAAGAAAAGGATCCGAAATTGGTAAGAAATGTCTACTAATTAATTTTGGTTTTAATTCCTTTTAATCTAGTTCTTTATAGGTTGATAATTACCTTAGAAATTAAAATCCCTAAAGTTAAGGGGAGATAATCACAAAATTTAATTCTGATAATTATCTTACTTTAATCAACCCTTTAAAATAGGGATTTTAATCCCATAAACACCTTATATAAATAGGAAGTCAGCCACACAAAAATCTTATACAGAAAACATACAAAATTTGTAAAACCTAAAAACCTTACACCTCCCAGTTTCTGCTAAAATCCGCTGGAATTTCAAAGAAGCATAACTCTCTTATCCTTTGTCAGATTCCTGTGAATAATAGCTTGTTGGAAAGCTCTCTTCATCCTCTTTCCAATTATTTTTTTTTTTTTGTCTGGAAGTTAGGTTTTCTTAGTCGAAAGTTAAATCGTAGTTCGACGGAAATGCCAAAATTTTGCTTGAACTTCAAAATAGCATAACTCTCTCGTCCTTTGTCAAATTCTTGTAAATAATAGCTTGTCGGAAATCTCTCTTTGTCCTCTTTCCAAAAATTTTGGAATTTTATTCTAAAGTTAAATTTTATTCTAAAGTTGTGTGATTTCAAGATTGTGTGATTTTATTCTAAATTTTATTTAGGTAGGATTAGGTTTCAAGATTGTGTGATTTTGTCTTCAATTGATTTTTGTTGTTGTTCATCTTGCTTGTATGACTGCTTTGCATCCATTTATGTAATAAAATTATGAATTCATTCTTTGAATCTTTTCTATACATGAAATCAGTATGCCCTACCCTTGCCGTATTGTTGCCTATCTTGATCAACTGCTTAACCTATTGGATTCTGATCTTGTTTCTTTTGATTGTATAAGTTATAAACACTTAATTTTTCTATGTTAACATAAAATCGCAACCCTTACACCTTGTTAACATGAAATTAAAAATTATCTTGTGTCCTATTCTTAATGTCGAAATATACATAGTTAAATTGGGATAGTAATTCAGGTTGAATCTTGTTAAGTTCTTGGCTATCACATCACACATCAAAACGGAAATCACTTAAGGCATCTGACCACTGGTTTCTGATAGATTTGGTGAGTGGAATTGTTAAGGAAACAGTGTACTTACTTGGTTATTGAGTATGCATGTTTAGTTTGGTTTTGTCTTTGCCTTCTGATGCTATATGTGGTTCGAAATTAATAAATAAAGGAAAAGAAATAGCTTCTTGTTCTGAGACAACAGAGGTAGGATCTATGCCTCATCGGTTTCTCCAGAGATCCCTGTTGTTTGTTTATTATTTTTGATGCCTGCCCTTGTTATTATTGCATGTGAATTGATTGTAGGATATGTGCATGAATCGCAGATTGAGATATGCGTCCTATAGGCCATACCAAACCCTTGAGTTAGGTTTTGAATGCCTAAATTGCATATAATTGTGTTCTGACATGATTAAAGATA
Organism: Passiflora organensis; assembly: GCA_019739055.1. Taxonomy (NCBI): domain Eukaryota; kingdom Viridiplantae; phylum Streptophyta; class Magnoliopsida; order Malpighiales; family Passifloraceae; genus Passiflora; species Passiflora organensis. The sequence continues at coordinate 138,463 of JAEPBF010000208.1, read as the reverse complement.
CTCTGTTTTGGTATTATGGTTTGTAATTGCTTGTGTGTGCTGGTACGTGTTTGTGTGTCAGGATCCTATTCCGATGACCATTCAGGGTAAGCGCTGATTCTCCTTGGGAGAGGGGAGGCTATTACTGGTATGGATGGCAATTCCCAGCATGCGTACGCTGGAAGCCTTATCCTTGTGTGTCTTGGATGCCTGGTCTTTATGTGGCTGGAAGTTTTGTCCTTGTGTGGCTTGCATGCCTGGTCCTTATGGGGCTGGAAGTCTTATCCTTGTGTGGCTTAGATGCCTTGTCCTTGTGTGGCTGGAAGCCTTCTTCTAGTGTGGCTTGGATGTCTTGTCCTTGTGTGGCAGGATGAATAGGTTTGCTGATTAGCTTGTATGCTAACCTTTTACTCTTTGTGTAGTAAACCTTGGACAACACAGGTGAAAGGGGTTGACCTTTCTTTCTTTCTAGTGCCAAGAGTAATCTGATGAGTTTTATCTGTCTGTGTACTTCTGACTGTTGGAAGTATTACAGTCTACCCTCAGCCTTAGTTTTGTCCCTATCCCTTTGATTGATTCTTGAATTCCGTGATACCTATAGTTGTGTAGGGATGATCTGATGTTGTTTGGGAGATTTGTGTTTAAAATTTCTGTAGATCTTATGATGTTGTCACCCTATTGAGATTCTTATAATCTCATCCTATTGTATTCACCATTTTTCAGACTTAGGTATATCCACTGTCTGTGGTACTAGTGTGTGAGATCAAGGCTGCACGGCGGGGCGATATCGCATCATATTTGCATATTTGTTCCTTGATTGCCTGCGCATATAACATGAATTATAATTGGACTACTTTCTGGTTTTTCAAGATTCCTCCTTTACTTGTTGTGTCCGATTTATGTTGGGGGTTAACTTACTGGATATTTAGATCCTTATGGGACTTGTGTGTTGTGGATTCATTGATTTTATTTAAAGACTTCCGTTAGTATTTAATTCACTCCGTATGATACCAGAATACTTGTCCAATATCATGCTCGAAGATAATCACCTTAGGAATTAAAATCCCTAAAATTATAAAGGGATAATTACAGAATTTAATTCTGATAATTATCTTACTTTAATTAAGCCCTGAAGATAGGGATTATAATCTCATAACCATCATATATAAATAGGAAGCCAACCCCACAAAAATCATTCAAAGAAAACACACAGAACTCGTATAGCCTAAAACCCTTACACCTCCCTATATCTGCCAAAATTCACTGTGTTTCTGGCTATCACATCACACATCCAAGAAGGAGGCACCTGCGGCATCTGATCACTGGTTTCTGATAGGTTTGTTGAGTGGAATTGGTAAAGAAATAGGGTATTTACTTGGTTATTGCGTATGCATGTTTAGTTTGTTTTTTTGTCTTAGCCTAATGATGACTTAGGTGGTTCGGAAGCATCTAGTAAGGGTAAAGGAATAGCTTCTTGTTCAAAGACAAGAGAGGTAGGATCTATGCCTCATCAGTTTCTCCATAGACCTTACTGTTTGTTTAATTGATTTCGGTACCTATGATTGTGAAATTGTATGCGTATTCATATTAAATAATGCATGCTTAAGTTGCGGATTGAATTAAGGAATTTCTAGGTTATACCGAATCCCTTAAGGTAGGTTAAGAGTGCCTAGCTTGCATGTGTGATGTGTATTGAATATGCTGAATGTGATATGACAGAATTGGGAATACCCTGTTGTGGTTTTGTGCTTTGTGCTTGCCTGTGTGTGCTTGTACATGTTTGTATGTCAGGATTCTTTTCCGGTGGCTATTCGGGGTAAACGCTGATGCTCCTAGTGAGAGGGGAGATTCTTACTGGTATGGGAGTCGTATGGGTGGCAAATCCCAGCAAGAGCTCGCTGGATGTCTTGTTGTTATGTGGCCTAAAGCCATGTTCTTGTGTGGAAGGATCTCTTTATCCTTGTGTGGTTTGGGAAGCCCCTATCCTTGTATGGTTTGGGATGCCCTTGTCCTTATGTGGCTTGGGATGTTTTTTCCTTGTGTGGCAAGATGAAAAGGCTTGCTAATTAGCTTGTGTGTTAACCAATTACCTTTCGTGCAATATGCCTTGGACAACACAGGTGGAAGGGGACGGTCTTTTCTTCTTCATTGCCGAGAACATTCTGATGAAATCTGCCTGCCTGTGTACTTCTGATACTTTTCGAAAATGTTTGTAGTCCCCTTCAGCCTTAGATTCGGCCCTACCCTTTTTCATTGAATCATTGAATTGCATGAATCTCTTTAGTTCTGTAGGAATGATCAGATGTTGTACGGGACATTTGTGTTTATGGTTTCTGCAGATCTTATGATGTTGCGACCCTGCTAAGATTCTTGTAATCTCATTCTTTTATTTTCAACATTTTTTTCAGGCTTAGGTACATTCACTGCTCATGGTACCAGTGTATGAGATCAAGGCTGTACGAGGGGAGGGGGGGAGGGGGGGAGGGGGGGGGAGGGGGTGGGAAGATATCGCATCACTTTTGCTTACCTGTTCCTTGATTACTTGCGCATATAACTTGAATAAAAATGGACTACTTTCTGGTTTATTTTAAGATTCCTCCTTTGCTTGTTATTTTCGACTATGTTGGAAGAATTCTTGCTAGTTATTTGGATCCTTACGGGACTTATGTGTTATGAATCTAGTGATTTAATTTAAAGATTTCCGCTGATGTTTTTACTCAATCCGTATAATACCAGAATGATTGTCCAATATCATACTCCAGCTGTTATTAAACATGTAGAATGAACATACTAAAAGTCGAAAACTTATTGAGTTTGCATGATTAACGAATATGATTGTGTGAATCCATGCTTGCTTAATGCTTGATGATGATTTCTGAGAGTATATATGTGTGATGATATGAGTGACGAGTATGCATTTACATCTGTGTATATGATTTCCAAAATTTGTATATTGTTTTCCAGCATATGTGTATCATCCGGTGCATGCCTCTCCACCATGTACCACTTCTTTTCCTATTATCGTAATTAGTTGTGTATAAAGTAACAATCGTACATTTGTATACTATGGTCAGGTCGAATGCTACAAGGGATCGACAGGGTAGGTATGAGGTTCAGGCCGAACAACAACCTGTTGAGCAAGAGGAGCCGAATGCACAAATTGAGCAGGGAGGCAAGCTGAGTCCGAAAACCAACTTGAGGCACCAGCCATCGATCATGTGATGGCCCAAATCCTAAACGTATTGCAAGGAATTGCTGCTAATCAGCAGCGTATGTAGGCGCAATTTCAGAATGCTCTTGCACCCACGTCCGTGGAAGAACCTATTCCTCCACTTGAACTTGTATAGCCGGTGCATCCTAAAGAAGGCGAGAGACTTCCCATCGTGATTAAAATATTGTTAAAAGAAGCCTGACAATTAGGATGTAAAGATTTCAATGGTTCAGCCAGAGCTGCTGCCACCCGTGAATGGATCGACACCTAATGTCGATTGTCCTTGTTCTTACGTATCTCAGATGATGACAAGGTTGCCATCGCCACTTTCCTACTTGAGGGAGAAGCCTTTGCAATGTGCACAGCTATGAGCTTGTGATTTGGCGATCCTCTGCCTACATGGGAGGAATTTTGGTATGAATTCGACGAAAGGTTCTATACGAGATTCCATAAAAGTGAGCATATGACGACCCCAATTCCTATCTATTACTAATTGTTCCGATTAAGGTCACCACCACCGTGAAACCCAAATAAGCCCAAATGATTCCTAGGACCTATATGAATCTCACTAGGCTTACCATTATCTTCCGATTTTTATAGCATATTTATTTTAATTTTTAACAACAATTGGAGCATGATATTGGACAAATATTCTAGTAACATACGGAGTAAATAAAACATCAGCAGAAGTCTTTAGATTAAATCATTGGGTTTATAACACACATGTCCTATATGGATCCAAACAATCAGCAAGAAATCCTCCAACATATTTCGGAAATAGCAAGCAAAGGAGGGATCTGAAAATAAACCAGAAAGTAGCCCAATCATTCATGTTATATGCGCAAGTAAATAAGGATCAAGTATGCAAATGTGATGCAATATCGCCCCGCCGTGCAGCCTTGATCTCACACACTGGTACCATGGACAGTGGATGTACCTAAGCCTGAAAAATGGTAAAAGCAATGGTATGAGATTACAAGAATCTCAGTAGGGTTGCAGCATCATAAGATCTGTAAAAACCCTAAACACAAATCTCCCAATTCACATTAGATCATTCCTAAACATCTAAAGGGAATCACGCAATTTAAGAATCATTCAGAAAGGGGTTAGGGCCGAATCTATGGTTGAGGGAGGACTACAAACACTTCCGAAAGTATCATAAGTACACAGGTAGGTGGAACTTATTAAATTGCTCTCGGAAATGAAAAAGAAAGGCCATCTCCTTCGACCTGTGTTGTCCAAGGCTTACTGTACAAAGGGTACACGGTTAACACACAAGCTAATCAGTAAGCCTAGTAAGTCATCTTGCCACACAAGGACAAGTCTTCCCAAGCCACACACGGACTTGGGCATCCCAAACCACACAAGGATAAAGGCTTACTGCCATAGAAGGACAGGGTTCTGGACACACAAGGACCAGACTTCCAACCTACGTATGCTGGGCTTTGCCACCCATACAACTCCCATACCAGTAAGAACCTCTTCTCTCCCTAGGAGCAACAACGCTTACCCCGAATGGCCACCGGAAAAGGATCCTGACACACAAACATGTTCAAGCACACACAGGCAAGTACAAAGCATAATACTACAACAGGGTATCCTTAATTATGTCAGAACACAATCAGCATATTCAATTCACATAACATATGCAACCCAGGTACTCAATACCTAATTCAGGGGTTCAATATAGCATATGAGATCTGTATCTCAATATGAAATTCATACTCTTACCTTATAATCAAATCGCATACAATACAACAAGGGCAGGTATCAAAAAAATTATAAAAATAGCAGGGGTCTCTGAAGAAACCGATGAGTCATAGATCCTACTTCTCTTGTCTCTGAACAAGAAGCTACTCCTTTGCCTTTATTAGGTAATTCCGAACCACCTATAATATCACCAGCAAAGACGAAAACAAACTAAGCATGCATATTGAATAATCAATTGAATACCCTATTTCCTTACCAAATCCACTCACCAAACCTATCAGAAACTAGTGATCAGATGCTGCAGGTGTCTCCCCCTTCGATGTGTGATGTGATAGCCAGGAACTTAACAAGATTCAACCTGAATTACCATTCCAATTAACTATGCAAATTTCGTCGCTAAAAGTAGGACATAGGAAAATTTTAAATTGAAGCATAGAGAAGTTTAAAAGAAAGAAATTCATGATCATACATCATAAATAGATGCTAAGCAAACATAATAACATGCGAAACGACAATAGAAATCAATCAAAGACAAAAACTGTAGAAATCTGAAAAACTAATTTCGTCGCCAATTTTCGACTTATCTTATGAGAAATAAATACTAACCTCCTGATGAAAAACCAAATAGTTTTGGAAAGAAGATGAAGAGAGCTTTCCAACAAGCTATTAGTTTCAGGAATCTGACAAAGGATGAAAGAGTTATGGTACATTGAAGTTCAAAAACATTTTGGCAGTTCGCCGAAAACCTAATTCCGCCGTCGATTTTCAACTTAACCTTAGACAAGGAAATATTTATGTTTAAACAACAAATCATGTATTTTTTGGAAAGCGGATGCAAAGATCTTTTCAATAAGCTATTATTTGTAGAGATACAACAAACGATGAAAGAGTTATGCTACATTGAAGTTCAATAACATTTGGCGTAAACCTAATTCCTTCGTCATTTTTCAACTTAACCTTAGACAAGTAAATATTTTTGTATAAACAACAAAACATATATGATTGGAAAGAGGATGAAAAAATCTTTCCAACAAGCTATTATTTTTAGAGATACAACAAATGATGAAAGAGTTATGCTATTTTGAAGTTTAAGAAGATTTGGCGAAAACTTAATTCCGCCGTCAATTTTAGACTTATCTTAAGAGAAAGAAATACTAACATCCTAAAAAAAAACCAAATATTTTTGGAAATAGGATGAAGAGAGATTTCTAACAAGCTATTATTTGTAGGAATCCAACAAGCGATGAGTGAGTTATGCTGGTTTAAAGTTTCAACGAATTTTCGCAGATATAAGGAGGTGTTAGGGTTTTAGGCTATACAAATGTTTGTGTGTTTTCTATAAATGATTTTTGTGGGGGTTGGCTTCTACTTATATAAGATGGTTATGAGATTATAATCCCTATCTTCATGGCTTAATTAAAGTAAGATAATTATTAGAATTAAATTATGTAATTATCTTCTCCTATTTTTAGGGATTTTAATCTCTAAGGCAATTATCTATCTATAAGGACTTAGATTGAAGGCAATTTATACCAGAATTAATTACCATACCACTTTTATCAATTTCAGCCATCACATATCCTTTTCTTCAGCAGAAAAATCGTCTTTTCACCTACATTGGCTTCTGGACTTCTAGGACTCAAAATTGAGAGTTTCACAGAGCAGCGACGAGCTTTCTACAAGCTGGAACAAGGCATATTTTCGGTGCTGGAATATGAGAAGGCATTAAGGGAGTTGTCCCGATTTGCACTTGAGGAGGATCACTCTTTATACCAGCTTGCGAGACAATTTCAGGGTAAACTGAGTACCGATTTCAAAACCATCATTTGTATGACACCGGTACAGAATTTGCAAGAACTACTTATTACTGCGACTGAAGCCGAAAAGATCATGGAAACCAAGAAGCTATCATTAGCCGCTAGTGGCAGATCTTTCAGGTGAGATTCAAAATTTAATCGACGTACGGGACCCTATCCTTTAAGGTCCTATCCTCAGAAAATTAATAGCAATGGAAGTAACAACAAGAAGAACTTTTCTTGTGAGACCCCGAATTTTGAGTCCTAGAAGTCCAGAAGTGAGTGCAGGTGAAAAGATGATTTTGTCCATGAAGGAAAGGATGTGTGATGGCCGAAATTGGTAAGAGTTGTATGGTAGTTAATTCTGATTTTAATTCCCTTTAATCTAAGTCCTTATAGATAGATAATTGCCTTAGAAATTAAAATCCCTAAAAATAGGGGAAGATAATTGCAGAATTTATATCTGATAGTTTTCTTATTTTAATAAATCTTTTAAAGTAGGAATTATAATCCCATAACCATCCTCTATAAATAGGAAGCCAGCCTCATAAAAATCTTACACCAAAGAACACAAATTTCTGAAACCTTAAAAACCTTACACTGCCCTACTTCTATCAAAAATCCATTGGAATTTCAAATGAGCATAACTCTCTCATCATCTGTTGGATTCTTGTGAGTAATAGCTTGTTGGAAATTCCTCTTCATCCTCTTTCCAACCATCTATGGTTTTTTGTCGGGAGGTTAGTATTTCTTACTCTAAAGATAAGTTCAAATTCAGAGGCACTACCAAATCTTCTTGAACTTCCAAATAGCATAGCTCTTTCATCGTTTGTTGTATTTCTACAAATAATAGCCTATTGGAATGCTCATTTCATCCTCTTTCCAACCATATATGTTTTATTGTTTGGACGTTAATATTTCCTTGTTTAAGGTTAAGTCAAAAATTGATGACGAAATTAGGTTTTTAGATTTCTACAGTTTTTGTCTTCGGTTGATTTCTGTTGTCGTTTCGTGTGTTGTTATGATTTCTTAGCATCTATTCATGATGTATGATCATGAATTTCCTTCTTTTAAACTTCTCTATGCTTGAAGTCGAAATTGTCCTATGTCCTACTCTTAGCGCCGAAATTTGCATATTTAAATTGGAAAGGTAATTCAGGTTGAATCTTGTTAAGTTCCTGGCTATCATATCACATATCCAAAGTGTAGGCACCTGCAGCATCTGATCACTTGTTTCTGATAGGTTTGTTGAGTGGTATTGGTCAGGAAATAGGGTTTTCAATTGATTATTGAATATGCATGTTTAGCTTATTTTCGTCTTTGCCTAGTGATAATATAGGTGGTTCGGAATTACCTAATAAAAGAAAAAGAATAGCTTCTTGTTCAGATACAAGAGAGGTAGGATCTATGCCTCATCGGTTTCTCCAGAGACCCCTGTTATTTTCTTGATGTTTTTGATATCTGTCTTTGTTGTATTGCATGCGATTTGATTATAGGGTGAGAGTATGAATTTTGGATTGAAATATGGATCTCATAGGCTATATCTAACCCCTGAGTTAGGTATTGAGTGCCTGAGTTGCATATGTTATGTGAATTGAATGTGTTGATTGTGTTCTAACATGATTGAGGATACCCTGATGTGGTATTATGCTTCATACTTGCCTATGTGTGCTTGTAAGTGTTTGTGTGTCAGGATCCTTTTTCGGTGGCCATTCGGGGTAAGCGCTGATGCTCCTAGGGAGAGGAGAGGTTCTTACTGGTATGGGAGTTGTATGGGTGGCAAAGCCCAGCATGCGTGCGCTGGAAGTATGGTCCTTGTGTTGCCAGAATCCTCTCCTTCTATGGCAGTAAGCCCTTATCCTTGTGTGGTTTGGGAAGACTTGTCCTTGTGTGGTTTGGGATGCCTTAGTCCTTGTGTGGCTTGGGAAGACTTGTCCTTGTGTGGCAAGATGAATAAGTTTACTGTTTAACTTGTTTGTTAACCGTTTACCTTTTGTGCAGTTAGCCTTGGACAACACAGGTGGGAGGGGATGACCTTTCTTCTTCATTGCCGAGAGCAATCTGATTAGTTCTACCTGCCTATGTACTGATGATTTTTCGGAAGTGATTGTAGTCCTCCTTCAACCATATATTCGGTCCTAACCCTTTTTGATTGGTTCTTGAATTACGTGATCCCCTTTAGTTGTTTAGGAATGATCTAATGCTAATTGGGAGATTTGTGTTTAAGGTTTCTGCAGATCTTATGATGCTGTGACCCTACTGAGATTCTTGTAATCTTATACTGTTGTTTTACCATTTTTCAGGTTTAGGTACATCCACTATTCGTGGTACCAGTGTGTGAGATCAAGGCTGCACGGCGGGGCAGCCTAGTGAATGGTTGGGCATATAACATGAATGATTGGGCTACTTTCTGGTTTATTTTAAGATCCCTCCTTTTCTTGCTATTTCCGAAATATATTGTAGGATTTCTGGTTGGTTATTTGGATCCCTATGGGACTTGTGTGTTATGAACCTAATGTTTTAATCTAAAGACTTCCGCTGATGTTTTATTCACTCCGTATATTACCAGAATATTTGTGAGTCCCAGCCCGTAGGGGGGTCAGGTTATCCAATCCCACATCGGAAAGGAGCGGGGAGGTCTTGGGCTTATATGTGTTGTGTAATGGTATCATTTGTAACAAGATGCATCTTTTGGGCCATGTGGTTATAAGCCCAATCGAGCGTTGCAATTGTGTTCCATCACGCGCACATACACGTCCGGGCCCGCTGGGCCGAGGTTCCGGGGGCCGGGTCGTGACAATATTTGTCCAATATCATGCTCCAATTTTTGTTAAACATTAAAATAAAATGCTAAAAATCAGAATTTAATGGTAAGCCTGGTGAGATTCAGATAGGTCCTAGGAGTCATTTGGGCTTGTTTGGGTTTCACGACGGTGATGATCTTAATCAGAGCAAATAGTAATAGTTAGGAATTGGGGTCGTCACAGGTTTTGTAGCGAAGCATGGTTTAGGGAATAAAATTTGTTATATGCTAACTTGTTTGTTGCTATTGTGTTTTTAGGTAAAGACATGCGAACACACTCACTCACTTAGGGGCTAATACCGAAAGTAAACTAAATCTAAAAAGAGATTGGTTTGTAAGATTTAAATTGATGAAGATGATAATTTGATTTGCTGTGTGTTTATGTATGATTTTATGTTTAGTATGCCTTGATATGCTTCGGTGGGTGTTTGCTGTGTTTCTTATCATTATCGAACTTATATACATGTGATTGATGATGTGTACTGCTGAATGATCGTGGGAGTATTGATGTAATTGCCGAGTATGCATTTGCATGAGTCATGTGATTTCCAAAACTTGTGAGTACTTGTGTGAATGTGTATTTCTTTTTCCAGCATAAATGTGTCGACTGGTGCATGCCTCTCCACCAGGTACCACTTCTATTTAACATATTTAGTTATATGTTGAGTAATAATGGTGTATTCGTGTAGTATGGCACACTCGAGGCTACAAAGGGATCAACAGGGTAGGTTTGAGATTCATGCTGAACAGCAACCTGTTGAGCAAGAGGAGCCGAATGCACAAATTGAGCAGCAAGGGCAAGCTAAGCCCGAAAACCAACCTGAGGCACCAGTCATTGATCCTGTCATGGCACAAATCTTAAACGTATTACAAGGAATTGATGTAAATCAGCAACGAATGGAGGTGCAATTTCAGAATGCTCCTGCACCTGCACCAGTGGAAGAACCTATTCCTCCACTTGAACCTGTAGAGCCGACATATCATAAGGAGGCTGAGAGACTTCCCGTTGTAATTACAAAATTGCTGACGGAAGCTTGACAACTTGGATGTAAAGATTTTGGTGGTTCAGCTGGAGCCATAGCCGCTCATGAATGGATAGACACCTTATGCCGAGTATCCTTGTTCTTGCGTATCTCGGACGATGACAAAGTTGCCATTGCTACATTCCTACTTGAGGGAGAAGCCCTCGCATGGTGGACATCTGTTAGCTTGCCATTCGATGATCATTTGCCAACTTGGGAAGAATTCCGGTACAAATTCGACGAAAGATTTTATACGAGAGTCCATAAAAGCGAGCAGCGACAAGGTTTTTACAAATTTGAATAGGGCACCCGTTCAGTGCTGGTGTAACGACCTCAATTCCTAACTATTCTTAATTACTCCGATTAAGGTCATTATCGCCGTGAAACCCAAATAAGCCTCAACGACACCTAAGACCTATTATAATTTCACAAGGCTACTCATAAGATACCGATTTTAAACTTGTTTATTTTGTTGCTTATCAATCAATTGGAGCATGATATTGGACACATATTCTGGTATCATACGGAGTAAATAAAAACATCAGCGGAAGTCTTAAATTAATCCTTTGGGTTCATAACACACAAGTCCCATAGGGATCCAAATAACCAGCAAGAAATTCTTCACAAGTTTCGGAAATAGCAAGCAAAGAAGAGTGCTTAAAATAAACCAGAAAGTTGTCCAATCATTCATGTTATATGCGCAAGTAACAAGTATGAAAATGTGATGCGATATCGTCCCGCCGTGCAGCATTGATCTCACACACTGGTAACACAAACAGTGAATGTACCTAAGCCTGAAAAATGGTAAAAAAAATGGTTTGAGATTACAAGAATCTCAGTAGGGTCGCAGCATCATAAGATCTACAGAATCCCTAAACAAAAATCTCCCAATTCACATAAGATCATTCCCTAAACAACTAAAGGGAATACACAATTCAACAATAGACCAAAAGAGGTTAAGGCCGAGATTATGGCTGCAGGAGGACCACACTTCCGAAAGTTCAGAAGTACACAGGCAGGTGAAATACAACAAAATCGATCTAAATGAAAAAGAAAAGGCCATCCCCTTCCACCTGTGTTGTCCAAGACTTACTGCACAAAGGGTAGATGGTTAAAACACAAACTAATCAGTAAGCCTTTCACCTTATCCTCGCAAGGACAAGTCGACTAGCCCCACATTAACAATTCTTCCCTTAGCCGCAACTATGGAATCCCCAAATCCCGCAAGATAAGGGCTTCCTGTCCCGCAAGACAGGGATCCGGCCCCGCAAGGAAAGATATCCAGCGTGCACTTGCTGGTTCACCTCCCATACAACTCCTACAAATCGGTAAGTACCTCTCCTCTCACTAGGAGCATCAGTGCTTACCCTGCCTGGCCAGTGGAACAGGATTCTGACACACAAACACGTACAAGCACACACAGGCAAGTACAAAGCATAATACCACAACAGGGTATCCTCAATCATGTCAGGAAACAATCAACACATCCAATTCATATAACAATAGCATCCCAAGCACTCAATGCCTAACTCAGGGGTTCGATATAGTCTAGGAAATTCATATCTCATTCTGAATGTCATATTCACACTCTACAATCCAATCACAAACAATACAACAAAGGCAGGTAACACAAACATCAAATAAGAGCAGGGGTTTTCTGGAGAAACCGATGAGGCATAGATCCTACCTCTCTTGTCTCTGAACAATAACCTAATCCTTTGCCTTTATTAAGTAAATCTGAACCACCTATAATATCACCAGGCAAAGACAAGAACAAACTAAGCATGCATATTCAATAATCAATTGAATACCTTATTTCCTTACCAATACCACTCACCAAACCTATCAGAAAACCAGTGATCAGAAATCGCAGGTGTCTCTTCCTTGGATGTGTGATGTGATAGTCAGGAACTTATCAAGATTCAACCTGAATTTACCATTCCAATTAACGATGCAAAACCTATTGCTAAAAGTAGGGCATAAGACGATTTCGTCTCCACTTACAACGTAATATTTACATAAAAGCTGCTATTTATATATGGTTGGAAAGAGAATGAAAATATCTTTCCAACGAACGAGTAGAAAGTTATGCTATTTTTAAGTTCAAGAAGATTTGGCGGAAACCTAATTCCGCCGTCGATTTTCAAAGTGACTTTAGACAAAGAAATACTAACCTCCTGACAAAAAAACAAATGATGGTTGGAAAGAGGATGAAGAGAGCTTTCCAACAAGCTATTACTCACAGAGATCCAACGAACGATGAGTGAGTTATGCTGGTTTGAAGTTTCTGCAAATTATGGTGGCTATAGGGAGGTATAGGGTTTTAAGCCTATACGAAATTTGTAGGTTTTCTATGAATAATTCTTTGTGAGGTTGGCTTCCTATTTATAATGAATGGGTATAGAATTATGATTACTACTTTAATCACTTTATCTAAATAGGATAATTAACTAGATAACTAAACTCTAAACTCTTTAATTATCTTCCCCTATTTTTAAGGGACTTTAATCTATAAGGCAACTATCTAGCCTTAAGGATGATTCCTAAGGCAATTACTCATCTACAAGAACCTAGATCTAAAGGAATTAGAAACAAAATAATTTACTAAACAATCTTACCAATTTCGGCCATCACACATCCTTTCCTTCAGGGGAAAAATCGTCTTTTCACCTGCACTGGCTTCTGGACTTCTAGGACTCAAAATTCGGGGTCTTACATCCTCCCCTCCTTATAAGAATTTCGTCCTCGAAATTTTCAACATAAATACCTAATCAAACAAGTAAGGAAATTTTGCATGCATAGACTCCTCAGTCTCCCAAGACTTCTCCTCAATTTGGCCATTACGCCAAACAACTTGTACCATAGGCACGCTTCGACTGCGAAGCTGTCGAACTGACCGATGTAGTATGGCAACTGGCTCTAAGGGATAGGATAGGTCTTCAGCAACTTCAACTAGCGATTCTTTAAACACATGAGCAGGATCTCGCATATACTTTCTTAGCATTGTAATGCGAAATACATTGTTTTCATTTGCTTAATTAATATCAGGTAGTTCTCCATCTTTTGAGTCATCAAAAGTCTCAATTTGGTCATTGCCCAACACGTATCCATCTTTACAACTTAAGCCTTTCTCTGAAAAATCTGCTCTTAACACAGTTGAGAATGGTTCAGCTTCCACATCAGAAAGTATCCCTCTTTCAGAATATGCTCTGGTAAAATTCTCTCTTTAGTTGTTCTCCAAACAACCCTTTGCCCTGCTCCCAACAAGAGAGCTTTCCCAATGGCAGATCTCTGCACCCATCTGTCAGCCGCAAATTTATTGACAGAAGTGGCATGTTGCTCATAGGTTAGTGGCGACACCCAATAAGCCTAACTCCACCAAGGTTTTGCCTTTCCGGAATAATAAATCCACCCAATAAGAATATAATCAACAGTGCTGCTGATCCATATACACTCGCTCGTTCTAGACCGGCATGCAGCTGATTATCTACTTTCTTATTTTCCTGTTTCATGTTCAGCATCTCTTCTTGGAATTTAGCAGCCTGGTATACAGATAGCTCTGGCTCTGAGGAGGCATCCATGTATTCTTCGAAAGATATTTTGGTGGTAATTCTGGCCATAAGTGAGCATCTTGATAAGGACGCTTCTGAATTTATAATATTTTGGTAAGCTCTCATGCCAGAATGCAACTTCCTCACAGCTCCCCAACCTTCACAAATGGAGGCACACTAGGTGCTGAAAAGCTTCTTCTTCTTCTTTTTTTTTTTTTATGAGTTCACAATCAGATTATAAAAGATACAGCTCAGTGATATCTCTTGAACAAACAAGTTCACAATCTGACGATGTTTTGGTGGTAACTGCTCCAGGTAAGCTTTGCCGTCAACCACCACCAGTCTGAAAGTGGCAGTTCTCTTTGCAAGATCTTTGGGAGACTCCATGTCCACGTAATGTAAAAAGGTTATTTCACATGCAGACCTCTGCCCATCTTCTTTACGAGATTTCCACAAAATTATTGATTCTTCTTAAACACGAGTTTTCCTTGTTTAAAGTACTCATTCATGATGATGAGCCAGCAAAACCTTCACGTGCTCCCTGCCATCTAGCCGCGAAATCCAACGTTTCCCTTACAGTAAGCTCCGCAATGTGGTTGTCTGTTTGACTTATGTATGCAGAAGTCCTTTTAACATTAAATTGATTTAGCTTCTCCCCGTTGTATGTAATGCTGCCAGTTCTCTTTGAAGTTCTAGTCAAGCTTCCCTGCAAGAGCTCAAAGAAAACTCTTGCTTCTCTTGCAAGTTAACCAAGCTATCCTTGCATGATTTGCTCTAGAGAAATTGATGATAGACTCCCTAGGCTTTTGCACAGCCTTCACAATCAATAATGACAATCACCATTACGGATTGTTTATGACTCAAGTTCAATGCGTATGATGGTGAGCTGCGGTCGTGGCTAGTATGACCTTTGCAGTCCATGGTGTAACTATTGCAGTCCAAGGTGTGTCCCATGTATCTTTTATAGAAACTTTACTCACTTTCGCCCCCCTAGCCAAGATCATCTCTGTTTCCCAAACAATAGTTTATTCAATTGATGCATGGTTTACCGCAGGAAAGCTGTTGTACTTTCTTTCATTTGTTTCTTTCGGTGTATCTCTTCCTTTACGCTTCCTTGGCTTTCTTCGTTATTGGGGTCATTGACACCGATATCTGGCCAGAGCACCAGAGCTTTCACGACAGCGACCTAGGCCCGACCCCTACAAAATGGCGTGGAACGTGCACTGCCACCCCAGACTTTCTCTCCACCTTGTGCAACCACAAGCTCATCGACGCATGATTCTTCTCTAACAGTTAAGAAGCCACCAACGGCAGGATGAACGAGACAGCCACTCAGCAACACAGGTAACAGGGAGACCAGGCTGTTCACAATCGTTGCACAGTGAGCATGCATTAAGCATGCATGAAGATAGTTGGCTTTCCTTGCAAGTCGAATGAAGGCAATAAAAGTATCAGCTCTGCAAGCCCTTGCTACATCACGAGCAAAGAATACTTCTGACGAGTATTCACCATTACCTTGCTGAATGGATTCATCATCATCTGTTTCTATTAATTGTGGAGATATTGTATTTTCCTCCTGATGAATATCCACAGGAAGTGCGCTACGATCAAATCCTGATCCGCCAATGAGTTCTCCAACATGTCACAGAAGCTTTTAGTTAAAACTAGAATTTCTCTCAACTTATGCCTTATATCAGAATTCACATCATTCGTTGAAGATGACTCTACTTTGCAGTACGGTCCATAGAATCTCTGAATCAAGAAGTGGGTTCCTTGGCTGCTGCTGTTGGAGCACCATTTATGGTCTAGAGTTTGGAACATGTTAAGTGCAGCTTTAAGTTTGGTCTTGTTCTTGGATAGTATGTTTGTGGTCTTCAACAATGTCCATCTTATCTTGTCAGACCTTTTATATTCCTTTTGAACAAAGGATGAATTCTCACGGTAAACGTCACTGATAGGAAGTGACTGAGTTTGCCGTTGGTTATGGACATCAGCAACATCGCTTTTCAAATTCCTGTCAGTCTCATGATAACCTACATGAGGCAATATTAATGACTTGTCTTCTTGAGTATGATCTATCGGCGACCTGGGCCGACTCCATGTAGAGGAAGTTTGAGCTGTCATTCGTGGGAATGTTTGAGAGTAATTCCTAGCATGGTCCTTGTATGCATAGAGTGAAGGAGACAGCCTGAATGTGTACCCATCACCTTCCTTGTATATGCCATTCATTGCACATGAAAGGTTGTACGTACGCTCCAGAGAGGCATGGGAATGGTAGTTGGCTTGAGGCACTCCTCATTGATATCCTTCTTCGGATCTGTAATCTCTGAAGAATTTGACCATCTCTTCCTCTGAAATACCATGATCCTTCATGTAACACTCAACACTCGAAACCACATGCTTCCTTTGCTGCTTCAACTCGTGGGACACTGTGTCATCCGGAATCTCTGGTGGAAGCTCCGGCGGTTTTACTGGTTCATCATTCACCTCTTAAACATCTGCTTCCAGAGGAACAAATTCACCTTTGAGGAAGGAGAGCTTCTGGTGGACTCCCTTAATCTTCCGCTGCTCTATCTCAGCCTTTTGAGCTGACTGCTCTTGTCTTGCACAGGTGGCATAGGTGGCACGGAAGGATGGTTATCTTGAAGAGAAGGATTGTAGTGGTAAGTTGGACCATCATTCGCCGTATGTAAGGCTGGACTGTCGTAGTCAAAGTAAGAACCTGCATCTTCCCGCCTTGTTAATAGAGATAGGGGATCATCATGATCATTTGGTTGAGCAGCACCTCTTGTAACCATCTTGGCAGCACCTTCTGTAGCTGTACGATGGTACTGGCTCCAGCCATCATTCACGTCTGTAGTAACATCGTTCCCAACTGTAGCAAACTGTCGAGCTTGATTGTCCATTGAAGCATCTGTGGAAGACTAGGAATCTGAACAAATCGTATCAGTTCCCAACCTCTGCCTGTAGCTGAGTCGGCGTTTTCTCATGTCTCCAAGGCACTCGTTACACTAGTTCTAATTGCTGTTTCAGTTCACTTCCTCGTTTAAGGAGTAGCAGTCAAAGTGGCAGGAGCAGTAGCACTTTTGACTCGTTTAAGGATTTATATACTGTTACTCTTTTGTTTCCCTTCACCCGAGAGCTCTTCCTGTTGAGCTTGAGCTGCGACTTCACCGGCTGGTACTTCTTCTTCATCCTTACGGCAATGTCAAGAACAACTTTTATCTCCTTTGGCTCGGACTTTTTCTTTGAACAGCGCACATGTGAGATTCATCGACAATCAGAGGAGACCATTCTCGTTCAAGCATGCGTGTCCTCAAATGCTTCATCTATGAAACAACCAGCAATAGCAATTGCCAGTGTTTTCGGAAGCATGCAAATCAGCTCTTCGACTTTCTCTTCAGTCAAATGCTCTAGTCTCAAACGCTCCCATCGACCAACGCGTGAAAGTTTTTTTTTTTTTTTTTTTTTTTTTTTGGATACCATTACGTTATGACTTGTTGCTATTCGGTCTGAATCTCAGACCTACCCCGTTGGTCCCTTTGTTGCCTCGAGCTTGCCATACTACTCGATTACACCTTTACTACTCAATATATACTAAATACAATACTAGTAAAAGAGTGGTACCTGGTGGAGAGGCATGCACCAGACGATATGCATATGCTAGAAAACAATATACAAATTTTCGGAAATCACATGCACACATGCTATACACACTTGGCAATGACATTAACAGTCATAGAAATCATTAACAAACATCAAGCAAGCATAGACTCACACATCATCCACATTCCATAATTTACATCATCAATCACATGCATATACATTCAGTAATGACAAGAAAGATATATGAAGGCATATGAACAAACAGCACATTAGTTTACTATTCCTATCAGTTAAACCTTACAACTTAATCTCGTTTTAGCCTTAGTTCCCTTTCAGTATTAGCCCCTAGGTGAGTGAGTGTGTGCCCATGTTCTTACCTGAAATCACCACCTGAAATCACCAAAATCAACAAATAACTTAGCATATAACAAATTAAATTCCCTAAACCATGCTCCGCTACCAAACTTGTAACGACCCCAATTCCTAACTATTCTTAATTGCTCCGATTAAGGTCATTACCGCCGTGAAACCCAAATAAGCCTCAACGACACCTAAGACCTATTAGAATTTCACAAGGCTACTCATAAGATACCGATTTTAAACTTGTTTATTTTGTTGCTTATCAATCAATTGGAGCATGATACTGGACACATATTCTGGTATCATACGGAGTAAATAAAAACATCAGCGGAAGTCTTAAATTAATCTTTTGGGTTCATAACACACAAGTCCCATAGGGATCCAAATAACCAGCAAGAAATTCTTCACAAGTTTCGGAAATAGCAAGCAAAGAAGAGTGCTTAAAATAAACCAGAAAGTTGCCCAATCATTCATGTTATATGCGTAAGTAACAAGTATGCAAATGTGATGCGATATCGTCCCGCCGGGCAGTCTTGATCTCACACACTGGTAACACGAACAGTGAATGTACCTAAGCCTGAAAAATGATAAAAACAACGATTTGAGATTACAAGAATTTCGGTAGGGTCGCAGTATCATAAGATCTACAGAATCCCTAAACACAAATCTCCCAATTCACATAAGATCATTCCATAAACAACTAAAGGGATCACGCAATTCAACAATAGACTAAAAGAGGTTAAGGCCGAGATTATGGCTGCGGGAGGACCACACTTCCGAAAGTTCAGAAGTACACAGGCAGGTGAAATACAACAAAATCGCTCTCAATGAAAAAGAAAAGGCCATCCCCTTCGACCTGTGTTGTCCAAGACTTACTGCACAAAGGGTAGATGGTTAAAACACAAACTAATTAGTAAGCCTTTCACCTTATCCTCGCAAGGAAAAGTCGACTAGCCCCACATGGACAAGTCTTCCCGTAGCCGCAACTAGGGAATCCCCAAATCCCGCAAGATAAGGGCTTCCTGTCCCGCAAGACAGGGATCCGGCCCCGCAAGGACAGATATCCAGCGTGCACTTGCTGGTTCACCTCCCATACAACTCCCACAAATCGGTAAGTACCTCTCCTCTCACTAGGAGCATCAGTGCTTACCCTGCCTGGCCAGTGGAACAGGATCCTGACACACAAACACGTACAAGTACAAAGGCAAGTAGAAAGCATAATACCACAACAGGGTATCCTCAATCATGTCAGGAAACAATCAACACATCCAATTCATATAACAATAGCATCCCAAGCACTCAATGCCTAACTCAAGGGTTCGATATAGTCTAGGAGATTCATATCTCATTCTGAATGTCATATTCACACTCTAC
Source organism: Passiflora organensis (assembly GCA_019739055.1). Classification (NCBI taxonomy): domain Eukaryota; kingdom Viridiplantae; phylum Streptophyta; class Magnoliopsida; order Malpighiales; family Passifloraceae; genus Passiflora; species Passiflora organensis. The sequence goes on along the minus strand of JAEPBF010000208.1, from coordinate 119,051 downwards.
AATCCAATCACAAACAATACCACAAATGCAGGTAACAAAAATATCAAATAAGAGCAGGGGTTTTCTGGAGAAACCGATGAGGCGTAGATCCTACCTCTCTTGTCTCTGAACAATAACCTAATCCATTGCCTTTATTAAGTAAATCCGAACCACCTATAATATCACCAGGCAAAGACAAGAACAAACTAAGCATGCATATTCAATAATCAATTGAATACCTTATTTCCTTACCAATACCACTCACCAAACCTATCAGAAAACCAGTGATCAGAAATCGCAGGTGTCTCCCCCTTGGATGTGTGATGTGATTGCCAGGAACTTATCAAGATTCAACCTGAATTTACCATTCCAATTAACTATGCAAAACCTATTGCTAAAAGTAGGGCATAAGACGATTTCGTCTCGATTTACAACGAAATATTTACATAAAAGCTGATATTTATATATGGTTAGAAAGAGAATGAAAATATCTTTCCAACAACATATTATTTGCATGATTCCAACAAACGAGTAGAAAGTTATGCTATTTTTAAGTTCAAGAAGATTTGGCGGAAACCTAATTCCGCCGTCGATTTTCAAAGTGACTTTAGACAAAGAAATACTAACCTCCTGACAAAAAAACAAATGATGGTTGGAAAGAGGATGAAGAGAGCTTTCCAACAAGCTATTACTCACAGAGATCCAACGAACGATGAGTGAGTTATGCTGGTTTGAAGTTTCTGCAAATTATGGTGGCTATAGGGAGGTATAGGGTTTTAAGCCTACACGAAATTTGTAGGTTTTCTATGAATAATTCTTTGTGAGGTTGGCTTCCTATTTATAATGAATGGGTATAGAATTATGATTACTACTTTAATCACTTTATCTAAATAGGATAATTTACTAGATAACTAAACTCTAAACTCTTTAATTATCTTCCCCTATTTTTAGGGACTTTAATCTATAAGGCAACTATCTAGCCTTAAGGATGATTCCTAAGGAAATTACTCATCTACAAGAACCTAGATCTAAAGGAATTAGAAACAAAATAATTTACTAAACAATCTTACCAATTTCGGCCATCACACATCCTTTCCTTCAGGGGCAAAATCGTCTTTTCACCTGCACTGGCTTCTGGACTTCTAGGACTCAAAATTCGGGGTCTTACACCTGGAATATGGGAAGGTGTTAAGGGAGTTATCTCGATTTGCACCAGAAGAAGATCATACACCGTACCAGTTTACGAGACAATTTCAGGATGGGTTGAGTACCGAAGTTAAAACCATCGTTGGTATGACACCGATGCAGAATTCACAAGAACTAATTGTTGCCACGACTGAAACTGAAAAGATCGTGCAAACCAAGAAGCCATCCGCAGCCACTAGTAGCAGATCCTATAGGTGAGATTCGAATTTCAATCGACCAATGGGACCCTATCCTCCGAAAAGTAGTGGCAATGGAAAAACCAACAGGAAGAATTTTTCTGGTTCAAATTCCAATGATTCTTCGTGGAATTCTCAGCAATGACGATGTTACAATTGTGGCAAGATGGGACATCTTCAGAGGGAATTCTTGAAACCAAGCCGAATCACAGGTGTACCAAATGCAAGACGAGGTGGGAATGCCAACCCCGCTAGACCACCAACACGCGCACCAAAATGACCACCCAATAAGGCACAACCAAGACCAACAAGGCTCTTCACCCTAACTGATGCCGAGGTTAGTCCTGATGTGGTGACAGGTACTATTTCAGTCTTTTCTCAAAATGCTAAAGTATTATTAGATCCTGGAGCAAATAGATCATTTGTAATTCCAAGGATAGCACTTAGCACGGATCAGCCTCTATCTCCCTTGAATCCTCCTATTGCGGTTTTAACTCCTTTGGGAGAGGAACTGATTTGTAATCTAGTCTACATCGGCTGTTCTGTACGTATGGGTTCGAATATACTTGAAATGGATCTAATTTCATTAGACATCAGAGAGCTGGATGTGATCTTAGGCATGGATTGTCTAGCAAAATATCAAGCCCGCATGGAGTGTTTCACCAAGCGTGTGTGGTTCACTTTTCTTGATGGTGTCGAATACTGTTTTGAAGGTGATAGACGAGTTGTTCCAACTTGCATAATTTCCTAGCTTAACGCGAAGCGATTAATCAACAAAGGATGTACAGTATACCTTGCGCATGTACATGATACTTCTAAATAATCCTCGGATCTAGATTTTGTTCCAGTGGTTCGCGAATTTCCAGAAGACATAGCCGGTCTACCACCAGCAAGGGAAGTGGAATTCAGTATTAAGCTAGTGCCTCGTACGAATCTGATTTCCATTCCTCCGTATCGTATGGCTCCTACGGAAATGAAGGAACTAAAAATGCAAATGGAAGATTTGCTGGATCGCGGTTTTATCCGACCTAGTGTGTCAACTTGGCGAGCACCTGTTCTATTCTTGAAAAAGAAAGACGGTTAGCTGCGATTGTGCATCGATTATCAGCAGCTGAATCGTATAACCGTGAAGAACAAATACCCTTTGTCGTGCATCGACGATTTGTTCGACCAACTCCAAGGTGCAGCCGTATTCTCCAAGATCGATCTCAGATCTGGATACCATCAATTGCGAGTTCGTGATGGTGGTATTCTGAAGACCATGTTCAGATCACGATACGGCCACTACGAATTTCTGGCTATGCCATTCATCTTGACCAATGCACCATCTATGTTTATGAACTTGATGAATCATGTGTTCCACAATGCGAATTCTGGTTACGCGAAGTTGGTTTCCTTGGCCATATTGTTTCTTCCCAAGGTGTGTTAGTTGATCCAAAGAAGATTGAAGCCGTGATTGCTTAGGAACCTCAATGAAGTGTTTTCGAAGTTCGTAGTTTTCTTGGCTTAGCAGGATACTACCGTCGCTTTGTGGAGAATTTTTCATCGCTTGCCGGACTATTGACAAAACTGACACGCAAGGGTGAGCCGTTCGTATGGAACGAGAAATGCCAGCAAAGTTTTGAAGGGCTAAAGAATCGGTTAGTTTCCGTATCTATCCTTACTTTACCTATTTGCGGAAAGAGGTAATTGGTTTACAGCGATGCGTCAAAATCCGGACATAGATGCGTATTGATACAAGATGGTAAAGTCGTTGCATATGCTTCCAGACAGTTACGACCGCATGAGAACAACTACCCTACGTATGATTTGGAACTTGCAACCGTGGTGTTTACCTTTAAAATATGGCAACATTAATTATACGGGGAGACGTGCCGAATCTTCACTGACCACAAAATCCTGAAGTACCTCCTCACGCAAAAAGAATTGAGTATGAGACAACAAAGATGGGTGGGGATGATTAAAGACTATGATTTAATCATTGAATATCATCCTGAAAAGGTGAATGTTGTTGCTGATGCCCTGAGCCAAAAGTTTCATCCTCCTTCCCCATCAATTTTGGCCTACATGCGCACCCATTACCTACCGATGATGTTGGAATTGAAAGCTAACCGTGTGCATCTTGGCACCGATTTTTCTGGTTCATTGTTGGCACGAATCGAAGTCGCACCTACCTTAATTGAAGAAATCCGGAATCAACAATTAGAGGATCTGAAATTTACTGAAATTTGTAAGCAACTTGTTGATGGTCTTGATGCCATAGTTCGTGATTTCAGAATACGAGATGACGAAGTACTAGTCTTCAAAAATCGGGTATGTGTTCCACAAAATGTTGATATTCGTAACCTTATTCTATCAGAGGCGCATAGTTTGAAGTTCGCTATTCATCCTGAAAGCACTAAGATGTACCGAGATTTGAAGGAGTAGTATTGGTGGCAAAACATGAAACGTCACATTGCTAAATTCGTTGCCCGATGCCTCGTATGTCAACAAGTAAAGATCGAACATCAAAGACTCGCTGGTCTACTTCAGTCACTTCTGATTCCAGAATGGAAGTGGGAGCACGTCATGATGGATTTTATGACCGGTTTTCCTAGATCGCAGCTAGGAAACAATACCATTTGGGTAATCGTGGATTGACTGACGAAATCTGCACACTTTCTTCCTATACGTGTGATAGATACACCAGAAAAATTGTCAGTTCGTTACTTGGACGAGATTGTTCGATTGCATGGAGTACCAGTTTCTCTTGTTTCAGATCATGACCTTCGTTTCACCTAATGATTTGGAGAGAAATTCCAGAATGGGTTCAAGGTTGAATTTTAGTATAGCTTTTCATCCCCAGACCGATGGTCAATCAGAAAGGACGATTCAGACACTCGAAGACATGCTATGAGCGAGTGTGTTGGAACAACAAACCAGTTGGGATCGATGCCTGCCTTTAGCAGAATTTGGTTACAACAATAGTTTTCATGTAAGTATCGGTATGGCACCCTATGAAGCACTATATAGGAGACATTGCAGAACTCCTATTTGCTGGAATGAAGTAGGCGAGAGACGCCTAGACAATCCGGAATTGATTGACCATGCAATAGAACAATTAAGCTTGATCCGACAAAGGCTAAAAACAGCCCAGGATCGGCAGAAAAAGTTTGCTGACAATCGACGAAGGGAGCTGGAATTTGCAGTAGGTGACAAAATATTTTTAAAGGTCGCCCCATGGAAAGGAATTCTTTGTTTTCAGCAGGGAGGTAAGCTAGCACCTCGCCACATTGGTCCGTACGACATTGTCGAAAGAATCGGCCGTGTTGCATACCGACTTGCCCTACCTCCAAATATGGAAATAATTCACAACGTATTTCACATTTCAATGCTAAGAAAGTATATGCGAGATCTTGCTCATGGGCTTAAAGAACCGTTAGTTGAGGTTGCTAAAGACTTATCCTATCCCATACAGCCAGTTGCCATACTAGATTGGTCAGTTCGATAGCTTCAGAGTCAAAACATGCCTATGGTATGAGTTGTTTGGCGTAATGGCCAAATTGAGGAATAGTCTTGGGAGACTGAGGAATCTATGCGTGCAAAATTTCTTTACCTGTTTGTTTCGGTACTTATGTTAAAATTTCGAGGACGAAATTTCTATAAGGAGGGGAGGATGTGAGACCCCGAATTTTGAGTCTTAGAAGTCTAGAAGCCAGTGCAGATGAAAAGATGATTTTGCTCCTAAAGGAAAGGATATGTGATGGCCGAAATTGATAAGAGTTGTATGATAGTTAATTCTGGTTTTAATTCCCTTTCTCTCATCGTTTGTCGGATCCTTGAAAATAATAGCTTGCTGGAAACCTCTCTTCATCTTCTTTCCAACCATCTTTGGTTTTTTGTTGGGAGGTTAGTATTTTATTCTCTAAGGTTAAGTTGAAATTCGGCGGCATTGCCAAATCTTCTTTAACTTCAGAATAGCATAACTCTTTCATCAATTGTTGTATCTCTACAGAATTTCTTCCCTAGATTGAAGGCAAATCTGAAATGACAATTCAAACACTCGAAGACATGCTACGTGCTAGTGTATTGGAACAACATACCAGTTGAGAACGATGCCTACCATTGCCAGAAATCGCTTACAATAATAGCTTTCATGTAAGCATCAGTGTGGCACCTTATGAAACATTATATGGGAGGCATTGCAGAACTCCAGTTTGTTGGAATGGAGTAGGCAAGAGACTCCTAGAAAATCTGGAATTGATTGATCAAACGTCAGAGCATCTAAACTTGATTCGTCAAAGGCTGAAAATGGCTCAGGATTGGCAGAAAAACTACGCCGATAATCGGCAAAGGGTGCTGGAATTCATCGTAGGTGTCAAAGTGTCCTTGAAGGTCACCCCGTGGAAAGGAGTCCTTTGTTTTCAGCAGCAAGAAAAGCTAGCACCTTGTTATATTATTCCGTATGACATCATTGAAAGAATCGGATCTGTTGTATACCGACTTGCACTCCCTCTAAATATAGAAAGGATTCACAACATGCTTCATGTTTTGATGTTGAGAAAATATGTGCGAGACCCTATTCATGTGCTCCAAGAACCACCAGTTGAGGTTGCTGAAGACCTATCATATCCAGTACTGCCAGTTGCCATACTACATCTATCAGTTCGTCAACTTCGCAGTCGAAGCATGCCTTTAGTACGAGTTGTTTGGCGTAATGGCAAAAATGAGGTACAGTCTTGTGAGACTGAGGAATCTATGCAGGCCAAATTTTGTTAACTGTTTACTTAGGTACTTGTGCTGAAATTTTGAGGACGAAATTCATGTAAGTAAGGGAGGATGTGAGACCCCGAATCCTGTGTCCTAAAAGTCCAAAAGCCTGTGCCGGTGAAGTGACCATTTTTTCCCTGAAGAAATGGATGTATAATGGCTGAAAATGGTATGGAAGGTCTAGTAATCATTTCTGGTTTCATTCTCCTTTGATTTATTTCCTTATTGGTTCAAACATACCTTAAGAGATAAAATTCCTAAAATTAAGGAAGGATAATTTCAGAATTTAATTCTAATGATTATCTTCCCTTATCTAGCTTTTAAAATAGAGAAATTAATCCCACAAACACCCTATAATAAGAGGTAGCTGGCCACACCTATTTCCCACATCATAAACACACAAAATTATCAAGTAATCAAACCCTACACAATACCCTATTGCTGCCGAAATTTCCATGATCTTCATCCTAGTATAACTCTCTCATCCTTTGTCAGATTTCTACAAATAATAGCTTTTTGGAAAGCTCTTTCCATCCTCTATCTAGCTAACTTGGTTTTATCATCAGAAGGTTAGTTCTTCCCTATCGAAATTTAAATCTTAATTCGTAGGTCTCGGTGCCATAATTGTGTGATTCTTCCTTCAATTGATTTTTGTTGTTGTTCTTTTTGTTCATATGGTTGTATGGCATCCATTCATGTTGTAAAATCATGAATTCATCCTTTGAATCTTCCCTATACATGAAATCGGCATGCCCTACTCTTTTTCCTTATTGTTGCTGATTTTGATTAATTGATTAACTTGTTGGTTTATGATCTTGTTCCTTTAAATTGTATGTGTTACTAACAGCAAATCCATCCTTGTAATCATGAAATCGCAACCCCTATACCTTGTATATATGAAATGGTAATTGCTCTATTACCCTATCCTAAGTTCCGAAATTTGTATAGTTGATTGTGGTGGTAATTCAGGTTGAATCTTGTTAAGTTCTTGGCTATCACATCACACATCCAAGGGGGAGCCACCTGAGGCATCTGATCACTGGTTTCTGATAGGTTTTGTGGTTCCATGAATAAAGTCAATGGAGTATCTTCTTGTTCAAAGACAAGAGAGGTAGGATCCCTGCCTCATCGGTTTCTTCAAAGATCCTTGTTGTTTGCTTGTTGATTTTGGTGCATATATTTGTTGATGATTGTTTCTACATATGTTGGATAGTGTATGGTGGAATTTCGGATTGAGATGTTAGCCTCTAGGCTATATCGAACCTTTGAGATAGGTTATGAGTGCCTAATTTGTATGTGTGTGTGTGAATTGAACATGCTGACTGTGTTCTGACATGATTATACCCTGTTGTGGTATTGTGCTATGTACTTGTTTGTGTGTACTTGTACATGTTTGTGTCTCAGGATCTTTTTCCTATGGCCATTCAGGGTAAGCGCTAATGCTCTTGGGGAGAGGAGAGGTTCTTACTGGTACGGTAGTCATAGAGTCGTATGGGTGACAATCCCTAGCATGTGCATTCTGGATGCCTAGTCCTTGTGTGGCTAGACACCTTATCCTTCTGTGGCAATATGCCTTTATCTTTGTGTGGTTTGGATGCCCATATCTTTGTATGTTTTAGATGCCCTTATCCTTGTCTGTTTTAGATGTACTTGTCCTTGTCTGTTTTAGATGCCCTTGGCATTGTGTGTTTTAGATGCCCTTGTCCTTATGTGTTTTAGATGCCCTTGTCCTTGTGTGGCTTGGATTCCTTATCCTTGTATGGAAAGATAAATAGGCTTGCTGATTAGCTTGTGTGTCACGACCAGGCCCCCGGACCCTCGGCCCAGTGGGCCCGGACGTGTATGTGCGTATGATGGATCACAACTACAACGCTGAGTTGGATTTTAACCACGTGACCCAAAAGATGCATCTTGTTATAAATGATACCATCACACAACACATATAAAACCAAGACCTTCCTCGCTCCTTTTCGATGTGGGATTGGATAACTTGACCCCCCTATGGGCTGGGTCTCACAATCTCCCCTCCTTATAGACCTTGTGTCCTCACGAGGGGAGCCCAAACGTAACTGCCTTGGGCCCAAACTCACAGGCCCAAACGTGAACACACAACAAGGCCTAAGCCCACCCAGAAGAGGGAACGAGAGTGGTTCCACTACCATTTGTCACGACCCGGCTCCCGGACTCTCGGCCCAGTGGGCCTGGATGTGTCTGTGTGCGTGATGGATCATAACTGCAACGCTCAGTTGGGCTTCTAACCACGTGGCCAAAAAAATGCATCTTGTTACAAATGATACCAGCACACAACACATATACGCCCAAAACCTCCCTCGCTCCTTTCCGATGTGGGGCTGGGTAACCTGAACCCCCCTTAGGGCTGGGTCTCACACTATGTGCTAACCTTTTACCCTTTATTCAGCGAAGCCATGGACAACACAGGTGGAAGGGGATGGCCTTTTCCTTTTGCCGAGATGATTGATAACTTTTTCCTGCCTGTGTACTTCTGATTTTCAGAAGTGTTTGTAGTCCACTCTCAGCCTTAGTTTTGGCTCTAACCTTATTGGTTGATTCTTGAATTACATGATATCCCTTTGATGTGTAGGGATGATCTGTTTTTGTTTTGGAGATATTTGTTTAAGATTTCTGTTGATCTTATGATATTGTGATCTGATATTCTTGTAATCTGATCCTATTATTTTCATCATTTTTCAGGCTTAGGTTTATTCGCTGTTCGTGGTATCAGTGTGTGAGGATCAAGGCTGCATGGTGGGGAGATATCGAATCACATTTGCATACTTGTTCCTTGATTACCTGCGTATGTAACATGAAATTCAATTGGACCACATTCTAGATTTTTGAATGCTTCCTTTGTTTGCTTGTTACTGAAATTTATTGGGGGTATACCTCTTGGATTTTGAGATTCCTATGGGACTTGTGTGTTGTGGTACCTTTTCTGAATTATAAAGACTTCCACTGAAATTTTTATTCACTCCGTTTATTACCAGAATGTGTTTGTCCAACATCATCACGCTCCAAACTTTAAAAACATAAAGAATGAACGTACTAAAATCGGAACTAGATGGCAAAGTCTTGTGGGATTCAAATAGGTCTTGGTTTTGAGATTGTTTGGCTTTCACGGCAGTAAGGATCTCACTTAGGAGCAAATTCAGGAATATAGAACATGGGTCCTCACATGTGTGGTAACAAGAAATTGTATTGAAGGTTCTTTCCAATTTTGGTTCTTTTCATTTTCTTCCTATTTCATTTCTTCCTTGTTTCATTTCTTTCCTAAATAGTTTATTTCCTATTCTTAAGAGATAATTCAAGAATTAAATCCTAAGCGTTACCTCTTTGTATCTAGCCTTAAATATAGGTAAAATTATTCAGATAAAGACCATATAATTATAATTTCTGGCCATACCCTAATCTTCACACCAAAATCTCTTTTATTTTCAGAATTTTACTCTCCTCACCCTTGTTGCTGCCGAAATTACTCCCTACACCAACCCGAGCAGAATTCTTTCATCTTTCATTCAATTGCTGCAAATAATAGCTCGTTGGAATCCTCTTTTTCATCCTTCATCTTGTTATTTTGGTTTCACCATCAAAAGGTTAGTTTTTCCTTATGTTTATTGCTGCAGCAATTCCTAAGGTGTTGGTGCCGAAATTCCTTAATTCTTCCTTCAATTGGTTTTAATTTTTCTTCCTCTTTTTCGTATGAGTGTTTGGCACCTATTCTTGTTATAATATTATGAATTCAGCCTTTTTATCCTCTCTATATCTGAAATTAGCATACCCTTTTCCTTACCCTATTAATGTCGAAATTTGTCAATTGGTTTATCTGTTGGTTTCTGATCTTGTTCCTTTTAATCATTTAGGTAATTGACACCTAATCCTTCCTTGTTATCATTAAATCGTAACCTCTAACCTACTTCTGCATGACATAACAATTTTACCTTATGCCCTAACTTGGTGTCGAAATTTGCATGGTGAATTAGGTTGAAAAATCAGGTTGACTCTTTTTATGTTCTTGGTTATCACATCACACATCCAAGGGGGTGGTTCCAGCTGATTGCTGGTTTCTGATGTATGGTGAGTGAAATTGGTAAGGAACTAGGATGTTTATTTAGTTTCTGAATATAGTGTGGTATTGTCTTTGCCTTATGATTGTATAAGTGGTTCTGATTCCATTGATAGACTCAAAGGACTAGCTACTTGTTCAGAGACAATTGAGGTAGGATCTATGCCTCAACGGAAATCCATTATTTGTATATTGATTTAGTTTGTTCATTGATGTATGTGCAGGCTAAGGGTTAGGTATGCATGATTGTGGAATGGTTTGTGGTTCCCTAGGCAGTTGTGAATCCCTATGTTAGGATTGTGAGCCTGTTTTGGCTATCCTTTGTACATTGGACTTGCTGATTGTATTGAGATGTGATTGAGGATGTATTATGGTGATATGCCTTGTACTTGCTTGTGTTTTCTTGTACTTAAGAGTTTGTCAGGATCCTTTTCCAGTGGCCATTTGGGGTAAGTGACTGATGTTCTTAGTGAGAGGATAGGTACTTCATGGTATGGGAGTCGCATGTGTGACAATCCTCAACAAGAGCTCGTTGAATGCCTTGTCCTTGTGTGGATGGGATGCTTTGTGCTTGTACGGCAAGATGGATAGGCTTGCTGATTACATTGTTTGCTTACCATTTACCCTTTTTGCAACAAAGCCTTGTTTAAAGACCCAAATCCTATATTCCAAAATTGTTCCTAATGGGACTATTACCGTCGTGAAACCCAGACAAGTCCAAATGAGGACCTATCTGAATCCCACAAGGCTTATCTATCTATTTCCAATTTTAGCATGTTAATTCCTCTATGATTTTAAAATTTTGAGCATGATATTAGACAAGAATTCTGGTATCATACGAACTGATTAAAACATCAACGGAAGTCTTTAAATTTAATCAATGAATCCACAGCACACAAGCCTTATAGGGATCCAAATATTCAGCATGTAAACCTCCAATATAATCTGGAAACAATCAAGCATAACAGGAATTTGAAAAACCAGAAAACTGTCCAATTATTGTTCATGTTATATACGCAAGCAACCAAGGAAATCGGAATCCGAATGTGATGCAATATCGTCCTTCCATGCAGCCTTGATCTCACACACTGGTACCACGAATAGCAAATGTACCTAAGTTTCAAAAATGGTGAAAACAACAGGATGAGATTACCAGAATCTCAGTAGGGTCACAAAATCATAAGATCTACAGAAATCTTAAACAAACATCTCCTAAACAACATCAGATGAGCCTATATAACTAAAGGGGAACACGAAACCATCATTCAATAAAAAAGGAATAAAACCGAAAGCTAAGGCTGAGGGTGGATTACAAACATTTCCTCAGAAGTACACAGGCAGGAAAAAATATAAGATATTCTCGGTAGTAGGAAAAAGAAAGGTCATCCCCTTCCATCTATGTTGTCCAAGGTTTTGCTGCAAAAAAGGTAAAGGTTAGCACACAAGCTAATCAACAAGCCTATTCATCTTGCCAGCACATAGGACAAGGCATTTAACTAGCACACAGGAGTAGGCATCCTAACCAACACACAGGATTAGGGCATCCAAACCACACAAGGATAAGGCCATCTTGCCAGCACACAGGACAAGCATCCAGCTAGCACATAAGACTAGGCATCCAGTGAGCTCATGCTAGGGATTGCCACCCATACGACTCCCATACCAATAAAAACCTCTCCTCTCCCAAAGAACATCAACGCTTACCCAGAATGGCCACCAGAAAAGGATCCTGACACATAAACACGTATACGCACACACAGGCAAACACAAAGCACAATACCATAACAGGGTATCCTCAATCATATCAAAACACAATCAGCATGTGCAATGCACACAACACATGCAAATTTGACACACATAACCTATCTCAAGGGTTCAACAATGCCTAAATAAGCCTCAAATCAATCTATAACTCATGCATACACTACCTCACATATACACGTACAATAATACAAAAATATACATCGAAAATAACAACCAACAACAAGGATCTCTAGAGAAACTGGTAAGGCATAGATGCTACCTCTCTTGTCTCTGAACAAGAAGCTATTCCTTTGCCTTTATTCAGGGGATCCTAACCACCTATAACATCATAAGGCAAAGACAAAACCAAACTAAGTATGCATACTCAATAACTAAGTAAATACCATGTTTCCTAACCAGTTCCACTGACCAAACTTGTAACAACCCCAAATCCTAACCTATATTAATTGCTCTGATTAGGGCCATTACTGTCGCGAATCTTAGATAAGCCCAAGAATCAGGATGTATCTGACTTCCACAAGGTTTACTTATCGAATTCTCCATTTTTAGCATATACATTCGTTATCTTCATTAGTTATTGAAGCATGATATTGGACATGTATTCTGGTATCATATGGAGTGAATAAAATATCAATGGAAGTCTTCAAATAAAATCAATGAATCCTCAACTCACAAGTCCCATAAGGATCCAAACATTCAATAAGTTAATTCCCAAAATAAAACAGAAACAAGTAAAGGAGGAACCTTGAAAACTAAAAAAATAGTCCAATCATAATTCTTGTTATATGCGCAAGCAAACAAGGAACAAATACGCTAATGTGATGCGATATTGCCACACCATGGAGCCTTGATCTCACACACTAGTACCACACCACGGACAATGGATTTACCTAAGCCTAAAAAATGGTGATTACAACAGGAAGAGATTACAAGAATCTCAATAGGGTCACAACATCATAAGATCTACAGAAATCTTAAACACAAATCTCCCGAACAACATTACATCATTCCTACACATCTATGGGTATCACGCAATTCAAAAGTCAATCAAAGGGATAGGGCCGAAACTAAGGCTGAGGGTGGACAGGTAAAACTCATCAGATTGCTCTCGATAATAGGAAAAAGAAAGGTCGTCCCCTTCCACCTATGTTGTCCAACGCTTACTGCACAAAAGGTAAAAAATTAGCACACAAGCTAATTAGTAAGCTTGTTCATCCTGTCACACAAGGACAAGACATCCCAAGCCACACAAGGACTAGTGTATGCCAAACCACACAAGGATAAGGGCATCCTGCCACACAAGGATAAGACTTCTAGCCACACAAGGATTAGTTATCCAGTGAGCGCATCTTGGAGTTTGCCACCCATTCAACTCCCATACCAGTAAGAGCCTCCCTCTCCCAAGGAGCAGTAGCGGTTACCCCAAATGGCCATCAGAACAGGATCTTGACACACAGACATGTACAAGCACACATAGGCAAGCACAAGCACAATACCACAATAGGGTATCCTCAATCACGTTAGAACACAATTAGCTTATTCAATTCACATATCATATGGAATTTTGGCACTCAAAACCTAACTCAAGGGTTCGGTATAGCCTATATGTGAGACCCCAAATTTTGAGTCCTAAAAGTCTAGAATCCAGTGTAGGTAAAAAGACAATTTTACCCCTGAAGGAAAGGATATGTGATGGCCAAAATTGGTAAGAGTTGTGTGGTAGTTAATTCTGATTTTAATTCCTTTTAATCTAAGTCCTTATAGCTAGATAATTACCTTAGAAATTAAAATTCATAAAAATAGGGGAAGATAATTAAAGAATTTAATTATCTGGTAATTATCTTACTTTAATAAAGCCTTTAAAGTAGTAATCTTAATTCCATACCCATCCATTATAATTAGGAAGTCAACCCCACAAAAATAATTCTTAGAACATACACAAAACTCATATAGCTAAAAAACCCTTACACCTCCCTATAGTTGCTAAAATTCGCTGAAACTTTAAGCCATCATAACTTTTTTATCGTTTCTCGGATCCCTGCAAAAAATAGCTTGTTGGAAATCTCTCTTCATCCTCTTTCCAAGCATATTTGGTTTTTCATCGGGAGGTTAGCATTTCTTTCTCTAAAGATAAGTTGAAATTCGGCAGCACTGCCAAATCTTCTTGAATTTCAATGTAGCATAACTCCTTCATCGTTTGTCGGATTCATGCAAATAATAGCTTGCTGGAAAGCTCTCTTCATCCTCATTCCAATAATATTTTTTTTTATTTCAACATTCGTATTTCTTTGTCAAAAGATAAGTTAAAAATTGGCGGCGGAAATAGGTTTTCGGCAGAACTGCCAAAATCTTCTTGAACTTCAGAATAGCATAACTCTTTTATCGTTTGTTTTATCTCAACAAATAATAGTTTATTGGAAAGCTCGTGTTGGATGTCTGGTCCTTGTTTGGCTAGAACCCTATCCTTGTGTGGTAGGAAGCCCTTATCCTTGTGTGGTTTGGGTTGCTCTAGTTCGTGTGTGGCTTGGGAAGACTTGTCTTTGTGTGGCAAGACGACTAAACCTTGTCCTTGTGTGGCAGGAAGCCCTTATCCTTGTGTGATTTGGGATGCCCTAGTCCGTGTGTGGCTTGGGAAGACTTGTCCTTTTGTTTCAAGATGACTTACTAGGCTTACTGATTAACTTGTGTGTTAACCTTTTACTCTTTATGCAGTAAGCCTTGGATAACACAGGTGGAAGGGGATGGCCTTTCTTCTTCATTTCCGATAGCAATCTGATGAGTTCTACCTGCCTGTGTACTTTTGATTTTTCGAAAGTGATTGTAGTCCTTCCTCAGCCATAGATTCGGCCCTAACCCTTTTTGATTGATTCTTGAATTGTGTGATCCCATTTTGTTGTTTATAAATGATCTAATGTGAATTGGGAGATTTGTGTTTAGGGTTTCTACAGATCTTATGATGCTGTGACCCAACTGAGATTATTATAATCTCATACCGTTTTTTTTATCATTTTTCAGGCTTAGATACATCCACTGTCCATGGTACCAGTGTGTGAGATCAAGGCTGCATGACAGGGCAATATCGCATCACATTTGCATACTTGTTTACTTGCGCATATAAAACGATTGAATGGGCTACTTTCTGGTTTATTTTAAGATCCTTCATTTGCTTGCTATTTCCGAAATATGTTGGAGGATTTCTTGCTGGTTATTTGGATCCCTATGGGACTTGTGTGTTATGAACCCAATGATTTAATCTAAAGACATCCGCTGATGTTTTATTTACTCCATAGTTTGCCAAAATATCTATCCAATATCATGCTCCAAATGTTGTTAAACATTAGAATAAACATGGTAAAAGTCGAAAGTTAATGGTAAGCCTGGTGAGATTCAGATAGGTCTTAGGTGCCATTTGTGCTTATTTGGGTGCCATAGCGGTGATGACCTTAATCGGAGCAAATAGTAATAGTTAGGAATTGGGGTCGTCACACTATAAGATTCATATCTCAATCTGAAATTCTTGCACATATCCTACAATCAATTCGCATGCAATAATAATAAGGGTATGCATCGAAAACAACAAACAAACAGCAGGGATCTCTGGAGAAACCGATGAGGCATAGATCCTACCTCTCTTGTCTCTGAACAAGAAGCTATTCCCTTGCCTTTATTTAATAACTCCGAACCACATATAGTATCACAAGGCAAAGACAAAACCAAACTAAGCATGCATACTCAATAACCAATTGAATACCCTATTTCCTTACCAATTCTACTCACCAAACCTATCAGAAACCAATGGTTACATGCCACAGGTGCTTCCCCTTTTGATGTGTGATGTGATAGCCAAGAATTTAACAAGATTTAACCTGAATTACCACCCAATTTAACTATGTATATTTTGGCACTAAGCATAGGACACAAAATAGTTTGTGATTTCATGTTAGCAATGTGTAAGGGTTGCGATTTCATGAAAACAAAAAGGGATTATGTGTTTATAACTTATACAATCAAAAGAAACAAGATCGGATCCCAATAGGTTCATCAATTAATCAAGATAGGCAACAATAGGGCAAGGGTAGGACATACTAATTTCATATATAGAAAAGATTCAAAGGATGAATTCATGATTTTTTAACATGAATAGATGCCAAACAATGATACGAACAAGAGAAACAACAACAAAAATAAATTAAAGATATAATCACAAAATCTTGAACCCTAATCCCGTCAAAATTCGACTTATCTTACGATAAAGAAAAACTAACCTCCTGATGAAAAACAAAAGATGGCTGGAAATAGGATGAAGAGAGATTTCCAACAAGCTATTATTCGCAAAAATCCAACAAAGGATGAGAGAGTTACGCTATTTTGAAGTTCAAGTAGATTTTGTCAATTTCGCCGAAATTCAATTTAACTTTTAACAAAGTAAAAACTAACCTCCAAACAATAAACCAAATATGGTTGGAAAGAAGATGAAGAGAGCTTTCCATCAAGATATTATTCGGAGGAATTCGATAAACGATGAGAGAGTTATGCTTGTTTGAAGTTCCAGCGGATTTCAGCAGAAATTGGGAGGTGTAGAGTTTTAGATTTTACGAATTTTGTGTATTTTCTGTATAAAATTTTTGTGTGGCTGACTTCCTATTTATATAAAGTGGTTATGGGATTAAAATCTCTACCTTAAATGCTTAATTAAAATAAGATAATTATCAGAATTAAATTCTGTAATTATCCCCTCTTTAGGGTTTTTATTTCCTAAGATAATTATCAACTAATAAAGAATCAATTTAAAGCGAATTAATACCAGAAATAATTATTAGACATCCGTTACCAATTTTGGTCATCACACATCCTTTTCTTCAGGGACAAAATGGTCTTTTTTACCTACACTGACTTCTGAACTTCTAGGACTCAAAATTCAGTGTCTTACATAACCTATCAGAAACCAGTGATTAGAAGCCGCAGGTGCCTCCCCCTTAGATGTGTGGTGTGATAGCCAAGAACTTTGTAAGGACCCCAAATCCTAACATTTTATTATTTGCTCCTATTAGGACCCTTACCGCCATGAAATCCAAATAAACCCAAAAATCATAACCCATTTGAATCCCATAAGGCTTACCCATCTAATTTTCGATTTTTAGAATATTCATTCTTTGAATTCATAACAATTGGAGAATGATATTGGACAAGCATTCTGGTATCATATGTAGTTAAAAAAATATCAGTGGAAATCTTTAAATTTAGTCAATGAATCTACAATACACAAATCCCATAGGGATCTAAATATCCAGCAAGTAAACCTCCAACATAATTTGGAAACAACAAGCAAAGAAGGAATCTTGAAAAACCAGAAAATAGTCCAATCATAGTTCATATGCACCAACAATCAAGGAAACAGCAATGCAAATGTGATTCGATATCGCCTCGCCGTGCAGCCTTGATCTCAAACACTGGGACCACGACCAGTGAATGTACCTAAGCCTGAAAAATGGTAAAAACAACAGGATGAGATTACAAGAATCTTAGTAGGGTCACAACATTATAAGATCTACAGAAATATTAAACAAACATTTCCCAAACAACATCAAATTAGCCTATATATCTGAAGGGAATTCCGAAATCATCATTCATCAATAAAAGGATAGGGCCGAAAGTTAAGGCTAAGGGTGGACTACAAACACTTTCGAAAATCATAAGTACACGGGCAGGTAAATCGTCAATCAATCTCATCAACAAGAAAGGTCATCCCCTTCCACCTGTATTGTCCAAGGCTTTGCTGCACAAAGGGTAAAAAGTTAGCACACAAGCTAATCAGCAAGCCTATTGATCTTGCCACACAAGGACAAGGAATCCAAACTACACAAAGACAAAGGAATCCAAACTACACAAAGACAAGGGAATCCAAACAACACAAGGATAAGGGCATCCAAACCATATCAGGATAAAGACATTTTGCCATATAAGGACAAGTCGTGTAGCCACATAAGTACTAGGCATCCAGCGTGCACATGCTGGGGATTGCCACCCATACAACTCCTATAATAGTAGGAACCTCCCCTCTCACAAGGAGCATCAGCGCTTATCCCGAATGGCCACCGAAAAAGGATCCTAACACACAAACACGTACAAGCATACACAAGCAAGGACAAAGCATAATACCACAATAAGGTATCATCAATCATGTCAGAACACAATCAGCATAATCAATTCACACAACACTTGAAAATTAAGTACTCATAACCTAACTCAAGGGTTCGGTATAGCTTAGAGGATCACATCTTGATCTGAAATTCAAGCATATTCTATACAACATATGCGTATGAAATCATAAGCAAGTATATACACCGAAATCAATAAGCAAACAACAAGGATCTTTAAAGAAACCAGTGAGGCATAGATCCCACCTCTCTTGTTTCTGAACAAGAAGCTATTCCTTTGCTTTTATTCAAGGGATCCGAACCACCTATAAAATCATAAGGCAAAGATAAAACCAAACTAATCATGCATACTTAATAACCAATTGAATACCCCATTTCCTTATCAATTCCACTCACCAAACCTATCAGAAACCAGTGAACAGATGCCATAGGTGCCTCCCCCTTAGATGTGTGATATGATAGCCAAGAACTTAGCAAGATTCAACCTGAATTACCATCCCAATTAATTATGCAAATTCCAGCACTAAGGATATGGCACAAGACAAAATGTTATTTCATGCATGCAAGGTGTAAGGGTTGCAATTTCATGTTAACAAGGAAGGATTAGGTGTTTATAACATGTACAATCAAAAGAAACAAGATTAGAATCCAATAGGTTAATCAACTGATCAAAATCGGCAACAATCATTTAAGGGTAGAGCATACCGATTTTATGTATAAAGAAGATTCAAAGGATGAATTCATGATTTTACAACATGAATGGAGCTAAACAATCATATGAACAAGAAGAATAAGAACAGAAATTAGTTGAAGGCAGAATCATATAATTTTGGAACCAATCCCGCCGAAATTATGACCTAATATTTGATAAGGAAAAACTAACCTTCCGATAAAAAAACCCAAAATTTTTGGATAGAGGATGGAAATATCTTTCCAATAAGTTATTATTTATAAGAATCCGACAAAGGATGAGAAAGTTATGCTATTTTGAAGTTCAAGCAGATTTCGGCAGCAATAGGGCGGTGTAGGGTTTTAGGTTGGATGAATTTTGTGTATTTTCTGTGTAAGGTTTAAGTGTGGCCGATTTCCTCTTTATATAGAGTGGTTATGGAATTGATTTTCCTACTTTAAAGGCTAGATTAAAGTAAGATAATTATCAGAATTAAATTCTATAATTACCTTGCCTTAATTTTAGAGATTTTATTTTCTAAGGTAGTTATCAACCAATAAAGAACCAAATCAAAGTGAATTGAAACTAGAAATAATTACTAGACATTCCATAATTTTTTTGGCCATCATACATCCATTTCTTTAGGGTAAAAATGGTCATTTCACCTGCACTGGCTTCTAGACTTTTAGGACTCAAAATTTGGGGTCTCACATCCTCCCCTCCTTATAAGAATTTCGTCCTCGAAATTTCAGCACAATTACCGAATCAAATAGGTAAGGAAATTTTGAATGCATAGATTTCTCAGTCTCCTAAGAGTGTTCCTCGATTTTTCCAATATGCTAAACAACTCGTACCATTGGAAAGCTTCGACTACGAAACTGACGAACAGATTGATCTAGTAGGCAACTGGCTGTACGAGATAGGATAGGTCTTCAGCAACTTCGACTGGTGGTTCTTTGAGCACATGAGCATGGTCTCACACATACTTTCTCAACATTGGTATGCGAAACACGTTGTGAATTCTCTTCATACTCGGAGGTAAGGCAAGTCAGTATGCAATAGGGCCGATCCTCTCGATAATGTCATATAGACCAATGTAACGAGGTGCTAGCTTACCTCACTACTGAAAATGAAGGACACCTTTCCACAGGGTGACCTTCAAGAACACTTTATCACCTATCGTAAATTTCAGGTCCCTTCATCGATTATCGATGTAGTTTTTCTGTTGATCCTTGGCTGTCTTTAGCCGTTGTGGAATCAAGTTTAATTGCTCCATTGCTTGATCAATTAATTCTGGATTGTCTAGGCATCTTTCGCCTACTTAATTCCAGAAAATAGAAGTTCTGCAACGTCTCCCATATAGTGCTTCATAATGTGCCATACCAATGCTTACATGAAAGCTACTATTGTAAGCAAATTCTGCCATTGATAGGCATCGCTCCCAACTGATATGTTGGTCTAGTACACTCGCACATAGTATATCTTCGAGTGTCTAAATAGTCCTTTCTGATTGACCATCAATCTGGGGATGAAATGCTGTACTGAAATTTAATCTTGAACTCAGTGCACTCTGGAATTTCTCCCAAAATCATAATGTGAAACGAGGATCATGATCTGAAACGATGGAAACTAGCACTCCATGCAAACGAACAATCTCATCCAAGTAACAAACAACCAATTTCTCGGGTGTGTCCGTTACACGTATAGGAATGAAGTGTGCAGATTTTTTTCAATCGATCCACGATTACCCCAATGGCATTGCATCCTAGTTACGATCTAGGCAAACCGGTCACAAAATCCATCGTGACATGCTCCCACTTTTATTCTGGAATCGGAAGTGGCTGAAGTAGACCTGTGGGTCTTTGATGCTCGATCTTTACTTGTTGACATACAAGGCATCGGGCAACGAACCGCAATGTGATGCTTCATGTTCGGCCACCAATACTGATCCTTTAAATCTCGGTACATCTTTGTGCTATCAGGATGGATACCAACCTTCAAACTATGCACTCAAATAAAATAAGATTATGAATATCAATATCTTGTGGAACACAAACCCAATTTTTGAAGACAAAAAATCCATCATCTCGTACTCTGAAATTGTGAGCTATGGCATCAACATCATCAGATAGTTGCTTCCAAATTTCAACCAGTTTCGGATCCTCTAATTTCTGATTCTAGATTTCCTCAATCAAAGTAGGCATGACTTTGATTCGTGCCAACACGAACCAGAAAAATCAGTGCCAAGATGCACACGTGTAGTTTTTAAATTCAGTAACATAGGCTTCTAATGTGTGCGCATGTAAGCCAAAACCGATGGAGAAGGAGGATGAATTTTTCATCTCAAGGCATCAGCAACAACATTCATCTTTCCAGGATGATATTCGATGATCAAATTGTAGTCTTTAATCAGCTCCACCCATCTTCGTTGTCTCATGTTCAACTCCTTTTGCGTGAGGAGGTACTTCAGGCTTTTGTGGTCAGTGAAGATTCGACATGTCTCGCTATATAAGTAATGTCGCCATATTTTCAATGCAAACACCATGGCTTCAAGCTCCAACTTATGCTTAGGATAGTTGCTTTCGAGCGGTCGCAACTGCCAGGAAGCATAGGCAACGACTTTCCCGTCTTGCATCAATACGCAC
Organism: Passiflora organensis; assembly: GCA_019739055.1. Taxonomy (NCBI): domain Eukaryota; kingdom Viridiplantae; phylum Streptophyta; class Magnoliopsida; order Malpighiales; family Passifloraceae; genus Passiflora; species Passiflora organensis. The sequence continues at coordinate 97,623 of JAEPBF010000208.1, read as the reverse complement.
CCAAGTCCAGATTTTGACGCATCACTGTAATCCATATACTCCTTTCCGCCAATAGGTAAGGTAAGGATAGGTGCGGAAACTAACTAGTTTTTCAGTTCCTCTAAACTTTGTTGGCACTTCTTGGTCTACACGCATAGCTCTCCTTTGCGCGTCAATTTCGTCAATGGTCCAGCAAGCGATGAAAAATTTTCCACAAAGCAACGGTAGTATCTAGCTAAGATAAGGAAACTGTGGACTTTAAACACAGATCGCGGCGGTTCCCAAGCAACTACGACTTCAATTTTCTTCGGATCAACTAAAATACCTTGGGAGGAAACAATGGCCCAGGAAACCAACTTTGTGTAACCAGAATTTTCATTTAGAATACTTTGCGAACAACCGTCGATCCCTCAAGGTATTCAACACAATTCACAAGTGCTCGACATGCTCCTCTTCCAATTTTGAATAGATCAGAGTGTCGTCGATGAAGACTATCATAAATTTATCTAGGAACTCACGGAACATTCGATTATTCAGGTCCAAGCATACGGCTGGTGCATTGGTTAAACCGAATGGCATAACAAGAAATTTATTGTGGCCGTATCGCCATCTGAACGCGGTCTTCAGAATATCAGCTTCACGAACACACATCAGAACTAGCCTTGGAATCAGTTAGGGTGAATAGCCTCATTGGTCTTGGTTGCGTCTCACTTATGGATCCATTGGGTAGTCCTCCTCGTGCGAGTGCTGGTTATGAGACCCCGCATTTTGAGTCCTAGAAGTCCAGAAATTAGTGTAGGAAAAAAGACTATTTTGTCCCTGAAGAAAAGGATATGTGATGGCCAAAATTGGTATGGAATGTCCAGTAATTATTTTTGGTTTTAATTCTCTTTAATTTGGTTATTTATTGGTTGATAATTACCTTATAAAATAAAATCCCTAAAATTAAGAGAGGATGATTAAAGAATTTAATTTTGATAATTATCTTACTTTAATCCAGCCTTTAAAGTAGGGAAATTAATCCTATAACCACCTTATATAAAGAGGAAGCCAGCCACACTTAAAAATTACACAGAAAATACACAAAATTCGTCAAACCTAAAACCTTACACCTCCTTATTGCTGCCGAAATCTGTTTGAACTTCAAATGAGCATAACTCTCTTATCCTTTGTCGGATTCTTGCAACTAATAGCTTGTTGGAAAACTATTTTCATCCTAAGTCTAACTATATTGGGTTTTTTGTCTAGAGGTTAATTTTTCTTTGTCATAATTTAGGTCTTAATTCGGCGGATTGGTTCCAAAATTGTGTGATTCTGTCTTCAATTGATTTCTGTTGATATTCCTCTTGTTCATATGATTGTTTAGTATCCACTTATGTTGTAAAATCATGAATTCATCCTTTGAATCTTCCCTATGCATGAAATTGGCATGCCCTACCTTTGCCCTATTATTGCCTATCTTGATCAATTGATTAATCTATTTGATTCTGATCTTGTTTCTTTTGATTGTACATGTTATATGTAATGACCCCAACTTTGTGTAACCAAAATTCGCATTTGGACTACTTTGCAAACAACCACTGATCCTTCAAAACATTCAGCACAATTGTAACGACCCCAAATCCTAACCTATTATTAATTGCTCCGATTAGGGCCACTATCACCGTGAAACTCAGAGAAGCCCAAGAACCAGGACGTATCTAAATTCCACAAGGCTTACTTATCAAATTCTTCATTTTTAGCATGTACATTCGTTATGTTCATTAGTTATTGGAGCATGATATTGGACATATATTCTGATATCATACAAAGTGAATAAAATATCAGCGGAAGTCTTTAAATAAAATCAACGAATCCACAACTCACAAGTCCCATAAGGATCCAAACATCTAGTAAGTTGATTACCAAAATAAAACGGAAAAAAGTAAAGGAGGAACCTTGAAAACCAGAAAAAATAGTCCAATTATAATTCATGTTATATGGGCAAGCAATCAAAGAACAGGTATGTTAATGTGATGCGATATCGCCCCGCCGTAATGCCTTGATCTCACACACTGGTACCACAGACAGTGGATGTACATAAGCTTGAAAAATGATGAATATAACAGGATGAGATTACAAGAATCTCAGTAGGATCACAACATCATAAGATCTACATAAATCTTAAACATAAATCTCTCGAACAACATTAGATCATTCCTACACATCTATGGGTATCCCGTAATTCAAAAATCAATCAAAAGGATAGAGCCGAAACTAAGGCTGAAGGTGGAATGCAAACATTTCCGAAAATCAGAAGTACACAGGCAGGTAAAACTCATCAGATTGCTCCCAGCAACAAGAAAAAGAAAAGCCATCCCCTTCTACCTATGTTGTCCAAGGCTTACTGCACAAAGGGTAAAAGGTTAGTATATAAGTTAATCAGTAAGCCTATTCATCTTGCCACATAAGGAAAAGAGATCCCAAGCCACACAAGGATAAGAGTATCCTAAACCATACAAGGGTAAGGGCATCCTGCCACACAAGGACAAGATTTCTAGCCACACAAGGACTAGTTATCCACCGTGCGCATGCTAGGGTTTGCCATCCATACAACTCCCAAACTAGTAAGAGCCTCCCCTCTCCCAAAGAGCATCAGCGCTTACCCCGAATGGCCATCGGAACAGGATTCTGACACACAAACATGTACAAGCACGCACAAGCAAGTACAAAGCATAATACTATAACAAGGTATCTTCAATCATATCAGAACACAATTATATGCAATTTAGGCACTCAAAACCTAACTCAAGGGTTCGGTATGGCCTATAGGATTCATATTTCAATCCATGATTCATTCACATAACCTATAATCAATTCGCATACAATAATAACAAGGCAGGCATCGAAAATAACAAACCAACAATAGGGATCTCTGGAGAAACCGATGAGGCATAGATCCTACCTCTCTTATCTCTGAACAATAAGCTATTCCTTTGCCTTTATTTAATAATTCCGAACCACCTATAGTATCACAAGGCAAAGACAAAACCAAACTAAGTATGCATACTCAATAACCAATTGAATACCATATTTCCTTACCAATTCTACTCACCAAACCTATCAGAAACCACTGGTCAGATGCTGCAGGTGCCTTCTCTTTTCATGTATGATGTGATAGCCAAGAATTTAATAAGATTCAACCTGAATTACCACCCAATTTAACTATGTATATTTCGGCACTAAGCATAGGACGCAAGATAGTTTGTGATTTCATATTAGTAAGGTGTAAGGATTACGATTTCATGCTAACAAAGTGGGATTAAGTGTTTATAACTTATACAATCAAAAGAAACAAGATCAGAATCCAACAGGTTCATCAATTGATCAAGATAGGCAACAATAGGGCAAGGGTAGGGCATACTGATTTCATGTATAAAAAAGATTCAAAGGATGAATTCAAGATTTTATAACTTGAATAGATGCCAAACAATAATATAAACAATAGAAACATCAACAAAAATCAATTGAAGATAAAATCACACAATCTTGAACCCTAATCTCGTTGAAATTTTACTTATCTCACGATAAAGAAAAACTAACCTCCTGAAAAAAGAAAGTATGGTTGGAAATAGGATGAAGAGATCTTTCTAATAAGCTATTATTTGCAAGAATCCGACAAAGGATGAGAGAGTTATGCTATTTTGAAGTTCAAACAGATTTTGGCAATTTTGCCGAAATTCAATTTAACTTTTAACAAATAAAAAACTAACCTCCTGAAAAGAAAACATATATAGTTGGAAATAAGATCAAGAGAGCTTTCCAACAAGTTATTATTCACAAGAATCTGAAAAACGATGAGAGAGTTATGCTTGTTTAAAGTACCAGCGGATTTTATTAGAAATTGGGAGGTGTAGGGTTTTTAGGTCGTACGCATTTTGTGTGTTTTCTGTATAAGATTTTTGTGTGACTGAATTCCTATTTATATACGGTGGTTATGGGATTAAAATCTCTACCTTACAGACTTAATTAAAATAAGATAATTATCAGAATTAAATTCTATAATTATTCCTCTTTAAACTTAGGGTTTTTATTTCCTAAGGTAATTATCAACCAATAAAGAATCAATTTAAAGGGAATAAATACCAGAAATAATTACTATACATTCCTTACCAATTTCGGCCATCACACATCCTTTTCTTTAGGGACAAAACGGTCTTTTTCACCTCTACTGGCTTTTGGACTTCTACGACTCAAAATTCAGGGTCTCACATTATAAACACCTAATCCTTCTGTTTTAACATGAAATTGCAACTATATCTTTTCTTAGTATCTTATTTGGTTATGTGTTGAGTATCAATTTTATGCTTGTATAATATGGCAAGGTTGCATGCTACAAGGGATTGACGGGGTAGGTATAGGATTCAGGCTGAACAGCAACCTACTGAGCAAGAAGAGTAGAATGCATAAATTGAGCGAGGCAAGATGAATAGGTTTACTGATTAGTTTGTGTGTTAACCATCTACCCTTTGTGCAGTAAGCCTTGGACAACACAGGTGGAAGGGGATGGCTTTTCTTCTTCATTGTCGAGAGTAATCTGATGAGTTCTACCTGCCTGTGTATTTCTGATTTTTCGGAAGTGTTTGTAGTCCTCCTTCAACCACTGATTCGGTCCTAAGCTCTTTTTAATTGATTCTTGAATTGCGTGATCCCTTTTAGTTGTTTAAGAATGATCTAATGTGAATTGGGAGATTTGTGTTTAGGATTTCCGCAGATCTTATGATGTTGTGACCCTACTGAGATTCTTGTAATCTCATACCGTTGTTTTTACCATTTTTCAGGCTTAGGTACATCCATTGTCCGTGGTACCAGTGTGTGAGATCAAGGCTGCACGGCGTGGCGATATCGTATCACATTTGCATACTTGTTTACTTGCGCTTATAACATGGATGATTGGGCTACTTTCTGGTTTATTTTAAGATCCCTTCTTTGCTTGCTATTTCCGAAATATGTTGGAGGATTTCTTGCTGATTAATTGGATCCCTATGCCCACTGATTTAATCTAAAGACTTCCGCTGATGTTTTATTTACTCCGTATGTTACCAGAATGTGTGTCCAATATCATGCTCCAATTGTTGTTAAACATTAAAATAAACATGCTAAAATTTGGAAGTTAATGATAAGCCTGGTGAGATTCAGAAAGGTCTTTGGTGTCATTTAGGCTTATTTGGGTTTCACGGCGGTGATGACCTTAATCGAAGCAAGTCGTAATAGTTAGGAATTGGGGTCGTCACAGGTTTGGTAGCGGAGCATGGTTTAGGGAATATAATTTGTTATATGCTAACTTATTTGTTGATTTTGGTGTTTGTAGGTAAGGACATGCGCACACACTCACTCACTTAGGGGCTAGTACGGAAAGTGAACTAATGCTAAAATGGGATTGATTTGTAAGATTTAAGTGATGAGAATGATAATCTGATATAATGTTTGTTCGTGTATGTTCTTATGCCTGGTATGCCGTGATGTATTTCAGTGAGTGTTTGTTGTGTTTCTTATCATTGCTGAGAATGTGAGTGTTGATTTATGCATGCTACTGAGTGTCCCTATTTGACTCCTATATTGCTATATGTATATATATGTGATTGCTGGTGTGTATTGCCGAATATGGATGTTGTGTGAATTCATGCATGCTTGATATTTGATGATAATTTCCGAGAGTATATATGTGTATTGATGTAATTTCCAAGAATACCTTTGCATGTGTGCATGAGATTTCTGAAAATTTGTATGTTGCTTTCCAGCATATGCGTATCGTCCAGTGCACTCCTCTCCACCAGGTACCACTTCTGTTTATCATATTTAGTTATCTGTTGAGTAATAAAGGTGTATTCTTGTAGTATGGCACGCTCGAGGTTACAAAGGGATCAACAGGGTAGGTTTGAGATTCAGGCTGAACAGCAACCTGTTAAGCAAGAGGAGTTGAATGCACATATTGAGCAGGGAGAGCAACTGATTTGCAATATAGTCTACATCGACTGTGCTGTATGTATGGGACCAAATATATTGGAAGTGGATCTGATTCCATTAGACATCCGATAGCTGGATATGATCTTAGGCATGGACTGTCTGGCGAAATATCAAGCCCGTATGGAATGTTTCACCAAGCGTGTGTGGTTCACTTTTCCTGATGGTGCCGAATACTATTTTGAAGGTGATAGGCTAGTTGTTCCAACTTGTATGATTTCTGTCTTAAGGCGAAGCGATTAATCAACAAAGGATGTACATCATACCTCGCTCACGTACATGATATTTCTAATGAATCCTCGGATTTGGATTCTGCTCCAGTGGTTCAGTATTGAGCTAGTGCCTGGTACGAATCCGATTTTCAATCCTCCATATCATATGGCTCCTGCAGAAATGAAGGAACTAAATACGCAATTGGAAGATTTTCTGGATCATGGTTTTAACCGACCTAGTGTGTCACCTTGGGGAGCACCTGTTCTGTTCATGAAAAAGAAAGACGGTTCGCTACGATTGTGCGTCAATTATTGGCAGATGAATCGTGTGACTGTGACAAAAAAAATACCCTTTGCCGCGCATCGACGATTTGTTCGACCAACTCCAGGGCGCAGCCATATTCTCAAAGATCGATCTCAGATCTGGATACCATCAATTGAGAGTTCGTGATGCTGATATTTCGAAGACCACGTTCAGATCGTGATACGACCACTACGAATTTCTGGTTATGCCATTCGACTTGACCAATGTACCAGCTGTGTTTATGGACTTGATGAATCGTGTGTTCCGCGAATTATTGGATAAATTTGTGATAGTCTTCATCGACGACATTCTGATTTACTCAAAATCGGAAGAGGATTGTGCTTAAAATCCTGAAAGATTGACGGTTGTTCGCAAAGTACTCCAAATGCGAATTCTGGTTACACGAAGTTGGTTTCCTTGGCCATATTGTTTCCGCCCAAGGTGTGTTAGTTGATCCAAAGAAGATTGAAGTCGTGATTGCTTGGGAACCTCCACGAAGTGTGTTCGAAGTTTGTAGTTTCCTTGGCTTAGCAGGATACTACCGCCGCTTTATGGAGAATTTTTCATCGCTTGCCAGACCATTGACAAAACTGACACGCAAGGGTGAGCCGTTCGTATGGAACGAGAAATGCTAGCAAAGTTTCGAAGAGCTAAAGAATCGGTTAGTTTCTGCATGTGAAGACCCGTTCCCGGTAACCGGGAGCCTCACCGCCGTGCAGTCCCGACTGTCCCAACTGGTGGACCAAGCGGAACTACACAAGGCTTAACCCTACAACTTTGTTTTGCTAATTGTAATAAATACACAATATTTGACTTATTTCTTTCAAACCATAGCACGCATCAATTGATACTCAGCGTAACTTACAAACAACGGAGTAACAAACACATACAGCGAAAATATCAGATCACATACAACGGGCCATACGGCCTCAAACATGCAACACCTCGAGTCCACACTCGCAGGTCCCCAAAAACTCAAAACAATACCACTTCTTATATATCAAAAACATCAGAGTATGCAAGCATGAATTGTATACATATGCACTAGCAAAATGCACAATAGTTAAAGATACAAGAAGATGTGAAGGATGCTGAGTCCAAAAACGTGCATGTGCATTTGTCCAGCCCTACGACCAATACCGGAATAGGAACCTCGAATTTGAACAGCTATCTCTCACAACTTAGTCCTGAAACAAACAATAGAGAGCGGGGTGAGATCAAGGACCTCAGTGGAAGTTACCGCGTCATAAGCATAAACGGTGGAATGAAGACAAAACCAAATCATAGTATCAAGCATTTATTCAAACCATTACAATCCATGTTCTTCTATGTATCCCTCCTAAGTGCACACACCAAATAGCATAAGGAAATAAATACAAGAGATTCATAGAGCACAGTTTTGATCTTTGCCGACTATGCCCAAAACATAACGGGGTGGACACAAACCACTTTCACGTAACCCCCGCTAAAAGGTTACATAAAAGGCTACTGATGGTTTTCAGTTGTAGCATATACATATATATAAACAAAACCCCACCATCAGTATTGTCCAAAATTGAACGGAGAAAAACAATCTATCACATTCAATTTTGTGCACACGTAGATATAACGTCGTACTTTATATATGAAGCAATTGTAAGGCCTCTTCATTCATAGTGCACACAGCACTCAATATACATAAATATATCCAACCATACCTCTCCAAGGTAAGCAACTGTCCTCTCTATAAGGACTTCATATACTTACCTAACTGGATCAAGCAGTAATCGTCAATTCCAGTCGGTACAGTGCCGAGAAAACACTTATATGTGGCACCTTTCTTTTTGAAAACATAATGCATAAACACATAGCATAATTTATCACACTCAAAATAAGACTCCCTGGGGTTGAAAACACTCATCCATGTGGTACAAAAGAGTATAAACATCATCAAGGTCCTTACTGGAAATCGGGGAGTTTGACCGGTTAGTGACCAAATAGTGAAGTTATCAAGTATGGGTTATTAAATCTAAAAATTCATTGGATATTCCATGCACGCATTTAAACATTTCCATCATGTAAATCAGGTGCCAAACATCTCAAAATAATATTCAAAGTATTCAGCCACAATAACAAACATATATAAGGAGATGAAAAATCACATAGTATGGGAGGTTGCAAAACACGTATGAAAATTCGTATACACCAAACAAGTCAGCATGCTTCAACTTTTGAATATACAGTTGATGAATTCAAACATGGCAAGCAAATTATGATTCTAACACAATGTTAAACACAATTCAAGTCATGCCTCCATTCAAATCGAAACATTGATTCTGAAAACAAAATGTTACGCGTATGCAAATGAAACATAAACTCTCACCTCTCGTTGCGTCGATGGTTCTCCAACAATATCCTTGCCTCTACTGATCGATCCAGTACCACCTAAACAAGCACAAACCATACAGCCATACTAAGCATATCTAATCAAGGAATAAAAGGGAAAATAAAGGAAAGCAATTATATGGACCCTCGCAGGCTGTGCACAACACCCTTCCCATCAATAGTGCCTACAACCACTTCATTAACATGGAACAAACACACCAACATGATCAATAACATGTCTAAACAACCCCCTGGTACTGTTCATCCGAAATTTTTACAGGAATCATAGGTTGTTTTCAGGCATTTCCATCCATCAAAAACACTCAATCACATCACTAGCAACCTGAATAAACCAACCAATCCAAAAGAAAACCAAAGATTAATCACTTACCAACAACTCTGCAATTTTCGGCCAGAATGAAGAACACCTCAAAATCAGGCCTTAGACATCAAACTAACAGTGGAAAAGTGTAGAAAATTGATGGGAAAGTGTTTTGGGACAATCCCCCACAAGTTTTTGGGGTCAAATTGGGCAAAGTTTGGATTGTGGTAGGTTGGAAGGGTGAAGGAAGGAGAAAAACGAGTTAGGGTTGGAATGTGCTGGTCACTTCTAGAAGAGAAGTATTTAAAGGATGAAGTGTGGGCTTGGGCTGATGGGTTTTGGGCCCAAAAGTTCAACAAGGCTGGACTGGGCAATCGATGCCCCGTTTCATCACAAATGAGCCCAATGGGCTCGTGAAATATCAACCAAATGGCCCAAAAACTTCTTTGAGTATGTAAAGCTATAACATAAGGATTGGGACTGAAAAAAAACAAAATCCCAAACAGCCCAAGACACAAAGTTTTGGCCCAAACGGACCGAAATCAACCTGGTTTGTTTTCCACTGACTCAATCTCGATCGTCTAACCTATCTCACTCACAATCATACTTAAACACTCTCAGATTCACTATGGGTTACTTAAAGGCTTCCTACGGCCGTGTTCACAAACCAACAACGTAGCATCGGCGCGCTGCCGCTGGCAATAACGCTACCATTGACGCTGCCACTGACCGGAACTACAATAGACGAGATCTCACACTGCAACTATCCTTACCCTACCTATTTGCAGAAAGGAGTATGTGGTCTACAACGACGCCTCAAAATCTGGACTTGGATGTGTATTGATGCAAGATGGGAAAGTCATCGTCTACGCTTCCTAACAATTGTGACCGTACGAGAGCAACTACCCTATGCATGATTTGGAACTTGCAGCCATGGTGTTTGGTTTAAAAATATGGCGACATTACTTATACGGTGAGACGTGTCGAATCTTCACTGACCACAAAAGCCTGAAATAGCTCCTCACGCAAAAAGAATTGAATATGAGACAACAAAGATGGGTGGAGCTGATTAAAGACTATGATTTAATCATCGAATATCATCCTGGAAAGGCGAATGTTGTTGCTGATTCCCTGAGCCAAAAGTATCATCCTACTTCCCCATCCGTTTTAGCTTACATGCACACCTATTACCTGCCAATGATGTTGGAATTGAAAGCTAACCGTGTACATCTTGGCACCAATTTTTCTGGTTCGTTGTTGGCATGAATCGAAGTTGCACCTACCTTAATTGAAGAAATCTGGAATTAACAATTAGAGGATCCGAAATTTACTGAAATTTGGAAGCAACTTGCTGATGGTGTTGATGCCATAGTCCGTGATTTCAGAATACGAGATGATGAAGTACTAGTCTTCAGGAACCGGGTATGTGTTCCACAAAATGTTGATATTCGTAACCTTATTCTATCAGAGGCGTATAGTTCGAAGTTCGTTATTCATCCTGGAAGCACTAAGATGTACCGAGATATGAAGGAGCAGTATTGGTGGCCAAACATGAAACGTCACATTGCTGAACTCGTTGCCCAATGCCTCGTATGTCAACAAGTAAAGATCGAACATCAAAGACCCGCTGGTCTACATCAGTCACATCCGATTCCAGAATGGAAGTGGGAACACGTCACAATGGATTTTGTGACTGGTTTGCCTAGATCGCAGCGAGGATACAATGCCATTTGGGTGATCGTGGATCGACTGATGAAATCTGTACACTTTCTTCCTATACGTGTGACAGATACACCAAAAAGATTGGCAGTTCGTTACTTGGACGAGATTGTTCGATTGCTTAGAGTACCAGTTTCTATTGTTTCAGATCGTGACCCTAGTTTCACCTCACGATTTTGGGAGAAATTCTAGAATGCGCTGGGTTCAAGATTGAATTTCAGTACAGCATTTCATCCCCAGACCGATGGTCAATCAGAAAAAACGATTCAGACGCTCGAAGACATGCTACGAGCGAGTGTGTTGGACCAGCAAACCGGTTGGGATCGATGCCTGCCACTGGCAGAATTTGCTTACAACAATAGTTTTCATGCAAGCATCGGTATAGCACCCTATGAAGCACTATATGGGAGACGTTACAGAACTACCATTTGCTGGAATGAAGTAAACGAAAGACGTCTAGACAATCTGGAATTGATTAATCAAGAAACAGAGCAATTAAACTTGATAACGGCTAAAAACAGCCCAGAATCAGCAAAAAAGCTACGCTGACAATTAACGAAGGGAGCTGAAATTTGTGGTAGGTGACAAATTATTTTTGAAGGTCATCCCATGGAAAGGAGCCTTCGATTTCAACAGTGAGGTAAGCTAGCACCTCGCTTCATTGGTCCGGGTGACATTGTCGAAAGAATCGGCCTTGTTGCATACCGACTTGCCCTACCTCCAAATATGAAAAGAATTCACAATGTATTTCATATTTCAGTGTTAAGAAAGTATGTGCGAGATCCTGCTCATGTGCTTAAGGAAGCGCCAGTTGAAGTTGCTGAAGACCTATCCTATCCCGTATAGCCAGTTGCCATACTAGATCGGTCAGTTCGACAGCTTCGAAGTCGAAGCTTGCCTATGGTATGAGTTGTTTAGCGTAATGGCCAAACTGAGGAACAGTCTTGGGAGACTGAGGAATCTATACGGGAAAAATTTCCTTACCTGTTTGATTATGTATTTATGTTAAAATTTCGAGGACGAAATTCCTGTATGGAGGGGAGGATGTGAGACCCCAAATTTTGAGTCCTAGAAGTCCAGAAGCTAGTGCAGGTGAAAAAATGATTTTTCCCCTGAAGGAAAGGATGTGTGATGGCCAAAATTGGTAAGAGTGGTATAGTAGTTCATTTTGGTTTAAATTCCCTTTAATTTATGTCCTTATAGATAGATAATTGCCTTAGAGATTAAAATCTATAAAAATAGAGGAAGATAATTAAAAAATTTAATTATCTGGTAATTACCTTATTTTTGAAAGTAGTAATCATAATTCTATATGCATTCATTATAAATAGGAAGCCAACCTGACAAAAATTATTCAGAGAAAACATACAAATTCGTGTAAGCTTAAAACCTTACACCTCCGTATAGCTGCCAAAATTCGCTGAAACTTTAAACCAGCATAACTCTCTTATAGTTCATCGGATTCCTGTAAGTAATAGCTTGTTAGAAAGCTCTCTTCATCCTCTTTCCAAATATCTTTGTTTTTTGGGATAGGAGATTATTATTTCATTCTCTAAAGACAACTTGAAAATCAATGGTGGAATTAGGTTTTTGCCAAATCTTCTTGAAATTCAAAATAGCATAACTCTTTCATTGTTAGTTGTATCTCTACAAATAATATATTGTTGGAAAGCTCTCTTTGTCTGGTTACCAATAATATTTTTTTTTGCATCAGAAGGTTAGTATTTATTTCTTTAAAGATAAATTGAAAATCAGTGGCAGAATTAGGTTTTTGCCAAATCTTCTTGAACTTCAGAATAGCATAACTCTCTCATCGTTTGTCAGATCCTGAAAAATAATAGTTTATTGGAAATATTTTTTCATCCTATTTCCAACCATATATGTTTTTTTTTTTGGACATAAATATTTCCTTGTCTAAGGTTAAGTTGAAAATTGGCGACGAAATTAGGTCTTTTTTTCAGTTTTTGTCTTCGGTTGATTTCTGTTGTCGTTTCGCGTGTTCTTATGCATGCTTAGTTTGTTTTCGTCTTTGCCTCATGATAATATAGGTGGTTCTAAATTACCTAATAAAGTCAAAGGAGTAGCTTCTTGTTCAGAGACAGTAGAGGTAGGATCTATACCTCATCGGTTTCTCCAGAGACCCCTGTTATTTTCTTGATCTTTTTGTTACCTGCCCTTGTTGTATTGCATGCGATTGGATTATAGGGTGAGAGTATGAAATTCGTAATGAGATATGGATCTCATAAGCTATGTCGAACCCTTGAGTTAGGTATTGAGTGCCTAGCTTGCATATGTTATGTGAATTGAATATGCTGATTGTGTTCTGACATGATTGAGGATACCCTGTTGTGGTATTATGCTTTGTACTTGCCTGTGTGTGCTTGTACATGTTTGTGTGTCAGGATCCTTTTCCGGTGGCCATTCGAGGTAAGCGTTGATGCTCCTAGGGAGAGGAGAGGTTCTTACTGGTTTGGGAGTTGTATGGGTGGCAAACTCCAGCATGCGCGTGCTAGATGTCTGTCCTTGCGAGGCAGGAACCCCTTATCCTTGCTAGGTTTGGGATGCCCGAGTCCGTGTGTGGCTTGGGAAGACATTTCCATGTGTGGCAAGACGACTTGTCCTTGCAAGGCAAGATGAATAGGTTTACTGATTCGTTTGTGTGTTAACAATCTACCCTTTGTCAAGTAAGCCTTGGACAACACAGGTGGAAGGGGATGGCCTTTCTTATTCATTGCCGAGAGTAATCTGATGAGTTCTACCTGCCTGTGTACTTCTGATTTTTCAGAAGCTTTTGTAGTCCTCCCTCAACCATAGATTCGTCCCTAACCTTTTTTTAATTGATTCTTGAATTACGTGATCCCCTTTAGTTGTTTAGGAATGATCTAATGTGAATTGGAAGATTTTTGTTTAGGATTTATGCAGATGTTATGATGATGTGACCCTACTGAGATTCTTGTAATCTCATCCTTTTGTATTCACCATTTTTCAGGCTTAGGTACATCCATTGTCCGTGGTACCAGTGTGTGAGATCAAGGCTGCATGGAAGGGCGATATTGCATCATATTAGCACATCTGTTCCTTGATTGCTTGTGCATATAACATGAATTATGATTGGACTGTTTTTCTGGTTTTCAAGGTTCCTCCTTTACTTGTTTTCTTTTTTATTTTGGAAATTAACTTACTGGATGTTTGGATCCTTATGGGACTTGTGAGTTGTGGATTCATTGATTTTATTTAACGATTTCCGCTGATATTTTATTTACTCTGTATGATACCAAAATACATGTCCAATTTCATGCTCCAATAACTAATGAACATAATGAATGTACATGCTAAAAATCGAGAATTTGATAAGTAAGCCTGGTGGAATTCAGATACGTCTTGGTTCTTGGGCTTGTCTGAGTTTCACGGTTGTAATGGCCCTAATCGGAGTAATTAATAATAGGTTAGGATTTGGGGTCGTTACAATTGTGCTGAATGTTTTGAAGGATCAGTGGTTGTTTGCAAAGTAGTCCAAATGTGAATTATGGTTACACGAAGTTGGTTTCACTGGCCATATTGTTTCCGCTCAAGGTGTTTTAGTTGATCCGAAGAAAATTGAAGCCGTAGTTGCTTGGCAACACCCGCGAACTGTGTTCAAAGTTTGTAGTTTCAGATCGTGACTCTCGTTTCACCTCACGATTTTGGGAGAAATTCTAAATTTCGCTGGGTTCCAAATTGAATTTCAGTACAGGATTTCATCCTCATACCAATGGTCAATCAGAAAGGACTATTCAAACACTAGAAGACATGCTACAAGCGAGTGTGTTGGATCAGCAAACCGGTTGGGATCGATGCCTACCGTTGGCAGAATTTGCTTACAACAATAGTTTTCATGTAAGTATCGGTACGACACCTTATGAAGCATTATATAGGAGACGTTGTAGGACTCCCAATTGCTGGAATAAAGTAGGTGAAAGATGCCTAGAAAATCTGGAATTGATTGATCAAGCGATGGAGCAGTTGAACTTGATTCGATAAAGGCTAAAAACAGCCCAGGATCGGAAGAAAAGCTATGCTGGCAATCGACGAAGGGAGCTGGAATTTGCAGTAGGTGACAAAGTGTTTTTTAAGGTCACTTTATGGAAAGGAGTCCTTCGTTTTCAGCTGCGAGGTAAGCTAGCACCTTGCTACATTGGTCCGTATGACATCATAGAAAGAATTGGCCCTCTTGCATACCAACTTGCCTTACCTCCAAATATAGAAAGAATTCACAACGTGTTTCACATTTCAATGTTGAGAAAGTATGTACAAGACCCTGTTCACGTGCTCGAAGTTTGATAGCTAGTTTCCATACTAGAACGGTCAGTTTGATAGCTTCGCAGTTGAAGTGTGCCTATTGTACGAGTTTTTGGCGTAATGGCCAAATTGAGGAAAAGTCTTAGGAGACTGAAGAATCTATGCGTGCAAAAATTCCTTACTTGATTGTTTAGATACTTGTGTTAAAATTTCAAGGATGAAATTTTTATAAGGAGGGTAGGATTTAAGACCCCGAATTTTAAGTCCTAGAAGTCCAGAAGCCAGTGTAGGTGAAAAGACCATTTTTCCCCTGAAGCAAAGGATGTGTGATGACCGAAATTGGTAAGGAATGTTTGGTAATTATTTCTGTTATTAATTCCCTTTAATTTGGTTTTTAATTTGTTGATAATCACCTTGGGAATTAAAATCTCTATAATTAAAAGGGGATTTATTTATATGATTGTTTAGAATCCATTCGTACTGAAAAATTATGATTTCATCCCCTGAATGCATGAAGTCGAAAATTGTCTTGTGCCTTACTCTTAGTGACGAACTTTGCATAGTTAATTGGGATGGTAAATCAGGTTGAATCATTATGTTTGTGGCTATCACATCTGTAAGACCCCGAATTTTGAGTCTTAGAAGTCCAGAAGCTAATACAGGTGAAAAGATGATTTTGCCCCTGAAGTAAAGGATGTGTGATGGCCAAAATTGGTAAGCTTGTTTAGTAGTTAATTTTGTTTTAAATTCCTTTAGATCTAGGTCCTTATGGATGGGTAATTGCCTTAGAAATCATCCTTAAAAATAGATAGTTGCCGTAGAGATTAAGTCCCTAAAAATAAGGAAGATAATTTAAAAGTTTAATTATCTTATTTTGATAAAGTGAGTAAAAGTAGTAATCATAATTCTACACTCATTCATTATAAATAGGAAGCCAACCCCACAAAAATCCCTCATAGAAAACTTACAAAATTCGTATAAGCCTAAAACCCTATACCTCCCTATAGCCGCTATAATTCGCAGAAACTTTAAACCAGCATAACTCACTCATCGTTCATCGGATCCCTGCAAATAATAGCTTGTTGGAAAGCTCTCTTCTCCTCTTTCTAACCATCTTTGAATTTTTTTCAGAAAATTATTATTTCTTTCTCAAAGGTCAAGTTGAAATTCAGCGGCACTGCCAAATCTTCTTGAAATTCATAATAGCATAACTCTTTCGTTGTTTGTTATATCTCTGAGAATAATAGCTTGTTGGAAAGCTCTCTTCATTCTCTTTACAACCATGTTTTGTTTTGTGTCAGAAGGTTAGTATTTCTTTATCTAATATTAACTTGAAAATCGGCCGCGGAATTAGGTTTTTGTCAAATCTTCTTGAATTTCAAAATAGCATCATTTTCTAATCGTTTGTCAGATCCTTACAAATAATAGCTCGTTCTAAAGATATTTCCATCCTCTTTCCAACGATATATGATTCGTAATTTGAATGTAAATATTTCTTTGTTTAAGGTTAAGTTGAAATCGTCTTATGCACTACTTTTAGCGACAAGATTTGCATAGTTCATTTTGAATGGTAAATTCAGGTTGAATCTTGTTAAGTTCCTGGCTATTACATCACACATCCAAGGGGGAGGCACCTGAAATGTCTGATCACTGGTTTTCTGATAGGTTTGGTGAGTAATATTGGTAAGGAAATAGGGAATTCAGTTGATTATTGAATATGCATGCTTAGTTTGTTTTTCGTCTTTGCCTGGTGATATTATAGGTGGTTCGGATTTAATTAGTAAAGGCAAAGGAGTAGCTTCTTGTTCAGAGAAAAGAGAGGTAGGATCTACGCCTCATCAGTTTCTCTAGAGACCCCTATTATTTTCTTGATGGTTTTGTTACCTGCCCTTGTTGTATTGCATATGATTGGATTATAGGGTGAGAGTATAAAATTCGGAATGAGATATGGATCTCATTGCACCTGTGTTGTCTAAGGCTCATTGCGCAAAGGATAAACAGTTAACACACAAGCTAATCAGCAAGCCTAGTAAATCATCTTGTCACTCATGGACAAGTCTTCCCAAGCCACACACGGACTTGGGCACCCCAAACCACACAAGGATAAGAGCTTCCTGCCACACAAGGACAGGGTTCCGGCCACACAAGGACCAGACCTCCAGCGAGCTCTTGCTGGGTTTTTTCGCATATACAACTCCCATACTAGTAAGAACCTATCCTCTCCCTAGGAGCATCAGCGCTTACCCTAAATGGCCACTGGAACAGGATTCTGACACACAAACACGTACAAGCACACACAGGAAAGTACACAGCATAATACCAAAACAGGGTATCCTCAATCATGTCAGAACACAATCAGCATATTCAATTCACATAACATATGCAACCCAGGCACTCAATACCTAACTCAGGGGTTCGATATAGCCTATCAGATCCATATCTCATTCTGAATTTCATACTCTCACCCTATAATCCAATCGCATGCAATACAACAAGGGCAGGTAACAAAAACATCAAGAAAATAACAGGGGTCTCTGGAGAAACCGATGAGGCGTAGATCCTACCTCTCTTGTTTCTGAACAAGAAACTAGTCCTTTGCCTTTACTAATTAAATCCGAACCACCTATAATATCACCAGGCAAAGATGAAAACAAACTAAGCATGCATATTCAATAATCAACTGAATTCCCTATTTCCTTACTAATACTACTCACCAAACCTATCAGAAAACCAGTGATCAGACATCCCAAGTGCCTCCCCCTTGGATGTGGGATGTGATAGCCAGGAACTTAACAAGATTCAACCTGAATTTACCATTCCAATTAACTATGCAAATCTTGTTGCTAAAAGTAGGGCATAGGACGATTTTGAGTTGATCTTAAACAAGTAAATATTTACATAAAAATTTCTAAATATATATTTTTGGAAATAGGATGGAAATATCTTTCCAACAAGTTATTATTTGTAAGGATCTGACAAATGATTAGAAAGTTATGCTATTTTGAAGTTCAAGAGGATTTGGCAAAAACCTAATTCTGGCGCCGATTTTCAAGTTAACCTTGGACAAAGAAATACTAACCTTCTGACAAAACAAATAGCTGGTTGGAAAGAGAATGAAGAAAGCTTTCTAACAAGCTATTATTCTCAGAGATATAACAAACAAAGAAAAAGTTATGCTATTCTGAATTTCTAGAAGATTTGGCAGTGCCACCGAATTTCAACTTAACCTTTGAGAAAGAAATACTAACCTCCTGATGAAAACTCAAAGATGGTTGGAAAGAGGAGAAGAGAGCTTTCAAAATAAGATAATTAAACTCTTAAATTATCTTTCCTATTTTTAGGGACTTAATCTTTAAGGCAACTATCTATCTTTAAGGATGATTTCTAAGGCAATTACCCATCCATAAGGACCTAGATCTAATGGAATTTAAAATAAAATTAACTACTAAACAAGCTTACCGATTTCGTCCATCACATATCATTTCCTTCAAAGGAAAAATCATCTTTCACCTGTACTGGCTTCTGGACTTCTAGGACTCAAAATTCGGGGTCTTACAGATATTCGTAACCTTATTTTATTGGAGGCGCATAGTTCGAAGTTTGCTATCCATCCCAGAAGCACTAAAATGTACCGAGATTTGAAAGAGTAGTATTGGTGGCCAAACATGAAATGCCACATTGTTGAGTTCGTTGCCTGATGCCTCTTATGTCAACAACATGTAAAGATCGAACATCAACCCACTGGACTAATTCAGTCACTTCCAATTCCAAAATCAAAGTGGGAGCATGTCACAATGGATTTTGTGGCTTGTTTGCCTAGGTCACAGCGAGGATACGATGCCATTTGGGTGATCGTAGATCGATTGACAAAATCTGCACACTTCCTTCCTATACGTGCGACGGATACACCTAAGAAATTGGTTGTGCATTACTTAGATGAGATTGTTCGATTACATGGAGTGCCAGTTTCAGATTGTAACCCTCGTTTCACCTCACGATTTTGGGAGAAATTCCAAATTTTGCTAGGTTTGAAATTGAATTTGAGCCCAGCATTTCATTCTCAGACTGATGGTCAATCGGAAAGGATGATTCAGACACTCAAAGACATGCTACGAGTGAGTGTGTTGGATCAGCAAACCGGTTGGGATCGATGCCTGCCGTTGGCAGAATTTGTTTACAACAATAGTTTTCATGTAAGCATCGGTATGACACCTTATGAAGAATTATATGGGAGACGTTGCAAGACTCCCATTTTCTGAAATGAAGTAGGTGAAAGATTCCTAGACAATCCAGAATTGATTGATCAAGAAATAGAGCAATTGAACTTGATCTGACAACAGTTAAAAGTAGCTCAGGTTCGGCAGAAAAGCTACGCCGACAATCGATGAAGGGAGCTGGACTAGGCGGTAGGTGACAAAGTATTTTTGAAGGTCGCCCCATGGAAAAGAGTCCTTCGTTTTCAGCAGCGAGGTAGGTTAGCACCTCGATACATTGGTCCGTATGACATACTGAAAGAATCAGCCTTGTTGCTTACAAATTTGCCTTACCTCCAAATATAGTAAGAATTCACAAGGTGTTTCATGTTTCAATGTTGAGAAAGTATGTACAAGACCTTGCTCACGTGCTCGAGGAACCCCCAGTCGAAGTTGTTGAAGACCTATCCTATCCCATACAGTCAGTTGCGATACTAGATCGGTAAGTTCGACAACTTCGCAGTCAAAGTGTGCCTATGGTACGAGTTGTTTCGTGTAATGGCCAAATTGAGGAATAGTCTTGGGAGACTGAGGAATCTATGCATACAAAATTTCTTTACTTGTTTGTTTAGGTACTTGTGCTAAAAGTTTGAGGACAAAATTCTTATAAGGAGGGGAGGACATGGGATCCAGAATTTTGAGTCTTAGAAGTCCAGAAGCTAGTGCAGGTGAAAAGACCATTTATCCCCTGAAGAAAAGGATGTGTAAAGGCTGAAATTGGTAAGGAATATTTGGTAATTAGTTTTGGTATTAATTCCCTTTAATTTGGTTCTTAATTTGTTGATAATCACCTTAGAAATTAAAATCCCTAAAATTAAAAGAGGATAATTATAGAATTTAAATCTAGTAGTTATCTTACTTTAATAAAACCTTTAAAATAGTAATTTTAATTCCATACCCATCAATAATAAATAGGAAGCCAACCCCACAAAAACTATTCATAGAAAAAAAACAAAACTCGTACAGCCTAAAATCCTTACACCTCCCTATATCTGCCAAAATTCGCTGAAATTTTAAACCAGCATATCTCTCTTATTATTTATCAGATTCCTTCAAACAATAGCTTGTTAGAAAGCTCTCTTCATCCTCTTTCCAACAATCTTTGGATTTGTGTCAGGATATTAGTAATTCTTTCTCGTAAGATAAGTCAAAACTCGACGAAACTGCCAAAATCTTCTTGAACTTCCATGTAGCATACCTTTTTCATCATTTTTCGGATTCCTTGAATGCATGAAGTCAAACATTGTCTTCTGCTTTATTCTTAGTGCCGAACTTTGCATAGTTATTTAAGATGGTAAATCAGGTTGAATCATTAAGTTTCTAGCTATCACATCACACATCCAAGGGGAAGGCACCTGCGGCATCTGATCACTGGTTTCTGATAGGTTTCGTGAGTGGAATTAGTAAGGAAATAGGGTATTTACTTGATTATTGCGTATGCAAGCTTAGTTTGTTTTTTTGTCTTTGCTTAATGATGACTTAGGTGGTTCGAAAGTATCTAGTAAGGGCAAAGGAATAGGTTCTTGTTCAGAGACAAGAAAGGTAAGATCTACGCCTCATCGGTTTCTCCATAGAACTCGTTGTTTGCATAATTGATATTGGTACCTATGATTGTGAAATTGTATGCGCATTCATATTACATAATGCATGCTTGAGTTGCGGATTGAATTGATGAATTTCTAGGCTATACCGAATCCCTTAAGGTAGGTTAGGAGCTAGCTTGCATGTATGATGTGTATTGAACATGTTGAATGTGATCTGACAGAATTGAGAATACCCTGTTGTGGTTTTGTACTTTGTGCTTGCTTGTGTGTGCGTGTACATGTTTGTGTGTTAGGATCCTTTTCCGGTGGCCATTCGGGGTAAGGGCTGATGCTCCTAGTGAGAGGGAGGTTCTTACTGGTATGGGAGTTGTGTGGGTGGAAAATCCCAGCAAGAGCTCGCTGGATGTCTAGTCCTTGTGTGGCCAGCAGCCCTATCATTGTGTGGCCAGAAGCCCTGTCCTTGTGTGGTAGGAACCCCTTATCTTTGTGTGGTTTGGGAAGCCCTTATCCTTGTGTGGTTTGGGATGCTCTTATCCTTGTGTCATTTGGGATGTTTTTTCCTTGTATGGCTAGATGAATAGGCTTGCTGATTAGCTTGTGTGTTAACCAATTACCTTTCGTGCAGTAAGCCTTGGACAACATAGGTGGGAAGGGGATGGCCTGTTCTTTTTCATTGCCGAGAACAATCTGATGAGTTCTGCCTACCTGTGTACTTCTGATACTTTTCAGAAGTGTTTGTAATCCCCCCTTCAGCCTTAGATTCGGCCCTACCCTTTTGTTCGGGAGATTTTTGTTTATGGTTTCTGCAGATCTTATGATGTTATGACCCTATTGAGATTCTTGTAATCTCATTTCGTTGTTTTCACCATTTTTTTTAGGCTTAGGTACATTCATTGCTCGTGGTACCAGTATGTGAGATCAAGGTTGTATGGCGGGGAGATATCGCATCACTTTTGCATACCTGTTCCTTGATTACTTGCGCATATAACTTGAATAAAAATTGGACTATTTTCTGGTTTATTTTAAGATTCCTCCTTTGCTTGTTATTTTCGACAATGTTGGAGGAATTCTTGCTGATTATTTGGATATTTACGGGACTTGTGTGTTATGAATCCAGTGATTTAATTTAAAGACTTCCGCTGATGTTTTTACTCACTCCGTATGATACGAGAATGATTGTCCAATATCATGCTCCAATTGTTATTAAACATGTAGAATGAACAGGCTAAAAGTCGAAAACTTAGTGAGTAAGCCTGGTGAGATTCAGATAGGTCCTAGGTGTCTTTGGGCTTGTTTGGGTTTCACTGCTGTAATGACCTTAATCGGAGCAAATATTAATAGATAGGAATTGGGGTCGTTACACAGGTGAAAGGAGATGGCCTTTTCCTATTGCCGAGATGATTGATGAGTTTTTCCTGCCTGTGTACTTTTAGTTTTTAGAAGTGTTTGTAGTCCACTCTTAGCCTTAGTTTCGGCCCTAACCCTTTTGATTGACTCTTGAATTGCGTGATACCCTTAGATGAGTAGGGATGATTTGATATTGTTTGGGAGATGTTTGTTTAAGATTTCTGTAGATCTTATGATGACCCCCTACTGAGATTCTTGTAGTCTTATCTTGTTGTTTTCACCATTTTTCAGGCTTAGGTACATTTGCTGTTCATGGTACCAGTGTGTTAGAATCAAGGTTGCACGGCGGGGCGACGTCGCATCACATTTGCATATTTTGTCTCCTTGGTTGCTTGCACATATAACATGATCATTCCTCCCTTGCTTGTTGTTTCCGAATTATGTTGGAGATTTACTTGATGGATATTTAGATCCCTATGGGACTTTTGTGTTGTGGATTCATCGATTAAATTTAAAGATTTCCGTTGATGTTTTATAAACTCTGTATAATACTATAATACTTGTCCAATATCATACTCCAATTGTTATGAATTCAAAGAATGAACATGCTAAAAATCAGAAATTAGATGGGTAATCCTTGTGGGATTCAAATGGGTTTCACGGCGGTAAGGATCTTAATAGGAGCAAATAATAATAGATTAAGATTTGGGGTTCTTACACCGGTGGTTTGGTGGGATTGGCATACCCACCTCGGCCTGCATTTGGTGCGCCTGTGATACGCCTTGGTTTCGGGAATTCCCTCTGAATATGCCCCATCTCGCCACAGTTGTAACATTGACATTTCTGAGAATTCCATGTAGCTCCATTGGAATTCGAACCAGAAAAATTCTTCTTAGTGTTACCTCTCCATTGCCATTATTTTTCAAAGGATAGGACCTTAAAGGATATGGTCCCGTATGTCGATTGAACTTCGAATCTCGCCTAAAGGATCTGCCACTAGTGGCTGCGGAGGGCTTCCTGGTTTGCACAATCTTTTCAGTTCTAGTCGCGGCAACGATTAGTTCTTGCAAATTCTCCAGTGGTGTCGTACCAACGATGGTTTTGAGTTCGGTACTCAGCCCATCCTGAAATCGTCTCGCAAACTGGTACGGTGAACGATCATCCGCTGGTGCAAATCAGGAAAACTTCCTTAACACCTTCTCGTATTCCAGCACCAAACGAGTGTTGTATTCAAG
Organism: Passiflora organensis; assembly: GCA_019739055.1. Lineage (NCBI taxonomy): Eukaryota > Viridiplantae > Streptophyta > Magnoliopsida > Malpighiales > Passifloraceae > Passiflora > Passiflora organensis. Next base: position 74,063 of record JAEPBF010000208.1, on the reverse strand, counting down.
CTTATAGAAAGCTTGATGCTGCTCGTTTTTATGGAATCTCGTATAAAACCTCTCGTCGCACTCATACCGAAATTCCTCCCATGTAGGCAAATAATCTCCAAACCGTAAACTCATGGCTGTCCACCATGCGAGGGCATCTCCCTCAAGTAGGAAAGTGGCGATGGCAACCTTGTCATCGTCAGAGATACGTAGGAACAAAGACACTAGGCACAAGGTGTCTATCCATTCACGAGCTGTAGCAGCTCCGGCTGAACCACTGAAATCTTTACATCCCAGTTGACGAGCTTCCTTCAGCAACTTTGTAATAATGATTGGAAGTCTCTTGGCTTCTTTAGGAAGCGCCGGCTGTACAGGTTCAAGTGGAGGAAAAGGTTCGTCCATGGGCGCGGATGCAGGAGAGTTCTGAAATTGCGCCTCTAAACGCTATTGGTTCGCAGCGATCCCTTGTAACACATTCAGAATTTGTGCCATCACAGGATCGATGGCTGGTGTCTCAAGTTGGTTTTCGAGCTCAGCTTGCTCTCCATGTTCAATTTGTGCCTTGGGTTCATTCTGCCCTATAGGTTGCTGTTCGGCCTAAATCCTATACCTAGCCCGTCGATCCCTTTGTACACTTGGCCTTGCCATACTATACGAACACACAATGTCACTCAACACATAACCAAATACGAACACTTGGAAAAAAAGTGGTACCTGGTGGAGAGGCGTGCACCGGACGATATGCATATGCAGGAAAAAAAAATACACATACACACAAGTACTCACAAGTTTCGGAAATCACATGTACACATGCAATGCACACTCGACAATTACATCAACACACACATAAGCACTCGGCAACACTACTCTCATACAAACCATACTCGGAAATCATGCAAAACCATATCCCATGCATTTGGCAATACGCATGTTTAAAACATATTCACGTTCGGCAATATGGCAAAAACACACAAAGACATTCTTGGAAACCATAGAAATCACATATACTAGGCAACCATATAGGAACATTCAACAGCATAGCATGCATCAACATTACCCATTTGGCAATAAACATAAAACACATTGCAATTATTTGGCAACAAACTCATTCAGGACTTTCATAGTACACACTCATGCATTTGGTAATAGCAAAGGAAACACAGCAAAAACATATCAAGGCATACCAGACATAAGAACACACAACAAATCAAATTATCATTTTCATCATTTAAATCTTACAAATCAATCCTTTTTTAAAATTAGATCACTTTCGATATTAGCCTCAAAGTGAGTTGGTGTGTGTGCATGTACCTACCTACAAACAACAAACCACAAACAGGTTAGCATATAACAAATCATCTTCCCTAAACCATGCTTCGCTACCAAACCTGAAAGGACCCCAAATCCTAACATATTATTATTTGCTCCTATTAGGACCCTTACCACCGTGAAATCCAAATAAACCTGAAAACTAAGACCCATTTGAATCCCACAAGGCTTACCCATCTAATTTCTGATTTTTAGCATCTACATTCTTTGAATTCATAATAATTGGAGCATGATATTGGACATGCATTCTGGTATCATACTGAGTTAATAAAACATCAGCGGAAATCTTTAAATTTAATTAATGAATCCACAACACACAAGTCCCATAGGGATCCAAATAACCAGCAAGTAAACCTCCAACATAATTCGGAAACAATAAGAAAAGGAGGAATCTTGAAAAATCAGAAAATATTCCAATCATAGTTCATATGCGCAAGGAATCAAAAAAACAGGAATGCAAATGTGATGCGATATCTCCCCACATTGCAGCCTTGATCTCACACACTGGTACCACCAACAGCGAATATACCTAAGCCTGAAAAATGGTGAAAACAACAATATAAGATTACGAGAATCTCAGTAGGGTCACAACATCATAAGATCTTCAAAAATCTTAAACAAAAATCTCCCAAACAACATCAAATCAGCCTATACATCTAAAGGGAATGACGCAATCATCATTCATCAATAAAGGGATAGGGCCGAAAGTTAAGACTTAGAGTGGACTACAAACCTTTCTGAAAATCAAAAGTACATAAGCATGTAAATCGTCAATCAATCTTATCAATAGGAAAGGTGATGCCCTTCCACCTGTGTTGTCCAAGGCTTCACTACTCAAAGGCGAAAAGTTTAGCACACAAGCTAATCAGGAAGTCTATTCATCTTGTTATAGAAGGACAAGGCATCCAAGCCACATAAGTACAAAGGCATCCAAACTGCATAAGGATAAGGGCATCCAAACCACATAAGGATAAGAGCATCCAAACCACACAAGGATAAGGGCATCTTGCCACACAAGGATAAGGCATTTAGCCACTCAAGGACTAGGCATTCAGTGTGAACATACTGGGGATTGCCACCCATACGACACCCATACCAGTAAGAACCTCCCCTCTCCCAAGGAGCATCAGCGCTTACCCCGAATGGCCACCGGAAAAGGATTCTAACACACAAACACATACAAGCACACAAAAGTAAGTATAAAGCATAATACCACTACAGGGTATCCTCAATCAGGTCAGAACACAATCAGCATATTCAATTCACACAACACATGAAAATTAAGCACTCATAACTTAACTCAAGGGTTCGATATAGGCTAGAGGATCATATCTTCATCTGTAGTTCAGGCATTCTCAATACAACATATGTGCATGCAATCATCAACAAGTATATGCACCAAAATCAATAAGCAAACAACAAGGATCTCTGAAGAAACCGATGAGGCAAAGATCCCACCTCTCTTGTCTCTGAACAAGAAGCTATTCCTTTGCCTTTATTTAAGGGATTCGAACCACTTATAACATCATAATGCAAGGACAAAACCAAACTAAGCATGCATACTCAATAACCAATTAAATACCCTATTTCCTTACCAATTCCACTTACCAAACCTACCAGAAACCAGTGATCAGATGCCGCAGGTGCCTCCCCCTTGGATGTGTGATATGATAGCCAAGAACTCAACAAGATTCAACCTGAATTACCATCCAAATTAACTATGCAAATTTAGGCACTAAGGATAGGACATAAGACAAATTGCGATTTCATGCATACAAGATGTAAGGGTTGCGATTTCATGCACAAAAGATGTAAGGGTTGCGATTTCATGTTAATAGGAAAGATTAGGTGTTTATAACATGTACAATCAAAAGAAACACAATCAAAATCCAATAGGTTAATCAACTGATCAAAATCGTCAATAATATGACAAAGGTAGGGCATACCGATTTCATGTATAGAGAAGATTCAAAAGATGAATTCATGATTTTACAACATGAATGGATGCTAAAAAATCATATGAATAAGGGGAACAACAACAGACACCAATTGAAGGTAGAATCACACATGGTTGGATAGAGGTGGAAAGATCTTTCCAAAAAGTTATTATTTGCAAGAATCTGACAAAGGATGAGAGAGTTATACTATTTTGAAATTCAAGCAGATTTCGGCAGCAATAAGGAGGTGTAGGGTTATAGGTTGAACAAATTTTTTGTTTTTTCTATGTAAGGTTTAAGTGTGGATGGCTTCCTCTTTATATAGAGTGGTTATGGTATTAATTTTCCTACTTTAAAGGCTAGATTAAAGTAAGATAATTATCATAATTAAATTCTGTGATTATCCTCTCTTAATTTTAGGGATTTTATTTTCTAAGGTAATTATCAACCAATAAATAACAAAATCAAAGGGAATTAAAACCAGATCCATTTCTTCAAGGGAAAAACGGTCATTTCTCCTTCACTGGCTTCTGGACTTCTTGGACTCAAAATTAACAAGAAACAACTTGAATTACTATCCCAATCAACATACAATTTCAGCATAAAAGAATAGGGCAATAGGGCAAGTTGCGATTTCATGTTAATAAGCTACAGGGATTGCGATTTCATTTAACAAGGAAGGATTATGTGTTTATAACACATGAAATTAAAAGGAACAAGATTAGAAATAAACAGGTTAATCAATTGATCAAGATTAACAACAATAGGGCAAGGGTAGAGTATACCAATTTCATGTATAAGGAAGATTCAAAGGATAGATTCATGATTTTATAACATGAATGGATGCCAAACAATCATAAGAATGAGATGAACAACAATAGAAATCAATTAAAGGCAGAATCACACAATTGTGGAACTATAAGTTGAATTTTGATAGTAAAGAATAGCCTTGTTGGTATTGGTTCTGCCTCACTTCTGGATCCGTTGGTTGGTCCCCTTGGTGCGTTTGTTGGTGTTTTGGTGGGATTGACATACCCGCCACAACCTGCGTTTGGTGTGCCTGTGATACGTCTTGGTTTCGAGCAATCCCTTTGAACATGGCCCATCTCGCCACAATTATAACATCGACATGGCTGCGGATTCCATATAGATCCATTAGAATTCAGGTCAGAAAATTTCTTCCTATTGTTACCTCCATTGCCACCATTGTTTTTCAGAGGATAGGTCCTCAAAGGATAGGGTACCGTACGCCAATTGAACTTCGAATCTCGCCTGAAAGATCTGCCATTAGTTGTTGCGGATAGCTTCTTACTTTGCACGATTTTCTCAGTTTTAGTCGCAGCAACGATCAATTCTTGAAAATTCTGTACCAGTGTCGTAGCAACGATGGTTTTGAGTTCGGTACTCAGCGCATCCTGAAATCGTCTCGCAAGCTGGTACGGTGAACTATCCTCCTTTAGTGCGAATCGAGACAACTTCTTTAATGCCTTCTTATATTCCAGCACCGAATGGGTGCCCTGTTCAAGGTTGTAGAAAGCTTGTCGCTACTCGCTTTTATAGAATCTGGTATATAACCTCTCGTCGAACTCATACCAAAATTCCTACCACGTAGGCAAACGATCACCGAATTGAAACTCACGGCTGTCCACCATGCGAGGACTTCTCCCTCAACTAGGAAAGTAGCAATGAAAACCTTGTCATCATCAGAGATATGTAGGAACAAAGACACTAGGCACAAGGTGTCTATCCATTCACGAGCTGTAGCAGCTCCGGCTGAACCACTGAAATCTTTACATCCCAGTTGACGAGCTTCCTTCAGCAACTTTGTAATAACGATTGGAAGTCTCTTGGCTTCCTTAGGAAGAGCCGGCTGTACAGGTTCAAGTGGAAGAAAAGGTTCTTCCACAGGCGCGGGTGCAGGAGCATTCTGAAATTGTCCTCCCTGCTCAATCTGTTCATTCGGCCCCTCTTGCTCAACAGGTTGTTGTTCTACCTAAATCCCATACTTACCCCGTCGATCACTTGTAGTGCTCAACCTTGCCACACTATACAAGCACACGATTGTTACTCAACACATAACTAGACACGAACAATAGTAAAAGAGGTGGTACCTGATGGAGAGATGTGCACCAGACAATATGCATATGCTGGAAAACAAAACACACATGCACACAAATATACCAGTTTCGGAAAACACATGCATACATGCAATGCACACTTGGCAATCACATCAACACACACATATGCAATCGATAACAATCAGTAAGACATTCAAAACCATATAAAAGTACACTCGGCAACACTCAGCCATCATACACAAGCACTTGGCAACAATCATCAAAGCATTCGGCAAGCATGGATTCACACAATCCATACTCGGCAATCATGGCAACAACACACAAAGACATACTCAGAAACCATAGAAATCACATAGGGACACTCGGTAGTATGCCCAAACAACATACACATACTCAGAAATGATAATAAACATAACAAAGCACCCATCAAAAACTCTGCAAAACACATTCAATCATGTAATGCCAAAAGGCACACATAAACACTCAGCAAATCAAATTAATCAAACACATCATTTAAATCCTACAAACCAATTCCTTTTTAGCATTAGATCACTTTCAGTACTAGCCCCTAAGCGAGTGGGAGTGTGAGCATGTACCTACCTACCTACAAATACAAAACCAACAAACAGATTAGCATATTACAAGTCATATTCCCTAAACCATGCTCCGCTACCAAATCTGTAAGGACCCAAATCCCATATTCCAAAATCGATCTTAATGGGACCCTTACCGCCATAAAACCCAAACAAGGACCTATCTGAATCCCACAAGGCTTATCCATCTAGTTTCGATTTTAGTATGTTAATTCCTCTAAGATTTTAAAATTTGGAGCATGATATTGGACAAGAATTCTGGTATCATAGGGAGTGAATAAAACATCAGAGGAAGTCTTTAAATTTAACAATGAATCAACAACACACAAGCCCCATAGGGATTCAAAACTCCAGCAAATAAAACTCCAACATAATCCGGAAACAATCAAGCATAGGAGGAACTTGAAAAACAAGAAAATAGTCCAACCATTGTTCATGTTATATACGTAAGCAACCAAGGAAACAGAAATGCAAATGTGATGCAATATCATCTCGTCGTGTAGCCTTGATCTCACACACTAGTACCACGAACAGCGAATGTACCTAAGCCTGAAAAATGCTGAAAATAACAGGATGAGATTACAAGAATCTCATTAGGGTCACAACATCATAAGATCTAAAGAAATCTTAGACAAACATCTCCCAAACAATATCAGATCAGCCTATACAATTAAAGAGGATCATGCAACCATCATTCAAGCAAAAAAGATTAGGGCCGAAAGCTAAGGCTGAGGGTGAACTACAAGTACTTCCGAAAATCAGAAATACATAGGCAGTAAAACACATCAGATATTTTTGGCAGTAGGAAAAAGAAAGGTCATCCCCTAAGGTAATTATCTCCTAAGGTAATTATCAACCAATAAGGAATCATATCAAAGGGAATTGAAACCCAGAAATAACTACTAGACATTCCATACCATTTTTGGCCATCACATATCCATTTCTTTAGGGGCAAAACGGTTATTTCACCTTCACTGGCTTTTGGACCTCTAGGATTCAAAATTCGGGGTCTCACACCTTGGACGACACATGTGGAAGAGGATAGCCATTCAATTGTACAAATCAGATGATGAATTACCTACCTGTGTACTTCTGGTTTCAGAAGTGTTCTTTTTCTTCCTAACACTTAGTCTTTTCGGCCCTACACTTATTGTGCTTGTTTGATGTTTGTTTGATACCTCTTTAGTAGCATATGCGAATTTGATCTTGATTGGGAGATAATTATTTAAATTTCTGCAAATCTTATGTTGTTATGACCCCACTGAGATTCTTGTAATCTCACCTTGTTGTTTTTCCTTTGTTTTAGGCTTAAGTACATCTTCTACTAATGGTATTAGGGTGTGAGATCAAGGCTGCATGATGGGATGATATTGCACCACATTTGCATGACTCCTATCTTGCTGGATTGATTACGCATGTATCTTGATTCATGCTTGCTTGATTGGAATACTTTCTGGTTTTATGTTTCTCTGGTTTTCCTCCAAAATACCGAAACATGCTTAAGATTGTTTGCTGGATTTTGAGACTCCTTTGGGACTTGTATGTTATGATTCCTTTGATTATTTATAAAAACTTTTTCTGATATTTTTATTCACTCTGTACAACACCAAATTGTAATTTTAATGTTAAATACGCTCCAACCTTTAAAAGCTTAAAAATAAACATTAAAACTTGTAATTAGTATGACTTGTGGGATTCAAATAGGTCCTTGGATGGTTTTGTTTGGATTTCACGGTGGTAAGGTTCCTAATAGGTTGGGTTTGGGTTCTTATATTTCGTTTGAATTTTATCTAAGATTTCAGGCCCAGGGTCTAAATACCTAGCCTGACCTAACATTTAAAATTTTCTAAGTGTTGGAAAACACCTGCAGCCTTCATTCTCTCCTCCTTCTCTCCTCCTTCTCTCTCATGTTCTTCTTCCCGAAAATGCCATTCAAATTCTATCAATTTTCTTCAGACGAAAACCACAGAGCTTCATCCCTAAACACTTTTCTAACATTCCCGGCCGATTTTTACTATTAGTTTCTGATCAAGGAGCCCTAATTTCATTGTTCTTTGTTTTAGGGTATTTTTTGGGGATTTCATGGTAAATGCCCAAAATCTCCATTTCTGTTGTCAATTTTTGGTTCCGTTAGTTTGTTGTCGATGTTTTTAAGCTGTTTTGATGGTTTTGAGCTTTTGAAAATGCCTCTTGATTCATGGGTGTGCGTTTTGGGTGTCGATGGTAATTTCAGTAATTTTGTGAGTTTCGTCATTTTGGCTTCATTGATTGAATTGGTGGTTTATGTTGCTTGGGTTAGTTGAATTATGAGTTGTAGAGTGTGTTTGTGGGCTTAGAAACCCAATAATGTGATTGGGTGAGTTTGGGTGTCGATTGGGAGCTGTGGGTGGTTTGTGCGAGTATTGGGCATTTCGCTCATTGGATGGATTTCTGGTTTTGTGAGTTGAGAGTGTGTTGTTTGGGTGAGATTTGTGTTAGAATGAGTGTTGTTGGGGTCTCTTAGGGTTTGTTTTCAGTTTTGAGTTGTTTTACCGATTTGGTCTTTTTTGATGCTTATATGCATTTGAGCCCCTAAACCTATTCAACACAAAACAAACATCAAATCATACACTAATCAATCCCATATGTGTGCCCGTTTTGGTGATTGCTTGTATTACATGCATTATTGGGTTTTCAAGTAAAAATTATATATGTGTGTTATTAGGAACAATGTGGAATTGACAGATAATGTTTAGCCAAACATGGTAAGTACATGGAATCCCAGTAAAAGGAATATTACTTACCTATGGGTGTTGTATGGATGGATTATTTGTGTGTGCCTGATATTTGTTGTGACTTAGTAGGTTGCCTGATGTTTGTTGTGACCTAGCAGGCTATTTGTTTATATGTGTATGGATTGTGATTGAGTGTGATAGTGTGATTTCTCCACTCAGTTTCAAATAACATAGGTAATAGAAGATTTATATGTATTTTGTAAATGAAAAATTAACTTCTAATGGGTTTTCGGTTTTCTTTTAGCAAGGGTTACTTGAAAGTGTTTTGTGATCCACCCCGATAGGTTTTTGGGGTATAGTAGTCCATGTGACGATGTCTTATGTTGTGAGTTTATAAAACCTATTGAGCTAGTATTTATTGCTTTGTGTTTTACAAATCATGCATTATGCATACTTATTTATGAAATACATTGATGTTCATGCTTAGTCTGCATAGATGGTAATGGTGATTTAAAGTATTTATTAAATGAATTTTGAAGAATTGAAAAAACTAGTTAGTTTCCGCACCTATCCTAACTTTGTCAGTCAGTTTTAGCATATATGCATGCGAAGTACATGAAAATGTTACTAGAATTGAGAGCTACGTGTGTGCATCTTGGCACTGATTTTTCTGGATCGTTGTTGGCTTGAATTGAAGTGAAGCCTACTATGCTGAAAGAGATCTGAAATCAGCAATCTTAAGATTCAAGATTGGATGAAATTTGGCAACAAATATCTGAGAGTGTTGATGCCATAGTTTGTGATTTTAGAGTGCGAGATGATGAAGTTCTTATCTTTAGAAACCAGGTATGTATGTCACAAGATGTCGATGTTCATAATCTGATTTTGTCCGAAGCGCATAGTACGAAGTTGTGAGACCCAAATTTTCAGTCCTAAAAGTCCAGAAGTCAATGCAGGTGAAAAGACCATTTTGCTACTAAAGAAAAAGATGTGTGATGGCCGAAATTGATAAGGAATGCCTAGTAATTATTTCTGGTTTTAATTTCTTTTGATTTGAATCTTTATTGGTTGATAATTACCTTAAAAAATAGAATTAATAAAATTAAGGGAGGATAGTTGTAGAACTTAATTCTAATAATTATCTTATTTTAATCTGGCTTTTAAAGTAGGGAATTAATCCCATAACCACCCTATATAAAGAGGAATCTGGCCACACTTAAACCTTACACAAAATTCGTCAAACATAAAACCCTATACCTCCCTAATTCTGCCGAAATTTGCTTGAACTTCAAACAAGCATAACTCTCTTATCATTTGTCAGATTCTTGAAAATAATAGGTTGCTGGAAATCTATTTATGTTCTCTTTCCAGAACTCTTGGGTTTTTCTTCTGTAGGTCAGTTTTTCTATCTTAATTTAAGTCGTAATTTGGCAGAATTGCCAAAATCTGCTTGATCTTCAAAATAGCATAACTCTTTCATCGTTTGTCAGATTCTTGCAAATAATAGCTTGTTGGAAAGCTCTTTCCATTATATATCCATCCATATTGGGTTTTTTATCTGAAGGTTAATTTTTCTTTTTCGTAATTTAGGTCATAATTCAGAGGGATTAGGTTTCAAGATTGTTTGATTCTGCCTTCAATTGATTTCTGTTGTTGTTCCTCTTGTTCATATGATTATTTGGCATCCATTCATGTTATAAAATCATGAATCCATCCTTTTAATCATCCTTATACATGAAATTGGTATGCCCTACTCTTGCCTTATTGTTTTCAATCTTGATCAATTGATTAACCTATTGGATTCTGATTTGTTTCATTTTATTGTACAAGTTGTAAACACCTAATCATTCTTTGTTAACTTGAAATCGCAACCTTTACACCTTGTATGCATAAAATCGCAATTTTTCTTGTGTTTTATGCTTAGTGCCAAAGTATACATAGTTAATTGGGAAGATAATTCAAGTTGAATCTTGTTATGTTCTTGGCTATCACATCACACATCTAAAGGGGAGGCACCCACGGCATCTGATCACTGGTTTCTTATAGGTTTGGTGAGAGGAATTGGTAAGGATATAAGGTACTTACTAGGTTATTGAGTATGAATGCTTAGTTTGGTTTTGTCTTTGCCTTGTGATGCTATAGGTGGTTCGAATCTATTAAATAAAGGAATAGCTTCTTGTTCAAAGACAAGAGAGGTAGGATCTATGCCTCATCGGTTTCTCTAGAGACTCTTGTTGCTTGTTGGTTATTTTCGATGCATAACCTTATTAATATTGCATGCGAATTGATTATATAATATATACATGAATTATGGATTAAGATCTAATTGCTTAGGCTATATCGAACCTTTTGAGATAGGTTATGTGTGCCTAATTTTCATATGTTGTGTGTATTAAACATGCTGATTATGTTCTTACATGATGGAGAATACCTTATTGTGGTATTATGCTTTGTTCTTGCTTGTATGTGCTTGTATGTGTTTGTGTGTCAGGATCTTGTTTCAGTGGCCATTCAGGGTAAGCAGATGTTCCTTGGGAGAGGGGAGGCTCTTACTGGTAAGGAAGTCATATGGATGGTAATCCTCAGCTTGCACGCATTGGATGCCTAGTCCTATATACTGGCTAGATGCCTAGTCGTGTGTGCTGGCAAGATGTCCTAATCCTGTGTGCTGGTTAGGATGTCTAGTCCTTTGTGCTCGTTAGGTGCCTTGTCATGTGTGCTGGCAAGATGAATAGGCTTGCTAATTACCTTGTGTGTTAACCTTTTACCCTTTGTGCAGCAAAGCCTTGGACAACACAGGTGAAAGGGAATGGCCTTTTTTTTCCTATTGTCGAGAGTAATCTGACAAGTTTTCCTGCCTGTGTACTTCTGATTTTTGGAAGTGTTGTAGTCAACTCTCAACCTTAGTTTCGGCCCTATCCCATTGATTGATTCTTGAATTGCGTGATACCCATAGTTTTGTAGGGATGATCTGATGTTGTTTGGGAGATGTTTGTTCAAGATTTCTATAGATCTTAAGATGTTGTGACCCTACTGAGATTCTTGTAATCTCATCCTGTTATTTTCACCATTTTTCAGGCTTAGGTACATTCGTTGTTCGTGGTACTAGTGTGTGAGATCGAAGCTGCACGACGGGGCATAATCGCATCAGATTTGTATTCTTCTCTCCTTGATTAATTGCGCATATAATATTAACCTTGATTGGACTATTTTCTAGTTATTTAAGTCCCTCCTTTGATGGTTTGTTTCTGGATTACTGTAGGAGGTTTACTTTTTGAATTTTTAGATCTTTATGGGATTTGTGTGTTGTGGTTCCAATGATTAAATGAAAAGACTTCCACTGATGTTTTATTCACTTCGTATTGTGCTAGAATGTTTGTCCAATATCATGCTCCAAATTGTTATAAGTACAAAATATGAACATGTTAAAAAAAGAAAATTAGATGGGTAAGTCTTGTGGGATTCAAATAGGTCCTCGCATTTGGGCTTGTTTGGGTTTCACGGCGGTAAGGGTCCTAATAGGGGCAATTTAATAATAGGTTAGGATTTGGGGTCCTTACAGGTTTGGTAGCGGAGCATGGTTTAAGGAATATAATTTGTTATATTCTAACTTGATTGTTGATTTTGTGTTTTTAGGTAAGAACTTGCGCACATACTCACTCACTTAGGGGCTAGTACCGAAAATGATCTAATGCTAAAAAAAGATTGGTTTGTAAGATTTAAATGATGAAATTAATAATTTGACTTGCTATGTGTTTATGTGTATCTTTATGCCCTGTATGACTTGATATGTTTGCTTTGCTTTCTTTAACTATTGCCGAATGGGTATTTTTGATGCATGTTTTCCTTCCGAATGCTTATGTATGTTTTTGCATGATAATTATAATTCCTAAGAGTGTTGTCAAATGTCCCTATGTGTCTACCCAATGCTTGATAATTTTTTACTGAGTACTTATAAGTGTGTATTGATGTAATTGTCGAGTTTGAATTGCATGTGTGCATATGATTTCCGAATTTTGTGTGTACTTGGGTGCATGTGTATTTTATTTTTCAGCATATGCGTATCGTTCGGTGCACCCTTCTCCACCAGGTACCACTTCTTTTCATAGTTTCGTATTTGGGTTATGTGTTGAGTAACGATTATGTATTTTTATAGTATGGCAAGATCGAGTTTACAAAGGGGTTGACGGGGTAGGTATGAGGTTTAGGGTGAAGAGCAACCTGTTGAGTAAGAAGAGCTTAATGCACAAATTGAGCAGGGACGGCAAGCTAATCCCGAAAATCAACCTGAGGCACCAGCCTCACCAGCCATCGATCCTATGATGGCACAAATCTTAAACGTATTGCAAGGAATTGCTGCGAATCAGCAGCATATGGAGGCGCAATTTCAGAATGCTCCTGCACCAATGCCCATGGAAGAACCTATTCCTCCACTTGAGCCTGTACAGCCAGTTCCCTTTAAGGAAGTTGAGAGACTTCCTATCATTATTACGAAGTTGTTGAAGGAAGCCCGATAGTTGGGATGCAAAGATTTCGGTGGTTCAGCCAGAGCCGCTACAGCTCATGAGTGGATAGACACCGTGTGTCAAGTGTCTTTGTTCTTACGTATCTCGAATGATGACAAGGTTGCCATCGCCACTTTCCTGTTTGAGAGAGAAGCCCTCGCATTGTGGACAGCCGTGAGTTTGCGATTTGGCGATCATCTGCCGACTTGGGAGGAATTTTGGTACGAGTTCGACGAAAAGTTTTATACGATATTCCATAAAAACGAGCAGTGACAAGCTTTCTAAAAGTTTGAACAGGCCACCCGTTCGGTGCTGGAATATGAGAAGGCATTAAGGGAGTTGTCCCGATTTCCAACTGAAGAGGATCGCTCACTATAACAGCTTGCGAGACGATTTCAGGATGGGTTGACTACAGCAAGCCATCCATAGCTACTAATGGCGGATCTTTCAAACGAGATTCGAAAGTCAATCGGCTTACAGGACCCTATCCTTTGAGGTCCTATCCTCTGAAAAACAATGGTGGCAATGGAGGTAACAACATGAAGAACTTTTCTGGTCCAAATTCTAATAGATCTATGAGGAATCCGCAACCACGTCGATGTTGTAAATGTGGCGAGATAAACCATGTTCAGAAGGACTACCTGAAATTAAGGCGTATCACAGGCACACCAAACAATGGCCGAAGTGGGTATGCCAACCCCACCAAACCACCAACACACACACCAGGAGGACCACCCAATGGATCCACAAGTGAGATGCAACCAAGACCAATGATGCTATTCACCCTAACTGATGCCAAGGCTAGTCCTGATGTGGTGATAGATACTATTTCAGTCTTTTCTCAAAATGCTAAAGTATTATTAGATCCCGGAGCAAACAAGTCATTTGTAAGTCCAAGGATAGCACTTAGCATGGATCGGCCTCTATCTCCCTTGACTCCTCCTACTTTGGTTCTAACCCCTTTTGGAGAGCAACTGATTTGTGACCTAGTCTACATCGGTTGTGCTGTATGTATGGGTCCGAATGTACTTGAGGTGGATCTGATTCCATTAGACATCCGATAGCTGGATGTGATCTTAGGCATGGACTGTCTGGCGAAATATTATGTAACGACCCCAATTCCTAACTATTAATAATTACTCTGATTAAGGTAATTACCGCCGTGAAACCCAAATAAGCCTAAATGACACCTAAGACCAATTTGAATCTCACCAGGCTAATCATAAACTACCGATTTTAAGCTTGTTAATCTTATTGCTTATCAACATTTAGAGCATGATATTGGACACATGTTCTGGTATCATACGGAGTAAATAAAACATCAGCGGAAGTCTTAAATTAAATCTTTGGGTTCATAACACACAAGTCCCATAGGGATCCACATAACCAGCAAGAAATTCTTCATCAAGGTTCGGAAATAGCAAGTAAAAAAGAGTGCTTAAAATAAACCAGAAAGTTTCCCAATCATTCATGTTATATGCGCAAGTAACAAGTATCCAAATGTGAAGCGATATCGCCCCGCCGTGCATTCTTGATCTCACACCCTGGTACCATGAATAGTGAATGTACCTAAGCCTTAAAAATGGTAAAAACAACGGTTTGAGATTACAAGAATCTCAGTAGGGTCACAGCATCATAAGATCTACAGAATCCCTAAACACAAATCTCCCAATTCACATAAGATCATTCCTAAACAACTAAAGGGGAACACACAATTCAAAAACCAATCAAAAGAGGTTAGGGCCGAATCTATGGATGAGGGAGGACTGCAAACACTTCCGAAAGGTCAAAAGTACACAGGCAGGTGAAACACATCAAATTGCCCTCGGTAATGAAAAAGAAAGGCCATTCCCTTCCACTTGTGTTGTCCAAAAACTTACTGCACAAAGGGTAGATGGTTAACACGCAAACTAATCAGTAAGCCTTTCATCTTGTCCTCGCAAGGATAAGTCAACTAGTCCCACCCGAACAAGTCTTCCCTAGTCACATACCTACTAGAGCATCCGAGGTCACATACAAGGACAGGGTTCCGGCCACACAAGGACCAGACCTCCAGCGAGCTCTTGCTGGGATTTGCCGCCCATTCAACTCCCATACTAGTAAGAACCTCTCCTCTCCCTAGGAGCATCAGCGTTTACCCTGAATGGCCACCGGAACAGGATCCTGACACACAGACACGTACAAGCACACACAGGCAAGTACAAAGCATAATACTATAATAGGGTATCCTCAATCATGTCA
Organism: Passiflora organensis; assembly: GCA_019739055.1. Lineage (NCBI taxonomy): Eukaryota > Viridiplantae > Streptophyta > Magnoliopsida > Malpighiales > Passifloraceae > Passiflora > Passiflora organensis. The sequence continues at coordinate 58,687 of JAEPBF010000208.1, read as the reverse complement.
GAACACAATCAACTTATCCAATTCACATTACAATTGCATCCTAAGCACTCAATTTCCAACTCAGGGGTTCGATATAGCCTAGAAGATTCATATCTCATTCCGAATTTCATACTCTCACCCTATAATCCAACCGCAAGCAATACAACAAGGGCAAGTAACAAAAATATCAAGAAAAGAGCAGGGGTCTCTGAAAAAACTGATGAGGCATAGATCCTATCTCTCTTGTCTCTGAACAAGAAGCTACTCCTTTTCCTATATTAAGTAAATCCGAACCATCTAAATTATCACCAGGCAAAGACAAAAGCAAACTAAGCATGCATATTCAATAGTCAATTGAATACCCTATGTCCTTACCAATACCACTCACCAAACCTATCAGAAAACCAGTGATCAGACATTGCAGGTGCCTCCCCCTTGGATGTGTGATGTGATAGCCAGGAACTTAACAAGATTCAACCTGAATTTACCATTCCAATTAACTATGCAAATCTTGTCGCTAAAAGTAGGGCATAAGACGATTTCATCTTAACCTTAAACAAGGAAATATTTACATCTAAGCTGAAATTTATATATTTTTGGAAAAAGAATTAAAATATCTTTCCAACGAGCTATTATTTGTAAGGATCTGACAAACGATTAGAAAGTTATGCTATTTTGAAGTTCAAGAAGATTTGGCGAAAACCTAATTCCCCCGTCAATTTTCAAGTTAACCTTAGATAAAGAAATACTAATATCCTAACAAAAAATAAAATATGGTTCGAAAGAGGATAAATAGAGCTTTCCAAAAAGCTATTATTCTAAGAGATATAACAAACAACAAAAGAGTTATACTATTCTGAATTTCAAGAAGATTTGGCAGTGCCGCCGAATTTCAACTTGACCTTTTAGAAACAAATACTAACATCCTGACAACAAATCAAATATTTTTAGAAAGAGGATGAAGAGATCTTTCCAACAAGCTATTATTCTCAGAGATCCGACAAACGATGAGTGAGTTATGCTGGTTTGAAGTTTCTACGAATTATGGCAGCTATAGGGAGGTATAGGGTTTTAGGCTCATACGAATTTGTAAATTTTCTATGAATGATTTTTGTGGGGTTGGTTTCCTATTTATAATAAATGGGTATAGAATTATGATTACTACTTTTAATCACTTTATTATAATAAGATAATCTACCAGATAATTAAACTCTAAATTATCTTTCCTATTTTTAGGGTCTTTAATCTCTAAGGCAATTATCCCTCTATAAGGAAAATCTCTAAGGCAATTATCCATCTATAAGAACTTAGATCAAAGGGAATTTAAAACAAAGTTAACTACTAAACAATCTTACCAATTTCGGCTATCACACATCCTTTCCTTTAGGGGCAAAATCGTCTTCTCATCTGCACTGGCTTCTGGACTTCTAGGACTCAAAATTCGGGGTCTTACATATCAAGCCCGTATGGAGTGTTTCACCAAGTGTGTGTGGTTCACTTTTCTTTATGGTGCCAAGTACTACTTTGAAGGTGATAGGCGAGTTGTTCCAACTTGCATGATTTCCTGGCTTGATGCGAAGCGATTGATCAGCAAAGGATGTACATGATATTTCTAAAGAGTCCTCGGCTCTAGATTCTGTTCCAGTGGTTCACGAATTTCCAAACGTATTTCCAAAAGATATAGCCGGTTTACCACCAGCAAGGGAAGTGTAATTCGGCATTGAATTAGTGCCTGGTACGAATCCGATTTCCATTCCTTCGTATCGTATGGCTCCTACGGAAATGAAGGAACTAAAAATGCAATTGGAAGATTTGATGGATCATGGTTTCATCCGACCCAGTGTGTCACCTTGGGGAGCACCTGTCTTGTTCATGAAGAAGAAAGACGGTTCACTGCGATTGTGAATTGACTATTGGCAGCTGAACTGTGTGACCTTGAAGAACAGCTACCCTTTCCAGCGCATCAACGACTTGTTCGACCAACTCCAAGGTGCAGCCGTATTCTCCAAGATCGATCTCAGATCTAGATACCATCAATTATGAGTTCGTGATGTCGATATTCCAAATACCATATTCAGATCACGATACGGCCACTACAAATTTCTGGTTATGCCATTCGGCTTAATCAATCATGGACCAGATGAATTGTGTGTTCCTTGAGTTCCTGGATAAATTTGTGATAGTCTTCATCGACAACATTCTGATTTATTCAAAATCGGAAGAGGAGCATGCTAAGCACTTGCGAATTGTGCTGAATGTTTTGAAGGATCGGCAGTTGTTCACAAAGTATTCAAAATGCAAATTCTGGTTATGCAAAGTTAGTTTCCTTGGCCATGTTGTTTCCACCCAAGGTGTGTTAGTTCATCTGAATAAGATTGAAGCCATAGTTGCTTGGGAACCCCCGCGAACTGTGTCCGAAGTTCGTAGTTTCCTTGGCTTAGCCAGATACTACTGTCGCTGTGGAGAATTTTTCATCGGTTGCCGGACCATTGACAAAATTAACACACAAAGGAGAGCCATTCGTGAGGAACGAGAAATGCTAGCGAAGTTTCTAAGAGTTGAAAAGACGATTGGTTTCTGCACCAATCCTCACCTTACCAGTCGAAGGAAAAGAATAAGTGGTGTACAACGATGCATCGAAATCCGGATTTGGATGTGTGTTGATGCAAGAAGGGAAAGTCGTTGCCTTTGCTTCCCAAAAATTGTGATTGCACGAAAACAACCATCCTATGCATGATTTGGAGCTTGCAGCCATGATGTTTTCACTGAAAATATGGCAACATTACTTATAAGGTGAGAAGTGTCGAATCTTCACCGATCACAAAAGCCTGAAGTACCTCCTCACACAAAAAGAATTGAATATGAGACAACGAAGATGGGTGGAGCTGATTAAATACTACGATTTGATCATCAAATATCATCATGGAAAGGAAAATATTGTTGCTGATGCCTTGAGCTGAAAGTTTAATCCTCTTTCTACATCGGTTTTGGCTTACATGCGTACCTAATACTTCGTCAAACCTAAAACCCTACACCTCCCTATTTCTGCCGAAATCTGCTTGAACTTCAAACAAGCATAACTCTCTCATCCTTTGTCAGATTCTTGAAAATAATAGCTTTCTGGAAAGCTATTTCTATCCTCATTCCAAAACTATAGGGTTTATTTTCTGGAGGTCAGTTATTCTTTTTCTTAAATTAAGACATAATTCGGCGGAATTGCCAGAATCTGCTTGAACTTCAAAATAGCATAACTCTTTCATTGTTTGTCGGATTCTTACAAATAATAGCTTGTTATAAAGATCTTTCTGCTCTTTATCCATTAATTTTGGGTTTTTCATCTGGAGGTTAGTTTTTCTTTGTCATAATTTAGGTTGTAATTCGGAGTGATTAGGTTTCAAGATTGTGTGATTCTACTTTCAAGTGATTCTTGTTGTTGTTCCTCTTGTTCATATGATTTTTTGGCATCCATTCATGCTATGAAATCATGAATCCATCCTTTGAATCTTCCTTATACATAAAATTGGTATGCCCTACCTTTGCTCCATTGTTGTCAATTTTGATCAATTAATTAACCTATTGGATTTTGATCTTGTTTCTTTGGATTGTAAAAGTTGTAAACAGCTAATCCTTCTTTATTAACATGAAATCACAACCCTTACACCTTGTATGCATAAAATCACAATTTTTCTTGTGTCCTATGCCCAGTGCCGAAATATACATAGTTAATTGGAAAGATAATTCAGGTTGAATCTTGTTAAGTTCTTGGCTATCACATCACACATCCAAAGGGGAGGCACCTGCGGCATCTGATCACTGGTTTCAGATAGGTTTGGTGAGTGGAATCGGTAAGGAAATAGGGTACTTACTAGGTTATTTAGTATGCATGCTTAGTTTGGTTTTGTCTTTGCCTTGTGATGCTATAGGTGGTTCGGATCTATTAAATAAAGGCAAAGATATAGCTTCTTGTTCAGAGACAAGAGAGGTAAGATCTATGCCTTATCGGTTTCTCCAGAGATCCTTATTGCTTGTTGGTTATTTTTTATGCATACCCTTATTAATATTGCATGCGAATTGATTATATGGTATATGCATGAACTACGGATTAAGATCTGAATACTTAGGCAATACCAAACCGTTTGAGATAGGTTATGTGTGCCTAATTTGCATGTGTTGTGTGTATTGAATATTCTGATTGTGTTATGACATGATTGAGAATACCTTATTGTGGTATTCTGCTTTGTACTTGCTTGTCTGTGCTTGTATGTGTTAGTGTGTAAGGATCCTTTTCCGGTGGCCATTCGGGGTAAGCGCTGATGCTCCTTTTGAGAGGGGAGGCTCTTACTGCTAAGGGAGTTGTATAGGTGGTAATCCCCAACTTGTGCGCGCTGGATGCCTAGTCCTGTGTGCTGGCTAGATGCCTAGTCCTGTGTGCTGGCTAGATGCCTAGTCGTGTGTGCTAGCAAGATGCCCTAATCCTGTGTGCTGGTTAGGATGCCTAGTCCTGTGTGCTAGCTAGATGCCTTGTCCTGTGTGCTGGCAAGATTAATAGGCTTACTGATTAGCTTGTGTGTTAACCTTTTACCCTTTGTGTAACAAAGCCTTGGACAACACAAGTGGAAGGGAATGACCTTTCTTTTTTCTTACTACCGAGAGTAATCTGATGAGTTTTCCTGTTTGTGTACTTCTAATTTTTGGAATTATTGTAGTCAACCCTCAGCCTTAGTTTCGGCCCTGTCCCACTAATTGATTCTTGAATTGCATGATATCCATAGTTATGTAAGGATAATCTGATGTTGTATGGGAGATGTTTGTTTAAGATTTCTGTAGATCCTATGATGTTGTGACCCTAGTGAGATTCTTGTAATCTCATCCTGTTGTTTTCACCATTGTTCAGGCTTAGGTACATTCGTTGTTCGTGGTACCAGTGTGAGATCCAGGCTGCACAGCGGAGCAATATCGCATTACATTTGCATTCCTATCTCCTTTATTTATTGTGCATATAACATGAACCTTGATTGGACTATTTTCTGGTTATTTAAGTCCCTCCTTTGATGGTTTGTTTTTGGATTACTTTAGGAGGTTTACATGTTGAATTTTTAGATCTTTATGAGACTTGTGTTTTGTGGTTCCAATGATTAAATAAAAAGAATTTTGTTGATGTTTTATTCACTTTGTATTGTGCCAGAATTTTGTCCAATATCATGCTTCAAATTGTTATAAGTACAAAATATGAACATGTTAAAAACAGAAAATTAAATGGGTAAGCCTTGTGGGATTCAAATAGGTCCTTGTATTTGGGCTTGGTTGGGTTTCATGGTGGTAAGGGTCCTAATAGGTTGGGATTTTGGTCCTTATAGTATCACCATCAAATTCCATGGTCACAGATCCATCATGCATGCCAATCTTTGTCCTTGAGGTCTTCAAGAATGACCTTTCTACACCATTAGGTGGCACATCGCTTGCCCAGGTACGAAACATATCATCTAGGAAGACACTCCTATGACATATCACACAAAGATGCCACTAACGACATGTTATCCGAGGTCATTTACAGCCTCAGTCTGGCCGGACAAAGATCTGTAGTTCACCGGAAAACTTTTCGTATACCAAAATCCTATGTAAGCACACTTACCCCATAAAAACTATATCAAGTCAAAGCTTAGACAATCGCAAGCTAAACCCCATCATCCTCAACTAATTCCACAAACTAAATGGCATGAATAATAGAAAGCAATCCTAGATTTCCAGGTTAAAATTTTAACTAAATCCAACCGTTAAAAGGTCGGATTCTCACAAAACTAGTCGAGAGATATTTGAGAGAGGAGTACAAACTTGTTGGGGGAAGTTTTGTAGCCCGACACGCAATGAGTCTCATTACCCAGCAAAATCTGACTTATCACATGAAATTCCATTCAAAGGCAGTGGGTTAGACCGGTAGCTATGCCAACGTCAAAGTGACTTCATATGAATCGTGGTTCGATATGGCGTCACTTCCTTCAAAACGATGCCCCTTTGCTCGCGTATAAAATGGCATAAGCTATTGCAGCTTCGACCTACCTCGGTGAAAACAGCAAAACAACCTGCCATTTTGTTTAATCCAAATATTATATATATATATATATATATATATAAAATCTAATATTTTAAAATTTTTTATTTTATCTCAAAATTTGATTAAAAATACTTAATAAATACCATAATATTCTGAAAAAATATCCAAAAAATTGTATAAACTCCTTATAAATAGGAAATTTCATCAATTTTGAGAAAATATTTTTTTCATAAATATATTATTTACTAAAAATAAAAAATCTCATAATATCCCTAAGAAAAATCATAATAATTCCAATTATGATTCTTAAAATTCTTTAAACATTCAAATAATTTTAAATACATCCAATAGACCAATCTATGGTATTAATATTCCAAAATAAATATTAGAACTACCTTTATGATTTTCTAATAATAACCAAAGAGCTCTCAAGGGTTGCATAGGTTGCCCTATACAAATACTATGCTTTGCATAACTCATACCTGAATGTGTTCAAAGCAATCATATGCATCTCAATATAACACATAGCAAAGCACATTCATGCAATTCACAATATAGCATATCATACAATAGCTTATTTGTAATACTTTAGCATGGCACATCGTATCTACGCAATTCATAGCATAGCAGACATTGTTAAAGCATGGCAAGTCACATGCCTCTTAAAAACAAAACAATATTTCAATTTATGATCTTATTATATTTATTAGCCTCTATGATATAATTCATGTCAATATTCAAAATAATAAAATTTCTATCCATTCACGGGTTTTAAAGGCCACACATCCGTTGATGATGCCCCATACTGACTCCTCGAGGTCCTGCAACTACAGATATCCACCTATACATGATTATGATAAAAATTTTCAGAAATGAAATTTAGTTCATAATAATACATAAAATTATGCGTCTAACCTTGATGCCAAAAACACAAAACTCATCGAGTGATAAACCCTACTCCTTAACGTTGATGCAAAAAATTCCTAAATTCCTACCCTGGCCGAATTCCTTCATCCTTCATCAGATTTCTGCAAATAGTAGCTTCCATCATCCTCTATCTTTCTATCTTGGTTTCATCAACAGAAGGTTAGATTTCTCTTATACTTTTTCTTATCGCAAATACCTACCAAACCAAAATTCTTTAATTAATTATTTAATTGGTTTCTTTTGTTGTTCCTTTTATTTATATGATTGTTTGGCTCCTATTCATGTTGTAATATCAAGAATTCACCCTTTGAATCTTCCCTACATATGAAATTGGCATACCCTATACACTTACCTTATTGTTGCCGATTTTACAAAATAACTTGTCTGTTGGTTTCTAATCTTGTTCCTATTAATTGTATGTGTAATTAACATTTAATCCTCCCTTGTTATCATGAAATCGCAACCCCTAAACCCCTTATGCATGAAATCACAATTTGCCCTATTGCCCTATCTTATTGCCAAAATTGCCATGGTTAATTAGGATGGTAAATCAGGTTGATTCTTGTTGTATTCCTGGCTATCACATCACATATCCATGGGGGAGGTCTCAGCAGCTTCTAATCGCTGATTTCTGATAGATTTGGTGAGTGGAATTGGTAAGGAAATATGATATTTGCTTGGTTATTGAATATACATTGTTAGTATGGTTTTGTCTTTGCTTTAGGTGGTTTGGATCCTCTTAATAAAGACAAAGGATTAACTCTTTGTTCAGAGACAAGAAAGCTAGGATCTATGCCTCATCAGTTTCTCCAACGATACTTATTGTTTAATTGATACATTCGGTATTTGTCCATACTAGTGTGTGCATGTCTTGTTTATTGTATGCATAAGTTGCGGAATGACTTGTGGCTCACCTAGGCAATTTTGAACCCTTGAGATAGGTTGTGTGTGCCTAATTCACGTATGTTGTGTGTTTTGAACATGCTGAATTTTTTGTGATAAGATTGAGGATGCCCTGTTGTGGTGTTATGCATTGTACTTGCTTGTGTGTACTTGTACAAGTTTGTGTGTCACGATCCTTTTTCGGTGTCTATTCGGGATAAGCACTGATGCTCCTAGGGAGAGGAGAGGTTCTTACTAGTATGGGAGTCATATGAGTGGCAATCCCCAGCAAGAGCTTTCTGGATACCTTGTCCTTGTGTGGTTTGGATGTCATTATTCTTGTGTGGTTTGGATGTCATTATCCTTGTGTGACTTGGATGCCTTGTCCTATGTGCTGGCAAGATTAATAGGCTTGCTGATTAGATTTTGTGCTAACCATTTACCCTTTGTGAAAACAAAGCCTTGGACAGCACAAGTGGAAGGAGATGACCTTTTTATTGATGAGATTGAATGATGAATTACCTACCTGTGCACTTCTGTTTTTAGAGGGAAATAACAATCATGTCCAAATCCTGTTCAATTATAGATCCAAAGGATCTGGCAGAAACCTGCTAGTTGAGCGGATGGGAAAAACATATATAACACAACACTTGCATCACACAATTTAGTACTAATCACACAAGCACACAAGAGCAATAGCATGTCACAGTCAACACATTTAGCGAATCCATGCACGTAGGATTGTAACTGGGATTCCAATAACTCTCAGTCCCACCAGCTCTAGGTTTAGGGATGGAATCCATCAGTGGTACCTTGTTCTTAACTTTTTACCATTTATCTTGTTGCTCAATTCCATTGACGATTTCAGGATGTTAGGTGATAGCAGCTCCACCTAACTGGTTCCCACCTTGTAGGATCCTATCTTGCATTCATCGGCTTGCTCGTGTAGACCTATTCCCGCCTTATAGCCCCTTTTCTTTGTGTCTCCACACCTCGATATCATAACCAAAGAGCTCTCAAGGGTTGCATAGGTTGCCCTTTACAAATATTGTGCTTTGCATAACTCATACCTAAATGCGTTCAAAGAAATCATATGAATCTCAATATAACACATAGCAAAGCACATTCATGTAATTCACAACATAGCATATCATACACTAGCTTATTTGAAATACTTTAGCATGGCACATCGTATTTATGCAATTCATAGCATGGCAGACATTGTTAAAGCATGGCAAGTCATATGCCTCTTAAAAACAAAACAATATTTCAATTTATGATCTTATTATCTTTATTAGCCTGCTTGGAATAATTCATGTCAATATTCAAAATAATAAAATTTCTATCCATTCACGGGTTTTGAAGGCCACACATCCATTGATGATGCACCATACTGATTCCTCGAGGTCTTGCAATTACAGATATCCACCTATGCATGATTATGACAAAATTTCTCAGAAATGAAACTTAGTTCATAATAATACATAAAATTATGTGTTTAACCTTGATTCCAAAAACACAAAAACTCATCACGTGATAAACCCTACTCCCTAACATTGATTCCAAAAATTCCTAAACACCTACGCTAGCCGAATTCCTTCATCCTTCATCAGATTTCTGCAAATATTAGCTTGTTGGAAACCTCATGCCATCCTCCATCTTGCTTTCTTGGTTTCATCATCAGAAGGTTAGATTTCTCTTATACTTTTTCTTATCGCGAATATCTAGGGTTTGGTGCCAAAAATTTTTGATTAATTCTTCAATTGGTTTCTTTTGTTGTTCCTTTTATTCATATGATTGTTTGGCACCTATTCATATTGTAATATCATAAATTCATCCTTTGAATCTTCCCTATGTATGAAATTGGCATGCCCTATACACTTACCCTATTGTTGCCGATTTTTACAAAATAACTAGTCTATTGGTTTCTGATCTTTTTTCTACTAATCGTATATGTAATTAACACCTAATCCTCCATTGTTATCATGAAATTGCAACCCCTAAACCCCTTATGCATGAAATCACAATTTGCCCTATTGCTCTGTCTTAGTGCCAAAATTGGTATGGTTAATTAGGATGGTAAATCAGGTTGATTCTTGTTGTATTCCTGGCTATCACATCACACATCCAAGGGGGAGGTCTCAGCAGCATCTAATCACTGGTTTCTAATAGATTTGGTGAGTGAATTAGTAAGGAAATAGGATGTTTACTTGGTTATTGAATATGCATGCTTAGTATGGTTTTGTCTTTGCCTTATGGTTATATAGGTGGTTCGGATCTTCTTAATAAAGACAAAGGATTAATTATTTGTTTAGAGACAAGAAAGTTGGGATCTATGCCTCATCAGTTTCTCCAGCAATCCTTGTTGTTTGATTGATGTATTCGGTATTTGTCCATGTTATTGTGTATACGCATGCCTTGTTTATTTTATGCATGAGTTGCGGATTGAATTGTGGCTCACTTAGGAAATTTTGAACCTTTGAGATAGGTTGTGTGTGCCTAATTCACATATGTTGTGTGTTTTGAACATGCTGAATTTGTTGTGATTTGATTGAGGATGTCTTATTGTGGTGTTATGCCTTGTACTTGCTTGTGTGTGCTTGAATATGTTTGTGTGTTATGATCCTTTTTTGGTTTCCATTCGGGATAAGCATTGATGCTCCTAGGGAGAGGAAAGGTTCTTAATGGTATCGGAGTCGTATGAGTGGCAATCCCCAGCAAGAGCTTCGTCGATACCTTGTTCTTGTGTGGTTTGGATGCCATTATCCTTGTGTGGTTTGGATGCCCTTGTCCTTGTGTGTCTTGGATGCCTTGTCTTATATGCTGGCAAGATGAATAAGCTTGCTAATTAGATTATGTACTAACCATTTACCCTTTGTGCAACAAAGCCTTGGACAACACAGGTGGAAGGGCATGACCTTTTTATTGATGAGATTGAATGATGAATTACCTGCCTATGCACTTCTGTTTTTAGAAGTGTTTGAAGTCCACTCTCAACCTATGACTTTTGGCCTTATCCCTATTGTGATGGTTTGATGATTGTTTGATATCCCTTTAGTTGTGTAGGCGGATCTGATATTGTTTGGGAGATGTTTGATTAGATTTCTGCAGATCTTATGATGTTGTGACCCTACTGAGATTCTTGTAACCTCACCCTTTTGTATTCACCATCTTTCAGGCTTAAGTACATCATCTATTCGTGGTACCAGTGTGTGAGATTAAGGTTGTACGGCGGGACGATATTGCATCACATTCGCATCTTTCTTCCTTGATTACTTGTGCATATAATATGAAGTTTGATTGGATTACTTTCTAGTTCATTGAATCCCTCCTTTGTTTGTTTGTTTCCGGAATTTATTGGAGGATTACTTGCTAGATTTTGAGATCCTTGTGGGACTTGTTTGTTGTGGTACCTTTGGTTGATTTTAAAGACTTCCGCTGATGTTTTTATTCACTCCATATGTTTCCAGAATGTTTGTCCATTGTTACCATGCTCTAACCTTTAAAAAACATAAGAAATAAATCTAATAAAAATGGTTTAGGATTATTAGAGCCTTGTGAGATTCAGATAGGTTATAGGTTAGGCTTGTTTGGATTTCACGACAGTAAGGGTCCTAATAGGTTGGATTTTGGTCCTTACATGAATTCTCAAACTCTCTCAAATTCTCTCGAGCTCTCTACATCTCAATCCCGAGTACATTCCTTTGATCACCTGAGCTCCCTCATATTCATAGAGAAAGGAGGAGGTGATATCTTCTATAAAAGATGACAAAGTCAATTGCATAATTCAATTTGAACTTTGTTATTCGATAGTCAAACTTCAAGAGTAACTTTGCAACTAGGTGACCAATCTCAATCCTGATTTTGCAATTCGTTAGTCAAACTTCAAGTTTAACTTTTTTTCTTCAAGGTTCTAAAAATTGAAAGGAAGGGTTCAAATTGGATTTCTCTTATCTTATTCTAGAAACTTAGTAAAGGAGTTCAAGTTTGATTCTTCTTCTTTGGTATTTGGTTTGTCTAACAGACTCATCAACAAATCTACCTGCAGACAATGTTAGCAAAGAAGTACATGGAATATACCTTGAGGGGATTTGGGTTGTATGCGATTGTGTTTTTGTGAATAGGTACCACTAACGGGCTATTGGGATTCAAAGTGGAGGAGATCCTAATAGTGTTTGAAGTCCGACCCAAGTATCTTGTTTTCTTACCAAAAAATTAGGAGGAATCGCATGCATAGATTGTGCGATTGATAGAGAAGTTGGATAATATTTTGACTTTTGTGTCTGTCAAATGTTTTATCTAAAATCTTTTCTTTTTTAACTACAACTTTGTTTTATTACTGACGTTTCTAAAGTGAGTGTGCTGGAGAGTTGTGTGTGATAGCTTAAATGGTTTTCTGGCAACTTTGATATTCATAGCCCTGTATCTTCTACTTTGTTTTGTTTTGTATTCGTAGAGTTAGTCTAGTATAGCAGGGTGATTCGAGGACTCCCGCAATTTTGCCGTGTACTTCAATTCCGATTGAAATAATACATTTCTCTTTATATCAAAAAAAAAAAAAAACTAAATTGTTTTATGATTTGACTGAGTATATAGATTTTGTACCCATCTTTCACCCGTTTTAGGATTGGAAAGTGCAGATGGAAGGTAGGAAGTTATTGAAGATTGGAAGCCATGGACCCTCAAGTAAGACTCTCCCGTAATCCTCTATTGTATTAAGCTTCACTAAGAAAAAATGATTATCACGATCAATAGTCTTGATTTCTCCCTTCGGATTACACAAGTAGTTAATTTTACTAATCAAGCCCGCCTATAGTCAATTCCTCTTCCTATTACCTTAACCACAATTGACAACTTGATTGACTGCTCTCAGCTTTTTCTGAAAAAATCCAGCGCAGGCAAACCATTATCAACAATCAGAGAGGCATCTTGCATTTCTTTTACGAAGTTGGTGGAAGATGCACTCCGAGTAGAAGTAGAGCTAGTGTTACAAAATGTTATGAATCCTTTTATTCAACCGCACTCTTAAAACTAGATATGGACTCCTTAGTTATTTGGTCCAGACTAAATCTTTATGGATCGGACTGGATCCATATTAGGATTTGGACAAGGGTAGAGTTGGGTTTGATGGCTGTTGGAGTTTGGAAAGGTGTTTTAAGGTAAAAGACATTTAGTACTTGTAACTAAACTCCATGGGTGCCGAAATCTGAAATCTGTTTCTGTTTAATCCGGGCCCATATTTGGCCTTGAATATTTACATACAGAAGTCAGGCACATCATAGAAAGTTTAAATCTGATTCATCCAGGGTTATGGAGTGTGTTTCTCAGCTTACATTCTTCAACTTGTGTCCTCCTCGTTCTACATCCTTTAAGTATTCCACCTCGTCACCTGCATCAATACTACTCGTAGGTACGCATCGCGAATGTCTCTTCTGTTTGAACAACGTAATTCTTGGCTGGTAATTACTTAGGTGTTGATTATTGGCAGGAGGATCCAATTTCAGGAGAACAACAATAACCTGCGCTATGAAATCTTATCGCCTCTCACAACTCAATCTCACTGAGCTCCAAACACTTAAAGCCCGTCCTCGCATTGATTTCTCCTCCATTTTCTCCACCGTAACCCTTTCTTGCTTCCTATCCTACCTATTGTCTTTCTTATTAATCACCGGCATCCGGTTTTGTTCCATTGCCTGTTTTTAGTTTATAATAATGACTGTGCTGTTTGTTAGGTCAATCCCATTATTGATGATGTTCGCTGCCGCGGCGACGCTGCTGTGAAGGAGTTGCTGCTCCCTTCTTTTGTTGTTATTCTTACTGCTGTTATGCTTTGCTATCTGTTTATGTGTATTTCCTTTTTTGTCAATGTGTAGCTATACTGTCAAATTTGACAAAGTCCTTGTGGACGACGTTGTGGAGAATGTTGCGGATCTTCCTCATCCTCAGGTTTATTATTCTTTAACTTCCATTTCAGAGGTATTTTGGTGTAGTTCATGAAATTAAGAGGTTCGTTGTGCATAGCTTGATGCAGCTGTTAAAGCAGCATTCGATGTGGCCTATGACAACATATATGCATTCCATCTTGCGCAAAAATCTTCTGATAAGAGTGTTGAGAACATAAAGGCAAGTGAGTCTTCTTGTTCTTTTTATTTTTTTTCTTTGTTATATTATAAACCTAGAATTTACTTGTTTATTTGTTAAATTCCAGGGTGTCAGATGCAAAAGAGTGCCGAGAAGCATTGGTTCCGTAGGTCTTTATGTCCCCGGGGGCACTGCAGTTTTGCCTTCAACAGCTCTGATGCTTGCAGTTGTAAGTTGATCAGCGTTTGTATTTTACTTTGGCTGTTTCAAATTCTTCAACTGCTTCAACAGGCACCACAGACAGGTAACTATGTTTATTTTCTTTAACGTTTGTACAACAGCCTGCTCAGATTGCTGGGTGCAAAACTGTTGTTCTTGCAACTCCTCCAACTCAGGATGGCAGCATATGCAAGGTAATTGTTTTAATAAAATGGTCTCTTGTGAGCATAGTTATTAACTGTTTGGTTATGCCATTTTTAGGAGGTTCTTTATTGTGCCAAGAAGGCTGGTGTCACTCATATCTTGAAAGCCGGAGGAGCTCAGGTTATAGAACTTTTAACTTATCTATGACTGTACTAGGCTGTTCATTTTATCAAGTTCTTTGTGGCAGTGCAGGTATTTTGTTCTCACTATTTTTTCATTTGTAGGCTATATCTGCCTTGGCTTGGGGGACAGAATCTTGCCCCAAGGTATTGATCCCCATGAGCTCTCTGCTTTTAAATTTTGTTTCCTTGTGTATTTGGTGACAGAACTGATGGTCACTGCTACAGGTGTATGTTTTTTTCCTTCTAATGGCCATACACCAAATAAGCTTGTATTGTGATTGTTATGCAATCGATTAGTCAAAAAATACTTTTTTTTTGCTCACTAGATTTCTAATAGGCCTTGGAGTGGCTCACTTGATGATTTAGAGAGCTTTGGAGTCTTATCTCTTTACTGCATACAATATAAATTTCTTTTTATTTCTGTTTCTTGTTACAACTGCAGGTTGAGAAGATTTTTGGACCAGGAAATCAGTATGTTACTGCTGCAAAAATGATTCTCCAGGTATGGATATTTGCTAATTTATTTTATTCTGTTGATTATTCTGTGAGGTTCTTTTGGGAGTTAATCTTCTTTTACCCTGTTGATTCTTCTTCTTTGACTGTGTTGGAATCCTGCGGAGAGTTTAGAAATTCATTGTATTGTATATTTTATTGTTTCATCTTCTTCTACATGTTTCTGTGTTTATATCTTGAAATTGCTTATATTTTCTGTCTGACTCAGTTATCTTCTTTTTCTCCTTAACAGAATAGTGAGGCAATGGTTTCTATAGACATGCCTGCTGGGCCTTCAGAAGTTTTAGTCATTGCTGATAAATATGCTAGTCCTGTTCATATAGCGGCTGATTTATTGTCCCAGGTGCTTAATTTTTTATTTTTTTTTTAAATGATGTGTGACTTTATGTTGATTTTCTCTGTGCTTTCCTGATGGATCTTGAGTATTTCTTTTTGGTTGCCAAATAGAAATTTCATGCATATCATCTTGTTGAAATCAGGATAGCTTACTAATTGTCGCATGCTGGAAGATGTCGTGAGCATTATTTCGTGAATGATTTCTTTTTGAATATTTTTAGGCAGAGCATGGCCCTGACAGTCAAGTTGTTCTAGTAATTGCTGGCGATGGTGTGGATCTGAAGGCCATTGAAGAGGAAATTAGTAAACAGTGCCAAAGCTTACCTAGGGGTGAATATGCTTCAAAAGCACTGAGTCACAGCTTTATTGTGTTTGCACGTGATATGCTTGAGGTTTGTTTTTCTTCCTTGGGGTCTTTGCAGCTTCAATCCTTTGTTAGATCAGTTTACTTCGGCTGTCTGCAAGTGTATTGTTTTTTTTATGAAATATATAAATTGGATAAATATTACATGGTGAAATCTGACACCTGCATTGTTGCAAGTCATTGGGATTTATAATATTTTTTGCATTTTCTGATAGTACCAAAACACTGGGACATACAAGCGAGGGGACTCGCTTGTTCTTTCAACAATTGTTTTTCAATAAGCCCAATGTTTGTTTCCCTTATACTCTTACTGCCGCACATCCTACTGCTACGTGGGAAGTTGGGTTATCTATTGAACTTTATGACTTGCATGATCCTTAATTTGAGCCTTTTATATGTAGGCCGTCTCCTTCTCAAACCTTTATGCTCCGGAGCATTTAATTATTAATGTAGAAGATGCAGAAAAGTGGGAGAGTTTTATTGAGAATGCGGGTATGCTACTTTGCTGTTGTTGTTTTGAAACGCAGTTTTCGCTTATATATATATCTATACATGCTCCATTCATCTTTGTTTCTTGAGAACATTGTCACTGCAGGATCTGTATTTTTGGGCCCATGGACACCGGAAAGTGTTGGAGATTATGCAAGTGGGACAAACCATGTCCTCCCTACCTATGGTTATGCCCGAATGTATGGTGGGGTGTCTCTAGACTCTTTCTTGAAGTACATCACTGTGCAGTCTTTGACGGTGGAGGGTCTGAGAAAGCTTGGACCATTCGTCGCAACCATGGCTGAAGTGGAAGGGCTGGAAGCTCACAAGAGAGCTGTGACTCTTAGACTTGAGGATATTGATGCCAAGCAACTTCCCAATGTGATTTGATTTGTAAAATCATATGATTTGAAGAATGGAAACTGGAAATGCTTCAAGTAGACATCGAAATCCATATGTGTCAACGAGATGAGACTGAAATTCACTTATTGTACTGATTTTACTGTTTCTTCGTTTCTGGCCCTCTACAGCACAAGGCGTGCACATCACATGTTACTCTCTGCTACTTCACTACTTGAGGTTGTGAAATAAACGTGGTTGCTGGTTGATTTTGGACAGAAGCCCAATACTTGAGAAAAAGTAAACTAGGCCCAAAATTTCAAATTACCTGAATATCTTGTCCAGGACGCGAGAGGAAGCGCGGCCGACAAGCTGCCACGATTCCATTGAGCCACCAAAACTTGGCCCTCCCTCTCCATGGCAGCAAATAAGGATCATGGATTACTACAAGGTTCTAGGCATCGGGAAGGACGCAAGCAAGGCGGAGATCAAAGCAGCGTTCAGGAGGGAGGCACTTGATTGCCACCCTGACAAACACACCCATTCCCCCGATTCCGTTCGGGTCAGTGCTACCCACCGTTTTAAATTGATCACCGAGGCTTACGACGTCCTCAGCGACGACAGAAAACGGGCCTTTTATGATATCAACAACAGCACCACCGATACTTCTTATTCCTCTTCGTACGGCGGATACAATTCCAAGAAAGGTTATGGCGGATACAATTACCAATATAATAGCTATAATTCCAGTTTTAGTCGTAGTAATTCAAAAGGTTATGGTTCTCATGACATCCATTACAAGTTGAACTCCGTGTTTCACTTCCTATCAGCGCGTGTCCTTCTTCTCAATATTGCCTTTGCCTGGTATGGCTTTCTTTTTTTGTTTATTTGCACTCGAGTTAGATTGGATTTTGTACAACTGGTAATCGTTTAATCGTTTAATCGTTTTCCTGCAGCGCCTTGGTCGGTGGGTCCGTAGTATTCGATGTAGGAAGGGAAGCGCTGTGGAAAATGCACAATTCTGGGGTATGAAGCGTACTTATTATATAGTCACTTGTATTCGTCATTTGTTCGTTATATGTTATCTTCTGGTTCCTCAAATCACCAAACTATTTTCTTTTTTTTTTGAGTGTTGACTCACCAATGTTGCATCTTTTATTTTCTTTTACTGTCTGGATATATTAGCATTTGCATTTGGTCTCTTCGTGTTCACTGTGATCTGTCTCAATAATTTGATTCTTAGTTTACTTGTTTGTTCTTGGCGGAGGAATTAAAGCGAACCTCATTGCCGGTCGAAAACTGTTTTATGTGTTCATACAATCATACCGGTAATACCATCTAAATATTGCTGAAGCTACAGAGTTGCAAGGGCTAAATGTAAACAGAGTTGCAGACTCAGACTTGAATGAGTCCTGCATTTTCTGAACAATTGAGCTAGTTCTGTAGTCTACATCTGTATATGTTATATTTAGGAGTTATTAATGTTGAATATTCATACTGAGGATATGGAATAGCGTTCTATATGCATGGAAGAGATGTCTTGAGTGATAATCGTGGTAGGAGAGGTTCTCCTCCATCCTGGTTAAGCTCTCTTACCAATTTGAACGCACAGTGTTATCTTTATCTATTGGTAATGACTGTTGCGAGTGATCTGCTGAGTTCATCCCAGCATTAAGCTCAACGAGGGAAAGAAATTATCTCGGTTCCTGGTTTTCTTTGTGGTTATATTGTTCCTGCTGAGTTGATCTCGGCTTTTCATCTCCCACTTTCTTACCTTTCCCGGAACTATTATTTCTAGCTTCAAAAGTTGTGATTATAATGCATGATAGCTGACAACAGTACTTGTAACCTACTTGCCGTGCAACTCTGTAAAGTTGGTCATTGAATTATTTTATTTTCTTGGAAACCGTCCCTGCTATCTAGTTACTGTTCAAAGCCTACAAAACGTGTGATGGTGTCATACACCGATTGATATTTTTTTATTCTTGCAGAAATCTTTTGAAGAAGCCATGGAATCAATTGAAAATGCAAAAAAACGCGGAGATGAAGTTTGAATTGGGTTTGCACTTCGCCGTCACATATCAGCAGCTCCATCTAGTATTCTATTATTGTATTCTGTTGTAAATGCCTCCGCTCCGCTCTTGGTAAATACGAGAAACTGCTGCTTGTGTAATATATTCATCTACAGCGTGGTTATATGTGGCGACAGACATTCATTCATGTATTCTGTTGCAGTCTTGAACTTAAAATACCTAGTCAATGTAGCACTCCATTTTTCCTGGAGTTCCCAAATTATCATTTTGTCACTGTCATTTTGTCTTTGGTCGATTCTTCATGAGAGATAAACTCAAAACCCTTTTGTTTGTGTTTATGTAATCTTTTTGGGGGGTTTCCTGCTGAATCTTGTCCTTTAGGGTCCCTCGGGCTCTGTAACAATGTTTTTATGTTTTGTTTGAAGTTTAGTGATGTTTTAGATTTTTCTTGGGTATGAGATTTTTCAGATTTAGTTAGAACGACAAAATTGAACTTGTCTGATTTCTGGAAAATTTTCGAATACTGATGAGTTTTGAGGTATTAGTACGGCATGACTGACTGACCGTTAAAGGAAGCTCCTTTCAACTCCCTCTTAAGTTTTCTTGTCCGGTGCCTACCTTTAAGATGTCGAGCTTGAGTTGTTGGTGATATATATTGGTCTCTGAGGTTGAAAGCAGAAGCTTTTGTGACATGGAGGTGGCGTGACTTGGAGTTTATTGTGAGTTCAGTGCTTTGGGAGCACGATGCTTCCAGACAAAATTTTGGAAATGCTTGCGTCATACTGACATCAGCACCATGAATTATGTCTAGGAGCACCGTAGATATTTACCTGTGAGTTCAGTTTTGAGGATCTGAGGCACATGGCAAGACATTTCTTATTGATCTGGTTGATGATTTTTTGCTTCTTTGTTTTTAGACTTGCAATTCAGGTGAGTGAATATTCATAACTCTTCTGGCCGTATTTCACATGATCAGTTATTTTTTAGCACGACGTTTACGTTTTGATAATATGATCACATGCATGTTTCAAAATGATGTTTTAATTGTATATATTTTGAAAATTCTTTATTAAAAAAAATATGCATAGAGATGATTTATGTATGATTGGTACAATTTTAGAAATGTTATGATATTATATATATTTGATTTATCCTCATTTTAAAATGATGATGTTATACGCTATGTTTGGATGACTGGGTAAGATGCGCATCTAGGATTTTGTGTAAGACCAAAGAATTGAGCTTGAGAGATTGTTACTTGTTGTTTACTCATTGTGGCTTATTAATGATTATGAGTATGCTTTAGTGTGCCAGTGAGAGGTGGGGGAGGTAGGATGTGAGGACCCCTCTTTGGAGGAACAATTCAACTATTCAACTCACATATAAGGTATTTGTTCTAAAATAACAATAAGAAGAATTGAGGAGAAAAGAATAAGGAAGAATTGAGGAGAAAAGAACAAGATAGGGAGTATAAGATCATATCAAGTACTCAAAACAAGTGTGTACAAAGTGAACAATGTTACCTCCTATTTATAGGTAACATGATAGGGTACATGAAGAGATATTGGAGGATAAAGAGTTTTGTAGTTACAAAATATTCATACCACAATTGAATAGACATAATAAGTTATTTGTCTTTTCAATTGCCAAACATTTGATATTCATAACACTCCCCCTTGAATATTTTGAATTTTAAGAATGTGAGTATGAAATCAGAATACTGCCTCATTAAAAACCTTACCAAGAAAAACCCAATGGGAATAAAAACTTGGTGAAGGAAAAAAGAGTGCAGTGCATACTCCCCCTGATTTAGTCATCCCTTTAAATCTTTCAAGCGTTGCATTCCGATCTTTCGAACAAGCTTTTCAAATATTGATGTGGGAAGAGCTTTAGTAAATAAATCAGCCAGGTTATCACTTGAGCGTATTTGTTGGACACTGATTTCCCCTTTGCTTTGAAGATCATGAGTAAAGAAGAATTTTGGTGAAATATGTTTTGTCTTGTCACCCTTTATGTAGCCTTCCTTCAATTGAGCTATACAAGCAGCATTATCTTCATACAGTGTAGTTGCAAGTTCTTTATCACTTGATAATCCACATGCTTCTCTTATGTGTTGTGACATTGATCGTAGCCAAACACATTCACGACTTGCTTCGTGAATTGCTAAAATCTCTGCATGGTTAGAAGAAGTAGCAACCAAAGTTTGTTTCACCGATCGCCATGAAATGGCAGTATTACCTATAGTGAATAAATAACCTGTCTGAGATCTGGTTTTATGTGGATCTGACAAATATCCTGCATCTGCATAGCCAACTAAATCAAAAGTGGATAAATTTGAATAATATAAACCCATATCCATTGTCCCTCGTAGATATCTAAAAATATGTTTAACTCCATTCCAATGTCTTCGAGTTGGGGAAGAACTATATCTTACTAGTAAATTTACTGCAAATGATATATCAGGTCGAGTGTTATTAGCAAGATATGTAAGTGCACCAATAGCACTAAGGTATGGGACCTCAGGACTTAAGAGATGTTCATTTTCTTCACGAGGTCGAAAAATATATTTTTTCACATCAAGGGACCTCACAAGCATTGGTGTACTTAACGGATGGGCTTTATCCATATAAAATCTTTTAAGAACTTTATCCACATAATTTGATTGATGAATAAATATTCCTTCACTTAGATGCTCAATTTGAAGACCCAAACAATATCTTGTTTTTCCAAGATCTTTCATTTCAAATTCGTTTTTTAAATAGCTGATAGTTTTATCTATCTCTTCACGAGTTCCAATGATATTTAAATCATCAACATAAACAGCTATTATAACAAAACCAGATCCATATCTTTTTATAAAGACACATGGACAAATTGGATCATTCTTGAAATCAATTTTAATCAAGCATTCACGGAGGCAATTATACCACATCCGTTCAGATTGCTTCAATCCATATAGAGCTCTATTTAACTTTATTGAATAAATTTCCCGGGAAGTTGATTTATTTGCATCTGGAAATTTAAATCCTTCAGGGATTTTCATATATATATCAGTATCCAACGAGCCATACAGATAGGCTGTAACTACATCCATTAGACGCATTTCAAGCTTTTCATGTACTGCCAAACAAAGTAAATATCGCAATGTTATTGCATCCACCACTGGAGAATATGTCTCATCATAATCAATACCCGGTTTTTGGGTAAAACCTTGTGCGACGAGTCTTGCTTTATATCTCACGACTTCATTTTTCTCATTTCTTTTTCGCACAAATACCCATTTATATCCCACCGGTTTTACACCTTTTGGTGTATGGACTACAGGTCCAAAAACTCCACGTTTTTCAAATGACTTTAATTCTGATTGAATTGCGTCTTTCCACATTGGCCAATCATTTCTATTTTTACATTCCTCCACAGAGGTAGGTTCAAAATCCTCATTTTCTTCCATAATATTTAGCGCTATATTATATGCAAAAATATTGTCGACAAGTATTGAGCTTCGGTTCCATCTTGTTCCTGTAGTGACATAATTAATCGAGATCTCTTCATTCTCTTGTGTTTCTTCCGGAATTTTATTAATTATGTCAACTGGATTTTCCAAAACTATATCCTCCTCATGACCATCTTGTATAGTTGCTCCTTTCTTTTTCCGAGGATTTTTATCTTTAGAACCGAATGGTCTTCCACGTTTCTGACGTGGTCTAGATTCACTAGCAACTTTAGATTGTCCTTCAGGGACATCAATTCTTATCAGAGCATTTACAGCTAGAATATGAGACCTAGTTATTCTTTTAAGGTCAGTAAATGCATCTGGCAGTTGATTTGCAATCGTTTGTAAATGAATTATCTGTTGAACTTCATGTTCACATTGATTTGTTCGAGGATCAAAACTAGATAATGATAATTCATTCCAATAGATCTTATTTTCCAACTGTTTATTTTCTCCCCCAAGTGTTGGAAATATAGTCTCGTCAAAATGACAATCATCGAATCTTGCGGTAAATAAATTTCCAGTTAATGGCTCAAGATATTTAATGATAGATGGAGACTCATATCCAACATATATTCCCATCCTTCTTTGAGGACCCATTTTTGTACGTTGTGGTGGAGAAATTGGAACATATACCGCACAACCAAAAATTCTTATATGGGAAATATTTGGTTCCTGACCATGAACCAATTGCATTGGAGAGTATTCATGATAATTTGTTGGCCTAATGCGTATAATTGTTGCTGCATGTAAAATGGCATGTCCCCAAACAGAAACTGGAAGTTTGGATCTCATAAGCATAGGTCTTGCAATTAATTGTAAGCGTTTTATAAATGATTCTGCAAGACCATTTTGTGTATGAACATAAGCAACAGGATGTTCAACCTTTATTCCAATAGACATGCAATAATCTATAAAGGCATTTGATGTAAATTCAATAGCATTATCCCATTCGAATGGACTTTATCGGATAATCAGGAAATTGAGCTCGCAAACGAATTATTTGTGCAAGCAATCTCGCAAAAGCCATATTACGAGATGATAATAAACATACATGGGACCATCTGGTTGATGCATCGATCAAAACCATAAAATATCGAAATGGTCCACATGGTGGATGTATAGGTCCACAAATATCTCCTTGAATTCTTTCTAAAAATTTTGGAGATTCAATTCCAATTTTTGATAATGATGGCCTTATTATTAATTTGCCTTGAGAACAAGCAGCACATGAGAATTCATTAGATTGAAAAATCTTATTCTTTTTCAGTGGATGACCACAAGAATTCTCTATTATTTTTCACATCATTGTTGAACCGGGATGGCCTAACCGGTCATGCCAAATTTTAAACACATCATTAAACTGATGGTTTATTATAGAATGAGATTCTATCATTGTAATACTTGTGTAGTACAATCCGGAAGAAAAAGCGGGTAATTTTTCTAATATATACTTTTTACCCGAAATTATTGAAGTTATGCAAAGATACTCAATGCTTCCTTCGTTCATTGTCTCAATATGATATCCATTCAGACGAATATCTTTGAAACTTAACAAGTTTCTTTGAGACTTAGAAGAGTATAATGCATCTTCTATCATTATTTTGGTACCACCAGATAGAATAATATTTGCTCTTCCGGAGCCTTCAATCAATCTTGTACTACCACTTATGGTATATACATTGGTTTTTCTATTATCCAAATAAGAGAAATATCTCTTATCTCTCAATATTGTATGCGTTGTGGCACTGTCAACCAAACATATTTCCTTGGCGTTCATCTTAGAGATATCCATGCCAATATCCATTCTCTTCATTGAATAAATAAAATGAATAAGAAAATATAAAATAAATTTAAATATAAAGAAAATATAAATAAATAAAACAAAATAAATAGACTTTTATTATAATAAAACAAGAGAACATGATTGAAATTTGCATAATTATAAAATTAAAATCATTCATGATTTCTTGCACTTTCATCATTTGGATCATTAAGAAAATCAGAAACATCCAAGTGCGTTATATCCTCAAGGCCATTAGCAAATTCAGTGAAATCATCTTGGACAAAATTTGTCTCCACATCCTTGCCCTTAGACTTCAAAGATTCTTGATATAGGTCAGCAAAATATTTTGGTGTACGACAAGTACGTTGCCAATGACCTTGCATTCCACATCGATGACAGTTACTAATTGTAACTTTTTTCTTTATACCACTCATTATTTTTCCAGGTCCTTCATCCTTTACAACTTTCGGATTTTGGAAGATAAATTTACTGGATTGACCACCACCATAATGAAATTTATTATAACCTCGTCCTCGTCCTCGTCCTCGTCCGCGGCCTCGACTACGACCACGACTATGGTTATGAGATAGCATCACATTCACTTCAGGGAATGGAGCAGAACCAGTAGGACGAGATTGATGATTTCTCATCAACAGCTCATTGTTTAGTTCAGCCACCAGAAGGTATGAAATCAACTCAGAATATTTTGTGAAATCTTTTTCACGATATTGCTGTTGTAAAAGCACATTTGAAGCATGAAAAGTAGAGAATGTTTTTTCAAGCATATCAGCATCAGTGATATTTTCTCTACATAATTTTAATTGTGAGCTGATTTTAAATAATGCTAAATTATATTCACTCACAGATTTAAAATCTTGTAAACGAAGATGCATCCAATCATAACGAGCTTTTGGAAGTATCACTGTTTTCTGGTGATCATACCTTTCGTTTAAATTTTTCCAAAGATCTGCAGGATCTTTTACTGTGAGATATTCAGATTTCAATCCCTCATGGAGATGATGGCGAAGAAAAATCATAGCCTTTGCCTTATCTTGATTCGATGCTTCATTTGATGTTTTGATTGTCTCTCCAAGCCCTTTGGCATCCAAATGAATTTCAGCATCCAATATCCATGATGAATAATTTTTTCCAGTAATGTCAAGAGCTTCAAACTCAAGCTTTGCAATATTTGCCATTGTAAAACTATAAAATATTAAAAACACATAAAATTAATCACATAATAAGATAAGAAATAAAGTTTTTATTTTAAACATAAGAAATAATCTATAAGAATAATAACATAAGAAATATTAATAACATGTAATGATGGTAATATTATGATTATATTAGCATCATACAAATAAAACAATCAATAACTTAAATTTCTAAAACAAATATAAGAAAATCAAATTTAAGAACATACAATATGAAACAATAATATTACAACATGATTATATCTAAATAATTATAAAAATATACTCACCCAAATATACCTTTGTAGAAACTAAGATTCTTGTTTGTTCTTTGTGAAGAACTCTTGTAAGACTCTTGATTCTCCTTTTGTTTATAAGAGTATCGTGCTGATAACGTGTTATAGAATATAACGATAAGAAGAATTGAGGAGAAAAGAATAAGGAAGAATTGAGGAGAAAAGAACAAGAGAGAAAACTTAAGAACAAGATAGGGAGTATAAGATCATATCAAGTACTCAAAACAAATGTGTACAAAGTGAACAATGTTACCTCCTATTTATAGGTAACATGATAGGGTACATGAAGAGACATTGGAGGATAAAGAGTTTTGTAGTTACAAAATATTCATTACACAATTGAATAGACATAATAAGTTATTTGTCTTTTCAATTGCCAAACATTTGATATTCATAACAGTATTGTTTTTTTTATGTGAAGATCCCCTTCTCTGGAGGAACAATTCAACTAATCAACTGGAGTAATGAATCTCCAATTCACATATAAGGTATTGACTGGGGTGATCAACTTAATTTGGTAAGAGGAACAAAAGGTAGTGGGTGGTGCTTCGAATCACAGTAGTAGCGGTCAGGGATTAAACGTGTTTCACCGAGCCTTGAGTTGGATAAATTCATTGCTCTCTCTATACAATACCTTATATGTGAGTTGGAGATTCGTTGCACCAATTACGTTGCTCATTGTTCCTTTAGGGAGGGGAGTCTCACACAGGATACTTGTTAACAGTATGTCCCCTGCTCCACATTACTAGCAATAGAAGATTTTTTACGATATAAATTTAATAATTGAAAACCCTGTTACATCCCGAATCGATATCTAGACATGTGGCAATGTCGCGTGTCAAGGCACACAAGGCAACTACAGAACCCTTAACAAACGTAGGAGAAGTCTATAAGAGCATGGTTATAAAAAACTCTAAAAAAGAAACAAGGCATCTAAAGGAGTTTTACAGAAACCTCGACAAAAATCTAAATCATATGCTATAAATCTGATGTTTCTGATCTAGTTTGATGTCAACAACTGTTTAACTATGAAAGGGAGAAACAATAATGATTGAGTATAACTCAGTATAATTTAGTTGGACTGGGTGTAAAATCCTGAAAACCTCAAGCTACTTGGGCCGAAAGCTCAATCATGAATTGTTTAAGTTAGTGGGTCTTATCCCACATTCATAGATCGATATTGGGATTATAGCTTGATTTTGATGTTTTAGAAGATAAATTTTATCTTTGGAGAATTATTATAATTAATAAAAAAAATATTGTTATTTATGTGATCGATGATCGAACCATAAAATGGTAAATTGTATTTATGATTTTGTCATTTGGGGTCTTGGATAGGTCCATTGAGGGTTGATAGTAATTGGTGAATTTTTTAAGAATATTTAGAGACATAATTTGATTTATTATGATTTATTATGATTTATCTAAGTTATATTATAAGGTTTTAAATTTTTAATAAATTATAAAATTATGAGAAAATAATTTTTTGATATTGATGAAATCTCCTATTCATTACAAAGTTTATAGAATTTTTTAAGATTTTCTTTGGGGGTTTATACTATTTATTATAATTTTAAACTAATTTTAATATTAAAATATATATATTTATTATTAATTATATAATAATATATATTAATAGCATAATAAATCAAAACAGCCTACATCGTTTTTGACCACGTTTTTTTTTTTGGCTTCCCGAAAATCGAAGGTTGGTCAAAATGTCAGCAACCCGTGCTATTTTGACGAAATGGAGCAAGAGGGTGTCATTTCAAATGAAATGATACCGTATTGATGGGAACCTGAAGCGACATCGTTTAGATGTCGAGTACCAAGCCAGTCTATGAATCGGGTGCCAAGCTGGTCCATGAGTATTAAAATATGGTTAATATGAAATAATTAATTGGAATCATGTATGTGAGCCTAAAGATACAGTGTTAAGTATGATTGCTAGTCTAGTGTGCAACGATCAGCATGTTATACTGTGAATTGTTGGAATGAGTCTGTCTTGTTGTGCTAGCATCATTGAGATGCACATAATGTATTAGGAGCATTCGGGATACGACATCGACATGTGGGATGTACTGAATCCACATAAGGTAATCTATGCAATCCTTGAGAGCAGTTCGGTTCTAATAGCATGGTCATGGAGATGTCAAACAATGAGGTAATAAGGAAGGAAAGAATTTTATTTATTTTATTATGAATTAAATAATATAAAGCAAGATCCTGTAGAGTGGGCATCGCTTAGGTGGATCTACTATCACCTAACGCCCTAACATCATCAGTGGATCGGGTTAGGAAATTGATTTGACATGGATCTATCAATTTCATGAGAAAATGAGCTAAGTTAGAAAGATAATGAGAATAGAGTGCCACTGACAAACTCTAGTTCTATCCCTAGAAGATATTGTCAGTCCAAATCACGATCATGTATGCTCTGAAGAATCGTGCTTGCTGCATATTAATTGACTGTGATTGCATATATTAATATGTGAATTGATTAAATTATTGCTTGTCAGCATGTCTATTTATTAAAGCTATTACTTCATATGAAATGCTAAGCATATTTTTCCCGTCCACACACCTGGTAGGCTTCTGCCAGAATATTAACACTGAGTTTAGGAATAATAATTAGGAGCTCACTCCCAAGCATCAAGTAAGGAGGTTAATCAATCAATCCATTTGAGGTAAATCGTATAAGTATTATATGCATAGTAATATTTCTCCTGAATTTGTTTGTGAGTTGATTGGAATATGAGACTAAATAAAAGCCTGAGTTGTTGTGTTAAGAGTTTGTTTGTTATGGGATGCTACCCGGACAACATCCTAACTTTTAATATTTTTTGCTACGCATATTAATGTTCTTAGGATGATAATTTCTTCTCCGCTTTGATTTTGTTCCACTAGCCTTGTAGGTTTTCTAAATACATTGTTTTATGATATGACAGTATATATAGTGAGCCTATGATGATTGTCATGTGATTATTGGTTCTGGGGGTGGCACTGAGCGTAACCCAAAAACAGTTCAAATATCGTAATATCAAAATAATATAGAGTTATCAAATCAAAATAAATACTGGATTTAATTGTGATGTCAAGCCCTCTGGCTTAAAAATTTGGCTCGACGACTGTCATAGGCTCATTATATACACTGCTAACACACCCAACAATGAATATAGTAAACTTACAAGGCTATAAAGAATTTAATAGCGAAGATAGTATTATGAATAACTATCAAAAAGACAAGAAGCGGATTTAAATAAGAATAAACAGTATCGTCCGGGTGATAGACAACCGTAGTGGGATTAGGTGCTACAAGGAACTCAAACATGAATTTTATATTTATTTACTCTTATTTTGGTTCTCTGAATACTATATATCATGTATGTAGACTAGGGGAATAACATATCATGTACATAATATACTAGAATCCCCAAAAGAAGTCCTAACCTTGTCTTGTGCTAAAATCCGACCGTCTGATTGTTTATTTGGAGGGAAACCGCAATCATGTCCAAATCCTGTTCAATTACAGATCCAAGGATTTGGCAGAAACCTGCTAGGTGAGCGGATGAGAAAAACATATATAACACAACACTTGCATCACACAATTTAGTGCTAATCACACAAGCACACAAGAGCAATAGCATGTCACAGTCAACACATTTAGCGAATCCATACACGTAGGATCGTAACTAAGATGACAATAACTCTTAGTCCCACCAGCTCTAGGTTTAGGGTTGGATTCCATCAGTGGTACCTTGTTCTTAACTTTTTACCATTTATCTTGTTTCTCAATTACACTGACGATGCCGGGATGTTAGGTGATGCCACCTCTACCTAAGTGGTCCCCACCTTATAGGATCCTGTCTTGTATTCATCGGCTTGCTCGTGTAGTCTCTTTCCCGCCTTATAACACCTTTTCTTGGTGTCTCCATGCCTCGATATTATAACCAGAGAGCTCTCAAGGGTTGCATAGGTTACCCTATGCAAATACTGTGCTTTGCATAACTCAAACCTGAATGCGTTCAAAGCAATCATATGCATCTCAATATAACACATAGCAAAGCACATTCATACAATTCAAAATATAGTATATCATACGGTAGCTTATTTGTAATACTTTAGCATGACACATCGTATCTACGCAATTCATAGCATAACAGGCATTGTTAAAGCATGACAAGGCACATGCCTCTTAAAAACAAAACAATATGTCAATTTATGATCTTATTATCTTTATTAGCCCGCATGAAATAATTCATGTCAATATTCAAAATAATAAAATTTCCATCCACTCATGAGTTTTGAAGGCCACACATCCGTAGATGATGCGCCAGACTGATTCCTCGAGGTCTTGCAACTACAGATATCCACCTATGTATGATTATAACAAAATTTTTCAGAAATGAAACTTAATTCATAATAATATAT
Organism: Passiflora organensis; assembly: GCA_019739055.1. Lineage (NCBI taxonomy): Eukaryota > Viridiplantae > Streptophyta > Magnoliopsida > Malpighiales > Passifloraceae > Passiflora > Passiflora organensis. The sequence continues at coordinate 28,948 of JAEPBF010000208.1, read as the reverse complement.
AAAATTATACGTCTATACCCTTTAACCGATGCATCAATCTAAAACCAAACCGAAAAATTTTCCTATTTTTTCAAAACTTGTTTGATTTATTTAGCCTATCAAATAAACTCTAAAACTTTATACCACTAGAATCTGGTCTAACGATCGAATGACTTGCTGTTTGGAGGGACCTCATACGACATGTCGTTCGAGATCATCTTTAACCTTTAGACAACTCAAATTTGCAGAAAACCAGACTTCTAAAACCTCTAAACCTGCCCAAAAACTCCACCAAACCTTCCCTAAAACATTTCTCATCTAATAAAAATCTCAAACATATATTAAATTCTTATTTCCATGCCTACATCCTTACTAAATTGTGAAACACAAATCTAAATCTCACGCTCAGTAAAACTTACCAGCACTCCATGAAGATTTAACGATTCCACATGCAATTCATGGGAAGGAAATCAGGAGTCCCATAGGAAACTCTCGGAGTAGTTTCTGAGGCTCGTTACTCACTAATTCGGCACCTGGCAAACATGGGATCTTATCCCATTGGGTTCACTGGCTATGGGCGATGATCGGGAGTTCTAAGGCGGCAACAGGTGACAAGGTAAAACGATGTCGTATTAGGTTTTTATCCAAATGACATCATTTAAAGCAAAACAACATTGCATTTCAATGGCACGCCAAAATGATAGGACTTGTTATTTTTACCTGCCTTGGTAAAAACAACACGCCCACCTATCGTTTTTATTTTATATTATTTTATTAAATAATAGTATAATAATATTCAATATTTATCATGAAAATTATTATTATTTTATTTATAGAAATATTAGAATTTTCATAATAAATGCTATATTATTCCTTTGAAAAATACCTATAAAATTTTTACAAAATTTTTATGAATAGTAATATTCTTCTGACTTGGAAATTATTTTTTCCATAGTTATATAATTTTTTAAAAATCAAAAACCTCTTTATTTACATTAAAACAATTATAATAATTTAAATTATACATCCAAAAATTTTCATAAAATTCTCTAAAATGCCCCTGAGTATTGCTTTCCAAAATAATACACTCCAATACTCCTTTTTCGTAGTCAAAACCCTAAAATGACACCTGTGTGTCCCGATGACTCATCAGAAGGGAATAATCATACCAAGAGCATTGTTGAATAACTTATGTGCTTTAAAACTACATAGCGGCCTAAACCAATAAAATCATTTTACAAAATCCGACAATCCTCCATCAACACTCACATAGTCCATTTGATCTGTAATAAACACAGACTGTGATTCAAAGCCCACCGATTGTTTATTGAAACTTAATTGGGCTTTAAGGTCTAAGTTGCTCAAAGGGTTAGGATTTCACATGTGAGAAAAAATTCTCAAAATAAATATTGAAGCAATAACAATAATAAAATAAATATTGCAAATAGAATAATCACATTTGTAGAGCTATGACCACTTTACTCAATTGGCAAAGGTTCACATGTCTACCTTGTTAACATGTTCTTATACTAAAATTTAGACATCTCATGTTTTTATTATAAACCTAGAATCTGAGGGTTCTGAATGTTCCTATTATATATTCTGGAAACTGAGGATCCTAAACATAACCAAAATCTTTTTAGAAACTGAAATGTTATATTGATTTCATAAATAAAACCCTCCTGACAAATATTCAATAAATATTTATACAAAAAAGTCCACCTTTAAATTAAATCATTCGAAAAATTATTTAATTTTTCAAAACGAATATTTTTTAAAGTTATCAAAATATTTTAAAAACCCTAAATCATACAGCATTCCTATCATATCAAGACTTCCATTACTTGTTATCATGCATTCTAAGTCCCTCAGGTGGCCAACATTTGATTTCCTAATAGACTTCAAGTATCTACCTAAAGACAAGCAACAAAAAGTTTGCAAAAAATTTATCTAAAATATGGAAGACAACAATTATGATGACACACATGACCAAGTAAGAGGAACATAAACAATTCAAACAACAGTGTATACATATCCTCATACTTAAGTCATGGTTTCCTCTAAGCATGTAGGTGTATTAAAATAAAAAATATAAATAAAACAACTAAAGGAACATATTTGGGGGTGGCAAGGTCCCTAATTAGCCGTTCCTTCCTGGTCTACCAAGTCGGACTGAAGTTCCAAAGCGTAGTCAATCCTGGCCCTTAGTGCTTTCACATTGGTATCCACGGTTTCATCCACTGAAGTACCTCTAGGGTCACGATGGTTGGTGTAGTTTGTGGTGCTGCTGAGGTCATCTGTTGGTGGGTGGGCCTTTGAGTCCCTCAGTGACCGAAGGCAAGGGCACGAAACTAGTACTGCCCCGATATTGCCTATTCCAATAGCCCCATATTGAGGAGGCTAGTGATATTGAGTGACATCATCTCATGTAGCAGGCCTAGGTTGTTCTGGAGGGTTAACTAAAGCTGTAGTGCCAGATATATGATGATTGAACCCAAAATTAGCATCTTTCCCTTTTTTAATGCCTTTAGAATTTCTGGTGCATTTAAGGGTTTGGCTGGAGCCTTCCTCTTCTTCTTTGTTTGTTGGCATACCGGGGAGTAGGCAGCGGTTAGACCCTACTATTTCCTGATCCTTGTGCTGTCTTCTCGTAGGGTCAGCAAGTGTGGTGGCTGGGAGTGCATTTGGGGTGGACTGTGGAAAAATCTCCATGGTATTTGTGTCGAACAAGGAGCTCCCAACCTCAGGGTCTTGTCCGACAGGGGATGGTTCTACAGATAGGGGACCCTTCAATCCTTGTTCGGGGTCACATACGGAGTTGCTCTTGCTCGATGGTGCGTTAGAAGATCTCATCCCCTTAGTGGTGTTGCTGGAGCTTGACATCAATGGGGCGTCAGCTGTATGAGCTAGTGGAAATGTCTTGGTCTCCTTTCTATAGCTGGTTGGATCAGTGAGGCCTTGGACTGGGAAGAGATATTGTCTGAGGTCTTCAATGGGCCTGGATGGCTAATACCCTCCCCTTCAAACCATGGCTTCGGTATAGCCATGGTTTGTGCTGGCAAAGCATCATATACTGCTAGGGCCTTGGCCAAATCTTGTGCAGATTGGCCAGGGTCTTAGCACCTTTTGAGGACCTAATTCTGCACTGGGTATTTCTTGTTGAGATCTGGGTTGTTTTGGGGCCCCGGTTGATGCTGATTCAAAGAATAATAGAACTAGGTTGGTCCCAGTTAGCTTCTTGAGCTCTTTTCACCCCCTCATCAACATCCATACCTTGGGTTTCCTTGCCAGCATTTGTTGTGGAGGAGGAGGAGGTGGTGCTGAAGTCTCCCATCGACTCTTGTAGTCACTTAAGGATCTCTGTTGCAATAGCATACACTGTTATTGGAGGTTGAGCATTCAATGGCTCTGGCTATACAGGTTTTGGATTTGAGGGCTCCTTTTGTGGGTCGGCAGTAGTGGCTTATGGCCATCTCTGATAAACCTTTGTAGGCACCCTCTTCCTTTTGCTAGGATTCCATATACTTACTATGCTTGGCCAAACATTATCTGTCAATTCCAAGTCGTTCCTAAGAACACGTGTATATAGCTTTTATATAGAAAACCTATAACACATGAAATGCATGAAACATCAAGGGGCACTCATATAAGGTTGATTAGGGTGTATTGATGTTTATTTGGTTATGAGTAGGTTAAGGATAGGTTTAGGTATGTCAAAATGGGATACTTACGCTATAGGAAAAGTACAGGGGCTGCCAGGAAATGTATATTGCCATGTGGTTTTTTGGAACAGGGGGTGTTAAAGTACATGGGCTGAAGTAAATGGCCATATGAAAAATACATGGCCATGTAAAAAAAAGTACATGACCATGTAAAAAAAGGTATACAGTATTGTAAAAATAAGTACATGGCCATGTAAAAGAGCACACATTGCCAAGTACTGTTCTATCCAGAACAGTACACAGGCTATAGGAAGATTACAGGGGCGTGTACTCATCCGGGATGAGTTACGCACTCTGAAAATGACCCGGAACGCTCCCCAAACTTGCTGAAACCCTCGGCAATCCTTACCAAGGTTTCTCGGCAATGAAAGACACCTCAAAAGCCACAAAACACACAGTTCCAAGGGATCTAACACAATCAATCACATGGGTATAAACAAAATCAATCGCATGGGTTCAAGCATCACTTCACATGCCCTCTCAACATGTATCTCAATCAAAATTCTTAGGAGTTAAAACATATAGTTTGTGCACCCAAAACATGACAAGCAATTTTGTGAGATCTCGAATTTTGAGTTCTAGAAGTCTAGAAGTTAATGCAGATGAAATGACCGTTTTTCCCTTGAAGAAATGGATGTGTGATGGCCAAAAATGGTATGGAATGTCTAGTAATTATTTCTTATTTTAATTCCCTTTGATTTGGTTCTTTATTTCTTGATAATTACCTTAGAAAATAAAATCCCTAAAATTAAGGAAGGATAATTACAAGAATTTAATTCTGATAATTTTCTTACTTTAATCTAACCTTTAAAGTAGGAAAATTAATCCTATAACCACCCTATATAAAGAGGAAGCCGACCACTCTTAAACTTTACACAGAAAATACACAAAATTAGTCTAACCTAAAATCCTACACCTCCCTACTGCTATCGAAATCTACATGAACTTCAAAATGACATAACTCTCTCGTCCTTTGTCGGATTCTTACAAATAATAGCTTGTTGGAAGGATAATTACAAGAATTTAATTCTGATAATTTTCTTACTTTAATCTAACCTTTAAAGTAGGAAAATTAATCCTATAATCACCCTATATAAAGAGGAAGCCAACCACTCTTAAACCTTACACAGAAAATATACAAAATTCGTCTAACCTAAAACCCTACACCTCCCTACTGCTGTCGAAATCTACATGAACTTCAAAATGACATAACTCTCTCGTCCTTTGTCGGATTCTTACAAATAATAGCTTGTTCGAAAGATCTTTCCATCCTCTATCCAAAAATCTTGGCATTTTCAAAAGAAGGTTAGTTTTTTCTTGTGTAAATTTAGGTCTTAATTCGGCGGGATTGGTTCCAAAATTGTGTGATTCTGTCTTCAATTGAATTCTGTTGTTGTTCCTCTTGTTCATATGATTGTTTAGTATCCATTTATGCTGTAAAATCATGAATTTATCCTTTCAATCTTCTCTATACATCTTTGTAAAAAAAAGTACATGGCCATGTAAAAGAGCACACAGGGCCATGTACTGTTCTATCCAGAAAAATACACGGGATATAGGAAGATTACAGGGGCGTGTACTCGTCCGGGATGAGTTACGCACCCTAAAAATGACCCGGAATGCTCCCCAAACTCGATAAAACCCTCGGAAACCCTTACCAAGGTTTTTCGGCAAAGAAAGACACCTCAAAAGCCACAAAACACACAATTCCAAGGGATCTAACATAATCAATCACATGGGTATAAACAAAATCAATCGCATGGGTTCAAGCATCACTTCACATGCCCTCTCAACATGCATAAACCCACCTTCAATCAACATTCTTAGGAGTTAAAACGTATAGTTTTTGCACCCAAAACATGGCAAGCAATTTTGTGAGATCTTGAATTTTGAGTCCTAGAAGTCTAGAAGTCAATGCAGGTGAAATGACCATTTTTTCCCTAAAGAAATGGATGTGTGATGGACAAAATGGTATGGAATGTCTAGTAATTTTTTCTGGTTTTAATTCCCTTTGATTTGGTTCTTTATTGGTTGATAATTACCTCAGAAAATAAAATCCCTAAAATTAAGGAACGATAATTACAGAATTTAATTTTGATAATTTTCTTACTTTAATCTAACCTTTAAAGTAGGAAAATTAATCCCATAACCACCCTATATAAAAAGGAAGCCGACCACTCTTAAACCTTACATAGAAAATACACAAAATTTGTCTAACCTAAAACCTTACACCTCTCTACTGCTACCGAAATCTATATAAACCTCAAAATGGCATAACTCTCTCATCCTTTGTCGGATTCTTGCAAATAATAGCTTGTTGAAAATCTCTTTCCATCCTCTATCCAAAATCTTGAGTTTTTCCTTGTCTAAATTTAGGTCATAATTCAGAGCGATTGGTTCCAAAATTGTGTTATTCTGCCTTCAATTGATTTCTGTTGTTGTTCCTCTTGTTCATATGATTGTTTAGCATTCATTTATGTTGTAAAATCATGAATTTATCCTTTCAATCTTTCCTATACATGAAATCGGTATGCCTTACCCTTGTTCTATTTATTACCTATCTTGATCAATTGATTAACCTATTGGATTCTGATCTTGTTTCTTTTGACTATACATGTTATAAACACTTAATCCTTCATTGTTAACATGAGATCGCAAACCTTACACCTTGTATGCATGAAATCACAATTTGTCTTATGCATTATCCTTAGTGCCAAAATTTGCATGTGTTGGGTGAATTGAATATGCTAATTCTTTTCTGACATGATTGAGGATACCCTGTTGTGATATTATGCTTTGTACTTGCTTGTGTGTGTTTGTACACATTTATGTGTCACGATCCTTTTGTGGTGGCCATTCAGGGTAAGCACTGATGCTCCTTGGGAGATTGGAGGTTCTTACTGGTATGAGAGTTGTATGGTGGAAATTCCAGCATGTGCACGTTGGATGCCTAGTCCTTGTGTGGCTAGACGCCTTGTCCTTGTGTGGCTAGACGCCTTGTCCTTGTGTGGCTAGACACCTTGTCCTTGTGTGGCAAGATGCTCTTATCCTTGTGTGGTTTAGATGCCTTTGTCCTTGTGTGGTTTAGATACCCTTGTCCTTGTGTGGCTTGGATGCCTTGTCCTTGTGTGGCATGATGCTTGTTGATTAGCTTGTGTGCTAACCTTTTGTCCTTTGTGCAGCCAAGCCTTGGCCAACATAGGTGGAAGGGGATGACCTTTCCTGTTGATGAGATTGATTGGAGATTTACCTGCCTGTGTACTTTTGATTTTCAGAAGTGTTTGTAGTACATCCTCTGCCTTAGCTTTTGACCCTATCCCTTTATTTTTGATTGATGATTGTGTGATTCCCTTTAGAGGTATAGGTTGATCTAATGTTATTTGGGAGATGCTTGTTTAAGATTTCTGTAGATCTTATGATGTTTTGACCCTACTGAGATTCTTGTAATCTCATCCTGTTGTTTTCACCATTTTTCAGGCTTAGGTACATCCACTGTTCGTGGTACCAATATGTGAGATCAAGGCTGCACGGTGGGGTGATATCGCATTACATTTGCTTTCCTATTTCATTGATTGCTTGTGCATATAACATGAACTATGATTGGACTATTTTCTGATTTTTCAAGATTTCTCATTTGCTTGTTATTTCCGAATTATGTTGGAGGTTTACTTACTGGATATTTGGATCCCTATGAGACTTGTGTGTTGTGGATTCATTGATTAAATTTAAAGATTTCCTCTGATATTTTATTAACTCCATATGATACCAAAATGCGCGTAAAAAATCATGCTCCAATTGTTATGAATTCAAAGAATGAACATGCTAAAAATTGGAAAATAGATGGGTAAGCCTTGTGGGATTCAAATAGGTCTTGGTTTTGGGACTTATTTGGGTTTCATGACGGTAAGGATCCTAATAGGAGCAAATAATAATAGGTTAGGATTTGGGGTCCTTACAAATTTCATAAAGATATACACAATGCATGTACGACCTCCATTCAAAACCAAGCATTTATCGTATTTAAATTCAATAACATAAAACATTTATGTATAAGAAAATAAAACTTAAACTCTTACCTCTTGTCGCACAGAAAACACAACGGAAAAACCCTTTCCCTTAACAACCGCTCCTGCACCAACTAAATACACAAACCGAACCATAACATACTTAAGCACCAACATCGAAAAAACGACCCAAAACCAAAAACGAATCCCAAGAGACCCTATCAATCACTCGCACTAACACATAACACAGCCTAACAACACACTCTCAACTTGCAAAACTAACAATCCAACGAATGGGCAAAATGGTCAGACCTCACTCAAGCCACTCATAGCTCCAAATCAACATTCAAGCTAACTCGATCACACGATTGGGTTTCTCAGCCCACAAACACACTCCACAATTCATATATTAACCCAAGCAACATGAACAATAGAAAACGACAATTCAATCAAAATCTCAAAACACCCAAAATTATCAAAAATGCCACTAAAATCGAAAATGGTCACCTATGGATCAAGGGGCCTTTTTGCATGATCCAAACAACCAGACATGCAGAAGAATATCGATAGCAAACTAACGATACCAAAAATCAACAAAAAAAAAGAAGAATTAGGGTACTTATCATGAAATCCCCAAAATGTGCTCTAACACGAAGAACATTCAGATTATGGCTCCTCGATCGCTAACTACCAATGGAAATTGGCCAGGGAAGGTTGAGAATGTGTTTTGGGACGAATCCCGGTGGTTTTCGTCGAATGGTTTTCTTTGGGAAGTGAGACATGAGAGAGAGAAAGGGAGAGAAGGGGGAAAGAACGTGGTAGGTTGTAGCTCCAACATTTAGAAAAATTCTATGTGTTGGGTCAGGAAGGGTAATATACCCTGGGCATAAAATTTTGAAAAAACCTGAATGAAACATTTTAAAAGTAAGATATACTTCGAGTGGGACAAAATGGGTCTTAAAATCAATAATCATAAAAAGAAGGTTAAAATAATTAATTGAGCTAAAAAATCGGTAATTGGGCTCAAAAAATATCAAACAGACCCAAATGGATTTTTCGACTCAAAGGCCCCCACGGTTGCTCAAAACAGACTCGGAACCCTCCAATATCGATTTCCACTAACTCAAACCTTGACAATCAACCTAGAATACTCGCTAAGATACCTAGACTCACACCTACGCTTTCTTTGACTATGTCCACCCTAACGGCCAACTCTCGGGTCAATGGTAAACTCTCGGGTCAAACTAGTGAACTTTGGTCAACTGGTCAGCTATCGGGTCAAACTGCTCAACCTCGGTGAACTAGTAAACTCTCGGGTTAAACTGGTTACAACAGACAAAATCTCACACTCTCATTGTATAGTCATGTTGACTAGGCATTGGAGGGACAAGGTCTCACATCCTCCCCTCCTTACTAGAATTTTCTCCTCGAAATTCACTTACCTTGAGCCTCAAGCAATTAGGTACTGCTCTCTTAGAGACTGCTAGGTCTCCAAAGTCATCTCATCATATTTGTCACTCGCCAAACCACCTTGACCATCAGAACACTACAATGCCGAAGCTGTTTCACTGCTTTATCTACAATCGGTACGAGCTGAGTCGTGTAGGACTAGTCATTGGCTATCTCCACCGGTGATGTCTCCAAAGCGTGAGAGGGATCCCTAATGCACTTCCTCAAAAATGAAAAATGGAATACATTATGGTTCCTTTGCAAAGACAGTGGAAAATCGAGTTTGTACTCCATTGGTCCAATCCTCTCGGTGATGGTGTATGGAGCGATATACCTCGAAGATAGCTTGCCATACTGCTGAAATTGAACCACACCTTTCCAAGGTGTGACCTTCAGAAACACCATGTACCCAACCTCAAACTCAAGGTCTCGTTGGTGGTTATCTATATAATTCTTCTGCCTATCCTGAGCTGTCCTTAGCCTCTGCCTGATCAATGCTCATTGCTCTATCGCCTGATTAATCATCTCAGGACTGTCAAGCTTCCTCTTGACTACCTCATCCTAACATAGGGTGTATGATACCGCCTACCATTCAAAGCCTCGTACAGTATCATACTGATGGAAACTTGAAAGCTTTTGTTGTACATTAGCTCAGCTAATGGTAGGCATCGATCCCAAGTAGTCTTCCTGTCCAACGCACAAGAATGGAGATATTCTGTAAAATTTGAATCATCCTCTCTGACTGTTCATCTATTTAAGGGTGGAAAGCTAGGCTGAAATTCAACCTGGTACTCAACGCACTGTGAAGTTTTCCCTAAAATCTGGGTTTGAATCTCAGATCTCGATTTGACATGATAGATACTGGAACTCCGTGTAGTCTCTTAATCTTATCCATATACCTCGATACTAATCTCTATAGTGTATCTATCACTTTAATGGAGAGGAAGTGTGCAGACTTGGTTAGTATGTCCACTATCACCCATTTTGCATCATAGCCTTGCTGAGACCTTAGCAATCCAATCACGAAGTCCATCATCATATGTTTCCTTTTCCATTCCGGAATGCGTAGTGACTGAAGTAGTCCTATGGGTTTCTGATGCTCTGCTTGGACTTGCTGACACAGCAAACACTTAGCCACAAACTCTGCAATGGCCCTCTTCATCCCAGACCACCAATAATGCTATCATAAATCTTAGTACATCTTGGTACTACAAGGGTGAGTTGAAAATGTCAAACTGTGTGCCGCTGTCAAAATCAGCTATCTCAACTCCCTATCATTGGGAATACACACACGGCTCGGAAAGTCAAAATACCGTTATCTTTGACTCGGTAATCGCTGACCATACTAACACCACTGCCATCACTCTCTCACTATTATGTCACTTAGACCAACATCGAATCCTCAAGCTACCTAGCCCAAATCTCATCTAGCAAAGATGGTTTGACAACAAGCTGTGCAATCAAGGCTCAGAACTCATCACTATCAAACACATTAACGTTGGCATGTACTTTTCTCAGGCATACACTAAGGAAGATGATGTCTTCCTACTCAAATCATCGTCAACTACATTTGCTTTGCCTAGATGACAGCTCAATCTCAAACTCAATCTCTCGCTCTGGTGGCAAACCAGTCATATCATCTGGGAAAACATCGAGGTACTCTCTCACCACTAGTACACTACTCATCTTTAGGGACTTAACTATCATATGCCAGACATGTTCCAAGAAGTCTATGCACCCTTGCTGATTATACATCTAGCACTCAACCAAGAGATCACGTAAGTCGGTGTCACTCGTCTATCACCCTCAAAACAAAACTCTGTAACCCTCAGCAAAACTGAACCATACTCTCTTCACAAAGGAATCCATTCATGTTATGTATCTGGCTAAACCATCCATACCCAGAATGACGTCCAACTCTCTGATGCCTACGGAATCAAATTTGCCTCAATCTTCACTGAACCCATCCTTAGATCACAGCCCAAATACACTCTTCTGCAAGCCACTTGCTTACCTAACAGGGTCAAAACAGGGGTGATAACTCTCTATCAGCACTCCTAACTATCCTAGGACCAACAAACGACCTATTCACTCTGAGTTCTAACAAGACTTTAGCATAAAAGAGGTAGACAACAACAATACCTTTCACGACGTTTGGACTAGCTGTGGCCTCCGTATCAGCCAAGGTGAAGAGACGAGTCTACTGCCTCTGCTGCCTTCTAGTCTGAATACTAAAAGGACTGCTTCTCTATGTCCTCTGTGGTACTCTAGTAGAACCTTGTGAACCCATATGAGTGGCTCCAGACCTTTGAGCTATTAGAAGTGCTAGAAGCCTCGATTGTGAAGCACCTAGCTGGGCTGCTCTAACTCCAAGACAGTATCTAGCCATATGTCCAAACTGATCATACTGATTGCATCTGGGTGGCTGTCAGTGTGTAGTCACTATGGTGGTCCTCGAAGATCTTGTCTGCACTGAGTGGTAAGGACCAATTGTTATATTCTTGTACTTCTTCTCAAATCTAGATAGGCGCTTAATCAGACCTTTTATGGCCAAACTGCCTCACACTTTTGATTCTAGCCTTGCTGTCCCTAGAGAATCTCCTCTGCCTGCATTGGACTGTGGCTGAGCTGGTGCTTGCATTTGTGGCTGCTGAACTGCTGCAGCATGTATTATCTGCTATATCTGACCCAAAGTAGTCTGTATTATGGCTAACACCTATAACAATGCCTAATCCTGAACTATTGGTGTTGCTTTAGCTAGCTATGCCTTTGGTACATCTTGTGGCTGACCCACACTTATTGTTGGCCCTTTGGTATCTGAGCTCTCATCTGGCTCTCATCTGGCTCTCTGATCTAAACCCGGTCTCCTTGGCCACCCCGACCTCTACCATGGGCTATCTCAACTAACATGACATATAGTAATAGCTATAGGCCTAAAGACAACAAGCACTATAGACAAACTCTATGCTGGACTATGCATGTGCAGTGAGTGTGATGCACTTGTAAAACATTCTATTTTAAAATAATTTTGCACTCAATGCGCACATAAACAACTATGCTACTCTACCAACCCTATGAGGACACACTTCCAGTAAATTGGACCCTTACTGCCATGTAGTATCGATCAATCCAACATGTGGATCTATCGAAACCACACAAAGCTCGTGTAAACTTATCAAATCCAAATTCCCAAAAATTTTTACCAATTTGATTTTTCCCTTTTAAAAGGACCATGACACGTCACAAAACATACCCGGCACAAAACAATCAACGGAGTATGCACACACATGCAGCCGAAGTCTTTTAAATCATATACAATAGGCTATACGGCCCCAAACAAGCTACATAAGAGACCAAACTCATAAGTCCATATGGAGCCACACGAAAAGTGCCCAAGGCATGCATATCAAATCATAAACAAGAATATGAGTCATACATTCGAGTAGAGTATTAAACCGGAAAAAAAAACCCACAACGGGTCCATGACAAACAACATAGTCTAAAACAAGCATGTATATTGATAAAATATGAAAATATAAAAATAAAAAACATGCCAAGTTTCCAAGATGTACAAGTGCAATAGTCCAGCTCTAAGATCAACACTGGGAAAATATGACCTCAAAGATACATGGCTACAACAAACGATCTAGCCCTGAAAATATCAACAAGAAGGGGTGAGATCAAAGACCTCAATAGAAGTTACAGCATTATAAGCATATCAGATGGAATAGAGGCATACAAAAAACAATTATAAAACAGTTACTTTAAATCACCATTACCATCCATGCATACTAAGCGTGCACATCATTGCATTTCACAAGCTATTAAGTATAATGCATAAATTGTAAAACACAATGCAATAAAGGCAAGCTCAATAGGTTTCATAAACTTACAGCACACACATTGTCACATGGGCTACTATGTCCCAAAACCTATCGGGGTGGATCAAAAAATACTTTCAAATTACTCCCGTTAAAGGGAAACCGAAAGCCCACTGATAGTTAATGTTTCATTTACAAAATATGTATAAATCCCGTACTATCAATATTATCCGAAACTGAGTGGAGAAATCACACTATTGCACTCAATCACAATCCACAATACAACAATATTGGGTAAGAGTATTGCCCTATGCTGTGATTCTGTGCTTACCTAATCCACACTTATGTAATCCATCAATACAACAATCTTAGGAAAGAAATATTCCCCTCTGCTATGATTCTATGTACTTGCTTAATCCAAACATAAATAATCTATCCATACAACAATATTAGGTAAGCAATATTCCCCTTTACTAAGATTCCATATACTTATCATGTTTGGCCAAACATTATCCGTCAATTCCAAGTTGTTCCTAAGAACACGAGTATATAGCTTTTACATAGAAAACCCATAATGTGTGAAATGCAAGAAACATTAAGGAGCACTCATATAAGGTTGATTAGGGTCTGATTTGATGTTTATTTGGTGTTGGGTAGGTGTAGGATAGGTTTGGGAGTGTTAGAATGGGGTATTTGGGCTATAGGAAAAGTACAGGGGCTGCCAGAGAAAAATACATGGCCATGTGATTTTCTAGAACAGGGGGTGTAAAAGTACAGGGAATGAAGTACAGAGGCTGAAATACATGACCATTTAAAAAGTACACAGCCATGTAAAAAAAAAGTACATAGCCATGTAAAAAAATATACATGTCCGTGTACTCTCCTGCACAGGCTATGTACTATTCTATCCAGAACAATACACAGGCTACTGGAACATTACATGGACGTGTACTCATCCTGGATGAAAAAATGACCAAGAATGCTCCCCAAACTCATTCAAATCCTCAAAAACGTTTACTAAGGTTTCTCAGTAAGAATGACACCTCACAAGCCGCAAAATACATCATTCCAAAAGGTCCAACACAATCAATCACACGGGTATAAACACAATCAATTGCACGGGTTCAAATGCTTCACATGCCATCTCAACATACATAAAAACACAACCAACATGCTTAGGAGTTAGAGCATATTGTTTGTCCACCCAAAAACATGGCAAGCAATTTCATTAAGCTAAAATGAATGTTATACCCAATGCACATACGACCTCCATTCAAAACCAAACATTTACCGTATTTGGATTCAATAACATAAAACATTTTCGTGTAAGAAAATGAAACATAAACTCTCACCTCTTGTCACACAAAAAACACAACAGCAAAATCCTTTCCCTTAACAACCGATTCTACACCACCTAAACACACAAATTGAACCATAACACGTTTAAGCACTAAAATCAACAAAATGACTCGAAACCAAAAGAGAATCCCAAGAGATCCCATCTATGACGACCCCAATTCCTAACTATTACTATTTGCTCCGATTAAGGTCATCACCGTCATGAAACCCAAATAAACCCAAATGACACCTAGGACCTATCTAAATCTCACCAGGTTTACCATTAACTTCCAACTTTTAGCATGTTTATTTTAATGTTTAACAACAAGTGGAGCATGATATTGGACAAATATTTTGGTAACATACGGAGTGAATAAAATATCAGCGGAAGTCTTTAGATTAAATCATTGGGTTCATAACACACAAGTCCCATAGGGATCCAGATAACCAGCAAGAAATCTTCCAACATATTTCGGAAATAGCAAGCAAAGGAGGGTTCTTAAAATAAACCAGTAAGTAGCTCAATCATTCATGTTATATACGCAAGTAAACAAGTATGCAAATGTGATGCGATATCGCCCCGCCATGTAGCCTTGATCTCATACACTGGTATCACGGACAGTGGATGTACCTAAGCTTGAAAAATGGTAAAAACAACGGTATGAGATTACAAGAATCTCAGTAGGGTCACAACATCATAAGATCTGCAGAAACCCTAAACACAAATCTCCCAATTTATATTAGATCATTCCTAAACAACTAAAGGGGATCACGTAATTCAAGAACCAATCAAAAAGGGTTAGGGCCGAATCTATGGTTGAGGGAGGACTACGATCATTTCAGAAAAATCAGAAGTACACAGGCAGGTAGAACTCATCAGATTGCTCTCGGCAATGAAGAAGAATGGCCATCCCCTTCCTCTTGTGTTGTCCAAGGCTTACTGCATAAAGGGTAAACGGTTAACACACAAGCTAATTAGTTA
The DNA here is from genome assembly GCA_019739055.1 of Passiflora organensis. Taxonomy (NCBI): domain Eukaryota; kingdom Viridiplantae; phylum Streptophyta; class Magnoliopsida; order Malpighiales; family Passifloraceae; genus Passiflora; species Passiflora organensis. The sequence goes on along the minus strand of JAEPBF010000208.1, from coordinate 13,653 downwards.
GCCTATTCATCTTGCCACACAAAAACAAGTCGTCTTGCCACACAAGGACAAGTCTTCCCAAGCCACACACAGACTAGGGCATCCCAAACCACACAAGGATAAGGGCTTCCTGCCACACAAGGATTGAGTTCCGTCCACACTAGGACGAGACATCCAGCGTGCGTATGATGGGCTTTGCCACCCATACAACTCCCATACCAGTAAGAACCTTTCCTCTCCTTAGGAGCCTTAGCGCTTGCCCCGAATGGCCACCGAAAAAGGATTTTGTCACACAAACACGTACAAGCACACACAGGCAAGTACAAAACATAATACCACAACAGGGTATTCTCAATCATGTTAGAACACAATCAACATATTCAATTCACATAACATATGCAACTCAGGCATTCAATACCTAACTCAAGGGTTCGATATAGCCTATGAGATCTATATCTCAATACAAAATTCATACTCTCATCCTATAATCAAATCGTATGCAATACAACAAGGGCAGGTATCAAAAATATCAAGAAAATAACAGGGGCCTCTGGAGAAACCGATGAGGCATAGATCCTATCTCTCTTGTCTCTGAACAAGAAGCTACTCCTTTTCCTTTATTAGGTAAATCCGAACCACCTATATTATCACCAGGCAAAGACGAAAATAAACTAAGCATGCATATTCAATAATCAATTGAATACCCTATTTCCTTACCGATTCAACTCACCAAACCTATCAAAAACCAGTGATCAGATGCTGCAGGTGCCTCCCCCTTGGATGTGTGATGTGATAGCCAGAAACTTAACAAGATTCAACCTGAATTACCATTCCAATTAACTATTCAAATTTCGTAGCTAAGAGTAGGGCATAAGACAATTTCGACTTTAAGCATAGAAAAGTTTAAAAGAAAGAAATTCATGATCATACATCATGAATAGATGCTAAGCAATCATAAGAACACGCAAAACGACATCAAAAATCAATCAAAGACAAAAACTGTAGAAATCTAAAAATTTAATCTCGTCGCCTATGAAAACTTAATTCTGTCACTGATTTTCAACTTAACTTTAGATAAGGAAATATTTATGTCAAAACAACAAAATATATATGGTTGGAAAGAGAATGAAAAGAGCTTTCCAACAAGTTATTATTTGTAGAGATACAACAAATGATGAAAGAGTTATGCTATTTTAAAGTTCAAGAAAATTTGGCAGTGCCGCTGAATTTAAAATTAACCTTAGAGAAAGAAATACTAACATCCCAATGAAAAACAAAAGATGGATGGAAAGAGGATGAAGAGAGCTTTCCAACAAGCTATTATTTTCAGGGATCTGATAAATGATGAAAGAGTTATGCTGGTTTAAAGTTTCAGCTAATTTTGGCAACTATAGGGAGGTGTAAGGGTTTTAGGCTATACGAGTTTTGTGTGTTTTCTATGAATGATTTTTGTGGGGTTGGCTTCTTATTTATAATGGATGGGTATGAAATTATGATTACTACTTTAAAAATTTTATTAAAGTAAAATAATTACCAGATAATTAAATTCTTTAATTTTCTTTCCTTATTTTTAGGGATTTTAATTTCTCAGACAATTATCTAGCTATAAGGACTTATATTAAAGGGAATTAAAATCAGAATTAACTAGCACACAACTCTTACCAATTTCGGCCATCACACATCCTTTCCTTCAGGGGAAAAATCATCTTTTCACCTTCACTAGCTTCTGGACTTCTAGGACTCAAAATTCAGGGCTCACACTATCAACCACTCGCATTAACACAAAACTCACCATAACAATAGACTCTCAGCTCGTAAAACTGAAAATCTAACCAATGTGGCCCAAACCTCACGCAAACCACTCACAGATCCAAATTGACACCCAAGCCTACCAGATCATATGATTGGGTTTCTCATCCCATAAACACACTCCGCAACTCATATATTAACAACAGGAACAACCAAAATTGATAATTTAATCACAATCTCAAAACAGCCAAAATTACCCAAAACGCCACTAAAATCGGCAGAGGAAGGTTGGAAATGTGTTTGAGATAAAGCCCTGTGGTTTTCGTCAAAAAAAAATTGACAGAATTTGTACGAGTTTCTGTAGGAAGTGAGGCGTGAGAGAGAGAAAGGGAGAGAAGAGGTAAAGAAAGGGGTAGGTTACAAATCCAACATTTAGAAAAATTCTAAGTGTTGGATTGGGCAGGGTATATATACCCCAGGCTCAAAATTTCAAAAAAAATCAAATAAAATATTTTAAAAGTCTAATATGCCCCGAATGAGCCAAATGGGTCTTAGAATAAAAACTCATCAAAATCTGGTTTAAATAACTAATTGGGCTAAAAAATAGGTAATTGGGTTTGGAAAATATCAAACGGGCCCAAAACGTATTTCTCCACCCAAAGGCCCATAATTGCTCAAAACAGACTCGAAACCGGCCAATATCTATTTCCACTAACTCAAACCTCAACACTCGACCTAGAACACTCACTAAGACATCTAGACTCACACCTAGGCATTTTATGACTTTGTCCACCCTAATGTTCACCTCTCAAGTCAATGGTTAACTCAGTCAAACTAGTAAACTCTCAGGACAAACTGGTCAACTCTTGGGTCAAACTAGTCAACCTTAGTCAATTGGTCAACTCTTGGGTCAAACTAGTCATAACGGATCAAAATCGGACAGTCTCACTGTACGGTAATGCTGATTAGGCACTTGGAGGAACAAGGTCTCATATGCTACTTCTATTCCAAAATGGATTCTTTCTTTCGCTGAACTCATGGAGGTCTCGGCTGGACCCTGATACTGCTGGTCTGATTTGTAACCTGAATCAGGATCAGTTGGATCATGTGCTACAACCTCTCTGCTATGTCATGCATTATTCCTTCAGAAAGTGGATTCAATTTCAGGATATTGTGGAACTAGATTACTAGTCCAACTAGATCTACACATGCAACTTTAGTGTGTTGGACTGTTTTGCTGTCTCCCTAGTAATGACGCCAAATTTGATGTGATGTCATCTGTCACTCTAAATTATCTTCTTCAAATGTATGGTAACATATGGTAAGAATGGTCGAATCCAACGGGGAGAAGGGATTAAGTCCAAGCAAGACTGTTGTTGCAGTAATGTTGACTGTACGTTGTTACCTCGGTGTACCCTCCGTATACCATAGTAAAGGAATTGTTGTAGAGATTTGTAGCCAATGTTGTAATCGAATAATTATGGCTAATAAAGAGTGCGAAATGTTGAGTTGTTTTCAGAATTATGATGATCCAATCCTTTCTTGAGCATCATGCCCAAATCGTGGTAACGAGCACTCCTTAAGATAGAAAACTCTAGTCCAATCCAAGCACCAAAAAGGGGATGCCTGATACGACCGTGGGCACTTCAGTGGCTTAGAATGTCTGAAGGCCCTTTTGCTTTCCCATCTTTTTTATGACCCCTAGTTTTAGACTGCAAACATCATTAGCCCTCAACTACCCTCTCCTTTCTCTTATGTTTCACTCACCAAGTGTGTTTCTCTTTCTTTCTCTTGCTATGTGCATCACTCACAAAACGGGTCAATCACGAATTGAGATGCTTGCATTAATTTTGAATGTTGAAGTCTATTATATTGAATTGATCAGAAACAACAGAATTGGAAACCATAAAAATTGCATAAATGAAAGATGAACTAGAAAATGGAATTTTACTGCTAATAAATTGAGGCCTCACTAGGGGCTTAGGCCTAGCTATAGGTCTGGATTGGAATGGAAATACTTTGCTTCTCATAATCTAATGATCAAACAACTAGAAATCCAAAGTAAATCGTAAGCAAAAGATAATTCTGACCACAGGCTGTCTGGGCATAAATACCCTAAAACTTGGATATCGTAGGATCCCTTAATTAAGTCCGAAATAATTCTTTATCTATCGAAAAAGAAAAATACTCCTGGAGTATCTAAAATAATAAATCGGGGTCATGATCAACCATCTGCTCGCATTTAAATCCGAGATTTACGGTGGCCCCAATCCCCCATGATCTAGGTGCTTTCCATACCAAAATCTCCAGATATCTCGCATTTATAGATAAAATCAGGAACAGATTGGATTGATCATTTGAGAGCGTAGATTTCCATAAATATTACCAAATATCAAAATAATAAGCACAAAATATTTGTCATATAAACACATTATCGGTTACACAATATATCCGACTCATAACAACCAACAGAGTAGTCACACACATGTAACAAAAGACTTAAATCACAAGCAACAGGTAACACGGCCCCATACAGATCCACAAAAGTGCCCAAGGCATGCATCTCATAATATAAACCAATATACAAGTCATACATGTATATCTAATATCAATATCCAAATAAAAAGCCCACAATGGTTCCATAACAAGCAAGATAGTCTAGACCATTCGAGCATGACACAAGAGTATAAAAATGATAAAACATAAATATGCTAAGCCTAAAAAATATACAAGTGCATTAGTCCAGCCCTAAGTCCAACACCCTGGGAAACTTGACCTCAAGATGAATGGCTACAAGTAGAGGAACTAGCCATAAGAAGATCAACAAGAGGGGGGCTAAGATCAAAAGACCTTAGTGGGATTACAATGTTATAAACATATTCAGTGGAATAGAGGCAAACATAAAAATGATTATAAAATAGTTAACTCAAACACAATTAAGATCTATGCATTCCAATCATGCACATAATGCTATTCAAAATCAGTAGTGCATAATGCATGAATTGTTAAATACTATGCAATAAGGTCTACCCCAATAGGTTTATAAATCCACAATACTCTTCATAGTCACATAGGCTATTATGTCGCAAAAATATATCAGGGTGGATCACAAAGCACTCTCAAGTAACCTCTGTTAAAGGTAAACTGAGAGTCCACTGGCAGTTAATTTGTTTTTTTCACTTTAAAATACATATACTATGAGATCTCGTCCCTGGATTAACAACACAATAACTAGACTTAAAAAAAGGGCTGTGGGTGGTGTTTTTAATCCCAGTGGCAGCAACGAAGGGATTTAATATGTTCTACTGGGTCTTGGGTAGGAGATATATTCATAATCTCACCAAAAAATACCCTATATATGACTGTGAGTTAGAGATTTGTTGTTCCAGTGTAGTTGTTGCATTGTCCTTACACAAAAGGTGTCTTTTTTGTGAGGACCTTTTACCTGGAGGAACAAGTAAACTACTGGAGCAACAAATCTCCAACTCACACTCATATATAAGGTATTTTCTCGGGAGATTACGTATATATCTCTGGTTTAAGGACCAATGGAATATATTAAATTCCTGGTTGCTGCCACTGGGATTTGAACCACCATCCACTGTCTTTTGTTCCTATAAAGAGGACACCTCTTACTAATTCAGGTACTTGTTAAATTTGTATGAGACGTCTTCCTTGTAATAATAGAAAGAAGTGGGTGGTGGTTCGAATCCCAGTAGACAGGAAGTTAATATATTCCACTAGGCCTTGGGCTGGAGAGATTCGTTACTCTTCCCGGACAATATATTATACGTGAGTTGAGTTAGAGATTAGTTACTCCAGTCGTTGAGTTGTTCCTCTAGGAAGGAGGTCCTCACATATACTCCCCTACTACCAGTGTTCTCTAAAATTGAGTGGAGGAAAAGTAATATCACACTCAATTACTAGTCCACATGTATACATAATTGCATAGCCTGCAAGGTAATAGAAAATTTAAGGAGCTTGTTAAGTTATAGAAAATCCAGACAAACATACAATCCTTCCATACAACATCAAAAGGATGGTAACATTCCCGGGGGGTTGTCCGGAGTCATGGGGGTGTATACTGGACCAGAGGGTGTTTGGGGTCACAGGGGTATATACTAAAAAATGAGGGTGTAACCTATGCAGGGGTGAATTAGGGGTATCAAAAATCTAAACAAACATCTCCCAATCAACATCAGATCCACATATACTACTAAAGGGGTATCAAATAAACATCAATCAAGCATAGAAAGGTTAGGGCCAAAACCTTGTTACTTTTGGCCCTAACCTTTCTATGCTTGATTGATGTTTATTTGATACCCCTTTAGTAGTATATGTGGATCTGATGTTGATTGGGAGATGTTTGTTTAGATTTTTGCAGATCTTATGATGTTGTGACCTTATTGAGATTCTTGTAATCTCACCTTGTTGTTTTTCCTTTTTTCCAGGCTTAAGTACATATTCTGTTTGTGGTACTGAGGTGTGAGATCAAGGCTGCATGGCAGCACAATATTACATCACATTAGCATACCTCCCTGTTTGTTGATTGCTTGCACATTTACCCTTGAACATACACTTTGATTGGACATTTTTCTGGTTCTTTAAATCCCTCTTTGCCCTACTTGTTTCAGAAATATACTTGAGGGCTACTTTCTGGATTTTGATACTCCTTTGGGACTTATGTGTTATGGTTCCTTTGATTATTTTTAAAGACTTTCGCTGATATTTTATTCACTATGTATGTTACTAGAACATATGTCTATTATTATCATGCTCCAACCCTTTAAAAACATAAAAATAAACTTTAATAAAATATAATTAGGATGATTAGAGTCTTTTGGGATTTAGATAGGTCCTATGGAGGGCTTGTTTGGGTTTCATGATGGTAAGGGTCCTAATAGGTTGAGTTTAGGTCCTTACATGTGTGGTAGCAGAATATGGCGTAGGGAATATAATTGATTATATGCTAACATGTTTTCTGGTTTTGTTTATCTAGGAAGGCACATATGCACACACCCACACCTTTAGTGGCTAATGCCGAATGTGTTTTTGATGTAAAAGTGCTTAGCTTGTAGTGTTTAAGTGCCATAATTAACTATGTGGTTTGCAGTGAGTCTTTGTGTGTTCTTACATGTGATTGTATGCTGTATGATTTAACGTGTTTTGATGTGTTCTGCTGAATGTTGATTATGATGCTTTGATATTTAGTATGTGTGTGTCTAATGCATGTGTGTTCTATATGAATGCCAAGTGTGGCATTATGTGTATGTATGCATGCCAAGACCTGTATGTACTTGTGTGCATATGTGTTTTATTTTTCAGTATATACATATCGTCCGGTGTATGCCTCTCCACCAGGGACTATTTTCTTCCCTTAGTTTTATATTTGGGTTATGTATTGAGTGATCTTGTATGTTGTTTAGTATGGCAAGGCAGAACGTATCTAGAGATTGTCGGGGTAGGTATGAAGCTTAAGTTGAATAGTAACCGAATGAGTAGAATGAGCCGAATGAACAGAATGAGCATGGAGGGCAAGTTGAGCCCGAAAACCAACATGAACCTGAAGCGCCGGCCGCACCAGCCATTGATCCTATAATGGAACTAATATTGAATGTGTTCCAAGGAATTGCTGCAACCCAGCAGTGAAAGGAAGCTCAATTTCAGAACATTCCTGCACCTGCACCACCTATTGAAGATCCTACGCCTCCACTATAAACCTATCTAGCTGGCTTATCCTAAATAAGCCGGGAGACTTCCTGTTAGACCTTGATTTTTGTGTCCTATAAGTCCAGAAGCCAGTGCAGCTAACATGACCTTTTTTTCCTCTGAAGAAATGGATGTGTGATAGCCAAAAATGTTATAAAAGGTTCTTTCCTCTTTTGGTAGATTTCATTTCCTTCTTGGTTCACCCATACTAAAAACAATATACTTCATGACCCGGCCCTCGGACCCTCGGCCCAGCATGACCAGACGTGTATGTGTGTGTGATGGATCACAACTGTAACACTCAGTTGGGCTTATAACCACATGGCCCTAAAGATGCATCTTGTTGCAAATGATCCATTCACACAACATATATAAGGCCAAGACCTCCCTCGCTTCTTTCCGATGTGAGATTGGGTAACCTGACCCTCCCTACGAGCTGGGTCTCACAATCTCCCCTCTTTATAGACCTCGTGTCCTCACAAGGGGAACCAAAAGTAACTGCCTTGGGCCCAAACTCACGGGCCCAAGCCCACTTGGAAGAGGGAACTAGATCGGCTTCGTTACCATTTGTCACGACCCGGCTCCCGGACCATCGGGTCAGCAGGCCCGGACGTGTATGTACGATGGATCACAACTGCAATGCTCAGTTGGGATTTTGACCATAGGACCCAAAAGATGCATCTTGTTACAAATGATCCACTCACACAACACACATAAGCCCAAGACCTTCCTCGCACCTTTCCGATGTGGGATTGGGTAACCTGGCCACCCCTACGGGGTACTGAGTCTCACAATTTCCTCTCCTTATAGATCTCGTGTCCTCACGAGGGGAGCCAAACATAACTTCCTTGGGCCCAAACTCATGAGCCCAAACGTGAACACACAACATGGCCCAAACCCACCCAGAAGAGGGAACGAGATCGGCTCCGCTTCCATTTGTCACGACTCGTCCCCCGGACCCTCGGCCCAGCAAACCCGGACGTGTATCTGCCTGTGATGGATCACAACTGCAATGCTTGATTGGGATTTTAACCGCATGGCCCGAAAGATGCATCTTGTTACAAATGATCCACTCACACAACACATATAAGCCCAAGATCTCCCCGGCTCTTTTCCGATGTGGGATTGGGTAACCTGACCCCTCTTATGGGCTGGGTCTCACAATCTCCCCTCCTTATAGACCCCGTGTCCTCACGAGAGGAGCCAAATGTAACTGCATTGGGCCTAAACTCACCAGCCCAAACGTGAACACTCAACACGGCCCAAGCCCACCCAGCAGAAGGAAAGAGATCGGCTCTGCTACTATTTTTCACGACCCGACTCCCAGACTCTCGGCCCAGCGGGCCCGGACGTGTATATGCACGTGATGGATCACAACTGCAACGCTGAGTTGTGCTTATAACCACATGGCCCAAAAGATGCATCTTGTTACAAATGATCCACTCACACAACACATATAAGCCCAAGACCTCCCCCGCTCCTTTTCGATGTGGAATTGGGTAACCTGACCCTTCCTACGGGCTGGGTCTCACAGTATATCTTCTAAAATTAACAGGTAATTCCAGTATTTAATTCTAATGATTATCTCCTTATATCTAACCTTAAAAGTAGAAAAAATTAATCCCATTATTCTTATAAACATACTAGCCAGCCACACATGTCCATACACACCAAAAACACACAAAATCATCAAGTAATCAAACCCTACAGCCTACCATTGTTGCCGAAATTTCTTAACCTGCACCATAGCCGAATTTTTTCATCCTTCATTAGATTTCTGCAAATAATAGTTTGTTGGAAATCTCTTTTCTTCCTCTGTCTTGCTACCTTGGTTTCATCGTTAGAAGGTTAGATTTTCCTTGTACTTTATTTATCGTAATTGCCTAGGGTTTAGTGGCGAAATCCTTTGAGTGATCCTTCAATTGGTTTCTGTTGTTGTTATTTTTGTTCGTATGATTGTTTGGAACCTATTAATGTTTAAATATCATGAATTCATCCTTTGAATCATCCCTATGAATAAAATCAACATGCTCTATTCCTTTGCCTATTGTTGATGATTTTTATTAATTGACTTGCCTATTGGTTTTTTATCTTGTTTCTTTTAATTGTATGTCTTATTAACACCTAATCCTTCCTTGTTAAGATGAAATCACAACCCCTAAGTCCTTTATGCATGAAATTGCAATTTGGTCTGCACCCTATCTTAGTGCAAAAATTTGCATGGTTAATTTGGATGATAAATCAGATTGATTCTTAATATGTTCTTGGCTATCACATCACACATCCGAGGGGGAGGTCTCAGTAGCATCTGATCGCTGATTTCTGATAGGTTTAGTGAGTGGAATTGGTAAGGAAATCGGATGTTTACTTGGTTATTGAGTAAGTATGCTTAGTATGGTTTTGTCTCTGCCTTATGATAATATAGGTGGTTCAGATCCTCTAAATAAAGGGAAAGGAATAGCTACTTGTTCAGAGACAAGAGATATAGGATCTATACCTCATTGATTTCTCCAGAAATTTTTATTGCATTTTTTATGTTTTCGGTGCATGTTCTTGTTGATGGTTATGTGTGCATGCCTTGTATAGTGTATGCATGATTCGTAGATTGAGTTATGATACATTAGGAAATGTCAAACCCTTAAGATAGGTTATGTGTGCCTAATTCACATGTGTTGTGCGTTATGAAAATGCTGAATGTATTATGATATGATTGAGGATGCCTTGCTGTGATGTTATGTCTTGTACTTACTTGTGTGTGTTTGTACATGTCTGTGTGTCAAGATTCTTTTCCAGTGACCATTCGGGGTAAACGCTGATGCTCCTAAGGAGATGAGAGATTATTACTATTATGGGAGTCGCTAGAGGCCTTGTCTTGGGAGCTGGCTAGATGCTTTGTCCTGTGTGCTGGCAAGATGCCCTTATCCTTGTGTGGTTAGGATGCCTAGTCCTGTGTGCTAGCTAGATGCCTTGTCCTGTGTCCTGGCAAGATGAATGGGCTTTCTTATTAGCTTGTTTACTAACCTTTTACCCTTTCTGCAGCTAAGCCTTGGACAACACAGGTGGAAGGGGATGATTTTTCCTATTAATGAGATTGAATGATGATTTTCCTGCCTGTGTACTTCTGATTTTTGGAAGTGTTTGCAGTCCACCCTCAGCTTATAGCTTTTGGCTCTATCCCTATTGATTGACTAATGTTTTCGTGACATCTCTTTAGATGTGTAAGCAAATCTGATGTTGTTCGGGAAATGATTGTTTAGATTTTTGCAGATCTTATAATGTTGTGACCCTACTGAGATTCTTGTAATCTCACCCTATTATTTTCACCATTTTTCAGGCTTAAGTATATTCTCTATTCGTGGTACTAGTGTGTGAGATCAAGGCTGCATGGCGGGATGATGTTGCATCACATTCGCCTCTCTGTTTCCTTGGTTGCTTGCGCACATAACATGTAGTTTGATTGGACTATTTTCTGGTTCTTGGAATGCCTCCTTTGCTTGTTTATTTCTGAAATTTACTAAGGGTTTACTAGCTGGATTTTGAGATCCTTATGGGACTTTTGTGTTGTGGTACCTTTAATAAATTATAAAGACTTCCGCTGATATCATGCTCCAACCTTTAAAATACATAAGAAAGACACTTAATAAATTATAAATTATAAAGACTTCTGCTGATATTGCCAGAATGTTTGTCCATTATTATGCTCCAACCTTTAAAAAGCATAAGAAAGAAACTTAATAAAATTGGAACTTAGGAAGATAAGCCTTGTGAGATTCAGACAGGTCCAAGATTGGGTATATTTGGGTTTCACGGCGGTAAAGGTCCTAATAAGTTGGATTCAGATCCTTACACTTCCGATCGTTAATACAAAGATGCTAAAGAATGCCCACCAATTGGGATGCAAAGATTTCAGTTGTTCGGCAGGTGCTACTACAGCTCGTGAGTAGATTGATACCATATGCTGAGTATCCTTGTTCCTGCGTATCTCTGTTGACGATAAGGTTTCCATTGCCACTTTCCTACTGGAGGGAGAAGCCCTCGTACGGTGGACAACTGTGAGTTTACGATTCGGAGATCATCTACCTTCTTGGGATGAGTTCCAACATGAATTTAATGAAAGGTTCTATACCTAGTTTCTAAAGAGTGAGCAGCGATCAGCTTTCTACAAGCTTGAGCAGGGCACCCGTTCGGTACTAGAGTATTAAAAAATATTAATGGAGCTGTCCCGTTTTGTACAATAAGAGGATCGCACACCTTGTCAGCTCGCAAGGCAATCCCAAGATGGACTGATACCGAGCTCATAACAACTGTGGGCACGACACTTATGCAGAATTTACAATAATTGATCGTTGCTGCCATTGAAGATGAGAAGATTGTGAAAAGCAAGAAACCTCCCATAGCAAATAATGGTGGTTCGTTCCGACGTGGTTCTTAATTCAACCATCGTATAGGACCCTATCCTCCGAAGAATAATGACAATGGAGGTAACTTCAGAAAGAATTTCTCTAGTTCCAATCCTAATTCTAAAAGATCAATATGGAGTTCATAGCCATGACAATGCTATAACTGTGGAGAAACGGGCCATATTCAGAGGGAGTGCCCCAAACCAAGACGTACTGTAGGCGCACCAAATGCAAACCAAGGTGGGTATACCAATCCCACTAAAATGCCAGCACATGAACCTGGAGGACCACCTATCGAATCTACAAGTGAGGCATAGCTCAGACCTACTAGAATGTTCACATTGACTGATGCCGAAGCAAGCCCAGATGTGGTGATAGGTACTATTTCAGTCTTTTCTCAAAATGCTAAAGTGATATTAAATTCTAAAGAAAATAGATCATTTGTGAGTCCAAGGATAGCACTTAGCTCAGACCGGCCTCTGTCTCCCCTATCTCCTCCTATTGCTGTTCTGACCCATTTGGGAGAACAACTGACTTGTGATCTAGTCTACATCGGCTATGCTGTACATATGGGTTCTGTTGTTCTTGAAGTGGACCTAATTCCATTGGGCATCTGAGAGCTAGATATGATCTTAGGCATGGATTATCTGGCCAAATATCAAGCCCGAATGGAGTGTTTCACCAAGCATGTGCGTTTTAGCCTTCCAAATGGTTCCGAATTCTATTTTAAAGGTGGTAGGTGAGTTGTTCCAACTTGTATGATTTCCTGGCTCAATGCGAAGCGATGAATCAGCAAAGGATGTATTGCATACCTCGTGCATGTGCATGATATCTTCAAAGAGTCCTCAGATTTGAATTCTGTTCTCGTAGTTCATGAATTTCAAGAAGTGTTTCACCAGCAAGAGAAGTTGAATTCGGCATTGAACTAGTGCTGGGTACGAATTCGATTTCCATTCCTCCTTATATTATGGCTATTGTGGAAATTAAGAAATTGAAGACGTAATTGGAAGATTTGTTGGATCATGATTTTATTCGACTCAGTGTGTTACCTTGGGGAGCACCTGTCTTGTTAGTGAAGAAGAAAGATAGTTCGTTGCAATTGTGCATCGACTATTGGCAGCTGAATTATGTGACTGTTAAGAACAAGTATCCTCTGCTGCAAATTGATGACTTGTTCGACCAGCTCCAAGGTGCAGCCATGTTTTCCAAGATTGATCTCCGATCGGGATACCATCAGTTGCATATTCGTGAAGCAGATGTTCCGATGATTGGATTCAGATCACAATATGTGCACTATGAATTTCTTGTTATGCTTTTCGGTTTGACCAATGCTCCAGTGGTGTTCATAGACTTGATGAACACAGTATTCTGAGAGTTTCTGAACAGATTCGTGATAGTCTTCATCGACGATATTCTGATTTACTCAAAATCGGAGGAGGAGCAAGCTAAACACTTGCGGATTGTGATGAGAATTCGAAAAGATCGCATGTAAGACCCCGAATTTTGAGTCCTAGAAGTCCAGAAGCCAGTACAGGTGAAAAGACAATTTTGTCCCTGAAGAGAAGGATGTGTGATAGCCTAAATTGGTAAGATTGTTCAGTAAATTAATTTGCTTCTAATTCCTTTTGATTTAGGATCTTGTAGATGGGTAATCGTTTTAGGAAAACATCCTTTAAGGTAGATAGTTACCTTAAAAAAATTAAGGAAGGTAATTTAAGAGTTTTGATTATTTGGTAGATTGTATTGAATTGATAGATTGATTAAAAGTAGTAGACCTAATTCTACACTCATTCAATATAAATAGGAAGCCAACCCC